>CANUEZ040000210.1:7500-1207500 GCA_948099385.1 Fasciola hepatica | reverse complement strand
GAGGAAAATCGGTCACTACGGACGTATATGGTCTCCAATGGACAACAAGTCGTAGCAAAAATTCAGGTTATTGGTAAGATGCTCACAAAACACAGTAGGGTCTTGATGGCTGAAGATGTCGAAGTTAGTCTGCTCGATCATAGCTTGAAGTCTTTGTAAGTTTCCTGAATCACATTGTCGTTTAAGGGCACGATAACGGGTGGAAGTTCTGTGGTTACCGGTTCTATATATCATTGGAGATAACAATATTATGGCGTGACCCGACGTCCGCAAGGAAGATCTTCGTGAGGTCCGAACCAGATCGGGGTTGTTTGTGAAACACAAATCAAGGTGGACATCAATCCTGATGGGGAAGTTTATAATGTTTTTTAGGCCCAGTAGCGTCAAGAATTCCAACTGAGAACGGTTGAAATCACCACAAACAAAGCATAAAGAACTGTCAACATAGCTTGAAAGTTAAAAAGATAAAATCGCAGAGAAATCCCCCAAAACACTAGCAGAGCATGTGGGAGAAATATAAGCGTTCGCAATGACTATGGAGCGATATATATATATATATATATATATATATATATATATATTCATATGTTTAGGTTTGCATAAGATCATGGAAGCACTAATGCAAGAATTTAAGTGCATCAGCAGCACTTGGATGGACTTACACCAACTGTCTTTAAGGTGAGTGATAACCCCTCCTCCGCGTTTTTTGCGAAGCGAGGAACGATCAGCCCGGTAGCAGGTAAAACCGTAGAAGTGGATGATTCCTCCATCAATATTGTCATTTGAGCTAAATTTCTTGTAGTAGTACGACTCCGAGTTGCTCATATTCCCGACGGAGGACCAGGTCTCTCAAATCACACGAGTTTCCAATGAGTGAACGCACATTCGAACTGAGAGTAATGGGTATACACGTTCGATATTTTCTGTCGCCGAAGAACCACTTTCCATCCAGCACGGTGTTTCTTTAGTATTCTAAATACTCTAGCGTAAATCCGCCTTATTCTGTTTCTTACTTATTTCTCCACAAATTTTAGTGGTGTGATTGCGAACTTGATGAATTTCATAAATTCGCCAGAGTACTTCGGCGTTTCTTAACAGAACAATGATTGTTATGGCAACCAAGGTTAAAAAACAAAAATTATTGCTGTGGTATAGACTACTTGCAAATTAATCCCGAAGATGGAGGACGGGATGAAAGTACGGTCAATTTCAAAGGCCCCGCGTCCGTTTTGAATTTGGGATATGGTGAGAAATTGGCGAATGAAGGCACAGCTACTGACTTCGGGTAAGAAAGCTGAGCGGAGACGGTAACTAGGACATTAAAGCCGGATTTTGGATGGCGTGAAGGATATGCCAGTTTTGATCAAAAGTAAGGCAGGGTTATGAGGAGATTGAGGATAGTGATATGCAGAATTTATGTCCCACTTCAGGCTGTGGACCTTGTTGAGAGTGTTTTGAGTCTCAGAAAGATGCGCGGAAAGTGCATGTGCCTTTTATTTTGTACTGTCCTACTAACTCTAGCGAAAACTCAGAATCATGTGCTTTCATTAGTGAAAAAACAAAGAATATATAGGTTGCCCTCACATGCGCCCACTCGTTGCACACAACGCATTGGTCCGATTGCTGTGGCCGACCACATCTTAAGGCTTGAATTCCGTGACTTAACCCTGGACACTGGAGCAATGAACCACACGAGGTAGATAACGTCGATTGTACTGCCCCGTCTGATGGTAAAGTCGTCAACCACCATACTGTTTTCACTCTTGAAATGGGCAGTAAACATCGCGATGATTTTCATTTTGTCACTTCCGTATTGAGAATATCTAACACCAAATCGGACAAATGCAAACAGCCAATCCGACAAACCGCTTTATTCACCAACCACGATCTCATCATGGTTGACCTTGAACGATACCGATCCGCGTTCGATTTCCGCCAACGCCGGAAATGTGAATGCTTGTTTTCAGCTTTTCCCAACGCACAAAGAACTACCAGCGAATCACAGTTGTGATTCCCTAGTAGATTCTTCAACGAAGCGCATGCATTCACACTCCCAAAACAACGAGTGAGGTAATAACACGTATTTCATTCATGCAATGTACAATGTGTTTCTTAGGTCGTTAAAAAAAAATTTGGGAGTTTTATCTAAGCCCAGATAGGAAAACAAAAACCGTTGAAAGTGTCCAAGCGGGCTCCTCGTCTTTGTGTCCCTAGAGTGTCAACCGATCAACAGACTTCAGCGAAACCTTAAGGAAACGCGTGTGACTTATCATCAGGAAAAGTCACGAAGCTTCAGAAAATTGCTATGAAAATCAAGTTACTTGATTTTTAGTGCGAGCCAGCTTCTCCTTGAACTTCCTCGGCGTTTTAGTGGTAATAATACGACAAGGTAATACGGCGCATGCTACTACGCGCAAATAATCGTTCACACAATAATTGCAGCTACTTTGTATTCCATCAGAAGTAATCATCGTCCATCCCTGTTCGACAGCCTAATAAAGCCGAATCCATCAGCTTACCGTTGAACATATCATGACACTAGACGGTTCCCGATGAGTGGTAAGAAAAAACTTATGACGTTAGAGAGGTTTCAGTATCTGATCTGCGATGTGAGTGGTAACACCCATAATGGTGCACATCAGGGATCTTTTGCAATAAGATTTCACATGCTCTCAAGGAATTTTATGCGCACCATAGGAATCGCACTTTTCATTCTGTTACTAGTGTGACAGATCCACCTTTTTAATTGTCCGATTTATTCAAAAGGAAGTGCTATTAATAACATTAACTTGTTACCGCATGCAATAAGACTGTCGGGAAGCAATATGAACCACTGGCTTTAAAACCTTGTAGACTACAGGGGAGCTTATTACACATTGATATCTGTCCGTCGATTATCTCGGTTTCATCGCAACTTTTACTGGAAAGAATTTTGTCATTATGCAAATATACGACCTAGGCAATCAGGCCGCCGCTCACATCGCAAGTAGGTTTTTCGATAATTTGCCTACTGGAAAGCACAAAAGTAGAATGTGGTTTAAATGGGCTTAGACTACTCTCTAAAGAATTTTTCACGACGTGAAAAACACTGTGCAGGTATGAAGATGAGTCAGCAGAGTAGTACCAGGTACGCATAGCTGATGGGCGATAATAAACACGAAACCATTTTTGCTTCAAGAAAATCCTTCTCTGCCAATCTTCAAACTCCTTACTTCCCCTAAGTTATTTTTCATTCACTCTTTTCAGTCTGTCTTTCCAATTTGGAATCACAATTTGTTAGTGTTTTTCAGTATTTTTCACCTCACATCAACAGTCCACGACCGTCTGATTGAATGCCAGTTTTAATTCCAAAAATTGTCCGTTGCCTGCTCTGAATAGTTGCTGTGTGCTTCTCGTTACCATTCGGGCGTAATTGAGAAATGTGGTCTTTATGCGATAAAAGCAGCAAGTCCTTCGGCTGTCAGTTTGACTTCTTCCCAATCTCTGTCTCGGTGATAATGGAGTTTCCCAGTGAGGCGATGAGTGCAGCACGAATGTATCTCAGTTGCATTTAAGAACAAGACGCTGGAGAGCGAACAATTGTTTTCAGCGAATCCTTGCGTGTTCTTGCAATTCGTATGGTGTCACTGGAATACGTCAGTCATTGACCGGCGTAAAGAGCACGCATTGGATTCATTGAAAACAATTGTTCGCTGTCGATTATCTTGCTCTTAATGTGACCATGACCATATTTCGCGTGTGACCTATATCACTTAGCACACCTGATGTGCATTTGAAACAATAACTTATTTACATGACTCCTGCAAATCAAACCAGTAAACCGTGTGTTCAGAGTGATTACTTTTTTGTGGCATCTTCGTTACCACTTGCAGTCTGTTCACAAGCAGTATAGGTAGCTGGTTCAAACTGAATAACGGTAATCATTGACAAACGCTTATAAAGCGCATGAGTTTTTGCAAAAGTTACACTACCAAAACCCATTATAATTGCAGTCAGGTTTCACCCTGAATTACTATTGGACGAAATACGGACATTTACAGGCATCCAACGTAATAATTAACACTAAAATTTCCAGTGATTCTTAGTCTCATATCTGAAAAGGAGCTCGTCCATCACTTTGTGTTGTCCACTAGTCTTGTCAGACCATTCTAATATTATCATGGTTGTTTTTTGTTTATGTACTGTTTTTTATGAATGCTTTCTTTTGTGAAAATAGTAATTCTGTATCTCTTAGCACATGTACTCAGGTTTTGTTTCTATCGTACGTCAGTTTTATTGATTATCTCGCTTACACCTCATTTCCATAAATGTATGTTGATCACTCGAACTATGGGTTCGTCAGCTGCACATGCGAAACAATTCCGTCTTTCGTTGACATAGTAAATCGCGACTATGGAAAGTTCCACTTTTAACAAACCATCAAATAACCCCCTTCCCTCGCAATATCGTCACCATTGTCCCTCCAAATGATGATACTGTGTGTTCTTTTTTACCACCTTCAGTCGTGTCTCTAATCTGAATTCTTGTCCTTAAATGATCATACGTCTTTGCCGTTTAATCTTCACCAACACCACAGTTCTGTTTGGGGTGTTTTAGACAAATGCCGTGAGGCGAAACGGCACAAGGCTAAACTTCGCGCTGTCCAAGATCACACCAGTCTGCAACCTGACTCGGAATTGTCCGAGACCAAACGTTCTCGGCTGGATGCGAACGAGCACGGAGCGGATTCGGACCAGTTAATCACCTATCATATCCCATTTGAACGTCGATATTGGCCTATCCACGGTATCACACCAAAACAAATTCTCATTGCTTACTGTCAGAAACAGAAAATTAAACCGCCGGATTTCCATACAGTAGGTTCAGATCGATTTCTATTCTGTCAGTTATATCATGATTAAAAAGCATATTTCATTGGAGTTTTAGTGATTCGGTCCCATTTAGACTGTTCAGTCGATACATGTTGTCTTTCACGTCGAGTTTGAAGTTCTTCTTGATCGGTTCTCACAACCACAAATTTCATAGTGAATATCTTCCGATCACAAATGAAGACGGTGCCCCAGTTTCATGCCTAGGTACGGTTACTGTGCAGGAGGCACACATCATCAGGGACGGTAATATCCACCGGAACCTTTTTTCGGTAAGTTTAAGGTGGGAAGAAAGATCGACGACCTCCACTCTCGTTTAGTCTTAAACTAAATAAAGTCTCAAGATGAAGCATCGGTAGCTCTAATGTGTCTAATTGCATTGAAATCGCTGACTCCTCCGTTCAACACGCTGTGCAGTAGTTCCGGTCTTTTCATTCGATCATATCAGCCAACTGATTCTGACTGTCTTGGAGCGAATCCATCAGTTGCATACACAGACTAAACAAGCTTTCTGTTTGTGTGAGTAATTTTTAGGGTGTAAGTGGTAAGCACAACGGGCAGTAGCAAATGAATAACCGCAACTTTTGACTAGCTTACGAGTACTGGCAAGGAACTTACGCGGTGTTTCCAGTTGAGCACTGTTACATTTCGGCTCAAATGTTTCCGTGACGAAGCAAAGTTTTGTGAACCGAAACCACACGAATAACTAATTAGAGATTGACAGGCAGTTCTCACGCTTGTAGATATTGCACCCACCTATTCACGTACGTAGCCGTAAAACGAATGCTCGTACGGGGCTTGTACCGTGTCTCCATTCGAAGCTGTCGGGCATCTCTGGCTGTCCTAGAGGTCGACATCTAAACAGGCTTACCTTGACGATTCAGATCAGCCCGAGCGGGTGTGGTGTTGTGCAGTGGTAACACACTCAACTTCGAGGTGAAAGGGCCCGGGTTAAAACCCTGGATGTGGCAGAGGATATGCACCACTGATGAGCTCTAACAAGAGCGAAACTCGAGTCTGGTGCTTCCGAACGCAGGTTGTTCGGATGACATGAGGTTTTTGCGTGTAAGGTGGAGTCCGAAATACAGTCAGCTAAACAAATTCTCGTACACTTGTTTACTCGTCTCAGATAAGAATAAGGACTTGCCGTCTACTTCTTCATTTTCATGAACTGCCCAGATCGAGGAGCGTAGTGCCCGTCTGTTCTTTTCTACCGCGACAATAAACAACATCCGTTACCATAACACATTCGGGTAGGTTACTCTTCCGTGTTTTCCTTCGTGACAGTTGATCTTTTCGCACATTTATTTGTTTTTCCTCCTTAGAAAATTCAGTTTATCCCCTTATTGCTGTGATAAAATGTTTGGTTTCTGTGAACACCTTAGTCCCATCATTTAGTCAGTTTTCTTAATACTGAATTGAGCACACTCTGAGATTCTATGGCATGCGTACTATTCTGCGCTCTTGAAAGGACACCCTGAAAATAATCGCAAATCAGCGATTCCCTCCTCCCCTGACGTCATGTAATCCCATCTTTCCTAATAACGTCATGGAAGTTGAGAAACCAAAAAACGGTGATTTTTGAATTGCATTGAATATATATATATATATATATATATATATATGCAATTCAAAAATCACCGTTTTTTTGTATTTTAGTAGAGGCTATTGTAGTGTTAGTCTTTTGCTGATTGCGCCTACTAAAAACGATTGCTTCATCTTATTGCCTTTCATCTGAAAACTTTCAGTTGCAAATCAAAGAAATTCTCTGAACAAGCCGTGTCCCTGGTGTGTCTCAAAGCTCTCGGGATTCCCGACGGTCGGCTTCCGACTAACACTTGAGTGGCAGAGTTATTGAGATCACAGATGTTAAAAACAGATACACACTGTATATTTCATTCAAGTATGCGTTTTCAATTTTCACATAAAATTACCAGTTGTAATATCGTCTGTAGCAAATTAATCCGTAGTGGTTGCCGAAAGGAGATAGCAACCGGAGCCACCGCACTCAGTGCATGGTTGATGTTTGTTTGAACTGAACTGGTGCGTCTGTGTGGGTTACGGAGTGGTACGTTATTATTATGAAGCTTTGTTCCTCGTTGGAGTGTCCTCTTCGTAGACCTCTCATCGATATACACGATAGCTATGTATTTTCCAGACTGACCATAGTCACCTCTGAAAGTCCCAATCTTCCTCGACGCTCACTCTATAATTTTTCAGATGTAGCAGCCTTCATTAGCAAATATTCCACGATAGAATTTAAACGGTTCGTCTCGGAAAGCCGCCCATCTGCTTCCCGTCGTTTCCTATTTGGTTCACGATTGGTGATAGTGTACTGTTTTATGTCACGCGTACACCCACAAGGATCCGCTGCATCAACACAAAGAAACAATAATCATGGCCCTGAGGATTACAGAGCCCCAGTTATTGCAGCTATTCGACCGGAGATGATGGGATTCGAACACCTCATACTGTATAGTCCGGATCTAGTGTCATAAGATCATAACAAAAACTCAGTTTAACCCCGATTTGGCACATTTCATCAGGTGATACTTTCGAATAACCTGACGGTTGTCTACCAGGGAAGATCTAATCTGTCAGTAACTACATGCGCTCTAATCTTTGGATCCTCCTGATATCGTGTCTCCGCCAAATTTTGAAATCAGATATTGGGGTAGTTGGGCTTGCGCGCTGAGAACCCTGAGGTTTAAGTTTGTTGGGAAAGATTTCGAAAACCGTGTGCACCGGTGTATAGATTCTAAACTGAAAGGTGCGAACGATATGGTTAGTTCATGTGCCATAACAGTGATTGAACAAGCGTTCCAGTTGTGGAAATTTCCAACGCGCAAAGTAAGAAAAAACGAACTGAGTTAAGTTGAGCGCGATGTGTTGTGACTCCGTTGTAAATGAACGTCCATTTTTATGTAGTATAGCGGAGACTGCTGTAACCACAGAGGGAGGTGGTTATGTAACAAATCGTGTGAACCAACCCAGAACCACAGACAGAATGAGCAGTAACTGTTTCGAAATGACCATCTCGCAACAGACGAATCCTACCGAAGAGCAAGCGGACCTACGCAGGACCGCAGGTAAGCGGCTAAACGGCCCAGGTTAAAAGCTGTAGATAAAGACATCAGTCGGGTCAATCTGACAAGAGTGATGTGCAGGAGCGTGGCCAAAAGTAAGCTGACTTGCGCAGGTAGCCGAAGAATCGGTCTTGATAGTCTGAGCGTGAAAAAAGCTATATAAACGGGCGTACTAGCTCCTCCATTTTGACTTGAATGGCTGAGCAAATACAAGTAAGTCTGTAAGGCCGGTTGGTGTACTGTTTTGTCTCTTTATTGGTCCGCACCACCGTCCGATTTTCTAATGCTCGGCCATATGCGAATTCCATAACAAATATGACAGGATTCAACTTTTTTCATCTGATCCACAGGGGTTCTTGTTGAACTGCACGTTAACTGCCAGGCGCAGTTGCCATTTGACTGTTGCCTTGGTCCATTCTTCTCGGGAATACATATTAACCGTTTCCGCTCTTGGTTGTGGACAGCTGCTGTTCTGGAGTAAAGGTGGTTGAATTACCACGTTGTTTCCTTAGTAAACCCATTTGTCAGTCCTATTTTTTTTCGGACCTCATTTGCTTTACTATGATGCTCGGCACAAATCGAACAGAATAAATGCTTTGTGATAACGTGCTTCAGCAACGGTCAAATGGCAACCGCGCCGGGCGCTCAACGTTCTGTTATGCAGGATTTCATATTGAGCGGATGAACAAAGTTTTACAAAAATTAGATTGTTGTGAAGAAACACCTACGGAGTGTACGCGGATCAGAACAAATGGATGGACAGAGGAGTACCGGATACACATACCTGGTGGGCGGTAATAACCGCGAAACCGGGCGTGTGCTTCGGGGAAACTTTATCCACCCATCTGTTGGTACTGCTTAAATCAAAACTGAAGCCTTGCCATAGAGACCTTTCAGGAGTTCGACGGAGTTGGGTTTCGGCTGTGGCTGGCCGGGTGTTTGAACCGTATTTATGTGGCTTTTCTTAGTATTGGTGTGACGTTGTGCGATTGATGGTGAGAGACTGAGGCCTTGACCTTGGGGTCCATTGTGGATGCTTTGGGACAGAATTAACTTCCGCACTAGACATCCAACTTGAAACATAGTTTTTGATGTTGGAGCAACAGTTGCGATGTGCCGAGTGTACGCGCCCACGGACGCCCTACATATTCATTGCGCTTAGGCCAGAATGGTAAATCTAACCGAGGCCAACGCTTATGGGTCTCGCCCGCTCATGAGCCAGGGAATGCCACTTTAGGTTCATCCAAAAACTATCCGATCTCCTTCTTACCATCGTCCCATAGAGTATTCGGGCGTCGGCGAAGAACCGTATGTAATCAGTGTGACTGTAAATCCGTCCGAGAGGGGATCAACGTGTACTGAAAACAATGGAATCTTAGGTCACCGGTGGATGTTCGGCGGGAAGAACAGATACGCTAACAGCGTTTGGCGCTTGGGTCTAGTGCAACCGGAAAGCCCTTAGACATTGTGCTTTTTTAATCAATCTATCTTCGGCTTACAACCCAGTGTGGTATTTATGAGTGACTATACTTGTGACTCAATTTCCACTGTATTCACATACCCTAATATTGCACACTAGTGCACTTCATAAAAAAAATGAGGGCTCCACGTGTGCCATATTTGCGTTCTGATTCCGTGATACACTGTTGGGATAGTACTTCATAAATTCATACAATGTCTCACGTGGCGCTTGAAAGTTCATCGCTCACAGGCGGTAAACAAGTCAAGTAAAATGCATGGTGCTACGTGTTCCGCTGCGATCGGTATCGGAGTTCAGTTCACCTGTGGCTCAAAGGTTTGACGGTCACAAGGACCACGGAGCAGACAGGTCTTGGTTGAAAACTGAGTGACCGGTTGAGTGTGTGCGTGCGCGCGCGCGCGTGCATTAGCTAGGACCAGTGGCGAAATGCAGCAGGGTTTATCATCGATCGCGATGAGGTTGCTGATTGGAAACACGTGAGCGTGATAGCGAAAACCAGCCGTTCTCGATCGCACTAATGATAAGCAAGATGGAGGGGATTCATCCAGTCTCTATCAAGAATAAGTGGAATGCGGCGTAAACGGTAAAGATTTTTAATCATCAGTATCCAAGGCGAAAGTCGATAGCTGCATCAACTGTACGCGGGCGAATGAACAAATTCCTCGTACCGGCAATTCCAATGACTTTTCCTGTCAAGGCTCTGCTTGAGTACCGTAAATCACAATAATTGCAATTCGACCAACGCGTATACAATTCACACGAATCCCGAAACCAAACGGGTCTGATCCTTAACGTTCTACCGTACTCAGGTGTTCAATCTCGTTTGCTTGTTCACCAACCCCAACCTATGCGACGTTTGAACCTATTTCTAAACGATCACAACTCAGTAGACGCTGACCACATTCGTTGTACTCATATCATTTCACGATATTCCTCTCTAAAACATTGATCGTTCGCTATACACACGCACACACACTGAACCACCACTCGCTTGATTTGACATGTTCTGGACTAGACTGCTTGATTTGTGCACTGAGTTTTGATCGGCTTCACTCGACAAGCATGTATAAACACACAATGTGTGACCCTTTCGACCCTGGGACTAGTCGTTCCTTTGCGCGCTTGAGTAAACCCCTGTCCTATTCGCTGGTTGGTCAGACGCATCGATCGATATCGGCTTGTTGGCCTTTCTCTTCGTTTTTATCCCTTAAACGCACGTTCCTTTTACTTGTCTACCACTGTTGTGCTCGGTCGATAACCGGCCTGGTGACTCACGTCCCTCGGCCAACGGAACGGAAGTGAACGGTGATTCCCCTGGGGACGTCAAGTTCTGAGGTTTGTACGTTTCAACATTTTGATTAACTATTGCATTGTAGTGCCAAAAATAAACCTCAGGTAGTTGATTTCGTTTCTGAGGTTTGCGCGTCACTCCACGTTGGTCTAGACACCAAACAAACGTGAAAGCAGTTCACCGCACGTATCTTACATCAGGTATGCAGCCAAAACGACTTAACAACAAAACCCAGAGGTTTAAGATCCAGTGGCCCAAATGCGACAGCCAAACCGGTTCAAGGCCAAATTCAAATGTCTCACCCCAACGTATAAACATATAAACGTATTGTACATAGAAGTGTTCAGCAGAGTAACGTCGATTATAGTAAAATTCAAGAAACGTAGAAAAATCGGTAGGTTTTCCAATATATTTCCTTTACAGCATATGCACTTTAAATCGTTGACATTGAAACATTTTTTCGTGCACATACGGATATCTGTACTCATGAGCGGCCACATGTTTTGTGCAGCGACAAGCCCGAGACTGGCTGCGATGCCTGGATGTGAAACCATGTAGGGTGTCGAACACGAGATACCGATATAAAGAGAGGTACGAATGGTCGAAGCAGACCAGAAGACAAGTCGGCGAGTTTAGACTGAGGGCGACACAGTGTAAGATAGGATAGCGCGTAAATTATCATCACAAGGTTTGGCACCCCCTGGAGTGAGCATGTGGGCGAAGAACACAAGTTCTGTCCTGCCAAGTCTTTACTTACTGGGACTGTCTAACGGTCAGGTTGTAGACCGGAATGTTGCTGCTCGAATAATGTAAGTTAAGACACTGACTGAGTTGTGTTCATGGAGTTTCTGGGTTTTTGTTGTTTCAGATCAAACACCAGCAACCCCCCGCAAAGGATCACTGGTCCTTGTATACTACAATTGAATACTATTCGCTGTTCGGACAAAAGTTTCAACAGTACCGTCGGATGTTGGAAATTTTCATTCACGTTCGACGACGTGATTAGCAAATCAGCGATATAGACGTGAACAAAGTCCAATTCTCGTATGATGCTGTCGATAAACCTCTGGAATGTCTGAGCAGCATTTCGCAATTCAAATGGTATACGTACGAATTCAAAAAAACCAAAAGAACTTGGGACAGCAGCTTTCTCTAAATATTCAGCGGCAACTGGGATTTGGTGACAAGCGCGTATCAAACTGATCTTGTAAGAAACTGCCATACCGTTAGGTGAAGCCGTGATGTCATTTATGTCGGGTATTAGATAACTATCGAAACGTATAACCGAGTTAGGTGCGCGATAGTCAGTACATGGTCGCCAGCTTGTGCCATCTTGATTAAGAACCACGTGTAAAGGTGAGGCTCATAGAGTGTGAGGAGGATGAAAAATAGCCTTTGAGAGTAAATAGTAAAACACATTTGGCGAAATTCAGTTCGTTGGGTGCCATCTGGCGAGGTCATGCCTTGACCGATGATCTTTTAGTAACAATGAGGTGTGCCGCATGATCGGTCACTGCATCAGTCTCTTTGAATAGTTTAGTTAAATAGGGGGATTTGGTAGATAGAGACTGTGATTCGGTGAGCATCTGTTTGAGCTTTCCGATAGCAAATTGGGTGAAATCTGCGCTGAGCTGCGTTTATCCTCAGAAATTTTCAAGGTAAAATAACATATCGTCCAGCGAAATGAAACCAAGGAAACAGCGAAATCGCAAACTCACCGGATTGTTCAGAAAGGAACGGGCTTCCCAAAACAGAAGACGAACGGCTAGCGACAACCGAACGTATCCTCTATCGAGTCGGCAGACAGATGCGAGAGCGTATTGCATAAATCGTAGCACTGAATTAGCACCCATACGAGTTTAGTGCACAGGGCTAACGAGACGAATGGCGTACGGACGCAGTTGACAACTACAGTCACCAATCAGATGTTGCTTCGCAAGTAGTCGAAACATCAAAGTTCAGTCACCGAGATTTTTATGCGAACCTTGACGGATGAAGTGGACCTAAATAGTTCCAATCCATACTGCGCTGTGGTAAAACTGCCTGATGGCTGATAAGAGAAGGTTTATATTCGTCGTCTGGCCCCTCGGGGCGACGCATCAGCATTAACACCCGATTCTCACTCACCCATAACAGTCAGCCGAGACACACCACATGTAGATCATTCGTTAGTATCAGAGTCTGACAACACCGTGATGCACAATACAGACAGTATCCCATCACCCCGTTGCCTAGTAACCCCACAGAACTGTTAGAACGACAACAGAGAACACGTCCATATTGCTTACGAAATCGAGAGGCCTAGACAAACGATAAACATATCAAATCTTGCTTTGAAAAAAAAACTTTCCGGCCGGGGCGAATGTCGTGTAATTTTCCCTGTGTTTGTTTACTTCTTTTTGTTAACATATCTTACATTGTACCAATTTCTATGTCAGGTCATGTACCTTCATTATTAGTCAAGTAAATCGTAACATTCTTATCACCGAATCTCGTTACCTGATAAAGCTATCATCGTGTGTTGCAAACCGTTCGTATCATGTAGGTACCTGAAGCAATTCCTAATGGTATTGATAATGTCAGTGTTTAAATTAAGCCACCGGCATGCCAATCGGGCCAAGGATGTAATTTTATCAACTCCCAATTATCTGGAGTGTAGATCTTGGAGTACGGCTGTTTGAAGCGTCGGAGGAGCAACAGTACAGTCATTAAAGCACAATAGTTTATCTGAAATGACCAAAAAGCTTTCTCTGAGGGTGAAGAAGGATGGAAAAAGCCGATTTTCATCGTTGTTCTGTCCACGTCACAGTACCGAGATGACCGATGAGAAGCACTGGCGTTTATCATGAATCAAGTCTTCAATTCGCACAGGAATTGGTTGCGCCAACAAGCAATCTGAAGTGTGGGATGGTTGGGATGCAGGAGCATATCGGGAAATAAAGTATACCCTACACCGGCTTGAGAACAATCATGGTGCCAATGCGGCTAACGTTGTGGGCTATGGTACTACTCGGTCGGCCAGTCCAGAGTAGGCATTTTCACTCGAGGATGCACCTTTAGCCTTTACGCAACCAAGTGCGTCCTGCAAGGCAGCAGCTTTGGTCCACGTGAGCCGGTGACCAACTGTACGGTTCATTTGCCTCTTCTGGGAACCTCTGGGAGCCGGCGACTGGTTGCTTAGTTCACACGTCCCTCGGATGAGGCGAAACATCCTGGATTCCCAGTACACCCCTTCGCCACAGATATCAGTGCACATAGCGTTGTACGCTTCATATGCCACTCTTGGTTGGTTTGGAATAAGGTTTTAGCCAACTCCCCTAGACTGACTACTAGTCAATCAACCCGGTGGAGAGCGCCGGGCATCCGCCTTCGACCTCACACTTTTGTGAAAACATCTTCGCTACGAGAAGGCAGTGTGTAGGACTTCCTCAGCTGAAGCTACATGGGACGCGTGGTCATTTGGGGGCATTCAGGGTGAGTAGCCACCTCGGAGCCTGAGGAACCCACCCCATGCTGAGGCGTTTTGGAGTCTGCATACTGAATGTGGTTAGCATTTCGATGAACAATATCGTAATCATAAGAACAATACGGTGCTCCAGCGTTGAATCATTGTGGTTGGCGACTTTGTTAGTAACTGCGTGGGTTGATAAATAAATTTTAACGCCTCGTAGTCATTAACAATGATAAACCAAGCAGATATTTGCCCCGGTTTTCTACTCCCCAACACAGCCAGTGCATCAATTTGGATCTAAGAATAGCTTATTTCAGGTTTTGAGTCCCCCCAAAATGCAGGTGACAGGTCGGCCACATTGTTCCGGAACAGCACCAATATCGGTCGGAAATGCATCAGTTAATTCAGTGATACGATCATTCGGTGAAAACCGTTTAGAACAACGTTCGACTAAAGAGGCGATAAAAGGTAACGATGTTGTCTTTTGAACTGAAGACCATAAAAAACACTTCGCAGAAAGAATGTCAAACAAATAACTTACCCTTGTTGAAAAAAATGGAAGAAACCGAGAATAGTACCACAGTGTACCCAAAACAGGACGGAGCTCGTGAATCTTACTGGGCGAAAGTACATCGAATAAAGGATGTAATCGCTTGGGATCAGAATTTATGGTATATTCAAGGCACGAGAACTGTGAGACATCGAAAACATTTGTTTGGATTGATTGCAATATTAAACCGAAGATGTCTCTGATGAAGAACATCGACTGGAACAATGTCTCGACAAAATCGTCCTGGTATGGTTTAACTCCGTTAAGACCGGCAGTGATGAGACTAAGTGATTGCTGGAATACAGTAGGTGAACCGTGCAAACCGAAAGGTAGAAAATTATACCAATGGAAACCAAATGATGGCAATGATGCGTCGTTCGAGATATATCGGGTCTCCAGACACTTTGAGTTTAACAGGAGGCATGTGCATCCCACCATTAACTTCAGAGTATCGAAGAATAAGACTTCAAAGGCGAGGAAAATCATGAGAAGTAAACAACGAAATAATGACATAACTGGTGGGGGACTTTTAGGAGAGACGGGTCAGGATCACAAATTTGCATTCAGTGACGAAAGAATTGAAAACCTGAGTCGGAGTAGTACACGAACATGAAATTTGTAACGAGTGACCGGTAGTACTTTCAATCAGGACAACGATGGGTCGAATATGAGCATGAGTGAAAGCGAGTTCGAAGTAGGTTCAGTACTGCACGCGTCAATAAAAATGTGATGGAAATTCTCATCCAGAGCATACAGAGTTCTAAGCAGGTGCTATGCTTTGGTTATTGTTGATTTCCACTCCTGTTGGCCGGGGATATATTCACTACTTCTCTTAATGCTGATTTCACGGTTACAGCCCTGCGTAAACAATTCAGCCGAGAAGGTATTCCGTGTGCGGTTGTTACCGACAATGGAAGGCATTTCTCGGCCAAGAAGGTAACCGACTGGCTGAAATCGATGGGTGGTCACCGTATGCTAACTCCACCTCAACATCCACGATCCAATCGCGCACCTGAAAGCTTTGTTCGCACATTGAAGAGTGCGATGTCGTATGTGCCAGTCAGTACGTTTGATAAACTTGATAAGAGTTTTGAGAGTTCGCTAATGCAGTACCGGAATTCCGCCCATTCAACGACTGGAGAGAGTCCAGTCAAGCTGTTTAAAAACAGATCACTGCGAACAAACTTAGTCAGTTCGGAATCAACTGGGGTTATTTATCATCGAAGGCGTGAGCTGAGATCTCGCAGTACTGTTCTTAATCAAACGGGTAAAAGATTATGTAAGATTCTTGTTTGGTTCCTCACATCGTAGACACTCAGACCAAATTGCTTTTAACGTGCTTATTTCGAATACCACCTCTGAATATCCTAATTTCAATGTTTCTGAGTCTATTCCGGGAAGGATGATTTTGGCGCATCTGTTACCAATCCGACAGTACGAGTTAGATCTCAAAGATTGCGCCATAAAGAACAGCTGGATTGCAAAAACCAGAACTTCATTCAAGCTGTGGTGGATATGACGAATTTTATTGAAATTACTTTGTGTAGATTTGTTACATCATCGAATGCTTGTACATAACGATTGCGCTGAGTACAATTTCGAATCACGTTCCTTTCCATCCGGTGTCCTCATTCCTTCAGTGCGTTTAGTTCGGGTCAGAGCGTTTACTATGTAGCGACCTGTGAAATCCAATTCCAAACTTTGGGCTGCAGCCAAAGCTTTGAGGTTTATGACCCGTGGCTGACTAGAAATAGCGTCTGCTCGAGAAACAGAATCTGCCACAACGTTTTCAGCGGTAAAAATGTGACGGACATCACTGGAAAACTGTGCCACGAAGTCTAAATGACTCAACTCACGGTTCCATTGTGAAAGGCATACGTCAATGGTTTGTGATCGGCAAAGAAGATGAATTGTCTACCTTCGCGGATATGTCGGAAGCGTGGAACGGTACTGTAAGCAGCAATTAGTTCCCAAACAAACGTAGACTAATTGGCCTCATCTGGTAGGAGACGACGAGAGAAAAAGGCTAGTGGTTTCCATTGTGATGTAGATCACTGCTGTAGCACGCCGCCTTGGCCTTGTCGGAGGCATCATTGGCTATACTCAATTGAGCTTCGGAGTCTAAATCAACCAGTAAAGTAGCAAAAGCTAAAGCGTCTCTAACTGCATTGAAGGCAGTTTTAGCATCCTCGGATAACTTTATGGGACCATCTCCATTACCTCGAAGTAAATCTGTTGAAAGCTGCACCAAGTGAGCACAGTTTGAGATGAAACACCGATAATAGTTTACCACCCCGTTGAAACGACGAACGGCGACTAGTGAAGTAGGTAGCGGAAAGTCATGAACGGCTTTTACCTTTTCTTCCAAGGGCCGAATACCACGTTCATCGATCATGTGGCCTAAAAAATCAACTGAATTTTGGCCTAAGATAATTTTGTCCGCATTGGCGGTTGTACCATGTGTATCTGAAACAACTGATGTAGGTGTTGTTTGTGTGCACCTCCAGATTCACTAGTTACTCGCAGATAGTCTGTCTAGGCGAAAACAAAATCCAGACTCCTGGTAATATGGTCAATAAAACGCTGAAAGGTTTGTGCAGCGTTGCGTAAACCAAATGGCATTCATAGAAATTTGAAGAGACCAAAGGGTGTTGTTACCGCTAACTGAGGTACATCCTCATGTACGATGGGAATCTGGTGATAAGCACGTGCCAGATCTATTTTTGAGAACACACGAGCACCTTTGAGGTTGGTCGTGATATCCTGAATATGTAGGATGGAATACCTATTTGGAACAGTAGCATTATTGAGGGCTCTATAACCTTCACATGGTCGCCAGTCGCATGACTTTTTACGAACCATGTGAATTGGTGAAGTCCAGGGACTGTTTGATGCACGAACAAACGTGCACGAACTCAGCTCGCGCAGTCTTAAGTTTGTCGGGTTCAAGCCGACATATCCTAGCAAAAACTGGAGGGCCTGATGTGCTAATGTGATGACCCACCTAGTTGGTTATGGCAGGCAGTACGGACGGTGGGTGCAACACTTTTAGGTATGCATCTAATACGTCACCGAACAAATGCGAACCGGTCATTTTAAGTAGAACAGGACCGATTGAGTTAGAATCGACTGAAATCCCATTCACAGATAGATTATTGACACTGTTCACAAGACATTGACGGCGAGAATGAACCAAGAGGTCGAAGTGATGCGGGAAATCAATACCGAGTATGGCGTTTTGAACGTCTGCAATCAAGAAAACCCAACGGATGATTCGACGAGACCAAAGTCCATAAGTCTTTATGGAAGTACCATTAGCGACACGTAAGTTGGAGAGGGGGCGCCTATTTAAAGTTTGACCTGAAGGTGGAAGCACACTAATTTCATCACCTGTGTCTACCAAGTAGCGTGTCCCTGAACTATGATCGACTATATAGAATAGGCGACTACCCTGGCCGGTTGCGTCCGTCGCAGCTATGCACTGGCATCCTCATTTCCCTGACTGACTGGGGCCGTGGGGCAAGGCGTAGTCCAATAACGCGTCTTAGAACGATACCTCTGATGATACCAACAAAGAGCGTTAGTTGATGATGGCTGAACCGGAATTTTTGTTCGGTTGCTATTGGGAGATCTTTTTAGGCGAAACTGTCTGCTAGGTGATGCCTGGGTTGAGTATCCAACTGAAGACACACTGAGTGCCTCGATCTTTTTCACAAGATCGTGCACAGTGGCTGTCAAAGAGGCAATAACAGACTCAGTTTGTGAGGAAGTCGCCTGACTGACCTTCAGCTCATAGGTTTCTCCAATTTTTTCGGCCGCCTCGGCAAGCTTTTCTAGACGTTCTTTAATGAACACGCAAAGAACCTTCTGCATGTCACTGGGAAGACGTTGGAGACAAATCCCTTTCAGGAGACTATTATCGATCTTGGTAGTTCCTAAGAGTCCGCACGTGCCGAAGCAACTGTGAAGGTTTGCGACCTTCGAGCTCGGTGTCAGCAAACAAACGGACAATTCGCTGCTTGTCAGACATACCAGTCCGGCTAATGACCGCTGCTTTGATGCGTTCGTAGGGGTTGAGTTCTGATTCTAACACATCTTTTACTTCGTCGACGATGTGTGGAGGGAGAACTGCGACCACATATTGAAACCTACCACTTTCCGTAGCCACACCGTGCAGAGCAAACGTTGATTCTAACTGCGCGAACCAAGCCCTAGGATTACTTTCCCTGAACGGTGCGAACGGATCGGCGAATGCATTTACCTCCGCGTCAAAAATTTAGGGTCGCTTATATTGCAAACGATACAGTAAATTGAATTTATTCAAAAAGCGAAAAATAACCAATTCAGTAAGAAAAATGCAGAAAAAACTGGTTAACAATATTGAATTACCACCGACTACAATCGACAAAATATCGCTGGTACTCGAGGATCTACAAAAAATAATTAGAAGATACGAAGGGCTCATCAATTTCGTACTCCGGATACCAGGTACAAACTATGTCCCGAGAATGGCCAATGGAACGGACAACAAGCCAAAAGTTCCGAAGCGTGCCAAAAGACGTTAAAAGTCGGTGGAATAGGTGAGGGACCGTTTGCACTGAAACAATGTCATTCAGGTTAAGTTTGGAAGCGACACCGGACGAGATACTAGCTAAGGGAGCTAAAGGTTCAACCGTCTGCAAGCAGAGCAGTCAAAAGTGTGTTTTTCAGTTGGCCGAAACCAGTTGTCCTTACGGCAATCAGACAAACAATGCACAGCCCTGTGACATCGAATAACATACAAACTGCTTAGAGCTAAGTGCTAACTGGTTGTTTGTCTACGGTCATCTTTGGTCACGAACTTGCACATTCAGACTCAGTCATCTCCAGGTCGCTACAACTACGTTCGTTGCAAAGTACTAGTTCTTGAGAGCAAGTACCCATCACAATGAGGCCCTCGAAGGAAGTCATTCGCCGTGCGGACGATATCTGGCTGGACACTTCTTGGACCACCGACGAACGAGGTTCGACAATCGGCATCAGTAAACTGCTTAGTCATCGCTGAGAGAAGTGCCTATGAGAAACACAATCGGTTAGATGCAGCTGAATCCGGCGGCCTATCTCAGGAACGCGAAGCTCTCTAAAAAGTAGACCAATTGGTGCTCTCGGTAGTGAAATCAAAGGGACAGCATGGCGACGGGCAGTACGAAGTCCCTCTACCTAGGCAACCGCTGTCGACACGCCTGTCAAACAAGCGGGAAGTGGTACTAAAATGTTTGACAAATCCTAAATGGAGCCTTTTTCGGAAAACCCAGCTCATCTCCTGAAGATAAGAGAACTGGCTGTAAAATTTATCCCACCAATCACACGTCTGTGGTGCCTGGTCAATCACCTAAAGAGTGGAAACAAACCATCATTGTTACGTTGTTTAAGGCTGGTTCAAAATCGGCTGTCGTTAACTATCGTCCTGTTTGTTTGTCATTCGTGGATGGCAAAACGCTGAAAGGTCTATTTACTTTCCGCCTCAATGAGTCTGTTGTGTTGCCAGACCACACCCATTTGACGCACTGAACTTTCGAACCAATCGAGACTGAATAACAGATCGGATTGGCGATGTTACGCCACACAAATAACACAAGGCACACGACACGATGTAACACAACACGAGATACGATGGCTTACAACACAGAATACACACGACACCTACGTCCTCGTAGGGGTAGGACAAAAATGACACCTACGATGGGAATTGATTGGATCTACCCAGACCCTTATTCGCGCAACAGAACGACCCACGAACGAACACAGATTTGAAAACACGGCGCATAACTCGACAAGACTAGCTCGCCCACTAGCTAGAGAGAGAAGACGAACACCGACACTATCAAATGCCTGGTGACGATCCGGCAACACAGTGCAAAAGTGCCCTCAACTTTATGGCTTTTATGGTGGTTACAGACGGCCTTGCAAAAATGTGAATTTTGACCAATTATAGAAGAGAAAGATATAGTGGACAACGGTAAAACTATGTGGGGAACAAATTGGGAAATATAACAAGAGCGGGGAAAACCACAAATTTTTGGCAAAATAGCGGATATCTGATTACTCCTTAGTTCGAAGTTTTTGAACAAAAATAATTTTATTGTTAAAATCTGCGATATTGAATTGTGGGGAGAATGGCGAATTCCCCTAACAGAGTCACCAACTAGTCGGCTCGCAACAACACGGATTTTGGAAGATGAATTCTTGCATATTCAGCCTACAGCTTGCACGTGAAGACCGGTCGAAGTCGAGGCTACAGGGCACCCCACGGGCGCAATCTCTGTTGGCCTCAGCAGAGCGTTCGACAAGTTACCGCGTGGACAATTGTGATATTCAAGATTGACTCTTTCTGGTTTGCTTCACTGTATTCTCTCTGTTGTAACACACTTTTACCGTATGTGATTCCGCGCATACAAAATATTACGCTACATTCTATGCGTTCTTGGAGTTCTTATTTCTCAGTAGATCTGTGCGGGGTTCGGCCTATTCAATTCATTCGATTTCACATTTGGCGGCGCGCAAAGGAATTAAACTAAGATACTTCTGAAATGTAACCTCTTGATGCAAATTCTACATCCCGACATGTTGAGGACTATATGGAATGTTTTGACATTTGGCGTTTGACCAGAAACCATTTGGATGATGTGAAGAAAACAGCATTTCTTCGCCATTTCATTGGAAAGGAAGCATACAGTCTCGTGAGAAATTCGTCTTTTCCGGATCGTCCCATCAGTTTACCGTACGACAAGCCCAGAACCATTATGCTACAGCACTTCAAGCCAGTCAGTTTCGCTGCTGCTGAGAGAGCCAAATTCAACTGCCTCACTAGACCTGAAAACCAATCAGTACGTGAATTCATTCTCCAACCGCAGACACAGGCAGTGAAATGTGACTACGGTCCCCAATTGGAAGATCACCTGTGCGACCGCTTGACTGCAGGAATCAGCCTCCCAGATTAGCAACAGGAGCTGTTACTTGCAACTAATCAGACCGTTCAACACATTCGCATCATTTGTGAACAGTATCAGGACGTAAAAGCTGTAACTGTTGTGTCGGAGTCCGTATTGTTCAATTATACTAAACATCAAGGCGATCGACGCACTCAAGAACTGACGCATTTGAACATGCCAATAAATTATCGCAGCAATCAGCTCCTATTTCAACGATCGACTCGTTCGAAATTTAACAATGCAAGTTCGAATTTGGTCAAGTGTGTTTTATGTGGTCAGTTACATTCTCGTTTCACATGTCTCCACGAGCTACGTGTTTTGCCTGTGGTAAGGTTGACCACATCAAAAGTGTTTGTAGAAGTAGTGCAGCATGTCGACTGACAATTCCTTCAGCATCATCTGACACCACTCCACTTGATACCAGTTTTTCGACACTTGCGTTAGCCGTTTTGCCAGAGGAAGTTTCACATGTTAATCAGACATTACATACTACAGAGGACAGAAAACACACTGCTCACAGCAGTGAGCTGTTTAGATGTGATACTTACTAAGCTAATTCCTCTGTGGTTTTCACAAAACGACCTGTCACCTTCCTTGTAAATCGGCACAATCACCGGTTCACATCATTCCCTGGGAACATGCTCGCTATCCCAGATTACCCGGAGAAGTTTTGGTAATTCCGAAACCAAAGCTTTGCCTCCATCTTTGGAAAAAGATGGAGACAACCCATCTGGTCCAGCGGATTCACACCTTTTCAAGTGACCTATCAGCCAGATAATCTCTCCTGATGGAGGGGCGATATCCACCTGCATCGTTTCTCTGGCAGGTATATTTGGAAGGTCCAGCGTTGAGGTGGGCTAACTGAATTGTTCCTTAAAGTGCTTTGCCCAACGCTTCAGACGACGTCCCTGAGAGTGAATCAATGGGCCATCGGATTCCTTAGTTAACTGACTTACACAAGGCTTCCGTGGACCGACGCCTCGAATCAAACGGAAAAAGTTTCGAGCATTTCCAGTTGACTCAGCTTTTTCTAATTCCCTACATTTCGCAGTCCACTACTGCTCACGGTAATTTCTCAGGCTACTAGACAGTCGCTGTCTCATGGATTTGCGCACTTCGTTGAATGAGGCGTACGGAGGGACGAATCTGCGAGCATCCAACAGAGCAACGGAAGTCGAAGATGTCCATCGTTTGTGAGACGTACTTGGACCAGAGTCCTGGGTGGCATTGGACGCGGCATGCAAGGTTTTCTTGATCTGTTGCCAGCGTTCATTTGGGTCCTGAGCATCTGGCTGCATCGATAACTGCGTAGACAACCCCATCTGGAAATTGCGTCGCTGATCGTCATCCAGAAGCAGCGGTGCAGGACGGGTGGCATTTACGTTGGTGCAACCACGGATGAGACGTAAACGGAAGCGAGCACGTACTAGGGCGTGATCTGAGTCCACAGGAGTAGACCAAAATGAACGACAATCTTCAATTTATGCACGCCAGTGGTGACCAATCACAATATGGTCAGTCTGAGTCGAACACTGTGAAAATGTAGAAGGACGCCATGTCAGTTTATGCCGCTTCTTATGGTAGAAGTTCGTATTCACCAGAAACGATCTGTGGTTAGAACACAGCTGAATGAGACGATAGCCGTTATCATTACGATCGGCCGGGATAGCATATTGGCCTCCGATGTGCCTTCCGGAATCTCCCAATCGGACAACCTAGGCATTTAAATCCCCAGCAATGACTCCCTTGTCCGTTGAACGTGTTTTTCGAAGTAGTTGAGACAAATCCTGGTAGAATACGTCCTTGGTCTCAGAGGAACTGCAGTCAGTGGGCGCATACACAGACACGACGAACAAGCATCGGCTTTTCAATTTTTTGTTGTTTACACGAACAGAACCGACTTACCGAACTGCACACAAACGACTGCTGACTGGAATCCACTCTAGCAGTGCACGCTCAACTCTCTTGTTCAAAGCTATCCTAACGCCAGCCTGACCACGAACACTAGACACCGAATCATCCGACACGCGAAGAGTGAAGCGAGAGACTGGGGTTGTATCTGGGGTACGAAGAGTGATCACAGAAATGGAGTCTTGCGTGCATGTTTCAGAGGCACATTATGCGTCTATTTTAAAGGTGTAGAGTTTTAGCTAGGGCAGCTTGTTGTCCTTTCTGACATAGTATGCGGACGCTAAAGGCAGCCAAGTGAAGTGAACATTTAGGCTTAAGAAGTGCATTCGATTTATACCCAACTCCTGAACTACCGCTTTCATCACAGCCGCAATCAATCGTGGAGTTTTGCATCGACCCTAAATTAAAAGAGGGAAAATTGGTGAGGCCCTTCACAGGAAAGATACTGGAGGTTTCTGGGCGAATCGCACTTAGCGGCTGCCCACGCCGCAGAAGGGGTTTTTCCTTGGGAACCCTAACCGGAGCCTTTGACTCAAAAGTCTGACCCAAAATGCAGTGAGGCGTTAACCCAGCATGGGAACGTGACCGAAGAACCCGTGAAGGAACTTCTTCTAGTCAGTCACGTGAAACCTGATAGTTGGATACGTTGTCTCTCGTCGTTGCCAATGGTTTGTAATCGATCGGCTTTTCGGATTCAGTTCTTAGCCTGAGGCACCCAATGGAGCTAGCGGAACGCGGACGGGGCAGCATCCTGTGGGCTGGGGGCTGCCCAGTTTAGACGGGCGATAGCTGTCCAGTGAAGTGCGATGACTTCTCCCACCGTCGAGAGAAACCCCAGGTACTCCACTCCCACGCCATGTAGTGGAGATTTTTAGACCGGTAAACTGTTTCTCTCTATGTTTATTCACTGGAGTGTCCTCTCCAGGAGCATAGTGAATAGAAACAGATGTGGCCCATCAACTGGTTCTAAGACTGGACTTCGTCTAGCCTCTACCCATTGACCTGACCGGCTTGCGGAAGCCATCCTTGGTGGATGCCAAGGTGCAGTCTCCTCGTGATGGATCTCCGGGGAATGCAAAGTAATTAGTGTTTTGGCTACATAGAGGTCTTAAGTGATGGTGCCTATGACACAAGAATAATACGATACCCGCCGCACCTTCCGGTGATCAACCCAAAAATCCGAATAAGTCGCAGGTAGATTTTGATTGTGCAACAAAGATTACGTCATCAACTAGGACACTGCATTGTGAGCACTTTCACCTTTTCCCCAATGCACCCATAGGGGATACTGAGTGTCAACATACGTAAGCGGGATAGAATAGGAGGGCCAGCGGCGCAGCGAATTGCATTTGCGTCATAAGCCGGACCGATCCGGAAAAAATAGTGCATTACAGAAAATGGAGATGACTTCGGAACTTCAGAAAGTTGTATCTACTTGAAGGAGACTGCGGCAATGGCGACGTAGATGAGCCAAAATAAAATAACGTAGGAACAGAGGAAACATATTCATCTATTTATTTACTGCTCATCTTTGTTTATTCGCCTCCTTTTTATTTTAGTTCTCCGGTTACCAGGTACTGAGTAGTAACTAGATCCAAAGAATAGCCTAAGGAACAGGCTACAGGCCAAAAGTTCCGAAGGTTGCCAAAAGATGGCGAAGGTTAGTGGGATAGGTGAAGGACGATTTGTATCGAAAAAACTACGATTACGTTTACGTACTAGACACCGGACATAATACTGGCCAGGGGAGTTACAGATTCAACCGTCCGCAAGCAGGGCAGTTAGAAGTGTGCTTTCAGTTGACGACAACCAACTATCCTTACAGCAAGCAGACAAACAACAAACAGCCCTGTGGCATCGAACAACGTATAAACTACCTAGAACTAGGCAGCGATTAGTCATGTTTGTCTGTAGTAATTTTGGTCACAAATTTACACATTGAAACTCGGTCATCTCAAGGTCACTACAACAACTCCTCCTCAGGAGGGAACTGCTAGAGACCCTTTGATCTAATCGAGAGCTTACCACAAGCAGGTATCCATCAGCCTCATAAGTTTCGTGTGTCATCAGTCGTCTAACAGACCGTGTTACGATGCCACAATCCGCTTGTGCCGCCGGTGGAGGTTTACCAAAATGTGCACTGGCCCAGCGGTCATCCATCAAGCCCTCACATAGGTGTCGCAGAAAAAACAGCACGTACATTAAAAAAATACTCCAACACGATCTTCCGGAGGTTCCTCCACCCACCGTGCTCGTACATGCATTGGAAGAACAAAATAAAACAAATGAGAAAACTGTAAATGAGTAAAAACCAAATGAATGGAACTTACTCCGGTCGGTCGGTGTAATAGGCAGATTTTAAAATGTCGCTACGCTATTATATGATAATTGTACAATATTTCAGAAAGGTGGCAGCCGCCAGTTTAAGGTTTCTGATGGTAAAGTGACCGGTGGCCACCCGGAGCTTCAAACCCATTATTGGGGGGGTTCAAAGACCACCGTGATGACTATTTGATCACCGCCGGTAACCTCCACGCGCAAACTGACTCCTCGTCTATTCCATTTATCCCCCACACGTCTTTGAAATGTCTTGGTTTTTTAAATAATCTTGAAAGCAGATTTATTCCTAATTATCTGTGCAACTTGCCTGAAGGTACGAAAGAGGAATTTGCATAAATTTCACCTAGACGGACCCAAAGAGACGTGCGATTTAAAATCGCTTCGTGAAGTGACTCCGGCCTTTGAAAAGAAAATTTATTTACAGTTTGTAGATTATTTTTCGTCACAGCTTTGTACTTAAAAGAGCTGAGAAGCCCGTTTTATGCTTGTAATCGACCAATCTCCACGTCGATATATCACTCTGATACGCCGGATTACCAGATACTAACTTGATCACAAGATTGGCCTAGGGAAAGAGCTGCAAGCCAAAAGTTACACCGATCCCCACAAGATGGAAAAAATCAGTGCGATAGATGAAGGAAAACTTATAATTTGTCTAAATGTTAGTGCAACCAAGAACAAGAGGCTATCTTCGGAAGCTAAGATTAAACTATCAGGAAGCAAATTGGTCAAAAGCGTTTTTTGATGGGCGGAAGCCAAGAGTTCTTACAGCAAGCAGACAGACAGCAAGCAGCCTTGTGGCATACAGCAACTCGCGTCGAGGCTTTGCGCACTGTTCTGACGTCACACACATGCAGTTCAAAACTCATTGGAGAATTTCCAATTGGAAAAAGGCTTACGGGTTCCGTGAAAAGCCACATTTTTCGGGCTTTTAAAGCACACGCGATAACTGGTACTAGTTTCGGGGGTTATACAGTCTACGATGATCTTTATTATTCAAAATTAGAGACAGTAGGACAGTCTACCGTATGAGCCTCATCACCTCAAAGCTGGGGCATGAACTTAGGTGTGCGTATCCTGCCACCACCTTTTCAGGAGTACGTCCAGGCGTCATTTGAATATGTGGTCATTTTTCTCTTCCACCGCTTCTGTTGGCAATGCATGCCATAGACTTGTCACCCTCCTTGAGAGGCGGTATACCAGCGGCAGACCAATTGACTGCTGTTCCATAAGCGTCCGCAAGTGACCCCGGGTACGGTTGTGAACCCGCAAGGGAAAGTAAGCCATCAACTCAGGCCCTAAATCACCACGGATAGTGCGTCTGATATGCATGAGATCATCGCGAATTCTACGATGTGCCTCTGGGACCAGTTCGGTGGCTTGGAGACGACCTCCCTAACTTATCCAATGTAGTTCAATGACGAGGCGAGTGGCGGCCCGCTGTACTCGTTCTAGCTTCGTAACTCCCGTGGCCGTACAGAGGAAAGTGGTAGGTCCACCGTATTTCAGTCACGGACGTATATGGGAGGCACACGGCACTTTGAAGGATGACATAGACAGTTGTCTAAAAGACCGACGTATCGTTCCATACATACTCCAGCCAGATGCCCACGCCTTGTCCGTGTTGACTTTGGTCCTCAGATTTGATGCAACCGCTACCCCAAGATCTTTCTCACAAACCGATTTATTGATGGGCGTTTGGTGTAAGTTGTAGGAAGTGCCGCTCCCCACCCTCCCTACACTCGTGTATGCACACTTTCCAACATTGATAGGGAATTTCCAAGTCTCGAACCAGTGCTCCAATGAGACCAAGCCATCCCTTAGAACCTGTTGATCAGCATCTGCCCGGATCGTTCTCCAGATTTAAAGGTCATCCACGTAAATGAGGCAAGATGTTTGGAAAACAGGTGGCAGATCGTTTATATACACCAACAAAAGTAGTGGCCCCAAGGCTGAACCCTGTGGGACTCCATTTGAGGCGCTGAAGGGACATGAAAGCGACTGCACGGCTTTCACCGCAAACGTTCTTTCGTTTAGGGAATCTCCGATCCAAAGAATTTGCAGAGCCCCAACACCAAGGGTCCTTGGTTTCAACAATCGGCGTCCATGCAGCACCTTATCGAATGCTTTGCTGAAATCGACAAAGATTGCGTCCGTGGGATGCCCTGCGGCCTTGGCTTCCGACCGGTCTTCGCGGGCAAGCAGCAGGTTGGACATACAGGAAAGTTTCCTCCAAAATCCATGCTGCCGCGAGCAGAGGGGCTGATTACTCTTAATATGTTCACTGAGGCGGAGAGCAACTAGACACATCAGAAATGAAGAGATACATGTAGTTCTGTGAAATTAAATTTACATTTCTTTAGAACGTATGACCAAGCTTCTCTGGATGAGGGTAATCAACTTGAGTAAGTTGAAACGAATAGTATAATGTGATTCACCATGCAGCTTCAACGCTCAACTCGCCATTGAAAACCATGGAAGCACTGTACAGCTGTTTCATCCTTGTTGGGAATCATCAGCGGTGCACATCCACCGAGCCCCCACGGGGACTCGAACCTGGGGTGAACGACTGTGAATCGAACACCTTAACCACAAGGCTATCCGGGTCGGCTCTCAATGGTTTGTTGAACATCTACACCAAATGATATAGCACCCTTCCGTCACTGGCTTTGAACGGTAACAACCCGCTTCCCGCACAGCGATCGACTACTTAGATGGATGACTTCTCTGAAGGGGCCTATGTACAACGAGGGCATTCCGTTATGAACAACCTACAGAGCTTGGTTACTTTTTGCAATTGAGTAGTAGGAGATTAGATTTGTATAATATGATTCATCAGGCAGATTCAACGCTCAACTCACTGCTGATGATTCCCAACAAGGATAAAACAGTACAGTGCTTCAATGGTTTTCAATGGTGAGTTGGGCGTTGAAGCTGCATGATGAATCATGTTACACAACCCTAATCTCCTACTACTCAACTGCAAATAGAAATGGATAGTATATACAAATTTGTATGTATTTGTTATATAAAAAGCAAAAGTAGTCTATATTCACAATATAAAGTGTACAAAACAAAAAAGACGATACATAACAAATATATACAAAGTATGTAATATATTCAAACATATACTTGGAGGGTCTATATGCATTTTCAGCATCGGAGTCAAGGTCACTGTTTGGGGGAAGGGGGAGTGGAGGTGCCTGCCGCACTAAGTGGCTCCGCCTCATGGTTAACTACGGCACCCAAAAAGTAAAAGGAAAGGAGACAAGGTTATGTACAGTCAGGAATACATTACAGACGATATTTTTGAAACACGCGCGCCGCGCGCGGCCCTGACCGTGGCTTCAGTCAACGGCACAACCAGGACTGGCACTTATACGTGGACACGCCCTACCTGGGTCGGCATAACAAGAAGATTGGAATTAGGAGGATGATGCCTGAATCTTTAATGTGCTTCAAATGTTATTCATTCAGAGTTGTTAATTTTGACCAAGGAAAGCAAATCTATAGGCTGAAAATGGAACCGTTGTTTGTGTGTGTCGACTTCTGTGCGTTCTTTTGTTAGTTGATCATATAAAATGCGGTTCGAAAGCCATGTTTGCCACAGTCTGCGGATGCGTCTCGCTACTCCGTTGACATGATGAAGCTAACAAGCGTGGACAACGCTGGTGAATGTCGGCTCTTGGTGCGGAGAAGTTAACTGAACTAGGAGTGTTCCAACTCTGATTTTAGGGAGTTCCAATGGTCAACTTCATAAAGTTTCTACATGCATAGTTCTCTCACCGCTGAAGTGGCTCGCAAGCGTGGCGTAGTTTTGGTGAGCAACGTGGAGCACTATTTCATCAAGTACTTCTGCGTACAATGCACACGAAGACATTGTTCTGCTAGAAGGTAATATTTGTCCACTGCCGAACAAAAACTTATCCGTTATTTCAGGTACCCAAACTTGGAATGCGAGGCTTTCGTCATGCTCCGTGCCGTTGGTAGTGTGTGCATGGTGAAGCAGTGGTCAGTGGTCCATGACCATAGTTTCCAGCGCAGTACGGAGGGTTTTTATGCTAGGAATAGATATATGACACCTGATCAAGAGTGTCACGTGTCCGGCTTGATGCACACCTTTCACCATATGTCTGGGCTTAGGAATTATACGAAGAAGGCATCCACTCGTCGTCTTTGAAATGATGATTTCCGGTCAATCAGAAATAGGCTTACCACCCGGGATAGCCGGAACGAGGCAGCTATAACAGGTCATTTATTTGAAGATAGAGGACAACACAAGATTTTATGTGATGGTAACGTAATTAAATTTGTGTTCTTCGTGCCCTCTGCGTGCATGAAACTTAGCAACCATCTTTGTGATGTCATGCTAGCAGATGCAACTCATCAAATGAATTGTGGTGGGTATGCATTGTGGCACGTAATGGTCGTTGACGAAACGGGTTTAAGGCACAGCGTATTATATTGTAAGGTTGGTTAGACCTTACCATGCTGCCGCCTTATTACGTACGTTCGCTAGTCCTTCCCAACACTCTTGGACCACCTGTCCGTTACCGTGGTACTCTACAATATGCCCCACGATCACTAGGACGATGTTTCTCACAACCCATGAGAAGGAGAACACCATAGGTAGGGAGAGAGTGCTTACCGTATATTGGAAAAGCTTGCGTATAGCTTGCACGGGCAACGTTCAAGTAGCCACCGTGCTTGGTGGAGCCAGTCCAGACAAGCGGTGACGTGTTTTAAACAAAATAACCAAAGTTGAGTGTCATTGCAATGTGCCAATTTTCCCAACGAGAGTGGCAACAGCAACCGTACAGTACGCCAACACATGAAAAAGAAATGTAATCAATTGTGGGGTTTGTCAAACACGAATAAGCTTAGACTGTTTCAGTGGGTGAGTAACATGAAGTACAATGAAGGCAGCGTAAGTTTTCTTTTTTAAAGCTATACAAGCTAGAAGCCCCGAAGCTGTCAAGTATCTCTTTAATACTTGGATGCCATTTAAGGCCAATTAGACGATGTATCTGATGCGTCATTATGTTGTTTTGGGCTATTAATACAAATATAGTAGACGTCGAAAATAGCCATCTGAAAGAAGGCCTGTCCCAAAAGTCACCAGTTTATGACGTATTTTAAAAGGTGGTCGACCTTTCGGAGTCCTTAGCTGATAAGCGAAGGTCTCGACTAGCTAGAGACAAGATGGTTCAATACACAGCCCCAGAACAGCTGCAGTGAATGCATTCGCTCCTAATTAAAGTAATATCTTATGCACGTGAGGCCTTGATGCAACATCTTCATAGTCAAAGAATCTTGTGCATCACTCCATCGAATGGCACCCATGCTGTTCGTACGTCAAGGGGTCATATATACCGAGTACCGCTGCGTTCAGGCCACCCACAGCGTGATTGTGCATTCGTTCATCAGTGGGCTTTGCCACGTCAGCGCATACCTCGTGTGGTTAAGGAGACTAGGTATCCTCTGAGACAGATACAAACAAGCCGATGGACATTGGCAAATACACATCCACCCATGAACGTTAGAATTCCATAGATTAGTCAAATGCCGGAGCAAGTACAGGTCACTAGCAACAATGTAAATCTAGCCGAATGTGAAGATATCGCGAAAGGTTTGGCTGTCTCATTAGGTAATCTCGGGGGTGACAACTACCGGCATTTGACAAACCAGGTTAGATGTTTGACACGCTCCATTGGTCTAAATCCGAAGGTAAGAGTTAGTGTAGAGGTGAGTGACGATAACCCCGTGAGGAGCAAGAAGGATTATAAGAAAAAGGTACTTTCATGTAGTTCCTGAGGTTCTTGTTCAGCCATACCTGGCACCATCGACGGTGTATCAAAATCTAAGCAGAAATCACGTTATGGCTTCAGGAGTATGGGCGAAGAGGACATCGTCGTGGTAGGGCATCCGCTGTAAAGAACAAATATTGAAAATCCTTCCAAATGTTCTACGTGCTTTGTGGGTTTGACTATACTTGACGTTACTTTGAAAAGCTCGTCCATACATCACACTTTTCACGTTTGTTTATTTGTGTGAGACATTTGAATTTGGCATTGAACCGTTTCTAACTGTCTTGCTTTGAACCTTTAGGTTTCACTGTTGAGTCTATTTGGCTGCATACTTGAGGCTTGTATGTATTTGTACTTTTCGTGAATTTCAATTTAGCACCGTAGAAACTAAGAATCCGCCTTGTTCTGGTTTGAGGGTTCGTTTGAATTGGCTGTGCGTTGCTCGATTTGCGACGCTGCATGCGGTGCTGTTCGGATGACTACGGACCACAACCTCTGCCGAGTACCGAACTACCAGCAAAAGAAGACGACTGGATCCTTGGGCCTCACCGATACTGGAGGACGTGTGCAGTGTATGCAGAATGGAGGAGCCAACAGCAGACCTGGATGAAGACGTACAATGGGTTTAGTGTCGGTCCTACGGACGCTGGACGCACCTTCAATGCGCTGGGCTCCAACGGGAGGCTGACTTCCTCTGCGTGCACAGCTTGGCTCGGTGACCGGCGGCGACTCAAGTGAATGCAAAAGGGCCCCAGTGGGGCCACCACAATCTGATTACGATGAATTTGCCAGGTCTTTATTTGTTTTCCTTAGTCTTCTAAAAGTGTGTTAGAATGTGTGTCTTCTTCCACGTGCTCAACGGGGGTGGTCAGAGTACAGTTAGTTTGCTCCACAGCGTAAGTTGAGATCTTGATGGGGCGGTGAATAAGTCTTGCGACTGGTCACAAATTCCCCGTAATATTTGTGGGGTTGGTCACCTTACCTGATATCGCTTAACATAGTTATAATTGTACGAGCCCCACACAGGGAGAAATGGGATAACCGTGGGCAAAACAGTTAGTTGTACTTACTGAAGGCACCTAAAATGGGCCACAGCGAGTGTCGGTCCGGTGAAATAGGTGCGCACACAGATCTTCAAGTGACATGCTGGGTGATCGCATTGGAAGTTCAGTATGCCGTCCGTTGTCTTCAATTTCCGATAGACCGTTGTTTCTAGGTTTCCGTTTATTCGCCTCATGATATATATGTATAAACATTAATTTTCCGATTTTTAGCCGTAAATGAACGGTGAAAGAACCATAAAGTTTTACCAAAATTATTAATTTTTTATTTACATTCTGACTCCTCATGGCGGAAGACCTGGAAAGGAAAATGATATTTCGACTCCACCACTTGGCTATTTCAAGTCCGTTCGTTAACATATTTTCTCCAGGTTTTGAATTAGTACATACATTCGACGAGGAGAAGTTTGAAAACTTTCTTAGCATGTCTTCTGAGGGTATCTAAGCTGGAAGGCGTGATTACTAAGCCCTAGGGCCACGTAGCGTCAAAGTTGCGCATTACGAAGCATGTACGTATAAAATGTGCAGAAAACAACGACCCAGTAATCCGTTTATTTTTCTATGGCTCTGAAGTGAATGATATGTCCTAAACCTGTTCAATATGTCACCAAATCCGTCAATGCCCCACCATGGCTGTGAAATGAAGACACTTTTCCAGTTTTCTAATTGTAAGAAACAGAGAAAACAGAGTGCCCTCAAGAGCTTACCAGAATTTTTTGTTTTTAAAACTGAAGCACTTTTGTAGTAAATACTGCACTAAGGGAATTCGTTGCAGCATTTCTCGAGGGAGGCAACAGACGGAAATTGGTAAGCGCTGTTATTACTAGCACTATAAAAGAGGGCTCCACTTTATGTCAACTTGTGGTGATACCGCTCCTCCCTGCCTGCTTCAACTGGCGACTCGGCTCATGACAAGAGAGATCACTCCTGAGGTGTGTACCCCAGGGCACATGGCAAGAAGTCTTTTAGAAAAACACATCCAACTGGACTTAATAATGGTGGTTCTTTTGCAGACAACTGAAGGCCTATTTCTCGCTCAGATGCTAAACTACGACAGGACCGTTTTCTTTTGGTGGGCAAGCTGCCAATAGAGTCTACCGTGAAGAGCTTGTAACGGCTTCGCAGACACCAAACTCATCAAAATGCAATCGCGAGCTTAGAACTTAGGCGCGCCTTGTTTACGAATAGATATTTTTGCTTAGATTTACTTGGGATTGGCAACCGCTCCCACGAAAGTGGCCAACTTCAGTGTCAGGCCCTCCTCTAGCTATAGGCAATCTTCCTTTTCGAATCTCTCTTCTCAATCACATAAAGTGGCTTATGGTCGGGACAAAAGTACTTCAAAGTACTTTCACTCATCCAGACCCGATTTAACCAGTGCGGTATTATAATCTCCTTCGGTCGGACACGTCAGCCTATCTTAGAAACCCTTTAGGACATGTGGGTGATCCTCACCAGTCGTCCATTGAGGTACGCAACTGGTTTAGCAAGTGTTGACTAGGCTTTTTAATAGGTCAGGAATTCGGTCTAGCATCAGTTCCTTCAATCGACTGGTTGTTTGAAATCTGAGTTGTTTAAGTCCACCTGGTACCGGATCAGACTAGCTCTTCGAAACCTTCGTCACGCTACGTAACAAACGGCAAGGTGCGCTCCGGCTCATCAGCTCTGGTCATTAGCTCGTTCAGTCTCCCTTCTCCTGTAATTTTTACAGGGCTACCAATATAATTACAAAAACCCATCAATCGCTATCGTTCTGCGTCTCCATTCGCTGGACGGTAATCTAGTCCTCAAATTGTGCGTGCGACTAAAAGCTGTATGTGGGATAAACGTCGCAACTCACGAGGGTCCGAACCTCCGGTATGATTTAATTCGGTGGAAACTTCATTTAAATTACACTGCAGGACAAGGAAGATGTATTGCTGGGATACAAGGCGGATTTGGATGCTACCGGATTTTATGACTCACTTGTACCATAATTCTATTATTACTCTAGATTTCAGAACAACGCAACGTCGTATTATTGAATCAGTTTTTGGGTAAAGCGTTATTTTTGTGACTGGTGTCGTTCACGATATCCTACACGTTTGCTGGCCCTCATGCAAACGGAACTGTTAATGCGCAAGGCTGTCCGCCCGGCGCAGTTTAACAATCTTGCCGTTTAACGTCTGACAGATTTTCCACGACGGAATCTTTCGCGCCACTCAAGCTGAACGGACTGCCGCCAAGCTGGAAACTTTCCCACCGTCTAGATACCTGTTTTCAAGATCTCCGACAATTCAAGAATCAAGATGCGGCCAAGACTAGTGTCCTTAACCCTTTGGCATTGTACAGTGGTCTATCTTCCTGTTTTTCGGCAACACAAGACTCAAGACGCTGTCAAGATTTGTATTTTGAACCCCCCCTCTTCGTATTGCCCCATTATCCGGTGAACTATCTTCCAGCTCACCGGTGACATTCCGATAACAAAATTATCACAAGATTCGGGAACACTTAGGCTTTAGCCTCGTATCCGTGAACCACTTCAAAAGTTCAGGACTGCCAAAGGGGTAGTTAGAACAGGACAGATACCGTTTAGTTCTGTGGCCATGAAGAATGAGGGGAAGTGCGTAGTTGTGGCTCAGCCGATCAGCCTACCATATCATTGCTCAGTATTTCTGGTAGCTAGGCCGGTGAAATGGGAGAACAAAAGAATTTCAGCAAGCAGGAGAAGGGGGGTCGGATACCTTCATCCCGCACGGTCTTCGTGGGCTTCTACCCCCTTCAAGGGGTACTATAGCTTCCTGAGGTTTTTGGTTCACAGTGCGGGTGCTGCGCCTTGCGAAGCCTTAAAGGCTCAAACTCAGCTAGTAAAAAGCCTTATACAAAAGAAGCGGGTGGCAAACCATCAAGTATAAGCCTAAGTGAGATTAGTCAAAACCACTTCAAAGAGGTAGGAATGTGACAGCAGCTAGGGGCAAACCCAAAAATATTTTCTTAACCTGCACAAGAAAAAATAGACAACTTTCCCTCCGAAGTGACCCAAAAAAGCTATGGAGAAACGTGTACTGAAACCGATTTAAAGCTTCAGGGAAATTGGCACTACAACCGCTGCTGAACTAAGAAACTTGAAAAAAAATACGAGACGGAGAAAAACCGAGTTCTGCGTCACGGAGTAGCACACTTCAGCGACCTCACTTCAGTTATTACAGGACAGGTCAGGTGACAGGACTTGAGGCTGGATTCAGTAAAGCAGTCCAAATTCTTGCAGTTGTGAGAGTCGAGATGAATCCCATCGGGCTGCCACTTCTGTGTTGGAGTTGTACTTCTTTTGTTTACTCTGTAAATGAAACAGTTGGGACTGATTTCGCAGTCAGGAGAGTGTAGCCAACCCAGAGCAACGAACCAGGTCCTTTTCCTAGTCTAGCTTCTCCCCACGAGTGTCACAAATGCAAGCAGCGCTTAAGTAAAAAGTTGATAATGGTGAGCCGGACCGAAGGGGAATAAGATGGTGGGTAGTGAGAAGGGGTTAGAACAAAGGTAGGGGATAAATGTAATATAGTCTAGTAGCGGTGACCATAGAGGGAAAGCAGCTGCATCCAGTATTGCCTTTCACTGACCTCGGTTTAGAAGCACTTGAGAAAACAGTCCGGTAGGCAAATTTCCAACCTTACCTCAAAGCACCACGGAGCTGGCCTTCGCCATCTCAGCCTGCGGTGCATTCCGTGGGTTGAGAAAGCAGCACGCAAAGAAACTTCCCGTTATGTTCTTCAAAGCTTTCGGTTTGCGGAGCTTGAAATCGTCCCCCGAGTGTGAAGTTCGGAGCCCGCACCAACAACGACTCCGTCGGAATGGATAGTCCTTCAATTTGCTTCAAAGTAACTAATAGATTCCCCTGAGTCTTCTGCCCTTCAAAATGAAGAGTTTTGGCACCGTTAACCTCATTTTATGCTTTTTGTCCTTGAGTCCTAGTAACAGTATGGTGAAGTATCGCTCAACTCTCTCAAGAACATCAGTGTCCCGCACAACGGTCGAGGACCACCCTTGGACACAGTATTCTAGTTGTGGCCTGACTAGTGTAGTGTAGAGAGGCAACAACACACAAGCTTCCGTGGAAGCTATAGTGAGCAATATTTGGTGGAGCACCTCTTTAGCCTTAGCCGCAGCAACGAACACGGTGGAGAGGGCTGTGTAACCACCGTTCGTGGAAAATCCCCCTAAAACCGTTGCAGTTCCATGTTTTTTAACATCACTCACTTGCCTACACTATTGACATGTCTTTACGAACTGTTTGTTTTGTGGACCAATTGTTGTTTGTTCGCGCTCAGAGAGCCACTTTGTCATATCCTTGTTCTGGACCTGTGTGACGCACGTGCTCCTCGCTCGCAAGCCACAACTCGGTTTCTCATTTGTTGAGTCCTTGTGATCTCAATATTGAGGTTTGTATCTTTTTGGTGTAATTGTTCATTCAATAATCTAGTATCGTAGAATATCACGGATAATCGCCTTTTGATTCCGGGATCCCTTGTGAATTTGGCTACCATTGCTCAAACATGTGTTACAGGCTGGTACCAATCTTTCTTCAGGTCTCCAAGGTCAATGATGACTGTAACCTTCTTAAATGCTTGTGGATTTTGTAGGTCTAAGTACTCTGAGTCTTCGCTGGTGTCCCGGATAAGATCCCCAGGGGTCACCATGGTGAGCGGCAGTTGTCATTCACTGGTCCAGGAGTGAACTGTATTCAAGTCCTCTTATGGTGACGCGGTTCCGGATTCACCCACCAACGTTGAGCTCTCCGTAAACAGGTAGCCTGGGTTTTGTATACCCTCTAATAGGTTGTCGAAGTAGGGCAAATCAGAGGAGTACCCGGGACTGTTTGGTCACACTGGTAAACAGTGCATCGGCACCAACCCTCGCCGAGCCCACGAAGCCACTAGCGGCAGGATAGCGTGAACCAATAAGCGAGAGGGGAATCCTGCAAGGGATATTCGAGCCGCAGGGCGTGGTCACTCACACCAGTTGGGCCAAAGCGCTGTGTGCAATGGGTGGGCATGCGACGACAACCCATGTATATTTTGTTTTGTGCTAGCAAACTAAGATGATTCTGAGGCGGAGGTGAGTTCTCTCTGGAGTTGCGGGGACGGTAAAATACAGGACTGACCCCAGTGGGCCCTCACCAGTAGCCGCAGCCCTTGTGGACGTGCTCCCATTCGTCCATATGTGTTAAGTTCGTTATGAGAGGTATGCCCGGGTCCTTTCCAGCACCTGCGGGGCAATACCCAGCGCTTCCAACTTGCGCAGCAGAAAAGGGGCGGCCTACTGAGTCACAGGCTAGCTTGAAGTTCAAACAGCAGATCTCAACTCGTTCACCTCTGTTTGACATGGCCTTTACCTCTTCCAAAAGGATAAGTTAGATAGGCACTATCTACTTCTGACAAACCCGCCCTGTTTGTTGGAAATTATCCTGTTTTCAGCCAGGTGTCTGGCTATGCCGTTCCTCATCAGCCACTTTACCATTTTTATTATCGCTGGTAGGAAGCTGGCTGGTCGATAGATTCGTATCTCTTCTTTCAACCCTCCTCTGCTTATTAGGACAATATCACTTGTCAGCCAGCCCTCGGGTGGTCGCGCACAATCCAACCATCTAGTGTACAACCGGGCAGCGTGGGTGCCTTATGGACTGGCTACCTTGTTTACTTTAAGGCTGCTCGGGGCTTTTACTACTTTGTCAGCGGAAACAAGGATTGGTGGCTTTACCCGCGGGCATGTGGGGGTAGTCTTAATCCGGGTTTTGTCCGTTGTCTAGCTGGTGCACTGTTTCAGAGCGCTCTATCAGTATCTCGGCCCTGGTGCTGCTGTCAAGAGCATGAGTGCTGCTCCCGTCCTTAATGGAAACCACAACTACTCGCATGGCTGACGAAAGAGATCGAGGCGAGCCCTTGGGCACCTTTTAGCATCTTTAGCTAAAGTGACCTCATAAGGTAGCCTTCATGGCTCTTGGACCCAGATGGCTGCTTCTCGAGCCGTTTTGGGCCATAAGGTTCCCCTGCATCCTCCCGTCTGCTGGTATTGACACCACCCCCCATGTTCTCGGTTTTGAGCCCCAGTTTCTCCACTGGTCCACCACGGCTACCTTCCTTTCCTGTGGATTCTGTGACCTGGTGCAAAACGCAATGTGACCAGCAAAAGGTTATTCCCGAAAGCTGCTCATTCTTCTTTAGCCCTCTCTTAATGTAGACCCCACGTGGCTGTTCCGGCTTTATTAACGAGGCCCTGTGCCTCACGATTTTTCAGGCAACTATTAAGTCCGTGGGTTACCTCCTCCTTCACTGTCAGGTGGGTGCAATGGATCACCACAGTGTCACTTCCTCCCAAGGGTACTGATACCTGTAGCCCGTCTTGCCCTCCACCTAGTTTGTTGTAAGACAGGCTGGACAAGCTCCTCCTCCAGTGTGAAGTCTAGCAGTCCGACAAAGAAGTCACCGCCCACTGTCCACAAATTTGCCCACCCTATCTCTGGGGCTTTCAAGGCCTCGAGGGATATGAGTTTAAAAGCTCCCGGTAAGGAGAGGTGAAGGTGGCTCATCAAGGCTAGGTCCTCCAGTGGGATGGTGGAGGAGCTTTAGTGCACACAAGCGGCGCGGGCTTCAGCTTGGCGAGGCTTCAGATCGCAGGAGACCGCCTGTATATTTGATGATGTGCTTTATTCCCCGGCCATCTGCTTTATTGCCTCTGTGACTTATCGTGTCTCCCCGCCATCTGCACCATCCACCCTACCAGCCCGATGAACACAGTAGCCAGAAGGGAAGAGGACTCCGATTTTCTTCCCCGCCGTCATACGGGTTTCCGTGACTGCTACGCGGTCAGAGCCGGAAGTATCTACTGCCAGCCCGCGCCACTTGTTTATGGAGCTGCTTGCTTCGGAGTAAGCCGTGGTTAGGTTTCCTAGCCCTCTTTGTGCACTGTTTGCAACCTGGCAGGGGTGGCACTCGGAACTTAGTTTTCAGTGCAGGCTGCGATTTTGTCGACGGGGGCGAGATTCCGTTTTGCGCTCCAGCTTCCATGACTTGACAGCTGTCTGTCAGATCGTCCTGTTTCCCGTACTAGTAAGCTTTTTTGTCTTAAAAGGCTTCGGCCTTATGGAGAGCCATCTCCTCTTCGTGGGCGCGTCTGGGAACGGTGAGAAAGGGAATTCTGAACCAGATCTGCCGCATTGATTCACTTCGGTTTGACTCCAGAATCGAGCTGTTGGTCGTCATCTCTGTTCCACCGGTCCCCTCAAGGGAAAAAGAGGGTGAAGAGAGACAAAAAACGGAGAGCATAACGGTCGTGGAGAGGGTTGTGATGGCTACTCTCGCCGAATAATCCCTACTAGACCCTGTCCAGTCCATGTTCAAAGGCTTCCGCCGAGGTTGCTTCAATTATCTTCCCCGTTAGTTTGTTCCATTCAACAACAGATCTCGCAACAAACAAGTGGCTCCTAATTTCAGTTCTTAGGGTTCTTTTGTGAGCTGGATCCTGCACCCCAGAAGCCTCTCATCCCCCCGAGTTTAAAGACGACTCCTCGGGTTCATCTGGCTTGTTCAGTCCATTGACATTTTTTAGCACTTCTATCAAGCCATTTCCTAGTCTTGGCCTTTCCAATGAGAAAAGGTTTACCCTATCTAACCGTTTTCGTATCCCAGCCCCCGCCAACTTCAAAACAATCTAGTGGATTGCACCAGTATTTGCTCCAGTATTTCCTATCCCTTGCTGAGGACCGACCCCAGGCCTGAGAGCAGAGTTCCGTCGTTGGTCTCACAATGACGCTGTATGTTGTGGCGAACTACTCTGTCTATATGGTACACTAAATGAATGTCAACATATCTAAGACGACACTAGCAAACTAAGATGGGCGGAGGAGCGTGCGGTGATAAAAAGGCCAAAAGAGTGTTTACATTAAGAATTAACATGAAACAAAAGGTGTGACCCAAACTCACAGTTGTTCAGTGTTCTTGTGATCAGGAAATGAGCGCCAAAGAGCAACTATCCGCCAGTGTCTTCAGTTCAGTTCGGTCTGACAGCCATCGGTTGAACAGAACAGGATGGTATCGAGCGAAGTGCCAAGAGACACCGTTGAAGCTTTTAAAATGTTTTGTTTCACACAGTTAGTTCCGACCGATATAATTCCAAGACACTTCAAACCAGAAGATGAGACCGTGTCAGAATGAAAGATTTATTTACAGCCTTTTTTGTATTGCGCGGTGATGACGACCAAGAGGTGTGTGTGTTTTTACATTAAAACGTCGGTACAACAAAGGAGTGTCGCACCAAGGGACGTTGAAAATCACGGAAAAAGTCGGAAATGTACAGGTACCTACACAACTCCCCCGCCAGAGCGTTTGTTGTACAAAATAAACGCTCGATAGAAAAATAGAAAGAAGAAACAGTTAGCAAAAGAAAACGTCAACTAACAAAGTCTTGAAATCTGACAGGATGTCGAACGTTTCTGCCGGAACGGCGGGTTACCAGGAAAGGTTTTGCTGTGGTGGTGCTGGCGGGTGTGGTGTAGTGTCTGGTGTGATGATAGAGTGAGGATCATCAACAGGAATTGTTGGTGGTGTGTCTATGGATGGTGATGGTGTCGGTGTTGCTGGTGATGGAGGTGTATCAAAATGCGCGGGTTTTAGTCTGTCAATGGAAACTGTGTCTGGCTTATCGGATTTCTGAACCACGAAATATTTGTCTGTGTGACTAAGCACCTTAAATGGACCGTCATACGATGGTGCGTGGTTTCCGAACAGCATCGTTACGAACAAAAACGAAAGGTGACGTATATAGATTATTATGTACAAAAACGTGTGTGGATGACGAGCGAGTGGGTATTGGACGTAGGTGTGACATACGGTCTTTGAGTTGTTGGACAAATTGGGATGGGTTAGGGCTGGCATCAGTGCTGGGTTGAACATACTTACCTGGGAGGCATATGGTGGTACCGAAAACGAGCTCAGCCGACGTGCTGTGGAGGTCGTCTTTGACTGATGACCGCAGACCTAAGAGAACTAGTGGCAGGTTGTCGCTCCAGTTATTGGGGTTTGGCTGTGATATCAGTGCTGCTTTGAGTTGACGGTGTAGGCGCTCTACCATGCCATTGGACGAAGGATGGTATGCAGTTGTTGTGATGTGTTTACAGCCAAACAGTTTAGTGAACTGACGAAACAAAGTCGACTGGAATTGGCTGCCACTGTCAGTGGTGACGGTAGACGGTACACCAAATGTAGCAATCCAGTGTTGGAGTAGTACTTTCGCAGTGTTTTCTGCTGAGGTGTCGGAAGTAGGTACTGCAACCGGCCAGCGCGTGAAACCATCGACAACGGTTAATGTGTGGGTATGTCCATTTGATGGTGGTAGTGGACCAACAGGATCGACGTGAATATGTGTGAAACGGACGTCGGGAGCGGTGAATGTACTGGAAGGATAAAAAGTGTGGCGGTGGACTTTGTTTTTCTGACATTGTAAACACTGCTTAGTCCATAATGCAATGTCGGAATTCATATTGGGCCAAAGTTCCACACGATTTACCATGTCTGACAACGAATCTATTGACATCCACGCGGTTGCTCTCAAACTGCCCGTTTTTGCCCCGACGAACCCTCGAGTGAGGTTTCGACAAATAGAATCCGTATTTACCACTCGACGTATAACCAGAGAGCGCGTGAAATACTCTCACTTTGTCCAAGCGCTTCCTTTTGACATCGCTGTTGACGGGGAAGATCTCCTCGATCCCATTCCGCCAGACTTCTGGTCTTATCGAACTTACTGAGTGCCTAGTCTTGTAAAGTGCGCGTGGGGATTTATTTTGTGGCACTCTCACATTACCTACCTGGCTTAAAACCCATTCTAAATACAGCTCCCAGATCCCTGACCTCCACTGTTTGAGCAAGCTCCGTCTGGTTGCCTAGTGGACCCGTAACGAGATTGGGCCGAGGTTCTCTCTTATCAGCTGGGCGTCGGCATACGGTAAAGTTGAGTGAGAGATCTCACTCTACCACGAATTCACGATACTGATATCCCGCTGTACGATTCCATCTGCAACCTTTCCAGACGGTTTTACATCTGCAAGTTTGTAGCCGTTACCCTCCAGTTCGTCTGCTAGGCCGGTAAAGAACAACGCCAATAGCTGGGGGCCGGGACAGGTCCCTGTGACGCACCTATATGAAATCTTTCTATGCCGAGAAAGACTTCCCCAACCCTAGCCCGAAACTGCCCTTCAGTGGGCTTCCTGGTGATCCAGCTCTCCACCGAGGGACTCAACTTGAATTCTTTCAGTTTACTGGCCAACAGCCCGTGGTTTATAGAGTCAACTGTCTCCTGGAAGTCCAAGTAGCGGACATTGACACTCTCTCGTCTATTCTCCTAGTTACTTCATCTAAGCAAAATGTCGGACAAGGACAACATGCATCACGTCGAACGGAACCATGTTGGTGGGAAAATATCAATCGGCGGCCTTCCGGGTGCTCAATTATGCTGTTTAAAACCATCCTGTCCCTGACCTGCAGTAACAATGGCGAAAGGTTTATCGGTCGATAATTCGCACGTGCCTCCCTGTCACCTCTCTATGGACTGAGATGATGATGGGTGTAGGCCAGTCCCGGGGCACCTTGCCTTTCAAAGACGAGGTAAACCGAAGAGTCAGCGGCTTGGCTAATAGACCAGCTAACAGGCGTCACTACTGCTTGATGAATTCCATCAGGTCCCCCAGCCTTGCACGACGATAGGAGCCTGAGTTATTTGTGGACTTCACTGCCATGGACTTCGACGTCAGCCATCTCTGGGATGAGCCCTTTGCCTAAAGGGGTTTTCCGGCCTTCCTTGATTCAGTCTACAAGCGTAGTCGACCTGGCCTAACTTCTGTTCAGTTTGCTGCAGTTCAGCGCAGATTTCACAGGACATGTGATGACCATGGCAAATCAAGAGTCCAGGACTCCTTCGAGGGTAAGCAAACCAGTTATGCTTTCATCACTGCCCAGAGTATTTCGCCGAACCTCCTCTGGAAATAGAGGGGAAGCTTCAAACCTCATCGCTAGTCAACTGCAAGAAACATATGTATATTGAGCATTCATGGAGGCATCAAGCAACAAACAAAAACGGTAATTACAATGCACCTCGGATAGACCACAGAGTTATCCTTCATCCACCTGGCGAACATCCTCAAAACTCACCACCAATGGTATACTCGTTTCTGCTGTCATCCTGGGCCCCCTCTGAAAACTTGGCGGTCTCTAGGTTTATCAGTCTTCTGGGCAGAATGTTCTGGTCACTAAAAACATTGTCGCCATAGAAGTACCACCCGGTCATCAACGTTGCTAGAACTTCCGTCATCTTCTTACCGTGTCCCTACGTTTGAGGGTCCAGATCTACTTGAACTAGACTATCCGGCCTGCAGCCAGAAAAACCTTTCATTACCTTGAACGACTCTACGATATCCTCTCGAAGTCACATCTTCTCCGACGAGAAAACATTGGCTTTACGGAGTATATATTCATACGTCTCACCCCTCGGCCCTTCAACCGCCTGCGTCGCCGGACTTTGAATTTTCTCCGGGCAGGCAGGCCCGGGGTGTGTCCCTAAGGCACACTACTGGTGCCATTCACCCCTACTTTGACTTAAAGCGCCCAATCTAAGAGTCGGCTAGCCACCTATGTACTGTCCCACTAGTAGCGATCACCTCTATCTTGCGCAGCACAGGAAGATGATCATCGGAGTCGAAAGCCCCGCCAAGGTCAACGAAACACACTCCATCTTGCTTACCTTTATCCAGCCTTCCAGTCACTTCATTCAGGAGAGACAAGATTCGTCAGAGATGATCTGTTTTTCAGTAATCCGTGTTGGGCTGGGCTTAGCGTAGAGTGCTCCAGTAAACCCTAACAGATATGGACGCGTCAGGTCTTCCTCAGAACTTTACACAGGATGTTAGTTGGGCTTACCGGCCTGTGGTTATCCGCAGTGGACTTAGGTCCACCCTTGTGTGCAGCCACAATCATCACTCTCTCCCAGTTCTGAGGCAGCTCAAACTGGTCCAGCTTACACGCGGATGGAGTTGTGATATCCGCCAACGGCTTGATGATATCTGGTTGGATGCCACCTGAGCCCGCTAGCTTGCGGCTGCCCCATACCTGCAGGCACTTGCGCACAATTTCTCTGGGTGATTTAGCTGGTTTAAATAGGTAGGGGGTGCGTCAGCGCCAAATCGACCCTAGCCTTTCTACCTACCCCATGTTCACTATAGAAGTATCCACACAGAGTGTCTGCTTTGCTCTGGTCACCAGGGGCGATACTGTGGCCCTTGGTGGATAGTGGACCTATAACATTCTTTGTCAAGCCTTTTTAGCGTGCGTAGCCGTAGAATATGCTCGGTTGCTGCCTTACAAATTTGGCTAACCCAAGCTGGGACTATCATTTAGAAGTTCGCAGAAGACTCGTTAGCTCGTTTCCAAGCCTCTATAATGAGTTCTATTTAGTTGACCTCCGGAAGCTTGTAAAGGTTCCAGCCGCCGTTTGTCTTTCTAGTGGCTCTGGCTACTGCAGCCTTCCACCAAATTGGTTTTCCTTCCACTCCCTCGTTTCAAGGGTGCAAGCCCTTTCTGGAGGATTTTTGGGATACTTTCGTGGCCTGTCAGAACTATTCGATAGAAGGCCCCTCTGCCGTATCTCACGTAAGCCCTATCGCCTTAAAGCAAAGCCTATCTACTTCGGTAATGCCGAAATTCCTAATCAGCCTCGAAATGCCTTGGGTTGCTGATAGCATAGGGTGGTTTCGACACATACGTGCTTATCTTTGCCAAGAGTTGCACAGTACTGCAATTCAAATACCTCGTCTGGGAGATTTGATATTACCAGGTCAAACAGGGATGGAAGTCATCCGGACCAATATCTGGCATCCTGCCCAATAAGCTTATGCAGCGCATTAGCATACAACTACTCTAGGTGGATCTCTCCCCGAGGTCCCGGCATGCAGAAGTCAACCTTTCGGTCAGTGTGCGGAAGGCTGAAGTCACCCCCTATGAGGGCTTTCATGCTTCCTGAACTGGTTGAGTCAGGGTCTACAGTAAGCGACACTCTTCATCATGATTTATACTTTGCGGCCTATAGACACATGCAACGGTAACCCTTCTGCCTGGAAGGGTGATCGCGACTGCGCATAGCAGGACAGTACAATTGCTCATCTTGGTCTGAGATTCAAGATCGTTTGTACCTGGCCTAGTGAGGTGGATGCCTTTTCTCCAGAATAATCATTTTCTCCATCCCTCTCACAGATTGCGAGGCCGTCTTTTATCAATTCTGGCACAAGATCCTCTCTGGATGCAACGTTTCCATGACGACAGTGATTGACCCGTTGTTTTCCTCAGCAGGCTTGTGGAGTTCCATCTACCTATTCCTAATGTTACACGAGTCGGAGTACGACACCACTGCGTCTACCTCGACTCTTAGGTGCCTGTCAACGTTCACTCCTGCCTGATTCGCAGGGGAAACCTCTCAGAGATAGAAAGCTTTTGCATCTATCGTTTCCACTGATGTGCAACAAGACGACTAGTGATCTAGGGCTTCCGACAATTTTCAACCCATCCCCATGGGAGTTGCCACGAGGTCCAAATTAGAAGGGGTCGCTTTGTCCTGCACCTTTGGACAGCGCTGCCGGCTTTTATTTCCCAACATGTATTCAATTACAACTGTCACTGAACACGCAGGCGGCTTCTTTGCTGCAGCCGGCAATGTGGCCTGAGAGCCGAGTACCGTGACCTGCTGCCCCCGAGAGCATCTGATTAGGACCCAAGCATGTTTTGCCAGGCTTTCACCCACATCCAGACGGCCGGGCATTACTATGCCCTCTGTGAGCAATCCGATATCTGGTTTTGGTGGTGTCGACCACCAATGCTGCCCTCACTAGCTGTCTATCTCAGGTGAGCCCATCTGCGAACTCGACAAGCACTGGTCTCGCTTGGTGTTCGCCTTCGGTCGCAAGTGGTAACCACCGTGTCCCCACTTTGTGCGCCCTTCCTGGAAAAGTAACACAGGTAACACTTGCAACGCACAGCGCCGTAGGCCCTCCCCTCATCCCTGTCCCTTAAGCCTTTGAGTCTCTTACGAAGGGTTCCCACTGGTTTAAGATCGGGAGCCTGGTGCTTGGGGCTTTTCACATCGATAAAATCTGCCTTTGCAGATTCTTCACTTAGCTTTATATTGCCAGGAGCTCAGGATCTTCCGCTCTAGCTGGCTTATCCCTCGCTATGTTAACTCATTCTTCTTTTCAAGCTGTCTTTCTCCTTCAGTCTGCTGCTGGTTCACCGGCCGTCGTCTGTCTGCTTCAGGGAGCTGAGGCAGTGATCGCAGGGCGGACTCTTGGAACTCACATATTCCCTTCAACAAATGTCCTCCGGGGAGTGTCTACCACGACGAAAAACGACTTGCTATAGCCTAATTGCGGTTTTGGAGCTCGTACCAGTGGAACAACTTGGTGGGAGTTGGCTCTCCTCTTAGACCTGCTGTTTGAACCATAGGCCAGTCGCCTCCTTGAAAAAATGCTAACCCATTCAGGTCATAGTTTCTGTTTATTAAAGATATAGGTATTCCTCGATATTCAGAAACACTTTTGGCGAGGCAACCTGTTGCTGTCCTCGCCCTCCCTGTTTGCCAAAGGTTTTCGGCACTCGGTGTAACAGCCGGTCGTGGGAAATCCCCCTTTTTCCCTCGCGATTCAGTGTTTTTCCCAACATCACTCATTTCCATACACTATTGACTTGTCTTTACGAACTGGTTGTTTTTCTGGACCAATTGTTGTTTGTTCGCGCCCAGAGCGCTACTTTGGCACATCCTTGTTCAGGACCTGCGTGACGCACGTGCTGTCTGCTCACACGCTGCTATTCGGTTTCTCGTTGTTGAGTCCTTGTGATCGTATTATTGAGGTTTGTATATTGTTTATGTCATTGTTTATTGTAATAATCTAGTATCGTAGAATATCGCGGATAATTTTCTTTTGATTTCGGGATCCGTTGCGAATCTGGCTACGCATTGCTCAAACGTTCGTAACAATACTCAATATATCAATTTGGAACGAGGAAAAATCACGCAAAATGCCAAGAAAAGGATCGAAAGCAGTCGAATCCGAACAGAAAGTAATACGGCAAGTCTCTGGGGAGGTTTTGGGTACATATGATTCTTTAGTTAATGCTAGATCGCCTAGTCCTGTCAGTGCTAGTTCATGTGTTAATGAGAACAATATTGATCGTAAGGATGTCGATTTATATAAGCTGAGAATACTAGAACTAGAGCAACAGTTACTATCAGCTAGACTACAGGCGCATGAAGCAGAGAAGTGTACACAGAAACAGCGAGAGCATGAGACCAGTGACTTCGACACTTCCGATAGGTTAGGGTGCAATAAGGTAGGGAACCCCACGCCGGTCGCCGACTACAAACCACCATCGATCGATCTGCCTAGAGTGGAGTTAACGGTTTTCGACGGGCGAGCTGAGCAATACTGCAAGTTTGTCAAGCAGTTCGAGACGTTCGTTGAAAATAAGGTAACCGACCCTGGGCAAAGGCTTCTTTACCTTACTCACTACTGCCGAGGCCGAGCAAGAGAAGCTATCGACGGGTGTGCCACGCTCGATCCAGAACAAGGCTACACAAGGGCAAGGAAGATTCTAAGGGACTTGTTTGGCCAACCTTTCAAAGTAGCCCGTAACCTAATAGAGGGCGTGATGGCAGAGGCAAAGAGAACCAAGGGCGACGTCTACACCATGGCCGACCTGGTGATTAAGATGCAGAACTGCCCAATAGCCCTCGACCATTTAGGTTACAGGGCTGACCTAGACGCCATGCACACTTTGGAAGGCATAGTCCGTCACCTCTCACCCGAACTACAGGGTCGGTGGGCGGAAGAAGCAGAACGGATAAGCCGAAGCGACAGAGAAGCCAACTTCGAAGACCTGACTGAATACTTAGACAGGCAAACGAAGATAGCTTACAGCAGATTCGGCCGACTCATCCGGGACAGCAACCGAGCAAACAAGCCCAGTACTAGCCAAGTCCAAACCCCTGTACGGGAACATCCAAAGTACCAGCCTTGGACCAACACACACGTCATTTCACGAGATGCTACTACGAAACCAAATTGCAGATCCTGTGGTACTAGCCATGGCCTACCAGAATGCCCCAAGTTCGGCAACGCCACAATAGACGAACGGTGGGGAATGGTGAGGATGGCAGGAGCATGTTTCATCTGTCTCAACACCACGCACCGGGCAGCAGCCTGTAGAACAAGGAATCGATGTGGTTACGAGGGCTGCACGGGCAGACACCATCGGCTGCTGCGTCAGGCGAGAGTAACCATATCCGAGGCGAGTGCCAAGCCCAGCGTGATTTGTTCAACTTCACAATCTGCCAGTAAACCGGTACGTTCAGGCGTAGTGGCCGTGGGAGTAGTGACTCCGACTGGGATAGTCAAGGCGTTGGCTTTCGTTGATAGTGGATCCGACACCACTTTAGTGAAAGAGCGGTTTGCCGACAAACACCAACTGGCTAAAGGTGCGACGTCATTAGCAGTGAGCACGGTGGGCGGAACACAGGTAATGACTGCCGGTAGATTAAGGCTGCAACTCATCTCTCTAGACACTAACGAGGAAATTGAACCAACGGAGGCATTCACGTTAGCGGATCTCCCCACGCGAGCACCAAGGTCGGTGAACGCAATCTTGACTCGGTGGCCCCACCTGCAGGATGTAACCGTTGTAGACTGGGAAGATGATGAAGTGGATCTCCTCATCGGATGCGACGTGCCAGAGGCGCATTGGGTGCTTGACCAGAGAGTGGGCGACCGCCAGGCACCTTATGCCGTACGCACGGCTCTGGGATGGATGTTATACGGTCCAGTAGGGGTACGCGGTTCCGTGAATTACTTATCCGCCGAAACGGACCGTGTAGAGTATCATCTGCAACGGCTGTATGAAAAGGAGTTTCATGACATTGGAGACGAAAGACCGACGTTGTCTCAAGAGGATCACTTCGCTCTACAAACGGTGCGGCAAGGCACTAGAGGCCTCAAAAAACAGCTCGAGGTTCCCTTCCCATGGCGCACACCGGTCGACCCGTGGACTGACAACAGAAATTATGTTCTCCAACGATTACTACGACTAAAAGAACGCTTCATTCGAGACCAGAATCTGTGGGAACGATACGCGGATTTGATGAAGCGAAACGAGGCCCTCGGTTACGTTGAAAAGGTGCCTGTCAACACCGACAGCAAAAAGGGTAACTGGTATCTGCCTCACCATCCGGTTATCAACCCCACGAAACCCAATAAACTGCGGGTGGTTTTCGACTGCGCGGCCAAGTTCCAGGGCAAGTCGTTAAACGATCGCCTACTACAGGGGCCTGACTGGACCACACCACTGATCGATGTTTTGTGCCGTTTCAGAGTGGGTAAAGTGGCTTTGTCTGCCGACATTAGGGAAATGTTCCATCAGGTGAAGATTCCGGTAGGAGAACGAGATGCTTTGCGTTTCCTGTGGTGGGAAGGGAGCGACCGGGACAACGCAGTGGTGAATTATAGGATGACCGTCCACTCCTTCGGAGCCATATCGTCACCATTTTGTGCAAACTACGCCCTCCGAGAATCAGCGAACAAACATGGCGATCTAGTACATCGGACGGTGGTAGAAAGCGTCAGCAGGAACTTCTACGTCGACGACTACCTTGGGTCATTCGATGATGTGGAATCAGCTCTAGAGCAGTTCAGGGGTCTGACGAGATTGCTAGAAGAGGGCGGCTTCCATCTAACTAAATGGATGTCGAACGCTTCAGAAGTGCTGAAAGTCATCCCGTATCACGAAAAGGCCGAAAGGGTAAGAGATTTGGACGGCTCTCCACTTCCTATCGAGCGCGCCTTAGGGATACAATGGGACGCGGAAACGGACGATTTTGTTTTCGAACTGAACGTTCCCGAGCTGCCAATAACCCGTCGTGGCATACTATCTGCCGTCTCAAGTTTGTTCGACCTGCTCGGTTTCGTCTCACCATGGCTGCTACCCGGAAAGATCTAGCTGCAGCGGCTGTGCCGTAAGAAAGTTGATTGGGACCAGTCACTGGACCGAGGGGACCGGCTGGACTGGGAAGAATTTTTGAACACCTTGAAGAAATTAGAGGACATAAGAATCCCACGATGTTTGACTCCTGGCCATACGACACGGACTGGAGAACTACATGCCTTTTCCGATGCATCCGAAGTCGGTTATGGAGCTGTGGTGTACGGACGATGGTGCGCAGGAGATGGACAATATACCACGAGGATCCTGTTCGCCAAAGCCCGCGTTGCTCCACTGAAGTCGGTCTCAATCCCACGCCTTGAACTCAGCGCAGCCGTGTTGGCAGTCAGGGTGGTGCAAGCTGTGAAGAAATGTTTCGATCTCTAAATTTGGTCGGTGAGCTTCTGGACGGATTCAACGATAGTACTTTACTATATCAACAACGTACGGAGCCGGTTTAGTACTTTCGTTGCTAACCGGCTCACGATTATCCACGATGAATCAGCCACGCACCAGTGGAGTCATGTCAGGTCTGGCGATAATCCGGCCGACCTGTGCTCCCGAGGTGCGAACAACTTCAGGCAACTGGACACGTGGACGAGAGGGCCAAACTTCCTGCAATTGCCCAAACAGGACTGGCCCGTGTTCGAATTAAATTCCCCTACGGAATTGGAACTGGAGATCAAAGGCGTAGTGATAGCAACCAACGTCGTCGAAGCGTCGTCCATTCTATCGCGACTGGTCAGGTTTTCTTCCTGGATGAAGACGGTTCGTTCGCTAGTTTGGTTAACCAGGTTCAAGAGAAATTTACTAGTCATGAAAGGGCTACGGCCCTCAGGTCGGATACGGGTCGGCCCGATAGGTCCCGATGAGCTACAAGCGGCAGAGTACGATATTTTCAGAATGATACAACGCGAGGCTTTCGCCCGAGAACTCAAGAGGGCGGAAGAAGTGGGGCCGACCAATAAAGACATACCATCTCCAAGAGGCGAGCTGAAGCGTTTAAACCCCAAACTCATCGACGGACTGCTGCGGGTGGATGGTGGGCTGACCAACGCCCACCTGAACTTCGACACAAAGTATCCTATACTACTGCCTGCGAGACAACTTGTAGTGGAGCTAATGATTCAACACGTCCACGCCGTGGAGGGACATGCCGGGGAAAGTCACGTGACGAGCGTCATCCGAAAGCGTCTTTGGTTGTTGAGAGGACGAGAGACTGTAAAACGCGTAATTCGACGGTGTGTGCAATGCAGGAGACGCAATGCCACAGCAGGCAAACAACTCATGGCCCCACTACCAGAATGCAGGGTGACTACGGGCTGGTGGCCGTTCAGTGACACCGGGTTGGACTATTTCGGGCCCTTGTGGATCAAGTGCGGGAAAAGATTAGAAAAGCGATACGGATGTATCATGACGTGCATGAAATCACGTGCGGTACACCTAGAAGTCGCACATTCGATGACGACCGATTCGTTTCTACGGGCCTTGCAAAGATTTATCAACCGAAGAGGCGTACCGGCCGATATATACTCAGATAATGGGTCGAACTTTGTGGGCGCTCAACGGGAATTGCAGCGTTGGCACAAGAACATAAACAGGGACAAACTGCAGGATCGAACCGTGGCCTACGGCATACGATGGCATTTCAACCCCCCACAGGCCAGCCACCGAGGCGGCGTATTGGAACGCATGATCCGGCCCGCCAGACGGATATTGCTGTCAATCATGGAGCAGCAGCCGCCCGACGACGAGACTCTGAACACCGTCATGACTGGGGTGGAGCGAATCCTGAACAACCGCCCCCTGGTTCCAGTAATGAACGGCGACCCCACCCACCTGGCGCTCACCCCAAACGACTTATTGACGCTAAGGTCGAACGAGGGTTTCCAAGGGCCGATAAACCTTCGTGGGAGCTACCTCCACGGATGGAAGCAAGCGAACTATCTGGCCAAGGTCTTCTGGAGGCGATGGCTACGGGAGTACCTACCGGCTTTGCAGACTCGACAGAAGTGGATGGCCAAAACAAGACCATTCAAAGTTGGGGACGTGGTTATGATCGCCGACGAACGCGCACATTTCAGCGCTTGGTCTTCGGGAGTAGTTACGGAAACCATCAAAAGCACTGACGGAATGATAAGAACGGTGAAGATGAAGACAGCTAACGGAGTGCTCATTCGTGACATACGCCGTATTAACCTACTCGAGAGCGAAGACGGAGGAGCTGATAACCCTGAGGCCTAGTAAACCTTTTTCACACTAGTAATCGAGGTGGATAAAGAAACACCATATATACCACACAATCTCCGTCAAACACGTTAAGGTGCTCGCGGTCCTTTCGTTGACATTACAGAAGGTTCTTTCCGATATGTGCTGATGAGTGCGATTCCACTGTACATCCCGATACATACACGCATGCACGACGCACTCTACATCCCGTAAACCCATCAAACATGTGACAGTTTTCGTTGTTTTGCCTTTTGTTGACGCTACCGAATGCCCCTCGCATATGTGGAAGTAGCGGAGCTCAGGTCACACACATATGCTACATTTACTCCTTTTCTTGCCACGCGGTCTTTTGTTGACATTGCGGAAAGTCCTCCTTTGATGTGTAGTCATACCTGTGATTTCATTGTACACCCCGGCACACACACACACGCACACACACACACACACTCAAGCACGTACATCCAGGACCGGCCGGCCCCTTACGAGGACAACGTCTATGTGACCATTCACGCCCGCCATCGGTCATTTGGTCTTGTGGAAGATGTAGACTAGCCTCACTTCTATGTATCCAATGGATTAGGTGCGACCAGTAGTAGAACGTTGACGACGAGCATTAGACGCGCGCACTGACAGCAGGGCCTAGGCAGGTAGGAAGAATCAGTACCTTTATACCGAACCTTTGACTCTGCTGAGGATCCAGGAGGATTTTGGTGGGCGGTGTAACAGCCGGTCGTGGAAAATCCCCCTTTTTCCCTCGCGATTCAGTGTTTTTCCCAACATCACTCATTTCCATACACTATTGACTTGTCTTTACGAACTGGTTGTTTTTCTGGACCAATTGTTGTTTGTTCGCGCCCAGAGCGCTACTTTGGCACATCCTTGTTCAGGACCTGCGTGACGCACGTGCTGTCTGCTCACACGCTGCTATTCGGTTTCTCGTTGTTGAGTCCTTGTGATCGTATTATTGAGGTTTGTATATTGTTTATGTCATTGTTTATTGTAATAATCTAGTATCGTAGAATATCGCGGATAATTTTCTTTTGATTTCGGGATCCGTTGCGAATCTGGCTACGCATTGCGCAAACGTTCGTAACACTCGGATGCGAGACGCTGGTCAGAAACACGTGGCCTTCTGAAGGATGCGCAAAACGTAAGGCAAAAATGGTTCAAGGGATGTTTAACCAAACGCAGAAACCTTTGACATTTGTGAGATTAACCCTCTAACGGGAAAGCTCGAAAAACCTTAGGCGATAAAAGACGGTTTAACTACAACACCGGGTAGTAGTCCGCTACTGTACGAGGAGACTGGAGGTTTTCTCCCAATAAAAAGCTCCTCAAGAGTGGTTCTGGTAGATTAAAGATTGCAAAGTAACCTGAGTTCATTCACAAAACTTTTCAAAATTTTACTTAAAATGAAAACACTGAGGATTCGAACCGCGTGGTACCCACCGGGGGTCCAGGTCAGGTCAGGTCAGGTCAGGTCGGGTTATGGGACTTGTGGCTCGGCCAACGAGAGCCCAGGTTCTTGCTCAGGTGAGTCTCAGTATCTCACCGCACTTTGACTGCTAAAGTATTTTCTCGGCACTTTGGTGCCGACGGGTTCAATTTCAGAGCTTAAAACCGGGGTTCCCTCCCAAAAGTGCAGGGGCTCACTACTTGAACAGGCTGAACTCCAGAATACAGCGCGAAAACAACGGGTTAGGCTAGTGAAACATGTTTCAACCCTTGAAACTGGATGCGGCGTAAAATACTACATGCTTGATGAGAAACAAAAAATACATGCAACCACAGGGGAACAAGAGTTCGAAACTGCTGAAGAGATGAAAACGGTGTGTGAGAGGAATTGCAACGGGGTAAATAATGAGAGACATGAGTAATCTGCGTTTCAGAGAATTGTAGGGAACATTGATGACCTAGCGCTGACCAAGCTAGCCTTGAACCGAGCGAAAATGTGCGGGGACACTACTTCTCCCGGAAGCTTACCCCGCGCACTGACTACCCTCAAAGATATCTTAGAACATACCCGTCAGTTCATGAAAATGCTCGTAACCCGAAGGAACTTTTTTCCGACGCCACTCCGGGCACTTACATGTATACTACGGGGTAAAAGTGAGAATATATGTAGCTATGGATAGCAGTTAGTGAATAAATGTTCGTGGAAGAAAGGAGTGTGTGTCGGTAGTGAGCATGAGTGCGGCAGTACATACATTTCTTAATTTTTGTCCTCCTACCATAAAAATGAAATCTGGTGAATTCCTTGATCTACAGAGCGCAAAATGTCTTTAGTCGTGATAAGATGGCCCAAAACACTGAACACATGTAACACAGCAATAAAAAGGCTATCCAGAACCTTTTACTCGCTAACACTTATGGTGGGAGCGAGGCGAAATAGGAGTGCAAAAGGCTAGAAAGACGATGTCTCCCGGGCTGTCCGCTTACGGGTGGCAAAACTTAGAAGTACCAGAGCTACGTCTGTCTATGGCTCTCGGAAGGTCCCTTCTTGCTGAACATGTCAGGTTCTTAACAAATGCCAAGCCTTTGATTGTTCAGCAATCGAAGGACAGATCCCCTCATCAGTCTCAATCTTTTATTATATAATGGTTTATTTGCTCTCGTAGTGCATGGTGGTCGGACATGCGGCGATACGCCTGTCTAAGGGAATATCAGAACGTCTGGGCTCCTTTACGCAAAGGAACACATCAGATATTCAGTAGTGCAATCCCGCGTCAGCTGGTGGACAGCGAACATCAAACCGACACAGTGACAGCTTTCAAGTCACCCCTGACAGCTCCCAGCACTCACGTGAAAGGATTATGCAGGCAGTTGCCGCCGATGTCAGAAGCCACAGCAATTGGACTATTGCAGTCGGAATCGTGTAGGCAAAGTAACCTCGTGCAGCAGTTGTTGTTACCTTGGAGATAACGAGAGATTCATTATTGGCTCCAGTGTACGAATTCCCCCCAGCCAAGCACCCCTTCTTGCCCATAACTTTGTTTTTCACACCAGTTTTTTCATGCTATGTGGTTAAACATTTCACACTTATTGTCGTTCACAGCGGACAAATTTCATCAAGTTAGATATTTTCAGAATATGCGGGCTTAAATGTAGCGCGACTGAGGTTATAGTACCGTGTTTTGTGAGACGGTTGGAACTGATGAATTGGTGCCCGCAGAAAATGAGATTGTCGTGAAATGATTTACTGCACTTTTTGTTTGCTTGCTTGCCACAAGGGTATATGAGCGTCTTGATCAGGGTTGTCACTGATGTCGACCGGGATGGCTGTCGGCTCTGCGAGTGCAGCTGTGATTGGTGGTTCTGGGACATTTTCGCCCTTAGTTCGCGATACTTAAAAGCGCTTTGCGGATTTTGAAATTGGTTTTCGGGTTTTTTAAGGCAGACTTTGACTTTTACTATGTTTATGGTGGTTTAGCTACTGCTGGCTGCGTAATTCACCAAAAAGGTGATCATTTATGGCGCACGTTTGGAAGATGCGCCAAAAGTAGCATTTTCCCGCGCCCGTATGTTTGCTTTTTACCCTTCAAGTTAGAGCAAGTTTTGAATTCACCGGATTTTTCGCACACTCACTCGCACACTGCCATCTATGGCCGGACGTATATCGTCCCTTACCCAGCACTTTACGTGTAAGTGCCTGAAGTGATACTCCACAAGAGAGGAAATTATCCTGAATATTTCGCAGTGCTCTAGGATTCTTCAGCTTTAGATTATGTCCCCTGAGGGCCGAGTTTTCGTCATTTTCAAAGAGATGTTAGTCACTGACCTCTCTTTTGGTTGTTTAAGGGGTTTCATTAGGTTTCCACTTATCTGCCTCCCATCGAGAAGTGAAGTTCTGAGATTGCTGAGCCTTCTGAAAGAGGTGGATTCCAGAGGCATGGGGTGGTCTCTTCAAGACTTTGCTGCACATTCTGAATGTACGGAAGATTTATACGGACCCGAATCCCTTCCAATCAGTGAAACCGGCAGAGCCGTAGAAATCAATGGACTTCTGTAGTTATACTGGCTATTCTGCACAACAGACAGGAGATGGGAGACTAAAGGTGCTGATGGCCCGAGCTGACGAGCTGGAGCGCACTTTCTCTCTAGAGCCGCGTGGGCTAAGATGGCGATGGTGTGTGCCGGTACCGGGTGGACTTAAACAAGCAGACCACATACAACCGGCCGATTGAAGGAACTGAGACTACCATGAATTCTCGACCCACTGAAGGGCCTGGTTAGCGTTTGCTTGACCAGTTAAGTACCTCAGTGGGTGGCTGATGAGAATCACCCAAATGTCCTACAGGACTTTTCAAATAGACCCATATGTCCGACTGAAGAAGATTGCCGTGTTGCGCCGGTTGAACCGTGTCTGGATGTAGGAAAGTACTTTAAATTACAATCGTCTTAACTATAAGCCACTTTGTGTGACTGAGAATAAAGGCTCGAAAAGAAAGATTGCTTATAGCTAGTGGAGGACCTGGTGCCGAGATAGGATGCTCCTGAGGAGCGGTTACCATTCCTAAGTAGACCTAAGTACAGATACCTAGTTGTATACAAGGAGTACTCAGGCTCTATACTCGCACTTACATTTTAGTGAGTTTTTTCGGCCAGGAGCCTTTAAGTGTGTACTATAGGTATCTGGTTTGGCCCCAATTTTCCTGAAGTCGTTTCTAAGCCTGGGGTTTCTTCGGGTCACCCTTGGTCATTACACTCTTCTATGACCCCTTCGACGTTCCCGTTTAATGCAGCTAATTCATCAGCCAAAAGAATTACACCAAGTTTTATATGGTTCCGCACATCATCTGCACTGCCGGATAGGCAATTTCAGTTTAGGGACTCAGCCTCCAGCACCAACCCGTCGACATCTAGCTGCCTGATGTTCCTCCCGCACTGGTCAGAAGGCCTTTTTTGGCACATAACATAAGCAAACCGCAACTTATCATGGTCAGTTTTACTGAGAGGTGCTGTGATCCCTAGGTCCCGCACATCGACCAGGCACTTGGTTATACCACTCCCAGTATGGCAGGGTAGTGTCCGCCCCCCCCCCCGCCTCCCCCTTGACGTGAAGGCTGACAAACAAGCTGGAAAATGGTCTTCTCGTGGACCGGATCGATGACGTGATGGTCGAAAGAAGACATTGGCATTCACCTACTTTCCCGGTCTACTTCGACGGCATTCAAGACCCCAACTGCTCGGACAGGAAAGCCCGTCCCAAAGGCTTGTAGTAAAGGATTCACAAAGCATGCGCTTCCTCCCGTTGGCGTTGAAAGGCTGCTGAAAGCGCTGATAAAGTGAACTTTTCAATCCGTAGAGCCTGCTGTGGCAGAATCCGTCTGGATGCTGGGTGCCGCAATATATGCACCCTGGATTTTCTGCACGCGTTAAGCTACTAGTGACGAGGATCCTCCGCTTCCTCCGCCATCCCCTCGGTCTAGAGTGAAGTTGGATTATCTCGGTGGGTAAAGTAGTCCGACGTTAAGTTTATCGTTTAACCATGTTTCGCGGAGAGCAATGCAGTCTGCCTGAGAGGTCTCCACTTGAAGCTCCTTCCATTTGTTGCGTACACAGCAGACACTACTTTACAGCATCGGCAGACTACCGTGGTTGTTCCGTTTTCGGTCCCATCGACCTAGCTAGAACCTTCCACCAAATGCCGTAAGCCGAACTCGACATCACTAAAGCCGTGGACACAACTCCTCTTTGACAATTCACACTTGGCGCTTGCATTCCGAGCTCAGCTGTACAGCTCGAACTCTTCAAAAACAAAAATTAATTTACATATTTAGAAGGTGTTTTGGTCACTAGTTATTCAGAGCAAGAGCACAAAGCACACAAGAACATTCTTTACAAGCTGCTTGGTCGACTGTATGTTACGATATAATCTAGATGTGAACTTGGTGGCAATCTACATAGCCTTGGAGCTGACAGAGTTTGAAAGTGTAAACACGTGAACGAAAGGCTAATATAGAGGAATATGACTAATTAGCATTTAGCTACGGCCAGTTTTTATGTTGTCCAATGCCACAGGGCTGTTCGCCTTTAGCCTGCTCGCTGTACCGACAGCTGGCAGTATGAGCGACTCTTAATTTCTTGAGGCCTACGCGAGTGCATTTGCTGCCTTATTTGCACCGTTCAGAGAAAGCAACACTAAGGCTTGAATTGTGCAGCCAGAATCAGTGTGCTCCGCGCAAAGTGACTGCAAAAACTGGCAGGTTCCACTACGTGATCGCAGTCCTTCCTCTACAGGTTATCGGCAAGCTGCAGCGTTTGTTGGGATCAAAAGAACACAACCCCTACGGAATCACAAATGTGACGGTCAATAGACCGCAAGGCAGGTCTGATGAACAGCAAGTTCTCCGTTTTTTGCAGGCACGGAGATTGGGGAATGCAAATCTCCTCTATCGCTCCGGCACATTCACAATCTTTTGGGAGCTGCTGAGACTGATAGAAGCCCTCTGAAAGAGATAGGGCATCAGCATCTTTCCAGTGATATGCGGAAGGTTTTCCGCCCGTCCGCGGCGGAACGCCTCGAAGCACTTGCCAAGACGGCCAACAAAATTAGGGAAGCCTACTAGCCGAAGATCAACCGAACGACTTCCTCACAAACCGAGTCTGCCACTGCCTCTTTAACAGCCGCTGTGAGCGACCTTGTCAAAAATGCCGAAATAGTAGGCTTGTCGTCAGCTGAAAGCTCACCTCAGGAGTCTTCTGGTAGACGATTTCTCCTAAACAGATCTGTTATCCAGCCTATTCTGGCGCAATCAGGAAAGAGCCCTCGCGAGGTCTTGCTGGGGCCTCCGGCGCTGCTATATCCCACGCATTCTGCCAACAAAAGAAGACCCCGTCTCAGATAACGGGGAGTGTTTTCTCCGATCCTCTCTTTGCTAACTTTGTGCCTGAACCCTATATGGTTTGCAAAGTTAACTATGACTCTTCTAAAGGACTGTCACTGTTGATGCTGAGCCCTGAAGAAAGTGAGGCTCTTCTTTCACCTGGCCTTCCTGCCTGCAGCCCCCTCCCCTCCCTTGGCATGTAATAGCAGTGCTGCCACCGACCAATCTAGCCCTCCCACTTTTATAAATCCTTATCCTTTGGTATAGCCAGGAACCATAGCCTCATGGGATCTTTGTCTAATCATGGAAAGAACCTTTCAGCCCATACTTATCATTCCACCTTTGGTACTATGCCCTTAGGCACATGGCACCCGAAATCCCCCCTGAAAACCCATTAAAACCGATACTTTCAATTCTTCACCTTGCCTTACTGTGCCTCCTTCATCAATACTGCTTAACTCTCACAATCAACTCTCTCGATCAACCACTGATCTGCTCCTCGTTCTTGTCAACAGTCGATCGGTAACCAGAATAATTACCCAAATGAGAACATTAGCACCATTCACCAACCCCGAAATAATCTGAGTCACCGAGAAGTGGCCATCAAAGCAGTCCCATCTAGATCACGTGGGCATCGCTGGGTGTCATACCTTCTCAAGCCTTCACCTATCCAGACAGGGTGACGGTTGCCTAGACCGCATTTGCCATAATATCTCAGCAACGGTTCTATCACACTCAGACTGGAACAAGTAAACGGTTCCCTTTGCTTAATAATAAATACCAGTGGCCTTACTATATCATTGGTGTGTGTCTATGGTTCTCCCGGTTTGTAAGAAGCCTCCGCAAACTTCCTCGTCGATGCATTCAGCGCAGCTTAGGGCCACCTTGTCATTGCCAGACACATTTCAGGTAACTTTAACTACCCTCAGATAAACTGCTCCTCAAACACAAGCCCGCCCGCTCTGGCGGGTCTTTTCATGCCTCCTCAGGGGAGGCCGGGCCGAGTACACAGTCATACCCACTAGAGGGCGGAATATTTTTGACCTAGTCTTCATGCCCAACCTAACTAGTGTCAAAACTCTGGTCACCCGCTTATTCCTTGGCATCGATCACAAAACAGCCATATCTACATTCAAGTGCCTCTCAGCAACCAGACTCCTAATGAAACCAACAACCCTCACGGCAATTGGAATTGAGATCTACCGCCAAGTATGACCGGCTCTGGGGCCTGAAATTCTTTCTTTCTGGCTTCCTAAGCTCAGACTGCAGCTGACTCCTTTTACTCCAAAGCATTCAGCTACCCAACGAGCATCAACTGAACCTCCACCCCACTCACTCAGTGAAAGATCTTGGGAACATCTAGAATTGAGCTCAAGCTGCCAAGGCTCCAGGGCGAATGTCTACTAAGGGGACCTCCCCATTCTATTACGCATTAAAAGAACTAATTTCGAGTTCATTCGCTTCAGTAAATGCATCTCAGGAAGCAGAAAGCACTCGACTTAGCTCATCTTAACAAAGTTAAGAGTTTGTCCACTTCGATTAGTCCATAATCTCAAGGCTTCAACAATAATTCCTCAGTTTTATAATGTGTGGCTCTACCGCTGTCCACTCATCCCTGCTAACCGCGGGGGCTTTCAACTCACACCCTTCCTCTCTCATCTGTTGCCCCGATATTCGTCCTCCTGTCATCCTTGTCACTTCTGGCATTACTTTCACCACGATTTATTTTAAGTCATCTGAAAAAGATAAGCTAGTCCTCAAGAACAGGCTCTCGCCAAAATCCGGGCCAGATGGAATACCTCCGGCTGTTTTCCTTTTTGGTGGTCCCGACTTGGCTTCCTTGCTACTCAACCTATTCACACCTTCAATGAATGCTAGTGTAGTCCCGTGGTAGTGGAAAACCCTTGTTGTTACATCTGGTCTCAAAAAGGGTTCGCAGCATGACCCCGATGATTACCACTCAATTACCCACACACCCGCGCTACGTAAAATTATGGAGCAAGCTGCCAAGTTTCAACCAACTGATTATCTAATGTTCACACGTCTTCTAAACCCTGGCCAACACAACTTCATCAAATGGTGGTCATGTTTACCTTGCCAAAATGACTTTTGGAAGACATTAATCTTAATCACGAGGGACTTTCGGGGTCATCCTATTCCCGGATCTGTCAATAGCCTTGGACCGAGCGCTGCACCAACATTTGTCGATCAAACTCAAATCCTTGGGTGTAGCTCACCTGTTCCTGTCCTGGTTGTTTTCTCATCAACCAGACCGCTCGCAAGCAATGGTCTGCCGTCACTCATCTTATGCCAGGGCTCTAACAAGTGGTGTGATTTTAGTTATTGTCCTCGGTCTTTCATTCTTCCTCTTATATACAAACGATATATTTCATGTGATCCATTATGCTGCGCAGTATCTTTTCGCGGATGACATCGCAACCGTGTGCTCTTTTCCTATGGGAAGTCTGTCGCCCGCGCTCGACAACATTCAACAGGATCTTACCCATCCCAGCAACTGGTGCGATCCTTGGCAAATGAAAAGCTCTGCATCCAAAAGTATTGTGCTACCCTACAATTGTCAGTTACTTCAAGGCTCCATAAGCATCGATGGACAGTCCACACCTACCCACCCCGTGGTATCTGACCTCGGATTTCAATACTCTTGTTCTTTTTGCTTTTCCCAACAGATCGACTTCCAAGTCGCTACAGCCAAACGACTCGTTAGCCACCTTCTCTGCTGCTTCAAACTGCAGCGAAGTCGACTGTGCGCCAGCTTCCCATGCCTGACCCGTGCTTGAATGTAGTTCTATTATATCCTCCCATCTCTCCAAACCTGCCACGATTCCCCTGAGGGGTATTCGGCGCACTTTCACTAAACGTGGTCTGGACATCTTCCGTGAACCTATTGTGAGCCTTGTGAGCCGTTCAATCCCGATCCCCTGTGGATCCGTCGCCTTCATCTGAATCTGACTTTCTTATTCAAACTGATCCACGGCCATGTATACACAACTTCCTGGTCCCTTCAAAACACCACGTCAGCTATGCTATCCACCACGTAAAAAAATGTAGCAGTGCTTACTCTCGCTTCACAGCGGTCCGGGGCGCGGTCAGATCCACCACCTTGGGCGGTGAACGTAGGGCGCGCAAGAAGTCTGCAACGATGCTCGGGTGCAACCAGGCTGGTGGATCGAACCTCCTGTCACCAGAAATGGCATTCAGGTTGGATGTCCGAAGCACAGCCAGTCCTATCCGCTGACACCGGCTGCGGATTGCAAATCTCTTGCTTTTACTCTCTTTCGGCTGCTGCAGTCAGGGAATTTGTACTGTACTCACTCATCTTTGTTGGTTTTCCTAGCTGTCAGCTTTACCACTATCACCCCGCATTCTGCGCCCGGCAAATGCTTCCTACTCCAATGATGAAATCGTCTGCATATACCTCTTACATTCTGCCACCACCATCTTTTATCGGAGCATGGTGATCTCCCATACCATCAGTCTATCAATTCTTGCCTCTCTGCCACCTACCTGTACTCCATAAGATTTGCACCTAGCTAATCACCTGTTCTATTCAGAAGTTCGTGTATCTCGCCCAACTCAAATTGCAGCCAATTTCGATATATTCACACATTTACACGGTTATTGTCCCAGTCCACTCCCTAATCATAAAAACAATGCACATCCTTCCCTGAAACATTTTTCCTAACCCCTTAGCAGTCATTGATGTAACCGTTGATTATCCGCAGTCCTCTTCAGTCCACTTTTCCTTTACAGTGCACCTCCTTACTTTTTATTCTGATCTCGCAGCGCATTATCTCCTCCTTAAAGGCACACATCAGGTATATATTCGTCCCTCATCTCAAACTCTCCATACCTATTGCATGATACCTACCTAACTAATCGTTGGAAACTGTACACCTAACTTCTACCTTCTTCGCTACCACCCTCGTACGCCAGTGGACTCTGCAATCACCGTAGCTGTGGATCCCAGATTGTCTTATCCCAATTTACCGCTTTTATGCTGGAACATTATCACCTAGTTAAAATAAAGTGACTAATTTCCCGATCACTTACCAGCTTTCCTCCGACAACCACCTTCATCATCAATTCGGCAATTCTCTCTCCTTCTCCATATGTGTCATTCATCTGCTCGTTCACCTCTGTCTGCATTAAACCACCAACCTTATCACTGTTTTGGTCGGTCGATTCATTTTATTCCATATCTGCTGCTCAAACTACGTCTTTTGCATAGATTCTTCGGTACTGCATCCTATACCTGTGATGCCATTGCATGTTCAACCCATATAGTGGTCACTATAAGCCGCTCACATCCGTCGACGTACTCCACCACCATTTTCGCGTGCCTCGGACTCTGTAATTGCTGTGCCTGCGCATCTCAGATGGCCCTATTATCATTTCTGTGTTGGTATAGCATTGTTCATTCATTACACCGTGTTCATTGCTGTCCAGCTTTCTCTTCAGCAATCCTCTTCCTCTGTTTTCTAGCAGTCTCCCTCTCCACCTCCAGAATTGTTACTCGTTTGATATATTTCTAATTTTATCATATAATACACATAGAAACCATTCCGCTTTGTCTTCTGGTCCATTTTGCCTTATATCTACACCAGGGTCCCATCTCCATCCTTTTCCCTAGATCGGTCTCATGTGACCTTGGGGCTGGCTGATGTCACGATAGCTCCATCGAAACTTCACCTCATCGAAACGTTGAATGGCAGATGTTCACTTATTCTTCATGTGCTCGGTATGCTCTTCTGTCACTAGTACGTCGCTATCGGCCTCCATAATGGTCCTGACTACGTGGCTGTGATGGATTTGCCACCACACCCCTATCTGCTCGACGATACCTTATGCCTGCTTTATCATAAAGTAATCCGTTTACGGATTGAATATCTTATTTTTGGTCATCGCCATTGATTCCGCCCTAGTATTTTTTCCCACCGGATATTTCTGCCCTCGTCCATATGACCGATGCCGTCGGCACACTGCCACTCAAACTCTTACTGGTGTTTGACCCCTACTGACATGCTACCCTACATTTCCACTTTACTCTATTTCTGCCCTTCAAAGCCCGTTGATTTGTAGGTCACCCACTCATACCCCTACCTCTCCTTTTAGCTTGCTGTAGACTCCTCCAAACCCCCGTTATGTGTCAAGCCCCTCTTTTCCATAAAAGGCGATATAATCAAAATGTATTTTGATTATTCGGTATTCCCTTGCTCTTATGTTCCCCTTTCGATATCTTTCGTGTATATATCACACCTTTCAAAGTGATCTCACGTGTACCTAGCTGTCTTGGTCATTTGACCTTCGGTTTCAAACTTGTCCGGGGCTTCATCATAGTCCTTTTCATTCCCAATCATACTATTCTTTAACTTTGCTTTTTCATTTACCGAAGTTGATATATCATCGATGCACCTATTCACCGCCACTGTAACATCAGCCCTCAAACTGCGATAAACCACTACTAATATAGTTATCGGTATATGGTCCTATTTGCAGCTTTCTTTGATGGCTGAGATTCATAAAGTCATATTAACTTCGCGAGTTTACTAGACCCCATGATCGATTCTCGCCGCAAGCATTTCGTAGACTGCATCTTTATTCAATCCATGAAGGACATTTCGGTTGATTCCAACCAGATCACTCCTGTTCCGCATAAAGTGACTGATTTGCACTTGTTCGGTGATGTAGCAGGTGCGCAATGAAAAAGGCTGCACCCAAATTCCGTACAACTTGTCATAACTAGCTCGGTAGGCCACCACATTGGCAAGTCAAGCCCTCCAGATTTGTTGGATATGTCGGCTTGCACCCGACAAACTTAAGACTGTGCGAACTGAGTTCGTGCACGTTTGGATTACGTGTTATTCGTGCATCAAACAGTCCCTGGACTTCACCAATTCACATGATTCGTAAAAAGTCATGCGACTGGCGACCATGTGAAGGTTATAGAGCCCTCAATAATGCTACTGTTCCAAATAGGTATCCCATCCTACATATTCAGGATATCACGACCAACCTCAAAGGTGCTCGTGTGTTCTCAAAAATAGATCTAGCACGTGCTTATCACCAGATTCCCATCGTACATGAGGATGTACCTCAGTTAGCGGTAACAACACCCTTTGGTCTCTTCGAATTTCTATGAATGCCATTTGGTTTACGCAACGCTGCACAAACCTTTCAGCGTTTTATTGACCATATTACCAGGAGTCTGGATTTTGTTTTCGCCTAGACAGACTATCTGCGAGTAACTAGTGAATCTGGAGGTGCACAAAAGCAACACCTACATCAGTTGTTTGAGCGTTTGGCTGCACATGGTACAACTGCCAATGCGGACAAAATTATCTTAGGCCAAAATTCAGTTGATTTTTTAGGCCACATGATCGATGGACGTGGTATTCGGCCCTTGGAAGAAAAGGTTAAAGCCGTTCGTGACTTTCCGCTACCTACTTCACTAGCCGCCGTTCGTCGTTTCAACGGGATGGTAAGCTATTATCGGTGTTTCATCCCAAACTGTGCTCACTTGTTGCAGCTTTCAACAGATTTACTTCGAGGTAATGGAGATGGTCCCATAAAGTTATCCGAGGATGCTAAAACTGCCTTCAATGCAGTTAGAGACGCTTTGGCTTTTGCTATTTCACTGGTTGATTTAGACTCCGAAGCTCAATTGAGTATAGCCACTAATGCCTCCGACAAGGCCAAGGCGGCGTGCTACAGCAGTGATCTACATCACAATGGAAACCACTAGCCTTTTTCTCTCGTCGTCTCCTACCAGCTGAGGCCAATTAGTCTACGTTTATTTGGGAACTACTTGCTGCTTACAGTACCGTTCCACGCTTCCGACATATCCGCGAAGGTAGGCAATTCATTTTCCTTACCGACCACTAACCATTGACGTATGCCTTTCACTGTCGAACGGATAGACACTCACCACGTGGATTGCGTGATTTAGGCTTCGTCGCACAGTTTTTCAGTGACTCTTGTCACATTTCCGGCACAAACGACTTTTTATCTGATGCTTTTTCTCAAGCTGGTGCTTTTTGTGGACAGTCACAGACCATAGACCTCGACGCTTAGGCAGCAGCCCAACTCTCGAATCTGGGTTTCACAGATCCACCCAGGTTGCGTCACCTAAGCCATCGGGGTTTCCTTCAGCTATCTCTTTAGGCTCCACATAGAGTCACACATCTTTTCCACACGCTTGCCCCATCGTACCCAAGTCTTGGTGCCGCACAACCTGCAAAGCTTTACATGATTCAGACCATCCTGGCATCCGTGTCGATACCGAGCCAGTTGCAGATGTGTGTGTCCAGCACAGTATGCAGAGGGTCATTCGTGGTTGAGCTCGTTAATGAATCCAGCGCCTACGATGGAAGATAATCAAATATACTGTGGCTCCATCATGCCCATTTCCAGCTGTACTCTCACGGTTTTCTCACATTCACATTGATCCGGTTGGCCCTCTCCACCACTGTGAAGGTTTCAGCTGCCTTCTCATCATGGTTGTCTGTTTCACCCGTTGACCGAAGGCTGTCTCCATTGCCAATATGGAAACCAAAAAGGTATTGCCTGACTTATTGGAACTTTGGTCTTCTTTATATGGTTGCCTTGCTATTGTAAACACTGATCGCTGGACACTTTGAGTCACTCGTGTTTGGTGAGGCTGCACATGTTAGGTCCTCACTGCTCTCTCCGACGATGCATCGCGCGGCAACCCGCGACATGTCTGGAGGTTCTCATCGTCAACTCAAATTTTCGGTCGCAGCTTCTGATAGCTCTAGTTGGGTGCAGGCCCTCCCAGTCGTTCTCTTGGGTCTCTGCTCCGCTTGGAAACCTAATATTGATGCTTCAGTTGCAAAATTGGCTTTTGGTCAAACTCTGATTGCCCGGGGATTACTTTTCTATGGGTTGCTTCAGTGATGATGGTTGTGCGTCATTCGCTTTTCGGCCGGCTGAGCAGATGCTTCGTCCGCAAAAGCTTTCGCCGGACCCGCAGTCTCAGTCAGCTATGTCCAGCCAGAACTGCGCGTTTGCATCAACGTCTTCATAATCGTGGATAGCTTTAGGACATCTCTGCAATGGCCTTACAAGGATCCACTTAAGTTGTTGGAGCGAGGCGGTCGAGTCACCTCACTGACCAAAGAGGCAAACATGAAATCATATCTATCGACCGTCTTAAGGTTGCGCCCCCTAAGGATAGTCTAGAACGAGGGGCTGCCGAACCATAGCTCGCCAGTGATTCCTTTACCCATCATGGACCCCCTCCTCTGCACCACAGACAGCACAATTCGATTACGTGGAGCTGCAGCTAAAGACGCGATCTGGCCGTCATACACTTTGGCTAAATCATCTCGTAGACAGTGTTTAATTTTTCGAGCCCATCTAACGTTGTGTTCATTCCTCAACGAAGAACGAATGGTGGCACCATGGCTCAGGTGAGATATTCCGTGATTCGCGCTTCCGTATATTGCATAATGGCCTAGAGAAAGCTTACCATATACAGTGCTACTAGCAGGGAATGTTCTACAAGGCTTTGCTTTTTTTCTGGGCTCTGGAATCTTCCCCAATGGTTGGAATAAGCTCTATTAGCTCCCATCCTCCAAAAAGCAAACAGTCATCCCATCAACACAACCTGAAAAGTCTTCTAACGAATCATCTTGATCATCTTGAAGAGCATGGACCTCTCGCTTACGCCTACACGGCTCCCTACCTCACAAACATGCTGACTATTAGGGGCAGTCTAACACGAGTGTTTTAGAAGGGAAGGACATCCAATGGTGCCCTCACATACTAAAGAGAGACTTTTCCGGAGTGTCCCGTGATCTTTGCCCGTGAAGGTTGAGGAAGAGCGGTACCTCTGGTCAGCTACATTTAGTCCTGCGAAGTTTCTCCACCAATCCATGGCTAGTGATTGGAACCCAGCCGTCCCACTCTTCGTCATCTTCGGTCTCTATCGGAGTGCCTCGTAGATCAGTACTTGGCCCAATTCCCTTTCTCATCTGTATTAGTGGCCTACTTGGTGTCGTCCCTTCTATTATGAAAACGCATGTTGACGACGTGGCAATATGGGGATCAGATCCCACGGAAAAGGAAGCTGCTAGGGTTGCAGCAAGAAGCTGGTACTTTGAAAGTGGTCTGTGAGTCAATGAGGAAAAATGTGTTTCAGTGGCACTTAACGAAACTCCCGACCATCAGTTCTTGGTCACTGGTAGTACCCCAATCCAATTTTTTTGGACTAGCCCGAAGTTCTAGGATTTTTGCTTTGTACTGATCTTTCTTTTCCTTTTAGCAAAGGTAAATCCAGCAAATCTGGTTTCCAAATCATCTACCTGATCAGTCCTCCCTTCATTTATATATCAAAATGGACCTCCATCCCCTCTGTGGAAGTAAGTCTCTCCTGTGCTAGAACGAAGAGGACAAGTGGTGCGTACTGTTTTCTATCAGGAAATGAGACCTGCTAGAATGAGTCCAGAGAAGAGCAACGAAGTTGATGATAGTTCAGAGCTCTCCTCCTGCGCAGATCGTCTGACTGAACTGAATCTCTGTCTTTTAAAAGTAACACGTATGAGGACTTTTTTGCTTATGCACAACCTCCTCAAATTTAGCGTATAAAACTTTGTAAGTCCAAGCCTAGGAACCCCAAGCGGGCACGGATGGAAACTGTTTAGGTCACTCTCCCGCATGTGTATGTTTCATACGCACTTCACCTGCAGGATTATATATTTGTGGCATAATAGATGCTTCTTCCAGAGAAGTCTCTGTTGCTTGTTTCAACCCTTGCTTGGGTTACTCTCTTGCTTACTCCCCAGTTGCTCCCTGTCTCTGTCTCAGTCAACCCCCCCCCCCTCGTCAGTAGTGCATTCAGGTCGTATATTCCCCTCTTTTTTACCTGCCCTAGAAATACTGAGTATATTGTTTTCCCTTAAAGTACTTGAAAAAGGAAGGGTATATGTGTACGTATGCAAACCAAAAATGAACAAGTGTGCATTTACATTCTTTTGTTTTTCTAATCAGTAGCTTCTTGGCGTTTTTCTTGTTCACCATCTTATTTTGCCCGGCTTCTTCCAGTCCTGCATCCAACGAAGAGAAGGCAAATATAGGATGTAACGGTCGGTTGTAGAAAACCCTTTAAAGACAATATAGTTTCGTGATTGTGTGATATCATTATCCCACATACACAATTTGCGTCTTCCGTGCAAATTGTCTCTATGGGTCAACCTTCGTTCGTTCGCTTCCAACGAACCACCTTGTCGTAGCCCATCTTTGAGTCCGCTTGAAGTGCGGGCTTGTCTCTGGTGCTCCTTTAAATTGAGTCTCGCTTTTTGAGCCCAAGCTACCGCGTGACTGAGGTCCGTATGGTTTATTTTATTGCTAATCCAAGAATCCAGAGTCGCAGAGCCAACGGAACAATCGTATTTTGTTTCTAGGATTCGTTTGAGTTCCGCTACGTATTGCTCAAAAGGGTGTTACGCATGGGCTGGATGTGTTTTGGTTTAAGTCTCTTCGTGGATCATCGAACAAGTATATTCCGCCTCCCCAGGATCAGCACTTGCTCTTACCCTCACAAAACCAGCACCTTACAGGACTCTAGCACGTCACTGGCTTCCAACTAGATGGTTCAAAGCCAATGGAGTGGTAAAAGACAAGTAATGCAATGCGGCTCATGTGGAATTCCCCATCATTTCCCCTCTCACGACGGCATCCAAAGGTGGACTGCACATAGTGTCTGAGTCATCTGCTTGTAAAAGGCTTCCTGGATAAACAGTAAGCAAGTGCTGGCGAGAGACCTGCGGGGGCCCGGAGAATTTTCGGTGGTCACAGTTTCTCATCTGGGTAACAGCGACACTCATGGGTGGAGCTAACAATGGGAAGAGTAACAATTAATGACATTGAGGCTTTTGCCCTTCGCATTACCAACCGGAGTCCTCGCTTCGTTCCCTAACTCCGTTTCCTCTATGGATTTCCACTTACACAAAGAGAACACGGGAGTCACAGCTGAATCTAAATACTAGACCGTATCAAAGTTGGCACCAGGGAGGAAGCTTATGTAGCAACTCCCGAGGGCTTCAGTCCAAAGCTAGGCTTTAAGCCTGACGACAGCTATCGAGCCACTCGAAAAATACGGACAGAGCCTGTCAGTTCCCAAGGACCCTCATGAAAACCTGTGAAGTACTTCAAGACTGGCAAGGATTCAACAAATTCCACCCCTCAAGGGCGGATGAGTAACTTCGAAGTATGTGTACTGAATCTCACGTATTTGAACTACCCACCTATAGACCCCGTACTTTTCTTTCTTCTTATCTTATTAAGTTGAAAGTCTTAAGCATACCGAAAAACTAGGATGAATTCCGAGATGAAACTCCGCCTGGCCATTGTCGATTGCGGACGTTGTTCAAATGAGTCCCGGACCCTTTTTCTTCCTTCCCCCTTGCGTTGTACAGTGCAGGCCTTGGACTGGCGGATGCCTATCTTTGTTTTCCTTGCCTTCCTGGCTACTACATTTTTGACGACCCTGCCAGAAAGCTCATAAGGTCTACATCGTCCAAAGGAGAACCGGAATAAATCCCTTCAGTTTTGGAATCCCCCGTCCGAGCTATCACAGTAATTCTGATTTTACTCTTACCTGTGGTCATCGAGGGCCCTACCGATACCCAGTCGATACCGGGCATAGCTTCTGAAAAGTTCTGCTCCAGTGACAACTTATGATGCAAGGGGCGGTGTAGGGGATTACGTGCGGTTCTGCCCCGTAGCGAACCGCGGAGAGAGCTCCTGTCACTGTTGGACGGTGAAGCAGGAGATATCTCATGGGACCCCGGAGTTCTAGCCGAAGAGATTACGGCAGCTCCATTCACCTGCCTGCTTCATCGCCTGGCGGAGGAGCCGGATACATTGACGGTTCACCTTCAGTCTCGGTCCCGTCTTAAGCTATTTGAAGAATGCATCAATGAATTCGTACGCACCTCCGAAATTCTGCCCTCGATGCTTTTTCAGACCTGGAAGCTGCAGCGCAGAAGAAACAAGTCCTGCGACAAATAAACCTCTAAGTTAGCCCCCAAACCCCGGTAAAAATGTTCCCTAAACTACCGTAGCTAGCCTTTATAGGGGCTTCTGACATCGGACTGGAAGCGGAAAGGCTGGAAAGGCTGTTCCGTGGCCAGCTAGTCAAGTGGCCGCAGTCGATTAGTGCGATGCGGTCATTCCCACAACATGAGTCCAACCGGAGAAGCCGGCCGTCAGGCAGAAGATAATGTCTTATCGCCCCGGTTCCACCTTCCGACCAAGTCCGTGGAAGACAGGTGGCGGTCACCACGTGCACTGTTGACGGTTTGGGATGGGACCCGAGTCTGCAAACGCAACTGATTCGGAGAGTCCCACCATGCCCCACGTCTTCCCCTTGTGTCCAATCTCTCATATTCACCGAAATTATCACTCGACATTGATCGACTTGGCGATGTGCTGAAAAGGAGTGCAAACATCAGTAGGCCCAGGGGCGGCATTCACAGAGGAGGGAAAATATCGTAACGAGTCGCATGATCGTTGACCCCATGATGGATACTAGCCTGGTAGCAGCAAACGGATAGCCAGTCTGAGCGGCCGGATCCGTGACTGTTGCCATTGATCCAGCGGGCCAGTGAGTGACCCATCGAGCGACAGTAACACAACCACTACCATATGATTTAATTTTGGGAGAAGACCCCCCTGCTCTGGTAGGGCGGCAATGGAATTACCACAAGCCTGTACTGCTACAGACTGAGTCCACACCCTTCTGCATTTTGGCTAAACCTCGGTTACTAAGTCTAACATCCGCTGAGGTGAGCGAACGACTCCTGCCTCTTCCAGAAGAAACAGAACCCGAGCCAGGGCAAGGGATAGAGCCAGCACTTTGGGATTTTGCGGACTTCTGTGCTTCGGACGAGAAATAGGCCGGCTGAACCGGGGCGGTGTGGTACTACAAATACACTGGTGATGGCCTCCCCATCCAATAGGTACCTCACAGCATTCCGCTACCTTATCGGCGTCAATTAGGAGACACGATCGACGATATGCTGGTGAGGAAAGTCATTTAACAGTGGCAGCCAACTTTGGCAACCAATGTTGTACTTTTTAAAAGGCAAGATGGATTCCTACGCTCCCTGTTGGCTGTAGCCGTTTAAATGCCGTTATCAAGAGCGATTCGTTTCCGCTCCCCATGGCCAATCAGACTCTAGACGTTCTGGGTAGTGCAAAATTATTCAGTGCTCCGTATCTAGCGGCGGAGTACTGGTAGGTACAATTTCATTCGGCTAATGGCTTCAAAGTTGCGTTCTTCATCCCACCTGGCCCATAAGAGCTTCAGATGAAGTCTCCTTGACTGGCCTGTCTTCTCCGGTGACCTTCCAACGATCAACAAACTGGTTCTTGTGGATTCCTCCTCGGTAAGTGGTCCGTTCATCTCGACGATATCATCGTCCTTGGTCGTGTCCAGGAAGGACCCATGCTTGTCGAGTTAGCTAACCATCCTCATAGGGACGCCTCTCTGGCTGCGGCCGCGCATATCTGTCAAATATCAAAGGGATAGATAGATGTGGTACCTGGAGAGTAAACGGCTGTAGTCAGTCACTGAAGGGTGGAGACCGGAACTCCGGGTATTGAAGAGACCTTCATCAAGTCTCCGAAAGTGAAAGCAAGCAAAATAAAGGAGCTAAACATCACGGAATCCATGGTCCAGATGGGGAAAGCGTTGCCTAGCCTCGTTACTAAAGAAGTGGACCGTCGCAACTCTGAGAGAGTAGAATAAGGACAAATGACTCTCACCAAGACTGCAAGGATGGTGAAGTGCAAAGTGACCCTGGAATTCGGCAGTTGTACGAAAATACGGTCCAGGTGCTCGGGAGCTGAGCACCAGCCGCCTCCCTCTAGGTAACGCAGGGAGGTTAAGGAGGGTGTTGTGATGCTCCTGGCTTGTCCCAATGCTGCAGGTATGGGTAACAAATAGCCACTGCTCAAAGCTACGACACAGGGAGCAGGTGTGAAGGCTGCTCCTGAAACGTGGCTACGACCAGGCGAAAGCAACAATGGGCTGATCCTAAGCTTCTTCTCGGGCCTTAGGGGGGATAAGCTGGACGGTCAAACCGGAAATGGTATAATGGCCCTCCTAGCCGAGCAGCATGACTGCTTTGAGTGCGGTTGACTTGATACGCCGAGTGTGCAAGCGTCAGAGGTTGTAGTAGCTACTTGCGGAACGAAAGCGTCAGTTGTTTGCACGTATCGAAGCCCAGGAGCGGACGGTGCTGAGTACAGCAACCTGTTCGGTTTCCCCACTACAGTTGACAATGCTTTACCGCAGTTGCTCATTACGGGTGATTTCAGCGCGCACGAAGTAGGCTGGACCTCAGAAACTGGTGCAGAAGGCACATTCGGGGAGGGATTGCTCTACCTGATCCACAGAAAGGCTCTTGTCTAACGCTTTAATTAAGTGACAAGATGGGGGTTTGCCCAGTCACCGTCAATCCTTGACCTGGTAATGACCAGAGCTCCAAAGGACCCGGAACACACAGAAGTCGGGTAACCCGTGGAAAAGAGTGATCATGGTGTACTCGATTTCAGGCTAAGCCTTCGGGGAATGAGAGCGCCTGATAAATTTGGTAGGAACTTCTCAAAGGTATACGGGAATAGCTTGGTAGAACTGAGCCTCCGGGTAGATTTGGATGTGGTCAGCAGCGACTACAACAGGGAACACCGATGGAGTTGGATCAAGAGCAGATTGTTGGAAATAACAGAGGCTGTCGCCCCACTTAGAAGGACCAGTTGAAACGGATTGCCATAACGGTGGACGAGCCGAGTGAGAAAGTCCCTAAAACAGAAGTAAAGAGAATTCAACAAGTGCAGAAGCACCAGCGGCTATCGGGCCTTCCTACAGTTCAAAACAGCGAGAACTAGACTATCTCAGATACAAAAGCAGTGCAGGAACAACTACGAGGAACATATTGCGCGGAACTCCAAAAGCAATCCGAAAGCATACTGCAACTAAATCCAGTCTAAGGCAGCACTGAGGAAAGCCGTAAGCGGGGTCAGGAACTCACACGGGGTGCAGGCAAAAAGCAGGCTGGAAAAAGCAGAGACCCTGTTGAAATTCCTTCAGCAGGCACACAGGCACGACCGGGGTGATCAGGATCTACCTGCAACCAGGGGCATCGAAGTCTCAGAGATGGAGGACGGAGAAATCAATGCAGGAGAGATGTTGAACAGCCTGAGGGAGCTAGGGGTATCCTAGGCGGCTGAGCCGGATGACATCCACCCAGCGATACTGAAGCCACTAGCGTCCATTCTGGCTGAACCACTAGGTAAGCTGTTCAACGCATCACTGGAAAGGAGTGCACTACCTAGAGACTGGGTTGTATCGATCATCACATCCTTTTATAAAAGTGGAGACAGAGACACGTACCAGTTACAGGCCGATTGAGTTAACGTCATTGGTGCCTAAAACTCTCGAGAGAATACTACGAGACAGAATAGTGAGGCATTTAGAGAGGAACAAGCTGGTAACTGCCAACCAGCAGGGATTCTGGCACAGGTGCTCTTGTCTTACCAACCTAATAAGTTTGTTGGATGAGGTAACCAGTCGAGTGGATCGGTGAGAATAGGTGGGAGTCTGCTATCTGGATTTCTAAGAGGCATTCGATTCGGTTAACCACAGACTGCTTGGAGCAAAGGTGGAATCATTTCAACTTACGGCCAAAATACAGAAGTGGATTGTATAAAGCCTAAAGGAGAGAGTTTTCCAAGTGTGAGTGGAAGGCTGTTTGTCGAACAATGGGAAACAGGATAGTGGCTTTCCGCGAGGGTCAGTCCTGGGACCCCTGCTGTTCCTGATGTACGTTACCGATCTGACAGACGGATTGGAAAATCCATGCTTCCAGTGCACGGAAGACTTGAAGGCGATAGGAGCACTAGATAATGCGGCGGTTCAGCGTGATCTAGACAAGGTACACAAGTAGTGGTTGGAGCGGGATCTTTCCCTCAATCTTAGGAAATTCCAACTTCTCATTAAGGGGGAAGGACGACGGCCCACCCGATATATGGGGCCACAAGACAATAGGGAAGGGCTAGCTCAGACCATGAAGGCCCGGGATCTGGGGTGATGGTAAAAGCTGGCCATGAGCCAGCCGCCACTGTCAGAATGTGATGCGGAATGCGCGTGGAGCCCTGCAGCAGTTAACGATGGTGGTCTGCTCCAGGAGATCTAGGGTCTTGCGGATATTGTACAAGGCTTTCGTGAGGCCTCATTCAGAAAACGGTATCCGAGAGTGGAAATCATTTTTGGTGAGGGATATCAGGGATCTGGAATGTTCGGAGAATAAAGACATTTGTGCTACGAACAGGGGTTGCAGCAGCCGGGGTTAGTCTTTAGAAACAAGAGCAAGAGGAAGTGACCCCAAAATGGCTCCTAAAATACTAAAAGGATTCACGGAAGCATGAATTCATAAAGGGACCCCATTAAGGCCGCAAGAGAAAGGTTGCCTAAAACCGAATGTACTGACAATCGTAAAAGAGAAAATTTCGACTCACGCACGAGGCCGACTGGGGCGACAACGAACTGAACACTCAACGTATGCTTACCCACCCCCCGCTCTAATTATCGACCACCCCGTACTTTCTTTACGCACACCTAGCATGCAAGTCAACGCCAAGAACAATCGCTATCGTAGCCCCGACTTTCATACTATTGATCCGGACAGCATGTCGACGCACCGGACGACTAACACCAACCTCAGTGTGGCCCGAGAACGAAAATGGAACTTGGTGAAAACCTTCCATTTTTTCCATTCACACTCTTCTATCCTTCGTCATCTTTGTTAAAATGCAGCCTTCTCGATGCCCTAGCATCCAGGCCACGCTGAGATTTATGACCTCGCATAACAGCAACCAACACTCGACACCAGCAAGCAGCTTCAGACCTGCAAATGCCCCGAGGCTGCACTTGTCAAACTCCCCCCACTCCAGTTATACAAACTGCTACCTGGGTTCTCAGTATATCTAGGCTGCCTCCTGCCTGCTACAATCACTGCCGTGGCCCAGACTTTAAGTCTACTGATCTGAATAGCATGTCGAGGCAACGGATGACCAAAATGTGCCCAATTTAAGCCCACAAAATTGAACTTGGAGAACTGTTCATATTTCCTATTCCCAACTAACCGTCTTTCCTCATTTTTGTAAAAGGCGACGTTTTACTCTTCCTTGCCTCCAAGACGCTCTTGAGGTAACTGTCTAACTTATTAGCAAATTGCAAACAAGCACCGGGCACTAGTCAGTGGCTTTCCACCAGCAAATACCCTACTGCTGCGCTCTCGGTTCGTGAATGGTACCACTGGTTCCTCTGTTTGTGCCTAACGTACTGGTTTTCCCATACTTATGTCGACCAAGCTATTTTTAATTTATTGTCACATCCCACGTATACCAATCGTCTGTTACAATGTTTATCATAATTCCTAGCTGGAACCGCTCACGGCTGCCGCGCTCTCTCTCCACCTACTTCGGATCCCACTGGATACTATTTTGTCTATCACAACACCCGCCAGAAACCCTAAGTGGTTCTACCGGGTCATTCTACATACCTAACGGCCAAGGAGTACAGCCTGACTCCCGTTGGCTGAGCATCTACTGGAGCCCTTCATCCGCTGGCCAACTTGTTGACAGTCTAACCGAAAGGCATAAGATTTCTTCCGACAGCTTTCTATTGAAATGACTGGAGTCTCTGATGGCTATTCCCAAATCGACGTCTCAATCCGGGCCTATGCTTTTGAAGGCCGCACACCAACTAGTACTGCACTAGCAACCAGCGCCCACGGTTTTCGACCAAAGCGGCCCACTAGTTTCCTTTGCTTACTGCTTCCAATGGTTGCTAACCCCTCTGCCTTGACAACACACCCCTTAAGCCAAAAGCGGACCATATCTGCAATATTATACGCATGGCCTATAGATGTCACCCACCGATATATTACACCTGGCCAAGACCCCACTTAGCCAACTTCGAGTGATTAACAACCATGCAACGGGACCTATCTCAATAAAGGGTGCAAGTGAAACACCGAAAGACATTCTCACCTACGATGCCCAGTTCGGATGCAGGAAGGCCCCAGGAGACTCGATAAAGTAATATATTTATCATTTTAGGAGTAGACAGGCCTAGTCCAAGCTAACACCTTTATCGTCTTCTCTGTTTCAATTTTTGTTCCTTATTGACAGTTTTCCTCTTAGCAATCCATTCGTCCTTCTTCTGTCAGTAGCGGATTCACATCACAGGATGATATCCATTATTCCTTGTAATCTTCTTGCCCTTTTCGTAGTGTTCTGACTCTTTTCTCATTCACATATGTTCCCTTGGGCACCGCTTTGCAGCTTCTCTCTGGTTACTTCACACAGTGAACTCGAAAAAGCATCCTCCCTCACTTCTGCATCACCTCCGCATACATTATATCTTCTGCGTCGTGCGATAATGTTCGTTTCAAAAATTTCATATCCTGCCTGTTCTCCACCAACGCTGATGAGGAAATCTAAAATGAACCACATTTTCCACATAAACCGTTGTCTTTGCAGTTTATTTAAATTAGGTCCGGCTTTAGTCCTTTGCTTGTTGAAGTAGCCGATTCCTCCTTTCGAACTTTGTGATTTTCTGTTTCCTTGAGCGACAATGTGCACCCTGATCATGGTCCCACACGTGCTTCTAGGCCGAGATGGAGAAATATTCCGTTATTATTATTAAAACCATCGCCCTAATACAAGGGTTCTCTGGGAACAAGCTCGGTAATGCACACAGGGAAGTATATCCAGAGCAGTACGCCAAAAAATACCGTCAAGCAATGGTAGTACTTGAAGACGTATTAGAAGGCGAGTCGTGTGAGACCTCCGTGGAAGAGGGAAGCAGTCCTAGGCCGCTCATCACAACAAATTCCGGATCGAAAAAATGAAAGTTAATGCGGTAAAGCTGTAATAACCCTAATGAACTGAATTGATAGTCCGTATTGAAGATGCTCCCGCCCAGAACCATGCGAACGGAAGTAGAAATAAGACCAAGGCCGTGCAATGGCGCGTTGGTTGTATTGCAGAGTGGGTTTTTATAGATATGTCCAATTAGAGAGTACGATTGGTAGACTCAACGATGACTAATCACAGGGAGCATTTTTCGGAGTTGTCCGCGATGATCCTGATTGTTTGAGACTCATCCTTGTGCATGGTTACAAAGCTTTTCCATGACCGTATCACTTGTGACAGCTGCTGATTCTCCACAACCTTCCTCCCTCAAGAGTTCCTTGTCAGTTTGGCTCGCCTGTCGTACTGATCTTCGGTCTGGAGCTGGTGGCTATGGCTCGACCGCTGCAGCAACCGCTTCGCGAGGCGGAATGGATGTATCTCAGTCATCAGCACAGTCCCCGCTATGATCCTCGGTCGTTTCACCCGTGCCGTCGGTTACATCGCCGGTTGCTACTCTGAAGTGGATTTGGTTGAGGTGGTTCCGATGCCCTGATGCATCATCCACGTCCGCGCTCTCAACCGTGGATTGGCTAAGTTGTTTTATGGTTATTCCACGATTTGGTCGAAGATTGTTGCAACAGAAGTATGTGACCGTTATCATAATTACTACAACAATGGTTCGGTTGAAAAGCGGCTACACCCCTGCTCGGTTCCTGACCTCCGCGGACAGTTCATCGATTCTAGGTTTGAAGGCCCCGCGTGACTTGAAGAAATCGGTAACCGTCAAAAAGGCTTCCGACGATCCGGCGAATCGGCTTGTTCTCTTGCATTCGATCGCACAATGCTCGAACTGCAAAGATGGCATGGCGGTCGAGCCCGCGAAGTTGGAAGTGGATGGCGACTCGGTATTCCTGAAACTCCGAGTGCTGCTGTGCGTCCAGAGAGAGGGCGTTTTTAAGGTCCTTACCGAAATGGAGCAAGACGGTGTCATCACGTGTGTGACTTCATCCTCTTGGACGACCCCGATTGTGGTGGCAGTGAAGAGCTACGGACAGACGCCCCGGATTTGTGATGATTGCTGATTGACCTTGAATCGTCCTTTACGGAAACGCGCAGCAACTACGGTGGAGCCTGAGGACTTAATGAAAAGCACGTTCGGTAGCAAGCTTTTCTTCAAAACTGATCTGGCTGACGCGCACTCACAAATTCCGCTGTACAAGGGGTCTAAACCACTAACAACTATAACACTCCATGGGGCATGTTCCAGTACAGCATCTTACAGCTTGGTCTGCGTGCTTCATCCGGGATATTCCAGGGTGCAATAGACGAGGTGATCCATGACATCGAGAGGGTGACGGCATGTCAAGATGACGTGCTCATTTTCGGATCCACAAAGGATGAACATGACCACAGATTACAAAGTTTGCTGGAGAGGTTCGTGGAAAAAGTTTATCGATCAAGGGCCCTAAGTGCGAATTTGGCATCTCCGAACCAGATTTTCTTGGTTTCACCACCAGTGAAGAAGAATACAACCCGATCCAGATTGTTTCGAACACCTGATTGGCTTCAAGTCACCGAAAAATCAGGCAAACTTACAGTCAATTCTCGGGTGCCTGCAATACTACTCCAGATTCATTACAAACTTTGCAACAACGGCCCAAACATTGGTTCTAGCTCAGTCGTCCGATGTTTGGCAGTAGAGGGAACAATGAAAGCATATACTGCGCTGTCTTATTCAAAATATCATGGGCCGACCGGTACTAGTGCCTTTTGCACCATCTAAGCTGACCATGCTGATCACTAACTGGTCCGAGGTGGGGGCAGCAGAAGTTCTAGAACAACATGGAAGTCCAATTATTTGCATCCCCCTTTTTCTTAATACTGCAGAGAGGGGTTAATCCCAGAAGTAGAAGAAAGCTTTGACCGTTTTCCGGGAGATACGCGGAATACACAATTACCTAACTGGACTAAAGTTCACGACTTTTACCCACCACTAGGCCCTTTAGTTCCTGTATAACCCGAGTAAATTCGTCACCAAATTCACGGCTGCTATGATCCAGCGATGGAGCTTTGCTCTGGAAACCTATGACTATGACGTCCTGCAAAGACCCGGCAAGACAATCACTCAGGAGGACTTCCTGTCCCGTTACTCACGATTCGCTGCAGCGGAATAATGCCTTTAGATTGCTCCGGCTGCGGCTGTGTCGAGAGAGGAATTGGACAAGCAGACATAACTATACCACTCGTCTGTGATTTCTGCTATCAGGGGGAAATGGCAGCTCGAGGCGAAGCAGAAGTTTTCTCAGTTCTTCACATTGCGAGAGGAATTCAGTATCCAACCCGACGGCGTCCTTTGTCGAGGTGACGGGATTGTCATTCCACCTGCATTGTGCAGGTCGGTTCCGGATGAACTGCACAAAAGCCACTTAGGAGTGGATGAGCGGAAGTCTCTGGCTCGACAGACATGTTGGTGGCCAGAATTGGATGAGGATATTTGGGCTACGGCAAAGGACTCTGATGCGTGTTGGCACTAAGCCCAGTCGAGGTCCAGCAACTGGAATCCATGGCCCGAAAGCCACATCCCATGGCAGAGAGTTCGTGTAGACTTTTGCGGTCCGTTCTCGAACCGGTATCACGCCCTTGTACTGATGGACTACTACTCTAAGTGGCTGGAGGCTTTTCTGACGAGTTTAGCAGCCACCTCGTTCGTAATCAAGGTTTTACGGAAATGCTTCAGCCGGGAAGGAATCCCTCAGGTATTAGTCAACGATAATGGATCAATGTTCTGTGCGGCGGAGCTGAAGTGCTGACTTGATAGAGTCGAGTATCTGCGTCCACGCATGGCACCACGCCACTCACGTTCTGGCAACGCTGCGGAAAACTTGATGCTTTCTGTAAAATGTGCGGTAACATCAGCCAACCCGAGGACTATTTCCGACTTAGAAGCATTCCTCGACAATTTCTTGTTGCAGTACAGAAACGTGGTGCATGCAACCATCAAGGAGAGTCCCGCTGCCCTCTTCAAGTCCAGAAGACTACGGTAATCGCTGATGTGTCTTGACTCCAGTGACGTCACATAATTCTGTTGCAACAATCTTCGACCAAATCGTGGAATAACCATAAAACAACTTAGCCAATCCACGGTTGAGAGCGCGGACGTGGATGATGCATCAGGGCATCGGAACCACCTCAACCAAATCCACTTCAGAGTAGCAACCGGCGATGTAACCGACGGCACGGGTGAAACGACCGAGGATCATAGCGGGGACTGTGCTGATGACTGAGATACATCCATTCCGCCTCGCGAAGCGGTTGCTGCAGCGGTCGAGCCATAGCCACCAGCTCCAGACCGAAGATCAGTACGACAGGCGAGCCAAACTGACAAGGAACTCTTGAGGGAGGAAGGTTGTGGAGAATCAGCAGCTGTCACAAGTGATACGGTCATGGAAAAGCTTTGTAACCATGCACAAGGATGAGTCTCAAACAATCAGGATCATCGCGGACAACTCCGAAAAATGCTCCCTGTGATTAGTCATCGTTGAGTCTACCAATCGTACTCTCTAATTGGACATATCTATAAAAACCCACTCTGCAATACAACCAACGCGCCATTGCACGGCCTTGGTCTTATTTCTACTTCCGTTCGCATGGTTCTGGGCGGGAGCATCTTCAATACGGACTATCAATTCAGTTCATTAGGGTTATTACAGCTTTACCGCATTAACTTTCATTTTTTCGATCCGGAATTTGTTGTGATGAGCGGCCTAGGACTGCTTCCCTCTTCCACGGAGGTCTCACACGACTCGCCTTCTAATACGTCTTCAAGTACTACCATTGCTTGACGGTATTTTTTGGCGTACTGCTCTGGATATACTTCCCTGTGTGCATTACCGAGCTTGTTCCCAGAGAACCCTTGTATTAGGGCGATGGTTTTAATAATAATAACGGAATATTTCTCCATCTCGGCCTAGAAGCACGTGTGGGACCATGATCAGGGTGCACATTGTCGCTCAAGGAAACAGAAAATCACAAAGTTCGAAAGGAGGAATCGGCTACTTCAACAAGCAAAGGACTAAAGCCGGACCTAATTTAAATAAACTGCAAAGACAACGGTTTATGTGGAAAATGTGGTTCATTTTAGATTTCCTCATCAGCGTTGGTGGAGAACAGGCAGGATATGAAATTTTTGAAACGAACATTATCGCACGACGCAGAAGATATAATGTATGCGGAGGTGATGCAGAAGTGAGGGAGGATGCTTTTTCGAGTTCACTGTGTGAAGTAACCAGAGAGAAGCTGCAAAGCGGTGCCCAAGGGAACATATGTGAATGAGAAAAGAGTCAGAACACTACGAAAAGGGCAAGAAGATTACAAGGAATAATGGATATCATCCTGTGATGTGAATCCGCTACTGACAGAAGAAGGACGAATGGATTGCTAAGAGGAAAACTGTCAATAAGGAACAAAAATTGAAACAGAGAAGACGATAAAGGTGTTAGCTTGGACTAGGCCTGTCTACTCCTAAAATGATAAATATATTACTTTATCGAGTCTCCTGGGGCCTTCCTGCATCCGAACTGGGCATCGTAGGTGAGAATGTCTTTCGGTGTTTCACTTGCACCCTTTATTGAGATAGGTCCCGTTGCATGGTTGTTAATCACTCGAAGTTGGCTAAGTGGGGTCTTGGCCAGGTGTAATATATCGGTGGGTGACATCTATAGGCCATGCGTATAATATTGCAGATATGGTCCGCTTTTGGCTTAAGGGGTGTGTTGTCAAGGCAGAGGGGTTAGCAACCATTGGAAGCAGTAAGCAGAGGAAACTAGTGGGCCGCTTTGGTCGAAAACCGTGGGCGCTGGTTGCTAGTGCAGTACTAGTTGGTGTGCGGCCTTCAAAAGCATAGGCCCGGATTGAGACGTCGATTTGGGAATAGCCATCAGAGACTCCAGTCATTTCAATAGAAAGCTGTCGGAAGAAATCTTATGCCTTTCGGTTAGACTGTCAACAAGTTGGCCAGCGGATGAAGGGCTCCAGTAGATGCTCAGCCAACGGGAGTCAGGCTGTACTCCTTGGCCGTTAGGTATGTAGAATGACCCGGTAGAACCACTTAGGGTTTCTGGCGGGTGTTGTGATAGACAAAATAGTATCCAGTGGGATCCGAAGTAGGTGGAGAGAGAGCGCGGCAGCCGTGAGCGGTTCCAGCTAGGAATTATGATAAACATTGTAACAGACGATTGGTATACGTGGGATGTGACAATAAATTAAAAATAGCTTGGTCGACATAAGTATGGGAAAACCAGTACGTTAGGCACAAACAGAGGAACCAGTGGTACCATTCACGAACCGAGAGCGCAGCAGTAGGGTATTTGCTGGTGGAAAGCCACTGACTAGTGCCCGGTGCTTGTTTGCAATTTGCTAATAAGTTAGACAGTTACCTCAAGAGCGTCTTGGAGGCAAGGAAGAGTAAAACGTCGCCTTTTACAAGAATGAGGAAAGACGGTTAGTTGGGAATAGGAAATATGAACAGTTCTCCAAGTTCAATTTTGTGGGCTTAAATTGGGCACATTTTGGTCATCCGTTGCCTCGACATGCTATTCAGATCAGTAGACTTAAAGTCTGGGCCACGGCAGTGATTGTAGCAGGCAGGAGGCAGCCTAGATATACTGAGAACCCAGGTAGCAGTTTGTATAACTGGAGTGGGGGGAGTTTGACAAGTGCAGCCTCGGGGCATTTGCAGGTCTGAAGCTGCTTGCTGGTGTCGAGTGTTGGTTGCTGTTATGCGAGGTCATAAATCTCAGCGTGGCCTGGATGCTAGGGCATCGAGAAGGCTGCATTTTAACAAAGATGACGAAGGATAGAAGAGTGTGAATGGAAAAAATGGAAGGTTTTCACCAAGTTCCATTTTCGTTCTCGGGCCACACTGAGGTTGGTGTTAGTCGTCCGGTGCGTCGACATGCTGTCCGGATCAATAGTATGAAAGTCGGGGCTACGATAGCGATTGTTCTTGGCGTTGACTTGCATGCTAGGTGTGCGTAAAGAAAGTACGGGGTGGTCGATAATTAGAGCGGGGGGTGGGTAAGCATACGTTGAGTGTTCAGTTCGTTGTCGCCCCAGTCGGCCTCGTGCGTGAGTCGAAATTTTCTCTTTTACGATTGTCAGTACATTCGGTTTTAGGCAACCTTTCTCTTGCGGCCTTAATGGGGTCCCTTTATGAATTCATGCTTCCGTGAATCCTTTTAGTATTTTAGGAGCCATTTTGGGGTCACTTCCTCTTGCTCTTGTTTCTAAAGACTAACCCCGGCTGCTGCAACCCCTGTTCGTAGCACAAATGTCTTTATTCTCCGAACATTCCAGATCCCTGATATCCCTCACCAAAAATGATTTCCACTCTCGGATACCGTTTTCTGAATGAGGCCTCACGAAAGCCTTGTACAATATCCGCAAGACCCTAGATCTCCTGGAGCAGACCACCATCGTTAACTGCTGCAGGGTTCCACGCGCATTCCGCATCACATTCTGACAGTGGCGGCTGGCTCATGGCCAGCTTTTACCATCACCCCAGATCCCGGGCCTTCATGGTCTGAGCTAGCCCTTCCCTATTGTCTTGTGGCCCCATATATCGGGTGGGCCGTCGTCCTTCCCCCTTAATGAGAAGTTGGAATTTCCTAAGATTGAGGGAAAGATCCCGCTCCAACCACTACTTGTGTACCTTGTCTAGATCACGCTGAACCGCCGCATTATCTAGTGCTCCTATCGCCTTCAAGTCTTCCGTGCACTGGAAGCATGGATTTTCCAATCCGTCTGTCAGATCGGTAACGTACATCAGGAACAGCAGGGGTCCCAGGACTGACCCTCGCGGAAAGCCACTATCCTGTCTCCCATTGTTCGACAAACAGCCTTCCACTCACACTTGGAAAACTCTCTCCTTTAGGCTTTATACAATCCACTTCTGTATTTTGGCCGTAAGTTGAAATGATTCCACCTTTGCTCCAAGCAGTCTGTGGTTAACCGAATCGAATGCCTCTTAGAAATCCAGATAGCAGACTCCCACCTATTCTCACCGATCCACTCGACTGGTTACCTCATCCAACAAACTTATTAGGTTGGTAAGACAAGAGCACCTGTGCCAGAATCCCTGCTGGTTGGCAGTTACCAGCTTGTTCCTCTCTAAATGCCTCACTATTCTGTCTCGTAGTATTCTCTCGAGAGTTTTAGGCACCAATGACGTTAACTCAATCGGCCTGTAACTGGTACGTGTCTCTGTCTCCACTTTTATAAAAGGATGTGATGATCGATACAACCCAGTCTCTAGGTAGTGCACTCCTTTCCAGTGATGCGTTGAACAGCTTACCTAGTGGTTCAGCCAGAATGGACGCTAGTGGCTTCAGTATCGCTGGGTGGATGTCATCCGGCTCAGCCGCCTAGGATACCCCTAGCTCCCTCAGGCTGTTCAACATCTCTCCTGCATTGATTTCTCCGTCCTCCATCTCTGAGACTTCGATGCCCCTGGTTGCAGGTAGATCCTGATCACCCCGGTCGTGCCTGTGTGCCTGCTGAAGGAATTTCAACAGGGTCTCTGCTTTTTCCAGCCTGCTTTTTGCCTGCACCCCGTGTGAGTTCCTGACCCCGCTTACGGCTTTCCTCAGTGCTGCCTTAGACTGGATTTAGTTGCAGTATGCTTTCGGATTGCTTTTGGAGTTCCGCGCAATATGTTCCTCGTAGTTGTTCCTGCACTGCTTTTGTATCTGAGATAGTCTAGTTCTCGCTGTTTTGAACTGTAGGAAGGCCCGATAGCCGCTGGTGCTTCTGCACTTGTTGAATTCTCTTTACTTCTGTTTTAGGGACTTTCTCACTCGGCTCGTCCACCGTTATGGCAATCCGTTTCAACTGGTCCTTCTAAGTGGGGCGACAGCCTCTGTTATTTCCAACAATCTGCTCTTGATCCAACTCCATCGGTGTTCCCTGTTGTAGTCGCTGCTGACCACATCCAAATCTACCCGGAGGCTCAGTTCTACCAAGCTATTCCCGTATACCTTTGAGAAGTTCCTACCAAATTTATCAGGCGCTCTCATTCCCCGAAGGCTTAGCCTGAAATCGAGTACACCATGATCACTCTTTTCCACGGGTTACCCGACTTCTGTGTGTTCCGGGTCCTTTGGAGCTCTGGTCATTACCAGGTCAAGGATTGACGGTGACTGGGCAAACCCCCATCTTGTCACTTAATTAAAGCGTTAGACAAGAGCCTTTCTGTGGATCAGGTAGAGCAATCCCTCCCCGAATGTGCCTTCTGCACCAGTTTCTGAGGTCCAGCCTACTTCGTGCGCGCTGAAATCACCCGTAATGAGCAACTGCGGTAAAGCATTGTCAACTGTAGTGGGGAAACCGAACAGGTTGCTGTACTCAGCACCGTCCGCTCCTGGGCTTCGATACGTGCAAACAACTGACGCTTTCGTTCCGCAAGTAGCTACTACAACCTCTGACGCTTGCACACTCGGCGTATCAAGTCAACCGCACTCAAAGCAGTCATGCTGCTCGGCTAGGAGGGCCATTATACCATTTCCGGTTTGACCGTCCAGCTTATCCCCCCTAAGGCCCGAGAAGAAGCTTAGGATCAGCCCATTGTTGCTTTCGCCTGGTCGTAGCCACGTTTCAGGAGCAGCCTTCACACCTGCTCCCTGTGTCGTAGCTTTGAGCAGTGGCTATTTGTTACCCATACCTGCAGCATTGGGACAAGCCAGGAGCATCACAACACCCTCCCTAACCTCCCTGCGTTACCTAGAGGGAGGCGGCTGGTGCTCAGCTCCCGAGCACCTGGACCGTATTTTCGTACAACTGCCGAATTCCAGGGTCACTTTGCACTTCACCATCCTTGCAGTCTTGGTGAGAGTCATTTGTCCTTATTCTACTCTCTCAGAGTTGCGACGGTCCACTTCTTTAGTAACGAAGCTAGGCAACGCTTTCCCCATCTGGACCATGGATTCCGTGATGTTTAGCTCCTTTATTTTGCTTGCTTTCACTTTCGGAGACTTGATGAAGGTCTCTTCAATACCCGGAGTTCCGGTCTCCACCCTTCAGTGACTGACTACAGCCGTTTACTCTCCAGGTACCACATCTATCTATCCCTTTGATATTTGACAGATATGCGCGGCCGCAGCCAGAGAGGCGTCCCTATGAGGATGGTTAGCTAACTCGACAAGCATGGGTCCTTCCTGGACACGACCAAGGACGATGATATCGTCGAGATGAACGGACCACTTACCGAGGAGGAATCCACAAGAACCCGTTTGTTGATCGTTGGAAGGTCACCGGAGAAGACAGGCCAGTCAAGGAGACTTCGTCTGAAGCTCTTATGGGCCAGGTGGGATGAAGAACGCAACTTTGAAGCCATTAGCCGAATGAAATTGTACCTACCAGTACTCCGCCGCTAGATACGGAGCACTGAATAATTTTGCACTACCCAGAACGTCTAGAGTCTGATTGGCCATGGGGAGCGGAAACGAATCGCTCTTGATAACGGCATTTAAACGGCTACAGCCAACAGGGAGCGTAGGAATCCATCTTGCCTTTTAAAAAGTACAACATTGGTTGCCAAAGTTGGCTGCCACTGTTAAATGACTTTCCTCACCAGCATATCGTCGATCGTGTCTCCTAATTGACGCCGATAAGGTAGCGGAATGCTGTGAGGTACCTATTGGATGGGGAGGCCATCACCAGTGTATATGTAGTACCACACCGCCCCGGTTCAGCCGGCCTATTTCTCGTCCGAAGCACAGAAGTCCGCAAAATCCCAAAGTGCTGGCTCTATCCCTTGCCCTGGCTCGGGTTCTGTTTCTTCTGGAAGAGGCAGGAGTCGTTCGCTCACCTCAGCGGATGTTAGACTTAGTAACCGAGGTTTAGCCAAAATGCAGAAGGGTGTGGACTCAGTCTGTAGCAGTACAGGCTTGTGGTAATTCCATTGCCGCCCTACCAGAGCAGGGGGGTCTTCTCCCAAAATTAAATCATATGGTAGTGGTTGTGTTACTGTCGCTCGATGGGTCACTCACTAGCCCGCTGGATCAATGGCAACAGTCACGGATCCGGCCGCTCAGACTGGCTATCCGTTTGCTGCTACCAGGCTAGTATCCATCATGGGGTCAACGATCATGCGACTCGTTACGATATTTTCCCTCCTCTGTGAATGCCGCCCCTGGGCCTACTGATGTTTGCACTCCTTTTCAGCACATCGCCAAGTCGATCAACGTCGAGTGATAATTTCGGTAAATATGAGAGATTGGACACAAGGGGAAGACGTGGGGCATGGTGGGACTCTCCGAATCAGTTGCGTTTGCAGACTCGGGTCCCATCCCAAACCGTCAACAGTGCACGTGGTGACCGCCACCTGTCTTCCACGGACTTGGTCGGAAGGTGGAACCGGGGCGATAAGACATTATCTTCTGCCTGACGGCCGGCTTCTCCGGTTGGACTCATGTTGTGGGAATGACCGCATCGCACTAATCGACTGCGGCCACTTGACTAGCTGGCCACGGAACAGCCTTTCCAGCCTTTCCGCTTCCAGTCCGATGTCAGAAGCCCCTATAAAGGCTAGCTACGGTAGTTTAGGGAACATTTTTACCGGGGTTTGGGGGCTAACTTAGAGGTTTATTTGTCGCAGGACTTGTTTCTTCTGCGCTGCAGCTTCCAGGTCTGAAAAAGCATCGAGGGCAGAATTTCGGAGGTGCGTACGAATTCATTGATGCATTCTTCAAATAGCTTAAGACGGGACCGAGACTGAAGGTGAACCGTCAATGTATCCGGCTCCTCCGCCAGGCGATGAAGCAGGCAGGTGAATGGAGCTGCCGTAATCTCTTCGGCTAGAACTCCGGGGTCCCATGAGATATCTCCTGCTTCACCGTCCAACAGTGACAGGAGCTCTCTCCGCGGTTCGCTACGGGGCAGAACCGCACGTAATCCCCTACACCGCCCCTTGCATCATAAGTTGTCACTGGAGCAGAACTTTTCAGAAGCTATGCCCGGTATCGACTGGGTATCGGTAGGGCCCTCGATGACCACAGGTAAGAGTAAAATCAGAATTACTGTGATAGCTCGGACGGGGGATTCCAAAACTGAAGGGATTTATTCCGGTTCTCCTTTGGACGATGTAGACCTTATGAGCTTTCTGGCAGGGTCGTCAAAAATGTAGTAGCCAGGAAGGCAAGGAAAACAAAGATAGGCATCCGCCAGTCCAAGGCCTGCACTGTACAACGCAAGGGGGAAGGAAGAAAAAGGGTCCGGGACTCATTTGAACAACGTCCGCAATCGACAATGGCCAGGCGGAGTTTCATCTCGGAATTCATCCTAGTTTTTCGGTATGCTTAAGACTTTCAACTTAATAAGATAAGAAGAAAGAAAAGTACGGGGTCTATAGGTGGGTAGTTCAAATACGTGAGATTCAGTACACATACTTCGAAGTTACTCATCCGCCCTTGAGGGGTGGAATTTGTTGAATCCTTGCCAGTCTTGAAGTACTTCACAGGTTTTCATGAGGGTCCTTGGGAACTGACAGGCTCTGTCCGTATTTTTCGAGTGGCTCGATAGCTGTCGTCAGGCTTAAAGCCTAGCTTTGGACTGAAGCCCTCGGGAGTTGCTACATAAGCTTCCTCCCTGGTGCCAACTTTGATACGGTCTAGTATTTAGATTCAGCTGTGACTCCCGTGTTCTCTTTGTGTAAGTGGAAATCCATAGAGGAAACGGAGTTAGGGAACGAAGCGAGGACTCCGGTTGGTAATGCGAAGGGCAAAAGCCTCAATGTCATTAATTGTTACTCTTCCCATTGTTAGCTCCACCCATGAGTGTCGCTGAGGCACATGTTGATGGTGAAGAGCAGTTTCAAGCCCACTAGCATCAGGCATAATGGTGAGTCGAATTCAGGTGACGTCTACCGGATAGGCACTGTTCGAAAAGAGCTTTGAACAGGTTTTTAATTGCGGGCTAAGTGTATGTATGCAAATTAAATTTTAAAGTGGCACGGCCTGATGAGTAGGAAAAGAAAAGTGAGTGAAGCTTGCAAAGGAAAACATAAATGTGCGTATGCATGGGTGGGATTTTCAGACGGGTCATGAGACCGGAGTCAGACGCAAAAGACTGTGACCCACTGTAGTCTAATAATCAAGACAGTCTTCATATAGTTTATCTATTTTTATGCTATTTCGGGTCACGCTGAATACGAAAAATGTTGAGGATTCCGCTTAATGCCCCTTTGAATTTCTCTGGCGTACGACACTATCCCAGGGAACCAGGAAGCTTGCTCCAGAGGCTAGGATAGATAACAGAGAAATATCTAGATCTGACTGAGAGCCTAGATTGGAAGTTGTAGCGGTGGATTGTCTGTGACGGAGGGAGTAATGAATCTCACTGGAGAAACCAAGTGGGTCATTAGGTGAGTGAATTTTGAGTGAGGAATGTTGAACAGAAATGAACGATTAGGCTTGATAGGACTTCAACCATAGAGGTTCAAGTCGGAGCAGTTCGCCCCTAGCTCTGTAGCTGACTTTGGAAGAGGGACCAATGTAACGACCAAAACTCTGAAGCCCTGTTCCGGGTGAAGCCTGACCAACGATTCAATCATCGGTTCACCGATTAATAAGCTTCACCCGTTCTGGACAGCACCTTGGAGCCTCAAAGCAACTCGTAGCCCAAATCGATGGAGAACCCATATCAAGAACACGATTACTCTGCAAATTCTATAGTACTATTAGCGAGTAAAAATAGAAGTACAAACACGATCATACCCTTGACACTGAGCCTCAGTCACTGTTCAGCCAAAAAAGTAGTCAGAAATAGGACAAAATTATGTAAAAAGGGAACAGTTGGCCAAAAAGAGTGAATGATAAATACCCGTCCTGAAGTCCAAACAAACAGAACAAGTTTTTCACGCTTAATCAGGCCCGAAGGACAATTCCCTGAGCGTGGCAGCCAAAAATCAGCGTAAACGAGCTGAACGTCTACGGTCAGTCGACGTGAGCGAGAAAGTGAAACCAAGGAGTAATAAAACAAAACTGTGTTGAATTAGTGCATCTCACTACCGTACCAACTTACCTCAAAGTAATCTCAGTAAAAAAACACAACCGTAAAAATGTGCACCAAGCGTAGAATAATTGTCGACCACGAAACAGTGTCGGCATGAACGAGATTAGAAAAGGCTGTCCAAAATTGGTCATAGAGTACAGGAATGTGAGCAGAGGAGAAATTTTTCAATCAACATAGACTTTGCAACCATATGACTTCCAGTGAAGGGGCGTTGCACCTTCCCTACAGCGACCCGGTCAGCCTTTCGCATCATGCAAAGACCGGGGGGCAGCATCCCAAAACAGCGACCTAGCGTGTGTCTTAAATATCAGGAGCTAGCTCTCCTGAGTGTGGTACTTTCCGAGGATAAGTGCAAAACATCCTTCTTGTCTTGCCAACCTGAGTCATTGCTTGTTCATGGAAGGTGAAGGAAGAGGAATGTTGCGGGCCCAGCTCTCTTACCAAGTGGGTAGAGGGAATTGGCAGACCGTTTTTTTGAGACACCCAGGCGGAAAGCGGCTTTTGTGGGACAGAAGAGAGCTCTTAGCTGCCGAAAACGATATCAGCCACTGAGTACTCCGTTCATCAGGGGACTTCAGGTTTACGGAATACCACTGAGGGCTGCGTGCGGGGAGTTCACCTCAAAAGTATAGATTAGCTTTGGGTAGTCAGCAAAGAAAAATTTCGTGCTATGACGCGCCACTTGGAAGACGTCATTTACGTACACGAGAAATAAGAGGGGGCCTAGAGCGCTACCCTGTGCGACCCCTCCAGTAATTTGTTTCGGCCGAGAGGATGTCCCGCTGACGACGACGGTGTGAAAACGTTCTGAGAGGTAACTTGCTAACCAGGACAAAAGGGGGTCGACGACTCCGTAGGATTTAATTTTTGGCAGTAAGCAAGAGTGAGATACGCGATCAAAAGCTCTAGTCATCGAAAAAGATGACGGTGATTGAATTGTTGCTTTCGGCTTTGGAAGTGGTTAAATTGAAAAAATCCGTCTCACACGTAAGGCACGAACGGGACTTTAGGAGCCCCTGACGAGCTGGGCTGATAAGACTTCGAGAAGTCAGTAAATTTGAGAGCAAGACCTCAACAGAAAGCTTTCCACTGAGCCGAGTAGATTCCGGATGTCATGGATAGCGTTAAGAGGTTCAGCAATGGGAGTAATAGGTCAGGCCCCTAAAACCGAAATGGGACAAGTGGAAGGTCATCAGGCCCTGGATGGTAGGGGTTTAGTATTGGCTAGGAATTTCCTGATGTTGGCCTTGGTAAACGCTATGGTTGAAATCGCGTCCTGTGTGAGTATCGGGTGGCCGGGTGGCGGAGGGTTAGTGTCCGTAACAAGAGCTGGGGCGAAGCAGCCATATCTTCTGGCAAATCTAGTTGGATTCAATTTTAGATGAGGAATGGGTATATTGTTTTCAGTGTTGCGAGAGTTGCGAGATTTTAGCAGCCTTGGGAGGGGCTTCACACTATGAGGCTGTTGTAGTGCAGTCCTTTCCCGCTTTGTAGGTTTATTCCCGGTTGCTACATTGAAATCACGGCAGAGTCGGCTTGTTCTGAGTGTCAGAGAGAAATCTCGATTCCTGAGTGTTGTGTTCACAATGCGGTTAAAGAAGAAAGGCGCACGTGTATGGATAAACGTATATTCCCGCAGCAACGTACGGTAAGCTCCAGTACAAGCAAGCAAGTGAAAACGCAAAGACAGCTATCGCTCAGCTATTGGCTTGTCTTCCAAGCAAGCCGAGAAAATGACTGCTTCCAACTCACCACCCCGTACCAACGAACCAGCAACAACATCGTCCCCAAAGACATCGAGCACAGCCTCTTCCCCCGCCCCTGTTGCCTACCGTGGCCTAGATCATCTCAACATCGACATCACCACGCCCCCAATTTACCTCATAAACCAGCCTGGGGCCCCTCGTGTAAGCGCTAAACAAATTTTAACCCAACCGTCCCCATCACCTCCACTCCCACAGAAACTCTCCGGTTCCTCCATCAGTATTCCACCTGTGCACCTAAGTAACCATCTAAAGACCCATGTAGCCAACCCCAACGTGGTACGACAAACCACTCGTATGTCACCTTCGTCCTATCTACCGATGCCCCACCATATCGAAAATTTGCCTCTGTTCATACCACCACCACCTTTGTCACCACCATTCGAACCTTCTCATTTTCCAGTACACCACGCACAGCGTTCGCTGTACTCGCTGAATGTCTCACCCGGTCGAATTCAGTTACCAGACCTTCCTTTAAGCCTCTCACCCCACTGCAGCCCCTACCTGTACCCCAGCAACTTACCTACCTCAATCCGACCACGGCAGTGTACCATCAACCACCCGTTCGAATCGGGCTCCTACTTTACCCAAACAACCGGTGGTACATCCCACGGCTACTCAGTTCCGACGCAAAATACCAATTTTTTTCGTTATATACCCTGGGCGGAAAATGGCCCCATACCATAGCTCTATCCCGACATATTCGTCCTCACCTGTTCCCCAATGGTGGTATAACCATCAGTCCACCAACTCGTATTTCACCCACAAACCGAGGCCCTGCCTCTATAATTGCAGACGATACTTCTAACTTCCATCCACTCCACACTGGTTCTTCGCCTCAGACTCCTCCACTCATCCTTGGCGAAGCTCCCCTTGCCCTCTTGGTCGATCCTGCGGCGGCCGGCCACTCCACGCGCTCCCAATCGAACTCAGAAATCACTGAATTCGATCGCACTACCTGTCCCACCAGCACTCCCCCAATCTTTACTGGTAATTCTGACACTGACCAAACGTCCCTCTGTTGGTCCTCGACTTACACACACAGTAATCTACCCAGGACTATCTCATCCACCTCATCTGTACCAGGACTAGCACCACCACTATCTCTACCTCCTTCAGCCCCAACTCTCGCACAACTGCGTGTTGCGACTGTACAAGGAAGCACAACGCGTATGTCTGTTTTCGTCATCAATATTCGCTCACCACCAGCAAAAATTCACTTTCTGCGTGCCCGGGTCCTTGTGTCTAACTACGATTTCATCCTCATCACGGAAACGTGGCTTAACGCAAGCACTCCCAACTTAGACTTCACAATATCTGGCTACAAGGCTTTTAGCAACTCTAGAATGCATTGTCGAGGAGAATGTTGTCTAATATACTGCAGAGAATCTTTTCCTGTTTCTTTAATGCAGCACCCAGTCCTCGACGCGGTTGATGACTCGGTCTGGGTAACAGTTAAACTGCAGTCACAAGAACTCTTGCTTGGATGTATCTATCGATCACCTGAATCAACCGGGGACAATATTGTACCTATTATTGACGCTTTCCACTTTGCCTCCACTTGCCCCATCGATCACAAGTTGATTGCGGGTGACTTCAACGCTCCAGGAGTGCGTTGGCCATCACACTCTGGCCCACGACGTTATCAGGATTTCGTTACCTGTACACACCTCGGTGGTTGGACTCAACACGTTCAGTCACCTACTAGAGGAAACAATACTCTAGATCTTCTGTTCTCTCAAGGACCAAATAAGGTAACAACCTCTGTAGGAGATAGCTTACCCAGGTGTGACCACAGGGCCGTCTCGTGCGCGTTCTTTGTACCAAAAATCGTTATTTCCTCCGTACCGTCTGCCAGACCATATCACTTAGCTCACTGAAGCAGCCTTCCAAACATAATCAGATCTCAAAATTGGGAGAAATCATTTCTTTCGCCCGATCCTCAGGTGGTAGCAGATCAACTATATTCTATTCTCAATCAGTCTTTAAACACCACCACCCCAACTATGCCACCACTGACAAATTCTAGAACAAACAGACTCTCACGGATGAAATCTAAACTCTCCAAACTTCAACAGCTTGCACTCAAAACCCGGGAATTTTCGATATATATCCAAATGGACCGACTGTCAGCGAAAATCAAATCACTAACTGAACTGATGCTTACCCAGCAAGAGTCAAAAGCTTTGTGCCACCCCAAGAAGACGGAAATCCTGAGTAGATTGATGAGAAGAAGAAACCCCCAACCCCGCAAGATTATACCTTTCATCACTGTTAACAACTCCCATCTGGATAAACCGGAAGAAATAGCTGAAGCGTTCAACACATTTTTCACTTCAGCCCTAACGGCCAGTGTTCCCACTCCTGGAATACACTCTTCATGTTTACCCAGAGAGACTCTGTCCACAGTTTCATTTCACCCCAACGACATTTCTCCACTTCTTGTCTCTATGAAACCATTTTACCGCCCAGGTCCGGACGGCATTCCGCCGGCGGCCTTTACTTTGGGGGGTCCAGACATTCCCATCCTTCTATCTAATTTATTTAACCTGTCTATGAAATTTAGCTCGTTTCCTAATCAATGGAAAACCTCTACAATTATCCCCTTGCACAAAAAAGGCTCCGTTCATGTTCTTGAGAATTATCGTCCTATTAATCATACACCGATTATCTCCAGAATCATGGAGAAGCTCATTAAGAATAAGATAATGACCCACCTCTTAACAAATAACTTGCTCAATGTGGGCCAACACGGTTTCCTGAAAAACCGTTCGTGCTCTACTTGTCAAGTTAATTTCTTGAACTCAGTCACGGAGGCTGCTGACAAAGGCATGTCCATGATTATTATCCTGCTTGATATGAAGAAGGCTTTCGGCCGAGTCTCACACACTCGGCTCTTATCGCAGGCCAAATCTTATGGCATCATGGACCCGTTACTCGGTTGGTTGGATTCTTATTTATCCGACCGTTATCAGTTGGTTCACATTAATGGTTCCGTCTCCAAACCCAAACCTGTCACCAGTGGTGTCATACAAGGCAGCGTTTTGGGTCCACTTCTTTTCCTCATTTACATAAATGATGTCTTCAGTGTCGTTCGCCATGGCAGTCTCCACCTTTTCGCGGACGACATAAAAATTTTGTATAGTTTTGATTCTAGTCAACTTAGTACAGTTATCAGTGATATACGGCAAGATTTAACAGCTCTTAGTTCTTGGTGCACCACTTCATTAACGAAATTTTCTGCTGAGAAAAGCAACATTCTTTCGTTCAAATGCAATGTCCCCCCAGGTATGTTCAGTATTGACGGTCACTCGATTTCCATCAGTCCGTTAGTACGAGATTTAGGTTTGCAATATTCAGCCACCTTCACTTTCTCTGAACATACTACCACTCAAATTGCCAAGGCTAGAAGACTGATAGGCCTGCTTCATAGGACATTCCGCCTCCCAGAAGGCAAATTCAGCACATATAAGACCCACGTTAGGCCCCTTCTGGAATACTGTTCCATAATCTACTCTAACATGCGCCAGTGGGACAGAGTGGCTATTGAAAAAGTTCAACGGCTAGTGACAAAAGAGTTAATCGGCTTTACCACTCAACTCAATTACAGCCAACGCTGTGAACATTTAAAACTAGATCCGCTATGGCTTAGACGCATGAAGCTGAACCTCGTATTTTTTCATGGTGTTGTTGTAAAACGAATCATCGAACCAGCACCGCAGTTCAGAAACCTAACGGACTCACAGTATTCTTTAAGACTGAGAGACAACACAGTTACTGTTCCTATCTGTAGAACTGCTCTTAGATCTAACTTTTTCCTGGTTAAGTATGCAGCTTTATGGAACAAATTACCCCATGATATACGTTCTATAAAGCCATCTAAGACGTTTAAGGCCCACATAAGCAAATACCTCACAGTACAAACTGTAATCCAACTTTTAGATCCATACATAAGTGAAGAAAGGGCTTTTGAAGTTGGATTAGGTTTCTAATAGTTTTCAAACTCCCTTTTTGTGGACCCCATTATCTTTTAGGCCGTAGCCGCGCTTGATTCCCACTCGTGTTACTCACCCATTCGTTCTACTTCTGTTTCACATCTGATCCTGCCATTTGCGTTTTTAATTCTCCCTCGACAATGTCCGACAGGCACAGTCGTTGAACTTTCTCTGGAGTGCCGCACTAACTGGACTCAAGCCCCAGTTATGACATCATTTTCTTTCTCTTCTCCTCTCTCTCCATTCTGTAACTTTCACTTTCTTTTGTTCTACGATTTCCTACAGAATGGTTTTATCCTCAGTCCGGTAATTCTGTTCCACCTTCATCCGTTTCGCTAAATCTGGCATCAAATAATTTTCCAGTTCCTCCCATCCTCTCATCTTTTTTCCCACAGCCACGGCATGGCTATTAATAACCGGCTTCTTGACATTCCTCTACTCACTCTTCTCCTCCTTATCAGACCTTGCTATACTACACTTTAATTTGCATACGGATACCTAGCCCGCAATTATAAATCCAGTTCTAAGCTCCATCAAGATAATACTTACCCGCTTGGCGTCACCGGACTTGGACACACTATTAAGCCTGGGGCTCAGGGTTTTGTGATAGCTCTCCACCATCAATCTGCTCCTCATACAATGCCTTATTTTTCTAAGCTACACTCACCCGCGACTAATCAGGAAGTTGTGTCATCCGGACCTACAACCAATTTTCTACCGAAGACATTCCCTCCCTTATTTACCAGTTTCTGGTATACTGAATGCTATGATCTTTACAGTTCATCAGTTCTCACCTTCAGCTTGCGCCTTTCGACCGAAAATCGTTGGTTTGTCTGTCCTAATCAGCCGTTCCCACTGCACTAGCTAGCGGTCAACCTCCGCACGGCCAGTGGTGATACATTTCCACCAACTTCGTCGTGCCAGTGAAGTTGCCGTGCATATGAAAATCGGCGGTGCGTTCACCAGATGGCTCGCATACGTATTGGAACCCGTCCGACTCTGTTATTGGCAAGAGCAAGCTGTTAAGTGATAGCCCCAAGAATGCTGCCATTATCTGAGTGATTGCTCCATCCTATCTTTTTTCTTTCACTGCTTGTGGCAGCAACACCCCTGAAGGTTATGACATCTGGTCTGTAGCGGTCTCACAATAAGGGGAAACAGCCATCCCTATCAGTCTCGGACCCAATGGGCCACGTGTAAAGAAAGGCGGGTCAAGGAGAAAAGGGGAGTTTACCCTACGGCGTAAATTTGTTCTCCCTCTCCTCAATAAAAAGAAGAAATCCACTTCAGGCTGGGAAGGTCTTGGGCTAATGCTTTTTGCCCCCTTCATTACAGATGGATTTCTGATAACGGCCTAGACCCGACCCTGCATATGGGAAACCCCACGCTTTCGAGTTAACCTGCAGTTCCTTTTGTCTAGACCAGTGTGGGGTGACAGCACGCCGTTCGAGCTCTCCACGTATACTTGCCGACCCCGCCTTACTCAGCTTCAACCCTTTTGGGTTCCCTGCAAAATCCCTAACCAGCTTGCTGATGTTTAATACAGTAGTCGATACGCGATCTGAATAGTTACATCATGCGACCTCTGCTCTGACGACACCCCGGCATTGATACGCCCACGCCTAACAGCTATGGACAAAGCCTCGCTTGTATTGATTGTCGGAATGCAATCATTACACATTTATAATTTATTATCCACAAGTTTACTTTTTCTATCCCCCTCGAGCCCAAGCACTAATAATGTTGTCCAAAGTCAGCGATGATTTGTCTGCTACCATGTAGACTCAGTTACAAAACCAAAATTCTTACTGACACTAATTCCATTAGTAAACTGTTGTTCCTTTAATGATAGGTGCTCACCTTCACTTAGTTCTCTTGTCTCGGGCTATAACCCAGTGGTCTCATCGCCTTTTTCTTGCACTCCTCCGTTACTCGAGTCCTGCCATGCTGATTACCACCCTTTAATAACCAATACTCACCGATCACCGTATTTGCTCATGGTTTGTTAGCACACCATCCCACCTAGCTAGCTTATGTATCTGATTACGTATTACCCCATGGAAAACCAGCACATTCGCATCCACATAAGAAGGCCTCGCCTTAGCTCTGTGCTTTTCCTTTTTTCTTTATAATTTCTCCGCCCCCACTTACAGCCGGGTCAACAACCTGACTGCTGTCCTCTCTTTTCCCATTTCTGACCCACTGTTTTATTTTTGACCCTCAACTAAGCCCCTTTACTATTCTACCACCTATCAGCCTAACCATTTTGCACTCTGGCTAAGCATGCGCTTAATATTCCCATTATCAACTAAACGCCCTAAAAAAAATACCAGCCTCCGCCCGTTAGTCCCTAGTAGATCGGCCCACTGGCCATCAAGTAGCATTAACACTCTAATTTCCGCTAAGCTGTTAATCATATCCCCCAGCTGGAGCATTCTCCAGACTGCCGCATTTCTCCTCTATTCCAGAACTCAGTGGTTACCAGGATAGCCCGTCAACCAGATCGACGTTATCCTTTGATTACCTAACGGACCAAACGGTTTGATCGATCGGACTGGCCGTGGTTAAACCTACACTCACACCTGACGACGCTTTATATGGAGCACCTTACATGGCTAACCGGTGATCACAATCCCATAACCAGGATTACAATTATTCATGATAGTCTCACCGGACCGCCGGACGGATTCCTGACATCACCCACCAGCATTCATTTCCTGTACTCCACACGAATAGTTCAATTCATTCTGCGTGCAGAACTGGAGTCTGGCCCTCGCGGCTGCGTTCCGTACCCACTCGCCCTAGTTTTTCAGCCTAGCCCTTTTTGACTGCTGCCCTCATCTTGCACCACCTGCCATCAACGGCTACCAACGTCTTTATGAAACAAAATACCAAACACTTGGTTATTTATTCTTTTATTACGTATGCAGAAAATCTCACTTTTACACTCAACTTCCTCTGTTCCATCGGGTCTGGCCTCTCCCAGTCACCGCAGTCCTCCTTTCTCTTCGCCACCTGTGCATACTTGCTTGGTCGCATCAGCAGCGTGTCACCAAGTGCTCCATCGAAGGCTTGTTGAAACTCCCAGTTGTGTCCACCCACCATTCACACTCCTTAAAAGCACACCGCATTCCTGGTGAGAGCTTCTGCCTCCATGTGGCTTTCTATATAATATCGGAATTACCTATACAGAAAGACCAATCTGGATATCCCATTCGACTCACTTGCATTTGTATCACAGGCAACCCCCACAATGAGTTATCCAATGGAGGGTCAATCTTCTCTATTTCCTGTAGGCATCTCCAACTGCATTTTGATAACACCATGTTAACTCTATTTTTAATCTTCTTTTGGTAACAACCAATTTCTCAGTATTGATTCCTCAAATATCCAGTTGGTGCCACACTGCGACTCCTTTTACACTTCCCGACTCTTTTTTGAATCTCTTTCACTCCACCGCTCTCTCCCTATCTTCATCGACTGCACACCAAATTCCATAGATCGCCGTGATCCATTCTGGACTACCGGACCCGTCGCAGACAGTTATCGGCATCCATAAGGCAAGTTGTGTTTTATTCTTGCATCAACTCCCTGTTCATGTAGTGTTGTCCGACACCAGTTGCTCTATGGGTTCTTGCAAACACTGCCCTTTTACCCTTCTTCAGTATCGCTTTTCCTTCATTCCCACGTCCATCCCGCTAACCGCACCGTCCCCGTCCCGAATTCGAAACCGATTCGCAATGGCCGCGCTAACCGTCCTCTCTTTAGCTCACCTAAACACCGTCCAAGCTGATTGTTCTATTACTGCAATTGTGTGAACCATATTCTTCAAAATTGTGATTACCCTACATAAATGTGAATTGCTGTGTTCTCTGATCATGCCTTGTGCATGTGTCTTGACCACGATCAAGAAATATACCATTATCATTATTAGTATGCAAGTGCGTGAGTCAGTCGTGTATGTGATCGGAAACGTAAGACAACAGTACAATCGGACCACGTCGTGCAAGGTCGAGCAACACGTGATACAATCTGATTGGTCAATGCCGTCCAGGACGAAGCACGGCAAACGTCAGCTATGTAGTGCGTGTGTGTGCATGCAAGATCGTCTGTCTGAGCACATGCCTGTTCAGACCAAACACAACACCACCTCTCCTTATCTACTTAAGATAAAAGTAGCACTCAACTGGAAATCGTTCGCGACTGGATCTTCGGAACCCCGTGTTGTTTGTTGCAGACATACTTGGAAAGGGTGTGGTACTTGAGGAAAGTGGCTTCGGTGGTCGTCTCCCACAAAGTGTTGTATAAAGTCGACGAGCTTTTATCTTAGTGCCGTCCTCCAGCAAGTATGTACCGGGAGATTGGAAGCTTTTAACTTTCATTGTTGAAGACAGCATTTTCTCCCCTTTGCGAACTTGAGGTTTGCAAAATCTGACAAATGTTCCGGGCTGTGGTGTTTGACCGTATCTCCCGTATTTATTTTGGTAGTTCGTTCTTCTCTTCTCTTCTTCCGGTTTTGGATCGCTGTACTCCAGTCGCGCCGCGTTCAGTCGCGTTCGTATTTGTCTGCCGAACTTTACGTGTGACGGAGTCTTTCCGGTGGCAGTATGCGGTGTAGTTCTGTAAGCGGCCAATGCAGCAGTAAGGGACATCTCCCAGTGGCTATGGTTTGAATGGTTTCTTTCAGTGTGCGATTTAAGCGTTCCACCATGCCATTTGCTGATGGATTGTACGGTACCGTGCGCACATGGCGGATGCCGCTCTGAGAAAGGTAATTTCTGAATCCATAACTGCGAAATTGAGGACCACTGTCGGCGACTACTTCGTCAGGTAGACCGAACCTCGCAAACAGGTTTCGCAGCCATGGCAGAATTATGGAAGTAGTAATTTCTCGGCATGGAAAAGCCTCTAGCCACTTGGAGTAGAAACATGTGGCAGCAAGGACGTTTAGTTGATGATAAGGGGCGTTTCCAAATGGTCCCATGATATAACTGCAATTTTCGCCCAAGGTTTCATTGGATATTCAATGGGCTGAATAGGTGCATTCAGTGACTTCGTGCTTTTATCAGAATGCTGATAAGGTGCACATTCCCTTACTGAAGCTTCGACCCTGGAGTTGAATCGTGGCCACCAGTAGTATTCGCGTATGCGGGCCTTTGTTCTCACGATACCAGGGTGCCCCTCATGCCCAGCTGATATAACAGCAGGAACTAAACTTTCCGGTATTACAAGACGATTACCTCTCATGACGCAGTTATTACCTGCTGAAAGCTCATCTTTGACAGCGTAAAATGGTAGCAGTGCCGGTTGTAGTTGTTGTCTTCTTGGCCATTCCGTGGAAACGTAATCATAGACGGATTTTAGAACCGGATCACCTTGTGTATGTCTCGTAATCTCACCAAGCGTAATCGTTCTGGGGTTCGAATCATTAGGAAACGCAATCTTTTTGACCTCCCCCAGATCGTCGCTCTCACCTGCATTATCCAAAGGAAGACGAGAAAGCGCGTCAGCTACTTGGTTGTTTTATCCACCACCATAGACGACATCAAAATCATAATTCAATAGTCGTGCGTACCAGCGGCTGAGGCGTAGAGGGCGTTGACCTTTGCTACCGCAACAAAGTGGGGTTGTCAAAGAGGCGTGATCAGTGCGTAAAACAAAACGCCGTCCAAAAAGGTAGGGGTGCCACTTTTCGCATGCCCAAACACATGCACGAGCTCCCTTCTCGCCGGTAGGGTAATTTCGTTCCGTGGCAGATAGAGACCGTGAGGCATAAGCAACTACCTTCTCCATACCATTTTGCAACTGCGATAGCACAGTTCCAATCCCAACGTCGGAAACGTCTGTAGATACGTACGTAGGGCAGCTCTCGTCAAAAATTGCAACGGAGGGATTTGAGGCAGCCAGTTGGCAAATGGAATTGTAAGCACGCTCTTGTTCAGTATTCCAAACAAATTCTTTGCCCATTTCGTGTCAGTTTACGTAATGGTTCCGAAATGGTTGAAAAAATTTTAAAATGCCGTAGGTAGTAAGTACACATACCTAAAAAGTGTTTTACTTGTTCAACCGTTTCTGGCTTTCGGCATTCGAGGATAGCACGTGTGTTCTCCTCATTCGGTTTCACTGCAGCAGATGAAATGACATGACCAAGAAACTCGATTTCTGACACAGCAAATTGGAGCTTTCGTAAATTTGAACGCAAATTTAGTTCCTTTAACCGAAACAATACGGTGTTTAGGTTAGACGCGTGCTCTTCGGGAGATCTGCCAAACGCGCAAATATCATCCATGTAAACTACGCAACCTTTCAGATCTGCAAAAGAAAGTGTCGTAAACTTTTTCCAGGCTGCCGGTGCACTAGCCAGCCCCATAGGAAGTACCTTGTATTTAAAGAGTCCATCCTGCGTTAGAAAGGCTGTTAAAGGCCGTGGTTCAGTTGTGAGTGGCATGTGAAAATAGGCAATTCTCACATCCAACTTCGAAAATACCTTAGCACCGACTAACTTTACGATTAGCTGGTCCGCAGTTGGTAACGGAAATTTGTCTACTATGATATACTGGTTTAGCACGCGTAAATCAGCGCAGACTTGTACAGATCCATCTTTCTTGAGAACCGCAACCAAGGGGTGTACCCATTCAGAGCACTGTATCGGTTCAACTAAATCGTTCTCGAGCATTTCCCGAAGTGCCGTAGTAACCGCCCCCTTTTAGCAAGTGGTACTGGTCGAGGTTGTTGGATGCTGAATGGGATTGCATTAGAAATCAGTGGAATTCTGTGTTGTCCAGTTGGAATTCGCCCGATATCGTTCTTAAACATATTGGGATATTTTGCCTGGGAACCGTAAGCTTCTATGTTTGCGACAAGCATTCTGTCAACGTATGGAGCAACTCGTTGCGATACCATGGCATTTCGGTTTACTGTTATTGTTGGACACGTACACAGCAATCCGGCACTTACAACTTTCGTTCAAGAATAACGTAAAACGTACAAAACCAAGAATGGGCATAGTATTTTTTGAAGAACTGCCAAAAGTGTACGATGACGGGTGTATCGGTAAAGCGATAGAATGACTGCGGTAAAAATCGTTAGGTATTACAGTTATAGGTGAAGCTGAATCTAGTTCCATTGTTAGAGAATGCACATTATTATCATTATTATCATTTTCAAAATAAACCGTACAAATACCAGGTAAAGGCAATTTAGTTTCAAAATTATGCAACGCTGTACGAGGTGAACGAGTATTCAGGGAGTAAATGTTATCAGAAGGCTGATTTGTGGAACATAGATCTCTAGAATTCATGTCACATACGTGAGAAAAAGCATGTTTACGACAAACACGAGCAAAATGGCCATACTTACTGCAAATGCGGCACTGGACATTTACTGCGGGGCAGAGTTTATAGTCAGCTTTGTGTTGGGTACTTCCGCATCTAAAGCAATGAACACGTTGTTTGGAGACACGATCCGTATTCGGTGCGACAGCTCTGATGCGATTAATATCCGTACTAACTGCATCGGAGTGGAATAGTTTCACCTGCTCATTAACATCACTTTTCGTACTTGCAACGTCACATGCACTATCCCAAATGAGTTTGAGGGAATTTTCTGCAAGTATAGCTTCACGAATTCTTTATCACAAAAGCCCGAAACAAGTTGCTGAATAAGAAGCACCTCTTCAAATTTTTATGATGGCTCTGAGTTGTAATCGCAGCGGCGTACCGCACACAGAAGCCGAGATATGAAGTCATCAATCTTCTCTCTGGGCTGCTGCTTCATGAGTGAAAATTTGTAACTTGCCACATAGGCATTTATATCGGGTCCTCAATGTTTGTCTAATGTTTCCAGTGCATCCTTCAACGACGTTTTCATGCACAAACTCAATGCGTCAAAAAGCCTTCGTCCTTCATCTCCCAGATGTAGTCGAAGAAGTTTCAGCTTATGTTCTTCTGAAAGCTTGATGCCAGTATTAAAGATGGACGAAATCTCCACATAATCAATGAAAGTAGTCTTCCACGAATTCCACGAATCTGAGGATAGTTTAACAGCAGCATCGATCCAAAATTGATCTATAGCACGAATTGTAGCTGTCATTCCGCAGGTTTGAAGCCGCGACGCCAAATGTTGTGTTCACAATCCGGCTAAAGAAGAAAGGCGCACGTGTATGGATAAACGTATATTCCTGCAGCAACGTACAGTAAGCGCCAGTACAAGCAAGCAAGTGAAAACGCAAACGAGTATGCAAGTGCGTGAGTCAGTCGTGTATGTGATCGGAAACGTAAGGCAACAGTACAATCGGACCACGTCGTGCAAGGTCGAGCAACACGTGATACAATCTGATTGGTCAATGCCGTCCAGGACGAAGCACGGCAAACGTCAGCTATGTAGTGCGTGTGTGTGCATGCAAGATCGTCTGTCTGAGCACATGCCTGTTCAGGCCAAACCCAACAACGAGGAAAGAGTTCTCGAGCTTGCACATCTTTTATCGAAGCCTGGCAATTTTGGTAGTCATGGCTCTAATACGCCTAACGGTTGGGGTAGGCGGTTTATGGAGGAGAGCAACTTGGCGTAGAACACAACGGCCGCTCTTTGCGGCTGACCTTAGGAAGAAGTCGGACCAGCCATTACCCCGGAGGGAAGTAGGCAACTGGGCCCAGTTGACCAGTCTGTAGGTGCTTCGGTTTCAGATTTCAACAACTTCAGGTAGGCATGATTCCTACGCAACTGCTAGGTGACATGTGACTATTTTGTGGTCACTACCGGGAAGGTTTTGTGTGGCAGAGACTCTCACGTCAGGGAGGCCATGAGTGAAGACTCTGTCAGAAATATTGTTATGCCTTGTTGCAGTGGAGACATGCTGTGTCCATCCAGCAGGGAAGGTGTCCAGAAGGAAGTCGGATAAATAAGAGGAGTCAGTCACTGTATTAAAACAAGTATAGAGAGAGTTCAGGTCTCCTGCCTTGATCTTCGAACCTAGAGATATGGCAGGAGTGTACTCTAAAGCCCTAATAATATGCGGAAATCCGCAGTAACCAGAAATAGGTACTCGGTAGGCGCACCTCATACGCAACACTTTCCCAGGAATTTGGAAGGAGAGCCAAAGAGAGTCGGGGATACAGTCGAGCTCTGGGTGGTGGATGATGGCGGTAGTAAATTTATGTTTAGTGTGTGCGAGACAACCACCGCCTCGGCGGTTCGCTCTGCTTACTCAGTAGGAGTTATGGCCTACCAACGAGACAATGTCAGCTGGGGTGTGATCGGCTAACCATGTTTCTGTAACCAGTACAATGTCAAAGCTAGAAACAAGTATATGCTTCTTTAAGTCAATAATTTTTTCAACAGCAAACCGGAATCCAGCAGTACGAGGGAGCTAGGCTCCATGTGAGGACAGCGGATGCCCGTTTGGGCCCAGTGAGCTTCCGGCAGCCAGGTAGTCAACAAGGAGGGTGTCAACAGGTAGAGTAGTAACTGTACTGGGAGATTAACAGGTGAGTTACATGGTAGTTAGTTAGTTACATGGTCGCCTTTATAGGAAGCCTGGTGGTCAGGTGTCACGCCCACGGAGACTTCAGAAGGGTGACTGCCGTCGAAAGCATATTGGGTGAGACTCTCTAGAAGTCTATTGGAAGGCTGCTTGGGATGCAGAGGTAGGCGTGGACGTGGACGTTTACTGCTGGGTGCCGGGTGAGACTGCATTACACCAAGTCGTTAGGCATGCCGCTGTTGGTACAGTTTTCACTGAGGTATCTACGGGAAATAACTCACAAACAGCTTTTCAGGATACTCCTAAAACCTAAAGTAAATCTGTTTTTTCTGAACGATACAATCTGAGGTTGGCAGCTGACTTACTAATCAACTTCTGTCATAATTATTTGAGATATCATGCCTAAGTCATCTACCAACCGCCCCTTTCACCGAGTGGCAAACCGGGTTCAACCTAGAAGCACCAAAAGCTCTCGGCTTCCTACCTCCTCAGTACCTTGCTCAGTACCTTGCTCAGTACCACTGGTAGATATATGCAGCGAAGCCGGTAACAAATATGACGCTCTTCAGCAAAACTTATTGTCCTTAGGGAGGCGGTTACGATCCACGGATGATGCGCTGACCATGCTGTTGTCACTCGCATATATCGTCGATCCCTCAAAACATCCGAACACCGGCAGTCTACTATCAGCTGGCCGCTCCCTGGATTCAGTTGCGCACGAAGTCCACAGAAGGATAAAAATTACCAAAAATGCAGTAGTTGCGAGTGTTCCAGATCGTTTTCTCCTTTCCTCGATCAAACGGCCACTGCTCATGGTCTGTGGTATGTCATACAACGAGTGCTACGGCAAAAAATTCAGAAAGCGGTTTCATCGAAACATTTGCCCGCCACTGTTTCAATTCCTGGAAGAGAAAGCTGCCTTGGAATTCTTTAGAAAAAGAGAGTCCATCGAAAAGCTCACTCCATTTAAAAATATATAAATTACTGCTGACAAAACCCAGCTGCGGGGGGAGGCCCTCGGATCGATTGCCCACCACCCTCTGATCCAGTGCCATCCAATCCCCCTAATCAGTTTCCACCGTCAATAAATCGTCAGCACTCCTGCTGGCTAGTGCACCATTACAAAATTTGGACCTGGATTTTTTCCGTTCTCCTCCAACACCACAGCGTTCCTCCAAAAGGCTCCCTGTTGCGTTCCATTCTCCATCACTGTCTACCCACGGCCAAGCAATACGGCCCCTCCTCTCAGCCAGCAGCCATTCAAGCCCCGGTCTATCCGCCAAACGAGCCAACAACTCGCTCGATTCCAACGTGCCACCTCGCACCGACCAGGCAGCTACTACGTTGCCTCTCAGAGCTTCGGTCACAAAGCCACCCCCGTCACCCGTTGCTTCTAATGGGCAAGACCTCCCCTGCACTGACATTGTCACGGCTCCAGCTTCAATCGACAGTCAACCTACGACCTCTCACGCTTCAGCTAACCGACATACTAACGGTCAGCGTCCTCCCTCATTGGCGTAACTACTGAGTCACTTGGCTCATCATGGATCTAGCCCACCAGCGCATTTATTCGGTCCCCAGGAGATCAGTGCACCCAGCGGATACATACCACATCCATCAACTCAGAGGCCGCCGTCATCACGTCCACAGACGCAGTGCCACGTCACAAGCTTTCCACCAAGCTTACCACCTCCGCCGTTAGCTCTACCAAAGCCGAATCACCCAGGACGAGTTACCAGCATGGTTGCCAACCGGTACCACAACAAATGGCTTTCTCCTGACCCTTTTCCGCCACATGATGTGCGCCGTTTTACCACTCCGCAAATTCAGCGTCCTCTCCTCCCCACCCTCCAACGTCGCCGTATTCTACTCTGATCCCACTACACACTATACCAACTGACCCCTCATAATAGAGCCTCTCCCATCATCAATCCTCTCGCTACTACTCCACTCGCCACTCTCATTCTGTGGAGCACTTCGGGATGCCTGCCGCTTCAACAAGCTCTATCCATAATGTTATAGCCATCTCACTTAAATCCCATCTACCCTGCCATTCAACGCCCCCTTCACAAGGCCGCTAGTAAAACCATGGTTGCCTCCACCACGGCTCTCAACCCCCATAATGACCCCCCAGCATCATTACTAATTCTTCCCGATTCATATATGATTCGCCCCAAGTGTTCCACCTAGAATCACTATGCCGTCCTCCAGATCTATTATCAAGCGCTAACAGATCACCTCAGCATCCAGTGGTAATCTCTACTAGAATTTATGAGTACTTAGCTGCCATCGACCGCATTCCTAACGAAACTCTTCGCCCCCATGCCGACCCATTATCACCCCTAATAACATTCCCCGATTTTATAACGGTTGCCCTACAAAGGCTCCATTAGACACCTCCTTCGTATCTCTTGACCGTTCATTCCGTGCCACTCGCCTACCTCTGCATCCCAAGCAGCCTTCCAATAGACTTCTAGAGAGTCTCACCCAATATGCTTTCGACGGCAGTCACCCTTCTGAAGTCTCCGTGGGCATGACACCTGACCACCAGGCTTCCTTTGGGAGGAGAAACATGGAGGAACTCAGGAATGGGGCCGAAGAACTAGACTGGAGGGTGGAGACTGAGGAAGCCGGAGTAGAGGGAATGTGTCAGGGGATCGAGGGAAACTTCTGGAGCCTCAGAAGAAAAGCAAGCCAGCTTGGAGGACGCCGGTTCTTCAAAGAGCAGGTAAAAAGCGGGACAAAAGCTGGCAGATCTTCAAAGCCAATGGCAGCAAAGAAGCCTGGTTACGGTACAAAGCGGATAGAAACTCAGCGGCAAAAATCCAAAGAGGGGCAAAGAGGGCTTTTGAACTGGCACTGGCCAGAGAAGTTAAACAAAACTCAAAAAGTTACTATAGACATATTCAGTCAAAAGCCTCGCTTACGAATGGAGGAGAACCTCTGATCCTGTGAAATAGGAGTGAAATACTCAATTATGGTCGAAGCAAACCGGATGCCTTAGGCACATACTTCGAGGACGTATATAGACGCGATGGGGGACAACAAACGTAGGCCGAGAGGCAAACAGTTGCTTCCATCCCTCCCAACCCGCAAGATGAGGAAAAGGAGATTCAGGAGTTACTGGAAGGACTCAACATACACAAGTCAGCAAGGCCTGATACCATACACCCAGCTATCATACAGTCATTGGCTGCCATGATCAGCGGATATGTCTGCCGTCCATACTGTGCCACACTCAGCCAAGGTGTATTGCCGTTGTACTGGAATTTAGTCACAGTTGTTGCTATCAACAAGGGAGGGGCAAGGTCAGATAAAGAAAACCGCCTTCCCGTAAGCATTACCTGCATCCTCCGCAAGTGTATAGAGCGACTGGTAATGGAACATGCATATAAAACCCGATGAGCGGCAATTAGCTCTGAAAAGCACAGCATGGGTTTTTGAGGAGCAAATCGTGTCTTTCGGAAACTATTGTATTCCTGTACGACGTCACAAACTAGCTCGAAGCGGCCGTTTTGGTCGAAGTTTGCCACTTAGACTTCGGCGAGGCTTTGATCCAGTCAACCATCATCGTCTCAAGTGGAAAATTAAGACGTTTGGGGCAGAAGGGTAAATACACAAGTGGGTATCAGCCTTCCTGACGAGCGGGACGTTTCATGCTAGAGTAGGAGCCTGCAGGTCAAAAGCAGCTGAGGTAACCAGCGGAGCATCTCAAGGGTCCGTTTTAGGTCCACTGCCTTTTCTCCGCATAAATGATTTAGTGAAAGGATTATCACCGCCGTACTTCATTTTGAAGACGATGCAAAATCTGTGGGGTCAGGAGATAGTGACGTACTAGCAGGGGACCTGGGGCAGGTAGTTGGCAGGGCAAACAAATGGGACATGCTCTTAAACGAAAACAGGGGTCATCTGCTAACAAGAGCCTCAGTGGGAGCAACCATCATGGGGGAGAATGGACTTTTCACAGTTGAGGCGATACAGTCAACGAAGGACTTAGGTGTCCAAATGACTGCAGACTTCAAGTGTGCAAAACAGTGCAAGCTGGCTGCTCACAAGGCAGGAGGTGAGCTCTTCCGACGGCGCTCGGCACTTTCTTGCAGATGGGTGGAAGTGTTCATACTTGTGTAGGGGACAGAAGGGAGGCCACTTTTAAAACATTATGTGCAGGCTTCGGCACCTTCTTTGAAGAGGAATGCAGCCTGCCTAGAAAAGGTACAGCGACTAGCCACTCGGATAGTTGAAGAACAACGAGGGAAATCGTATGAACAACGACTGCATGATATGGGGCTCTTCTCAACTGGGAAAAGAAAACTCGAAGTGAGTCTTATTGACGCTTTTAAAACCCTGAAGGGTTTCCAGTGCATAAGTGGTGAGGTTGTATTTGAATAGGCCACTGACCACGGAACGAGGGGTAATGTTACAAAACCGCGGAAGGCAAGTTTTAAGCTAGATGTGCAAACGAGTTTCTTCATCAACAGTGTAGTAAGAATGGGAGAAGGGTGACTTAAAAAATAGCTAGTGCGCAGTGTGTAGGGTAATTTAAAAAGATGGTGGATGCTAAGTGGGACCAGTTATTCACGGAAGTAGAATGCTAAGGAGTAGGGAGAAATCGTAGTTTACTCCAGACTTTTCAGTATCCTTTGCCCGTGCCTACGACCTGAGGAACTAAGAGTGATGGAAGGCTAACTTCATGGTTGTCTCTCGCCTGGATAATAAGAACAGTGTATAGAAGAGGTTCGAGTGCGGCTACTGGACGTGTCTTCTATCCTGTGTCGAAGCGAAATACCAACGTGGTCCCCTCTATATGATAAGAAGAGAAGATGCAAGTCGGTTGACGGTTGCGAAGAAGTATTCTAAATATGGTGGCACCGAAACAGTACAGATACGAGAGGTGCACCGAACGAAAATAAACTCTGCGGATGAGCAGAAAGTGGACCGCGGGCTCGTACAATCGGCGAAGAACCGAAGGTGGAAGTGATTCAAAACGAAGTCGGCGGAAACCTGGGAAAGGTCGGTTCAGTAAAAAGTACGCAACTGAACAAAGCAGTGAGGTTGATATCAAACTTTGGAGAGGATAGAAGAGAAAGTAAATCCGCAATGGTGCTCACAGTGTAGAAAGGCGTCATGCCCTACGCCAGTGAAGTGTGTCGTTGAGCTCCGCGAATTTCAGTCATTTGTTGATTATTATCGCTCTCTCGGTGGATTATCACTACATGATGAGTGAAATGTGCTGTGTTCAAGTGTGTGAGTGTTTAATCTTCAGGAGAACCGTGCGGTCTAAGGCAAAACTTTGCTTTGTGACGGACGTAATGGGTGAATACACATTCATTGTGCCAAAATTCACGCATATAAATATAATTATCTGAAGCTGTGTGAAAATACGATTAATGAAATCGAGTGTCCGAGTTGTGTTGTGACCAAGCTTTATCCCCCTCCAGGTTCTCCGCCGACCCAAATGCACCCCAGCACGCCACCAGCAGAGACGTGCGCACCTAATGTGAACCCCTCGTTGTCCTGCGCCTCGGCCGCCTCCACCACTGCTTCGGCTACTCGCTGAACAAACAAAGGGGAGAAGAACAAGAAGGACTACCCTTCACCTGCGGCGGCAGAAAATGTTTTGCGTCAAGCAGCGATTGCCGGACCACCACCGTAACCGAACCTACCAGTTGACCTTCAGGATGAAACAAGCAAGTGGAAGGAGGTCCCATCAATCCGAAAGAGGGTTCCACCACCCAGTGAACAATGCTTCGTGGCTCTGAACATCCCGGAAGCTACTGGAAGGCCCCCCAGGACAGGCTGGACCATTATCTGATGCAACACAGGCTGATTCTGAATAAAAAGTTTACAGATGATGCTGGACTAGCAGCAACAATTCGAGTCAAAGCAGCACTCAGACTTGGGAAGCTGCAAGAGTCCGGAAGACCGCGAAATCCGAAAGTTGTCTTTAGTTCGCAAGAGCAAGCTAGTGGGTTTCTAAGAAGATCCTACCGCCTTAAGGATGAGCCCGTTCGTTTACACAAAATCTTCCTCCCGGGGATCGCCAAAGGATGAGTCAAGCCTGCGCAGAGATTAGAGGAGGGAGGGAAAACGGTGAAATCGACCTTCACATCAGGTATTCTCACTTGGTTAGGAGGAGATTTCAGATACGCTGGCTACGACTACTTACGGTGAGCCTTCTCAGCGCCCACCAGTAGACGATTTTCGGGCAGGGAACAGTGGGTCGGCATCTGCCAACATGCAGCTGACCAATGTCCGTGGATTACAGAATAAAAGAGACGAATTGGAGGCGCATGTTTCGAGTTGATCGAATTCGTGCCGGAGGTGGAGGGGGTGTTGCCATGTTTGTGAAAAATGGGATACCAGTACACATACTTGATGCGCTTGTGGAATAACTTGGGTACGGGGAGGCTTTGTAGTGCAGAGTAAAACTTTCCAACAGTGGTCATGTAGTGCTTGGGAAAATCTATCGTGCTCCGGCGGCCGACATGTAACGTATTCTGGACTTTAAGCATCGGTGGGCGACGGACGCCATTATCTGGTTCTTGGTGACTTTAATGCTCCTCATATTGGCTGGGTGTTCAGCAGATGCAACATAGCCGCTAACAGATTCTCTCGTTGTCTGTATGAGACAGTGTGCGACCCCGCCTTGCCTCAGCAAGTGCAAGAACAGATCAGGAATCAGGCGGACCAGGTATCCATCATTGACCTAGTTTTCTCCCCTCGAACTTCCGACGCAGATGTAATCGACCTTCTGCCGCCACTGGGCTCCAGCGACCACGTGATGATAGTCATTCGCTGGAGACGCGGTGCTTTCGTCCATCAGAGTCCGCAGTGCGGGCCGAACTTGTGAAGCACACCCTTTGCTGAAATGAAAAAGCTGCTGCCGCCCTTCCATGGATCATGGAGTTCCTTCGAAGTAGAAATAGCTGCGCTGGTGAGCTTGTTCGCACCTCCGCACAGGCAGCTAAGTCAAGATAAGGGGCCTCCACCGTTCAACAAGGAACTACGTAGTCAGCCGCGGAAAAAGAAACTGAGATTGGCCGCATTTTCGATCCTCCGACAGGGGATACTACAGTTACAAATGCATTCGAAATTGGCGTACGACACTGAAGACTACGAAGAGACGCGATTACGAAGGGCAGCTTGCGGCCAATAACGTCTCGGCACCAAAAAGGCTGTTTGCTTACCTGGGGAGGATGACTAAGGCCGGTCTAGGCATCCGAACACTGCTTTATAATGGACTCATTGCGGACTCCGATTTAGATAACGCAGAACTATTGGTCGGTCACTACTCTGATGTTTGTGCCACGGAGAGGCCATCCTCGCCCCAGCCTCCACAGATTGCAATCACCATGGCGTGGCGGTCGTTAGTGGTAGAAGAGGCTTCCAGGGCTGTGCAAGGGCTACGGCTACATGCGTCACCTGATCCGGACGGGATCCATCCGCTAGTCCTCCGGGAACTAGCTGAAATTTTCGCGCCTCCACTCACGAGACTGTTTACCATTTCGATGGAACAAAGTAAACTACCATCCGAATTAAACAAAGCCGTTGTCATTCTGATTTTTAGGGGCTGCAAGAAAGTGGAAGCTGCGAATCATCGTCCAGTAAGTCTTGCGTGTGCGACAGGAGAGGTAGTGGAACTCCTGGTTTCGGCGCAACTGCAACGGTACCTCGAGAGTGATGAGCTCCTCAGCAACCAGTAGCATGGCTTTCAGAAAGGTCGATCCTCTCTGTCAAATTCTCTACTAACATGTGAACCTTGGGCACAGGATAATGCGGAAGGCTGCGCTACGGACGTTATCTACGTTGATTTCAGCAAAGCGCCCGGCAAATGGCCTCACAATCTCTTGCTCAATAATTTGAGATCGTTAAGGGTGGCAGAACAATTACTCAATTGGATAGAAGACCTCCTGAAAGAGAGGTCTTTCTCTGTGACAGTAGCTTCATCGTGTTTTGAGTGGCATGAGGCCTCCAGCGAAGTGCCACAAGGCTCGGTCTCAGGCTCATTGCTGTTCGTGGCGTTCGTCAACGATTCGCCACAACAACTGGTGTCCCTTTGTCTGGTCTGGGCCGACGATCTCAAAACCTGGCATGTGGTCAAAACTACTGCAGACCAGGAGGCACTACAGGCGGATTTGGATGCTCTAACACAGTGGTCCAAAGCGTGGGCTCTCCCGATCAACCTCCATAAGTGTGCCCAGCTGCAGCTAGTGAGACCAAGGCCCGAGGAAACCTACTCTTTTCAAGGGGCTGCTCTTCGAGTGTCCACTGCTGAAAGAGACCTAGGATTGATAGTGACGTCTACAATGAAAGCCCGAAATCGCAATGACAAGGCGCGCCCCACGGCGTGGAGCATCTATGGCGCAATCCGTCAGACTTTTGGAAAGATACCTTATGGTGCCTTCGAACTCCTATATACCTCACACATCCGTCCTCGACTGAAGTACGGTGGAGCGGCTACATTTCCCCGCACGGCTTCTGAGCGTGCGAGGCTGGAACGGGTGCAGAGAACAGCCTCTAGTCTCGCTGCCGGACTAAGAGGGGTTAGTTACGACAGGTGGCTGTAGTTAACCGGTCTGTTCCCGGAGGCATATCGAAGAGTGCGAGGCGATCTAATATGCATCCGGCGAATACTCCGGGGTGAAACGGGCACTGAGCAGCGGGCTTTACTTCCCCTTCAGGGCCACTCGCTCACAAGAGGACGCCCGATGACGCTCAAGAAGCTGCAGTCGACCAAGCTCCCGTTGGTCTAACGTCTTTCCAAGGGAGCAACCAAACTGTGGAACTCACTTCCAGCTGGCGTGGACAAGGAGAGCAACTAGAATCTTCTCAAAAGGAAACCGGAGGCACATCTGATGGAGCTTTGCCGTGAATCACTGTAGCGAGGCTACAGCCAAGAGTGGATGGTTATGAAGCTGATACCGGAGGTGCCCGGCTGCCTCTAATCCCGAAAACTTGAAAATTGAGAACGGTCATTTTCTCAGAAAGATAGGGGTCACCACCAAAGCTTCTTCTGCCCCTTTTTTCAGCCAACTGAAGGACCAAACCCACTCGCGTAACAAAGCTGAAGGGAATTAACAAAATCGCAGTAGTGGGTGCCGACCTCTGTGCATATCATTGGGAGGATTCTGGACGCTCGATAGGTCAACGGTTATCGATGTGGACTTCAGGCAATAACGACCCGAGTCCGATTCCCCGTCATAGCCGGCTACTTTCCCATTTTTAGACCGGATGGTCCGTTCAAAGTGGCTTTAGATTCCAGAACAAGGGGACGCGGAAAGAAGCTGATAAAGGCCCGACATAGGTTGATAACGAGATCGCACTACTTCAGCAACAGGCTGATGAACAGTTGGAACGGTGTGCTCGATGAAATGATAGATCTGTAGACCGTCCAGCCCTTCAAAGGTGCCCTAGATCGCAGGTGGTACGAGATATTTCCTCGTAGTGAGCTTTGAGTATTCACTAGATGGATGTCGGGTAGCACTGTGGTCCTTCCGGAGTATGCTTTAATCGACTTTTTCGCTCATCGCATACTGTCTTGGTGAAAGCTAAAGATGCATAATGTTTCTCGCAGTTGATGTGCGATGAGGTTTCCCGTTTCCGTCTCATTTTTAGCGGGAATTCGACGAAATACTCCGGGCAGTGGTGGGTTCGTAACTGGTGTGCACACCATCGAGGGAATTCTGGACGCTCGATTGGCCGTGGCCATTACTTGTCCTGTGCAAACTGAACAGAACTGAATTGAACTATCAGCTATGTGCTACCTGATCAGACCTGGGAATTGTTGGAAAGGCAAGACAATGGATAAATAGTTCCTTAGCAGGGCGAACCTTTAGTGTTAAGGTGGGTAGTCATGTTTCAAAACCGGAAGGTGTAACAAGTGGGGTGCCACATGGCTCGGTGCTCGGCCCTCTGCTCTTCCTCTTCTTCATCAATGACCTAGCACGTGGGCTTACAAACCCCACCTTTATGTTTGCCGATGACGTCAAGATAGCTGGAGTAGATATAGAACTTGACGTGTTAGCAGTACAAAACTGGTCACGCAAATGGGACCTTCCACTAAACTTCACCAAGTGTCAATGCTTGACCACAAATAAAGGGGCTAGTGAGAATGGCGTGGGTTCGTTGCAAGTGGTCTCGCAGGTCAAAGACTTAGGAGTTATAATGGACAACAGCTTTAAGCCGTCAGAGCAGTGCACCTCAGCAGCCAACACGGCCAGGAAAGAACTCTTTCGAGTTAGATCCATTATGTCGTGTAGAGAGCCGGAGATTTTTGTTCCGATATATCAGGCCATAGTTAGGCCGCATATGGAGTACTGCGTGCAGGCCTAGGCACCGTACTACCGGAAAGATATAGACTGTCTGGAGAAAGTGCAAGGGCTAGCCACTAGAATGGTGGCTGGGCAAGGGGGGTTTAGGTACATAGAGCGTCTCCGTGCCCTAGGCCTGTTCTCGATGGAAAGATGGCGCAATCGGGGGGATTTGATAGAAACCTTCAAGGTAAAGAAGGGACTGTCAGGAATAAGACGAGAAGGCCTTTTCTCTCTGATCCCCGAGAGAAGCACAAGGGGGCATAGCCTTAGATTACAAAGGAAGCATTCGAGGCTCCAAATTAGGGCGAAGTACTTCTCAAATAGAGTGGTACCCTATTGGAATAAGCTCCCGGAGGAGGTCATAAATACCACAACAGTGAAGGCTTTTAAGAAAGCAGTAAACCTATGTTGGTTGGCAGTATACCCCGTGTTGTGTCAAGCAGCTTTTGGGATCAGATACAATTTGCTTATTGTTTCCACCTTTCTCTGCCAGGGCTGATACTGCACAAAATTCCTGCCTTTCAGAAAAAAAAAATCACTCAGTGTTGGGAGCTACGGAAACGCGCCGACAACACAACTATCTGGACACACGATTGGCTCTAGCCACACCAAGTCCTGTGCAAACTGAACTGAACTGAACTGAACCTGACCTTGAGCTTGTTTTACTCAATACAATTGAGGTTCGGCCGTGGTTGGACGTGCGGTTCTCTCTCGCGAAAATGGGTCACGCCAGTATATATCACTCCCATCCAAAGAACAACGGTCAAGGAAGTCGATGTTGTCGAGTATGTGCCAATAAGCATGGACTAATCCGAAAGTATGGTTTGAACATGTGCAGACAATGCTTCCGCATGTATGCCAATGTAATTGGATTCCGGAAACTTGATTAAACAACCATCGTTTTGGTGTCAGCTTTTTATTCACTCTCGGGATCAGTTGCATTTATATCTTGGTGCTTCCGCGTCTGTGTGTACTGGGATTTAGTCGAGGGTAATGACGTGTACAACTAAGGCTGTGATGAAGTGGTCAGTGTTTGTCGACTGCAGTTCTTCGTTATGTACGTTTTGTTTTACATTTGCGCTGATCGTTCTCCGTAAGCCTTATTGGACTCGATGGTATTTTCGCCGGATGTTTGTTGCAGAAACTTTTCAGTGTTCCGCGGAACTCGCCAGATCGCCCACGATCTTTGGTGGCGTTACTCGTTCACTTGCTGGTGGCAATCTAAAACCACAGTACATGCGTGGTGTTGATCTTTGTTCTCTTGAAGATAGACAGTATGCAGTCAGGGTCAGTGGTTTCTCTCCTTTCGCCTCGTCGCCGCTTTACGCGACTTGGTCTATTGTACGGTTGCAGCCATACCAAGGCATGCTTTGGTAATTTACTACCGTTGGTATCGTGAAACTCCGCTCTTTACTGTGATCATCGGTTGGTGAACTTCATTGCTGTCGGTCACAGTTCCATCGAATAAAATGGCTTTGAAGTAGGAAGTTGCGGAACTCGATTTCGGTGTTTGGTATGCTCTCAGGTTGCTCATTTGGTCCTGGTGTGTCACAAGTAGTCAGGCTGCTCACTAAGCTTATGTTGTAACCGTGGCAACAAGCTTCGAGCTGAACGCGCTGAAGGTAGGGATTCGAAAGAAGGTTCCGGATGAGGTGGACAGCCCCGCACTAGTCCCATTTTCGTTGGAGCTTCACACTTGTTCGTGCTGTGATGTTTTGTTGTAGTGCTTGGCTGAGGCGTAGAAGCGTCTTTTATCAATCTTAAACGCACTATAGCCTTGAAGAAGTTAAAGTTTTCGAGGAATGGATTGGCATCTTGTCCGGGGAAAATGCACAAAGTTTGTAAGACGACTGGGTCCAAATCAAAGTCGAACTAAGGGGAGTGATTGAGGTTTTGGTGAGGTGGGTTTCGCCAGCATTGAAAAGGGCACTGTCGTCAGATCCCTAATCAGATTGAAGCTCAGCTAGGCTAGGTAGGCACAGATCTCGTATCGTTGGGTTACGTGGCTGGATGTCCGAGGTGAAGTGAGACTTCATCATGTTGCATCAATGTTCATTAACAAAGAGGGTGAATGAGAGTAGCGCCTTAGAGATACCGGGATTCTTAAGATTCGAGGTGCGCAGGTTGTTCGGTCCTGTAGTGGTCGTAGCTTATTGCCATGCCTGATCGAAGACGTTCAGAGTTAGTGTCGAACAGTGATGGTAGGTCATCGATAGATCGATAAGGTCTGGATCTATACCGAAAGTTATTCAGCAGTACTTTAATTTCGATAAGTGGATGGGGGTGTTTTCTTCGTAGCGATTGTTTTGCTTGATCTATGAAGAAGGGTTGAATTCCCTAGGATCACAGTCTACTCTACGATAGCGAAGTGGATGACAAACAAGAGTCATGCCAAGTTCTTGCTTGAAAGTGTGAGTATTAACGGATCGAGTAACTGCAGAGAGGGTATTGTGCTCCAGCTATTATTGCATGTATGAACCAGCAAAGGGAAAAGTAAGTGAAAGGCCGCGAAGAACCGATGAAGATGAGTTCAGAACAGTGGAGTCCAGTTTGTGGACAGTAAGGGTCTCGTGTTAAGGAAACAAACCAACAGCTCATGAGACATTAAAGAGCAAGTTTTTGAGTTCCATTCCGGTCAGGACGGGAAGATCACGGGGGTTTTTACCTAACGAGACAGAAGACCGTTACGACAGTGCAGTGGAGGCTGGTGTCATTGGTAAACGAGTGAGTAGGCTAGAAAGCAATAGGAAGAATGCTATTATTAAGATGGAGGAACAGGGAACTTTGAGGGGTGCCGATGGTTGCTTGGCCTACGTTCGACGGCGTTGTACCAACTGAAATTGGGTTGGAATGCCCGCGTAGGAATATTCGAGCTCAGGGTTCAAACAGTAGACGTTGTTATCAAACTTGACCGACACAATAACTAGTTGACCTGAATGGATCACGGAGGGCCAGATGTGTGTGATGCACACCAAGAAATTACCAGTAAATCTCTGATGGTTCATGTGGACAAAATAAGGCGGTAATCTTGAGTCTCGGTGAAGTCGCCGTATTTTTGGATATCGGAAGTCACTTTTTTGAGTGACAAGAGACGTGTCTGAATGGGGGAGGAGAGAGAGACAAGGAGTGGTTTAAGATGGGTCAGTTTTCAGAGGATGATAGCCGAGGTACCTTCCGGACTATATAATTTACTTGACTGTTATTGGGCTTAGCGAATGATCCTGTTAACAACAACAATAAGAAACAGGCGATGAGAACGAGAGCAGAATGAGACAAACTGGCCGAGATAAGTTAGAGGCAGAAATAAGAGCATCCAGCGACAGTTGCCGTTGAATGTATCTGTTGATTAATTTGATCTTGTCTGCTGGAGAAGTCATGTGGCGTGAACGTCCGCGAGCAAGACTTCTGTAATCTGCGTTCGATGTTCTTATGGTTTCTGGATGTGTTGCTGCAGTATTTGCCGTGTGAAGACCTGCTTGAGAAGGAGCCGGCAATTGTTCCCCTGAGGTTGACCTGCAATCTGTTTGGTTTCGAGGTTGCTGCTGCAAAAGGCGAGGCTTAAGAGGGGGCACGTGCCCGGACGCGGTCGGGGTTAAAACGTGTGGACCTGAGTGTACAAAGATTCTGGAGGGATACGTGTTCGTGGTGGTGTCTCCACACCTAACCCATTGGGAACCTGTATGGTTCTCCACTCCAAGTTTCAGGGTCTGCTTGCCGGTTATTCCTAATAGTGCGGTAGGCTTGATATATATATATATATATATATATATATATATATATATATATATATATAATATAATCACACCCGCCTGATTTCAGACTTTGTGCCAAACAAAACGGTACGATGGAGGGAAGGGGTAGATAGAGTCCGATCCCATGGTTTGTTTTCGGGCGCAATACTGCGAGGTTGTTCAGGCTAAAGCAGGCTGATTTTCTTAGGGTCCACAATCGAGGCATTTAGCTATCCAAAGCCTAACCCGCAAAACAGTGGGATCCGTAACCCACTGGGGACCAGTGACTGATTGTTCAGTTCATTCGCTCTTCGGATGAGGCCAGACATTTTGGGTGCCCAGAACGCCCCTCCTCCACAGATACCAGTGAGCATACCGTTGTACACCTCATACGCCACACGTGGTTGGTTTTGAAATCAGGGTTTAGCCATTTCTAGACTGACTGTCAGTCAGCCAACCCGGTAGAGGGCGCCGGGCATTCGCTTTCGTCCTCTCCGTTTTGTGGGAACACCTCCACCACGAGAAGGTAGTCAGTAGGACTTCCTCAGCAAGGGCTGTGGCAGACGCAGTCATTTGGGGGCATTTCGAGAGGCTTTCAGAACGAGTAGCCATCTCGGTGTTTGAGACACGCACCTCCAAACATACCGAGGCATTCAGAGGTATACCTCTCTACCACGCTCACGAGCAAGCATGTAATAAAAAACGGATGCGTTGGACCTGAATCCAACCCTATGATGGCGTTGACCTGATGGTGATCAAACAATTGCCACGTTGGTCTTCAGACTTTTCTGTCCCGGGTTCGAATCCTGCCGCCACCGCCAGCCACTCTCCGGTTCTTAGCCTTTAATTGACCGCCCTCCCCTAGAAATAATAAACTGTAGTAATGTAATTAAAGGTGATGCCAGAGTACACCAGTATCCATCCTCACACTAGAAAGCGCTATTCGGTGAACTAAAATACCTTTTATTGCTTGCAAATTACAGTGAAATCTCCGGACAGAGTGGAAATTGTTACTGGACGTTTGGCCTCAAGGAATCACGGAAAGTTGGCGTGTCGAATGGGAATGGGGTTGGTTGTGGACAAGTGGGTAGTGTGAAATGCATCATGCTCAGTTTTAAATCACCTTTCTGATTGGTGAGGGAACATCAAAGATTTTTCCATACGTAGGTAATAATTCAACTCTTGGAAACTTTACGCCTTACTTTGGTCCCATGTGTACCTGATAGTTTAGGTAACTTTAAACTTGGAAAAGCTTTCAGCTCCTGCGCTGTTCGGCCACACTAGCTCCAGTGAGGTTTTTCTGCATTTGAATCTTCTCATTAACAGAAAACTGACAGTGCATATAGGATGCAAGAGTGGCTGTCACCAATTGTCGCACCATAAACCAGTTGTTTCAAACTGGCATCGGACAGCCTCTCTTCAGATTGGTTGGCTGGTGATGCGGCCAGCCATCACTTGACAGGAGTCCTTTCTTGTCTTATCTATCCGTTGTCCTGCCGTTCGCTCAGACCTTGACCTGGATTTTGGACAGTCGCTAACGAACTGATAAGACTTGGCTGTCTATCGGCGGTGGGTCAGCCCATGCCTTCACAGATCCCACTTGAATTTTGTTAGGAAGTTTATCTACCTGTGGCTCGTCAACTGCCCGTCCTCGGTCGGGTTGTGTAAAATCCTTACCACTTCGGAGGTTCGAATCCCGCCACCGCTGCTTACTTTGGTAGTAAACAGTGATCCACTGTCGCCCGGTTCGTTACCACTCCTGGCCTATTAGGGCCTCATGTGGATCTCTACTGGAAGTCTCAGGGTGAGGCGGCCCGTTATCCCTAGTAGTGTAGTGGATTTTCAACCCTTAGCGTTTCCCTTCCACTGCACTCACGTGTGAAAAAAACCATAGTGTAACTCGGGTTGGTCACGTAAGCATAGCACATGCATTCGTACATCACCTGTAAGCACTTACAAGTTTCTAGCTCACAGTCGATAATGAGATTCGGCAGTTGATATGTCAGATACGAATAAAGACGCAGGTTTGATACTGCCGAGCGGAGCGACGATGAGATTGTTTGGTAAAACTTGCGATATAGATATTCCAATCAAAACCGTTTAGGTTAACAAACCACACCAGCACGAAACGATGTCAGAACATTGGGTGAGTTGTTCATTGTTCTCTGTAGACTTTCTTGCCGCCTCTGGTATATTCAGGTTTTTCAGTAAAACTAGATGATGGCAGTTTTCCTTGATTTAAGGGGTAGAAGTGGGTGACTCAGAATCGAATACTTTGCGTTGTGCTTCACATTCTTGAACAGCTTGACAAACAAAAATTAGGAAGTATGTGCGAGGAAAAAATGATGAGAGCTTGTTTAAAGTCTTGTTCCTATGCTGCGTTGAGCGGAAACTTATTATGCCTATTTCTTTTTTGGTTATAGTGCCCCTGACGGAAATTGGGTCAATCTGCAAGAATCATGTGCCATAATACTTTCAACATTATTTGATGGTATCTAACTCCCTTTTGATTAGTTTTTGTGTAGACAGCCATATCCTGCATGAGAAGTTAAACTTGCGATTATCCGTCCGTGAAAGCTCACGGGGATTCGGTATGAAATGTCAGCAAGAAAAGTTCGTGATGCTTCGCTGTTGATACCACTCATATGCTTGTCGCATGGTGTTATACCATTCCAGAGAGAAATAATGAGGTCTTGGTTTGCTAGATCAAAAAGACCCAACAAGTTAGTCTAAGCGGTGAAAAATCTCAAAGCTGCTCATGCGGATAACGGTTATTGTACTGCGAACCATCAATACCCCTAATTACGAGTTCTGGTAGTCGGATTACACCGCGCCTAGGCTGCGAAACAAAATCAACTTACCTAAAGTATTTGAAATGAAAAGAACTCAATAAAACCAACGTGGAAAGATATCCGTACTTCGTTTAAGTTTATCGATGGTAGTCTGCCACTTGAAATCATTGGTTAGCGTCCACCAACAAGGGAACAACTAAAGCAAACCTGTTTTCAACCCAGGATACCACATGTTTCTTGGTGACCGTAAGACCACACCGAGTGCCAGTTTTCGCCGAATCAAGCATCAGTTGCAATTTCACATGCACTTATAGATGCTTTCAGAATTCTAGACGCTTAATCTTGAACGAGTTTCATTTCTCCTTTAATGCGTTTTCTTCATTAAACAACCGTTAGACCAACGCTCATTATCGCAGCCCCAGACACTTCTATTCATCGCTTCTAATGACTTCACTACATGCAACTTTTTCGTTGGCACACGATTTGTGCAGCTTTTCCGCCAATAAACCTCAGGATCAAGGGAAATAAGTTAAGGAAAAAACCTATTTCCGTGATTATGTTTTCAATAAATGCTGCGTGGAATTTCCAACCGATTTATCTCTCATTTAAGTGCTGCTCATCCAACGCATTTTTGGTGTGCTAACCGTACGAGTGACATTTCAAGGCATTATTCGTCTAGTTCCTGAAACAGTAAAGCGAACCGCTGTCATTTGCGAATTCCAATTTGAGATGATAACCTTGATGATGAGTGAGTTCAGTTACCTTGTCTCCCACCAAATCTTTCCTGTGAGTATGTACTGGTGCCTACTTGAAACCCATCTTTTGAATAACACTTTAGGAAGTGAACCAGGGAACTGCTAATGTGCCATCTACCGAGATATCACACACCAGTGACCAAACATTCGTTCCTCCAACACAGTGAATCGTGAGGCTGAAATTGTTCGCATAAGAGGAGAGCTGAACGAACTCTCCTAGGTCATACATATCAGATTGTAACCGGTTAATGACTGCTTCTCCGGGATCTTGCGACAATGCAAAAATGTCCCGTTCTTGCTAATTCAATGTTTGGTGTCTAAGCAATTGGAAAAGTATACCTCAAATTGGACAGCTAAGCCTGGTCGATTACTTAGATCTAACTGCCCAGAATTACCACAAACCTTATAATTTTTGCCGGTTATACTCGACGGCGTTCAATCAATCTAAATGATTGTACGAGATTCGTCATGTGAAGTTATAGCGGACGGTTGCTTTTTTCTGGTAGCTTTCGTTTGTCGTAATTCAGCTCGTCCACCAATCGATAAGGTATTTTGCGACAGACCTGATTTTTACGTTACGTCCCATTTCTTTTAATTGGATCGATTTATTCTATCTGATGGATCAGAGTTCGTAAAAAAGGACGAATATAAATGAATAAAATAATCTTACTTTTATTTTACTATACGGCAAAGTACAATATTCCTGGGAGGTGGAAACGGCCAACCCAAGGCTGCCGAGTGGAAAAGTGGCCGGCGGTGGCAGGAATCGAACCCTGGACGTCGAGGTCTGGCTCCTACGACCAAGACCGTCTCACCACCTTTAACTGATATTAAATCCCTCTGGCCGCTAGTAGAGCACCACTAAGACCGAAGAGCACCGTTTTGGATGTGCGAGCCATTTTTGCGGGTACGATTTCCGTCTCATGATTAAAATGAGAAAAACGACAGGCATTGACGGATTTAGTATTAATTGTACTGCTAGATTGACAGATGGGAAACCAGACAAGCTAATGACCGGAGCCGACGAGCCAAGTTTTCAGAAGCGCCTGGAGAGAAATGGCGATAAGTCAATGCAGGCGCAAGACCTCAAACAACCAGTCGATTGAAGGAATTGAAGCCAATCTGGATTTTTAACCTATCAAAGAGACTGGTCAAGGTTTGGTTGATCAGTTATGTACCTTAATGAACGACTGATGAAAGTCACCCATATGTCATATAGGTCTTCCGAAACGTGCCTATCTGTCCTGGATGTGAGTAATTACTCTGAGGCATAAATGTGCCTGACTGTAAACCACTTTATGTGGCTGCAGAAAGCTAAGATGTAAAACTACCAATAGCTGGCGCCGGAATCGGATGAGCTCCTGAGGAGCGGCTATCGTTCCCACAGCAGACCTAACTACAGATGCCTATTTATAAGCAAGGTGTACCCAGGCTCTGGGCTCGCAATTGCACTTTAAGTGAGTTTGGTTTCCCCGAAGAGCCGCTACGTCTTGTTTGTGAACATTTGCGTAACCTTTAATTCGCTTGACAAAACAGCACTGTGAAACTTCGTTGAGAGCTGAAACGCTTAAGACAAACTTTTTGGTCCTCAAATGCCAGGTCGGGTTGGGACACATGGTCAACATTCAGAGGAGTGCAAATAGGTCGTCATGTATATATATAATCGTCGGAATGACTTCTGAGTCGCCGCTGAGGGGTTAATACTCATTGGCTACTTAACCGGGCACGAATGTGCAAGTGTATGGCACAAAGATCTGTTAGTTCCACACCGTGTGCGTCACGGATGGTTAAACAATATGACAAATATCTCGATAGTTTAATTCCCAAAACCAAACAAGTGAGTCGCAAAACGAAAACAATACTCAGGACCAGCATTCTCGTAGCGCCCAAGATCATGTGGGTAAAAGCGCGTTTTCTTTGTTCAGTTACCACGACAAGGGAGGGCAGAGGAGAGACAAAAATTGAAGTGACGGAACTATAAGCTCAAATAGCATGTACAATAAAATCATGTTGCACAGCAAGCTGTGGACGCGTGTCCTCGAAATTTGTCTCGCACAGACATATACATGCATTTCTTCGTGAGTCCAGAACAGTATCATCAATGGCTGTGTTCTGTTTGCGAAGTGATTTAAGACTAGATTGATATTATGGGTGGGAGACGATCGCAAAACTTAGTTTCAAAAAGCAGTTGGACGCCCGGAGGGATAGTGACCAGAAGAAGAACGAGAAACAAGCACGGCGGAGACGTGGGCGTGTGAGCATGTCAAAGAGACGACAGCATGAAGTAGAAATCTATCAGAAACAAATCGTAGACAGTCGATCAAGTGCAGAAGACCATTATCAAAGACTAGGTGAGGCCATATCACAATGTTTATGAGGGGAGAGTCACTTGGAAAGGGAAGAACAGCCAACACAAACGACGGCAACGCAGAACGGGTCCCATTCTGAGATGTCCGACAGAAACGACAGAAGTAGCAGCAACAGCTAAGGAAATAAAAAAACATCTCAGCAACGGTCAAATAAAGTTAGGACCAGAGTGCTAAGCCGCGTGAACCAACAAACCGGATTCGAGGAGAATTGTGCTGGGGCTTAGAAAAAGCTACTACAGACCACTAACATTCTCAGTTGAAGAATGAGTCGAAGTCAAAAAACACCAGCCAGTAGAAGTACACAATGGTAAGGGAAAAGAAACGCGGTAGAGTAGCACAAAAAACATTCGTGAAACCAAAGAGCGATAAAGACAACACAAAGAAAATTAAGTAATGCACCAGGGAATATCTTTGCATTGGACGGGGAACCAAACACGTTTATGTGCATACAAGTCGGTGTCTATTTGGGTTTTATTTTCTCAATAGAATACCCAGGTGGAGTTTGAAGATTAAAAAAGATGAAATCAATAAAAATCCCAACTGGGCTGTTGGAGTTTCATTTAATGGCGTATACAGGTTAAGCGGATGTGTGGTTGGTTGTGCTGTCCAGAGTGTGAAAGCGAAACGCTGATGGCAACAACAACAAAAACAACAGAAAAAGAACATGATTACGGTGCAATGTAAGATCTTAGTCATCCGTCCTGACGGAAATTGATGGTGCTGGTTTTTGTCTGTATTGTTGTATGTTTGCGACTCAAGGCAAGCCTCCTCGTTCTACAATAACCCGGTAGTCATGACATATTCGAATACGACACTTCCACGATGAAAATGCAATGCGCACGATCACCCTCATTCCTGGTATCAAGAGACCGAGAACGGTGCACACAAGACAGTAATTTGGAGAAGGGCAGAAGGGGCGCGAAGATAGAGAGAACAGTGAAGACGTGTCGCACCTGAACAATCAATCAGCAGAATAATGACCCAATGGCTTCATAACGACCGACTAGTAAAGTCCACAGTTCCTGAGGTTGTTCGCAATGATAACGTCAGTAACTGCGTCAAAGACAAACTGAATATTATTCGTGTCCGTAGCACAGGTTTGGTGACAATAGATCTCTTTGTTTGGAGACCGGTTTTTCGCCTCAAAAGAAGCTTGGATGTAGATAGCTGCTTCCTCGTAAGTTTGTTTACCTAGTTGCCGGGGAAGGGGGACAAAAGATGAGTGGGAAGGAAGTAAAGTTTTATCGCAAGTATCAGGATGTGCAACAGCATTGTGAAACATCAGTAACCAATCTAATTGATCACGACCTTCTTCCCGAAATGTACCGTTTTGTATAACACATAAGAAAGAGATAAAACATGATTGTTAGGAGCGGGCCTGGACGAAGATTCAGTTTTTAGGATTACAGAGTGGTCCTTCGAAAGTTATTCCAGCGGTTAGTCAAGGACAACCTCCAGAACGGGGGTCCCAAGTTTCGAATTTTCATGTAAGTAGTATGGTAGTGTATCTGGACGACAGGAAGAAACTTCCTCGGAAGCACACGACGGGTTTCGCTGTTGTTGCCGCTTATCAGGTGTGAGTACCCGGCACTGTCCTGTCTAATCATCCTTATACTTGAGAACTCCACAGTAAGTTCATTACCTTAATCTCACTTGAGTCCTGCCAATTCAAAAAACTACTCTGGAGTACTGGCGTATAGGAATGGTAGGGCAGGAGAGTGCCGGGTACTCATACCTAAAGAGCGGCAACAACAGAGAAACCAGTCGTGTGCTTCAGGGAAAACTTTGTCCTGCCATCCAGATATAACACCGTACTACCTACAGCAAAAATAGGTTAAACGTGCTTATGCAGAGATTGCAATCCCGTAAACCATGTCGTCCAGATCGTTCGGTAGAGCATTTCGAGAAGCGGTTCAAATGACCTTTATCCATAACAAATATAATGAATGGCATGATTGTTAAAATTCTATAGATAGCTACCAAACCTCAGCCAGAAGCGGTGGTTCTACGTGAAATATGCCACCTTAAATGGCATAAGGCTTTTTTAAAGGTGGTGGCATTGTCATTGGAGGTGACAAAACTCCTCAACTAGATATGGGAGAAGGAACGAGTACCAAAAAGTGGTTGTAAATAGATGATCGTACCGATTTACAAGAAAGGCGAGTGGTCCTCCTGTGAGAACCACCGTCGAATTAGTCTGGTGAGCATTGCATCCAAACTGTTCGCTTGTGTTATTCTCCATCGTTTATCTAACACTCACAAACAGTGCTCAAGCGAGAATAAAGAGGGTCAAAGTTGTACTGACCACATATTCACTCTTCGATAAAATTTAAAACATAGGTACAGCTTCCGCAGGCTCACCATCTATTTTTCCAGACCTAAAAGCGGCCCTCACCTCAGTCAACCGCACAACTGTCTACCTATTGTTGAAGGATGTATCAGAGAAATTCATTTCCATCATAAAGTCCCTTCCCATGAATAGCCGAATCCGAGTTCGAGTTTACGGTAATCTTCCATCCGAGTTCATCACAAAAAGTAGTGCATGTCGGGGTTATCTCGTTTCTCTTCTGTTTAACTATGTAACTGATGTGGTCCTAGAGACTGCCCTTTTGTCATATGAAGATAGTGGTATTGAATCATACCGAGGTGGAAGTGTCAAACTTTCAATCTGCAGACGACATCGTTCTTCTGAGTGAAAATCCTGGTAAGTTGTAAGCTTTTCTGGACAGCTTGAATATCTGTGTAGCTATGTTCAGCATGCGTTTTGCACCCTCAAAGTGCAACATACTGTTTCAGGATTGGGTTGGTGCAACGCCAAACTTCTGTGTCTGAGAACATTGTAGACAAATTAGACAAGTTCCGTTATCTACGTAGTTGCATTTCAACCGGAGGTCGGATATCGGATGAAGTGTCCCTGCGTATAAAGAAGGGTCCTTTGGCTTTTGCCAACCTGAGTCATCTGTGGCGTCGACGGGACATCCGCCCATCTATCTAGGATCGAGTGTACGCTGCAACAGTCAGGCCTGTTCTGTACAGTCCAGAAACGACCACCGCAGTGGATGATATACGAAGGTCGTCGGCATTCGAACATAGGTTTCTTCGTAGCATTGCTCGAATCTGGTGGGAACATCGTATCAGCAATGACGATGTTCGGCGGAGTCTTAGGTTCACAGATCGAATCATTAGATGAAACACAAGCTCGTCAGGCTAATGTGGTTGAGACGTATGTTGCGCATGTCCCCGGCTTGGAATACTCAGCGCGCACTGCTCGCTGAAGGGGGGTAATGGTTGAAGGATGTGTAGAGCCGGCGAGTCCATGAGATGGAAGAAACGTATGAAAAGCCTAACCAGTGGACTTCAGCATATAGAGCGTGTTAGACTTCCTGAGTGAGGTCAAAGAGATCCCCTCTCCACTCAGTTGTTACATGCATTAGAGAACATGGATAGGTGTCACCATCAAAACTTGAGCGTGGAAAACATTTCAAGTGTAGGGTAGAGATAGAGTCTAGTAACCATTTCCAAAACACTTACCAGGATACTCGGGGAAACATATGGTCAACGGTGATCGCTTGATTTTCTCTTCAAATAGATCTTTTTTGTTCAGGAACAAAATGATGCTGGTGTCTGTGAACCACTTGTTGTTACAAATGGAGTCGAACAGTTTGAGTGATTCTTGCATTCGATTCTGGAAGTTGAAATTGTATTTTGTAAATTCAATTGTTACTCTGAATGTCGTTTTAAAACAATACGAATTTCTGGAGAAACGGGAATGCTTGTGTTTATCAGTCTATGAATGTGCACCGGCGGAACAACAGATTCGCGTAAACAACCAATAGTTGAGTGCTTTGTCTCTCGTTTCCGTTCTTATCTCCAAACCTTATTCAGTCGGGAACGGAACCTGAATTAAAAGGTGCATAATGTGTCTAATCTCATTACATAATTCGCTATCTGCTAACTAGTAGATGGACTCCGTGCACTTTAACCTTATGCTGATAGCTACTAGCTTCAATGAACAAAGTACGCCAAAGAATATATAACAAAACTGAACGATGCTACTGGGTATAATGACTATTGCCACTCTAACCAACCCGAAACCGTCGCATACCGTTGTTTCGTCCTCGTGTAGCACTTGGTCATATTCGCTCATGGCAACACAAAAGATAATGGCTGTCACATCCTCGAAACAATGGATCCACTTTTTGCGTTCTGAGCGTTGCCCACCAACATCGAATAGCCTGGAGAGAGAGAAAAAAAGTGCCATTGGGATGGAACGAAACGGTTGTTATAAAAAATCACCTTTCTACCGAACAGGATGGTTGGTCATGCGGGAAGTGTAACAATAAGTATCAACAAGATAGTTATTAAAACGTATCAAAGAATATCATTCACGATGGCTTAGGAATAGAGGCAATGGTGTGGTATAAAGTTCGGTCGTTGCGCACTTGGTAGAAACTGGGCATTTGATCAACATTCAGTCTGCCTTCTAAGTTATCTACTGGGTCCCACAACATTCGTTAAGGGTAATTAGGCTTCGGGTATTAGCAGTCGCCTCTCGAAGAGTGAGCTTCATGCGCAGCAAAAATTAGTCCGAGCACTCCAACTCCCATGGCCAACAGTCAAATGTGTTACACATCAGCATTGCAAGGACGTAAGCTATTTATAGTCCGGTACATAATCCAGTCATCCACAAATGTTTCTTCGTTGAAATTGATCGGCGGTGACCAAACCGTCACCAAAGTGGGCTTTGGACTCTTCAGTCCCGGGTTCGAGTCTCCGCGCCACCCCCGGCCACTCCCCTGTTAGCATCCTTAAACTGGCCGCGACCCCCTTCCTGAAATACTGTACTGTTATCATATAACATGAAGGAAAGAAAATAAGGGAAAGAATCCGTCTTTCTTCACCCTTATCTCTTCACACCAACGTAGCGAGATATTTTCTCCCACTCCAATTAATTGGTTTTCAAATAAATGTGATTGTAGTGGCTTGATAAAATCCCCAGAAACATATGTTCGCCTACAAATCTTGTTCTGGTTACCACGACGGATTTATTTCGCCAATTTATGATAATTTAAACCGGAAATGAGAATATGCTTCGCAATCTTCATTTAGTTCTCTTAATCTACTTTTTATGCACGTTTCTCTCTCGCCACAAAAGATAAAGAAAATCATAACCCTGATTCCAAACCAACCACAGGGGGCGTATGAGGCGTACAGTGGTATGCTCACCGGCAACTGTGGCGGAGAGGTGCGCTGGGCACTCAGTATGTTTGGCCTCATCCGAAGGGCGAATGAACCGAGGAATCAGTCACCGGCCCCCAGTGGGTTACGGACCCCACGTTTCGTCCCGCTGCCTTGCAGGTTAGGCTTTTGATAGCTAAAGGCTCCGGTTGTGGATCCCTAAGAAAACCACCTGCTTTGGCCTGGACAACCTGGCAGTATCGCACGACCAAACAAATCATGGACTCGGACTATCTACCCCTTCGCCCCCCCCCCACCCCGATTGTACCATATTTTGATTGGCACAGTCTTAAACCAGCCAAGTGTGAAATTATATATATACATGACGTGGAGTCGATATGGAAAACAGCTATAAGGAAGTGTATTCTATTTCTAAGAACTACAGCTGCAAAGTAAAAGACAAAATTCTTTCGTCTAAAAGGCTTTTCGTTCAAACACTACAACTGTCTGCTAAAACGACCGATTCTATTTCATACATTCGTTGCTCAAGGTCCAACAACCAGACACATAGAAACGACGAACAGCTGCGTCCTCAGTTGCACTGTTAGATGAACGCAGAACGATTCCTCCGGATTCCAGATGTGATGACGCACGGAGATGCCTTGAACGCCCACTGATTAGAAGCCCGAGAAACGACCGTGAGCAAGAGTGAGTTGCGGAGTGTAGGGAAATGGAAAAGCTACGGCGATTGGCAACAGCCGCAGCTTTTTCCGTCTGATCAGAAATACCGGTCCACGAAAACCAGGCGTCAGCGAATTGATCACCGAGGTGAAGGATTCACTGATTCAGACTCAGAAGCGTCGTTTAATTCGTCGGGTGAAGCATTTCGACAGCGGTTTAATTAGCGTTCATCCACGACAGGTTTGCTGACTAGAGCGACGGTTACAGCTCTAGTTGTAGAAACCAGCCATCAGTCGAAGGCGGAGGTTCTACGTGATATAAGCCACCTTAAATGGCATAAGGCTGCTGAACCCAACGGAGTGCCTCCGTCTTTTTAAAGGTGGTGGCATTGTCATTGGAGGTGACAAAACTCCTCAACTAGATATGGGAGAAGGAACGAGTACCAAAAAGTGGTTGTAAATAGATGATCGTACCGATTTACAAGAAAGGCGAGTGGTCCTCCTGTGAGAACCACCGTCGAATTAGTCTGGTGAGCATTGCATCCAAACTGTTCGCTTGTGTTATTCTCCATCGTTTATCTAACACTCACAAACAGTGCTCAAGCGAGAATAAAGAGGGTCAAAGTTGTACTGACCACATATTCACTCTTCGATAAAATTTAAAACATAGGTACAGCTTCCGCAGGCTCACCATCTATTTTTCCAGACCTAAAAGCGGCCCTCACCTCAGTCAACCGCACAACTGTCTACCTATTGTTGAAGGATGTATCAGAGAAATTCATTTCCATCATAAAGTCCCTTCCCATGAATAGCCGAATCCGAGTTCGAGTTTACGGTAATCTTCCATCCGAGTTCATCACAAAAAGTAGTGCATGTCGGGGTTATCTCGTTTCTCTTCTGTTTAACTATGTAACTGATGTGGTCCTAGAGACTGCCCTTTTGTCATATGAAGATAGTGGTATTGAATCATACCGAGGTGGAAGTGTCAAACTTTCAATCTGCAGACGACATCGTTCTTCTGAGTGAAAATCCTGGTAAGTTGTAAGCTTTTCTGGACAGCTTGAATATCTGTGTAGCTATGTTCAGCATGCGTTTTGCACCCTCAAAGTGCAACATACTGTTTCAGGATTGGGTTGGTGCAACGCCAAACTTCTGTGTCTGAGAACATTGTAGACAAATTAGACAAGTTCCGTTATCTACGTAGTTGCATTTCAACCGGAGGTCGGATATCGGATGAAGTGTCCCTGCGTATAAAGAAGGGTCCTTTGGCTTTTGCCAACCTGAGTCATCTGTGGCGTCGACGGGACATCCGCCCATCTATCTAGGATCGAGTGTACGCTGCAACAGTCAGGCCTGTTCTGTACAGTCCAGAAACGACCACCGCAGTGGATGATATACGAAGGTCGTCGGCATTCGAACATAGGTTTCTTCGTAGCATTGCTCGAATCTGGTGGGAACATCGTATCAGCAATGACGATGTTCGGCGGAGTCTTAGGTTCACAGATCGAATCATTAGATGAAACACAAGCTCGTCAGGCTAATGTGGTTGAGACATGTGTTGTGCATGCGCCTCAACAGGATTCCTCGGCGTGCAATGTTTGCTGAGGCGGGTAACGTTGGAAGTTGCGTAAGAATGGTCAGCCCATGAGACGTAATGAAGGTATGAAAAACTCAGCCAGTGGGCTTGGGCATGTAGAGTGTGTTAGACTTCCTGGGTGGGGTTCAAGAGACTCTCCCACTGAATGGTTAGATACGTCGGGGGGTATGGTTAGATGCCGCGATCAGTGGCGCTCTTGTATCCACAATCTTTCTTCATCCACTTGATACTAGTATTTGTAGTTCTCTTCCTACTCCTTTCGTACCATTTTATTTTTCATTATTTCCTTTTGAAGTTTCCGGTGGGAGAAAGCAACGAAAGCCACGGCACGCAGTGCATGGTTGATAGTTGTCTGAGCTGAACTTCCGTGATCGGTGCGTTTGGCTTTTCAGGTTGCAAAAGTTTTTCCCCTTCAGGTCACGATTCCTGTACTTGTTTTTATTTGTGAGGGTCTTGTTCTTAGATGTGGTATTAACCTCTCAGATCATATTGAACATTTACAGCTATTCACCCTCTATTCAACTTTTTGCCATCAACCCGATTATTGATTTATGATATGCTTGCGCGTGAGTAAAGCACAAGAGGCACCGGCAGCGTGGCCTTGAAACTACGAGCAGAGAGTCGTATACGGTCAAGTGTGACAAAAGGTTGAGCGACAGAAAATTGACATCGACCACTAATGTGACCGACCGCCAACCTCCCACCTTCGAGAAAGTAGATAAACGCCCTAACCCACCCGACCAATAGCCGGTTAAACGAATCGGTTACAGATCGGGAAATGTCCTTGAATCACTTAGTAGCAACTCTCCAATCACCATTGAAGAGCTCTGGAAAGACTGCACATCGGGAATTACTGCCACAATGACGATCCCAGATACAAACGTAATAGCTTACCACTGATTTCATAAATAAACACATACTCATTTTACGAAAAAGTAAAGTGTTTCTGAAAAGAGACCGCGCCCAATCAAAGGCCGCCAAATGGGGAAGTAACCGGTGGTGGCAGGAATGGAACTCGGGACGCCAAGGTCTAAGGTCTACGATGATGATCGGTTGCCCAAATCCGGCCAGAAAATATATCCCTTGAGAGAAATGAAGTCTCTATCCCCGGTTTACCAAATCAGTGGTCTAACCACTGAGCTGCGGGGGCCCTCGAATAACGAGTGGGATGCTTATGTACTTATTATTCCTGAGGCTTATGATGGAGAACCCCACATAGCGTTACAATAGATCAACCGTGGTTAGAGACGGGCAACAGTGAATTGTGGTCGGCGGTGGCAACTCGGTTCGAACGTCGTACCTTTGGGGTGATAGAGATGCCATCTGTCAAAATTCCCCGGACCAACCAGTTGCAGTCACCCCTTGGTTGTTTGAATTTTCATAATCACAAAAACTGAAAATGGCCAAAATGGGTTCAATTTATTTCAGGAGATAGAACCATTGCCATTCGATGCAAGACATCGGTTACAACAGACCGCATTTCTTTGCATCAAATCCGTCTTTTATTACTACACGCCAAATGGTGGAAGAGCCATACCTCGCCAGGAGACACTGCACTACTGGTGTAGTAGTCCAGAAGAAGTGCCGAGTAATTAGGTTGTTTTGGAAACTATTCATTCGGACATCGACAAAATCAGTCGATTACAATAACCCTACTCATTTTCAACGCAGGTAGGCAGTCTGTATTTGGTCGGAGGATGTGATCATGTGTTTCGTATGCCTTGCTTCGTCTTGTTGCGTTCCGTTCATGTTGGTTGTCGCTCCATAATTGTTTTTGAGCAATGAACGACTCACCTATTCAGTAAGTAGTATGCATACCCCACTAGACTGGGAGAGCTGATAACGACGACCATGAGAGTTGTCGTAAATAGCCACTCAAGACTCCAACAGATCAGGTGTGATACCGAACCAGATTCGTCCACTACCGATGATGGTGACGGTTTCTGAAATCGGCATCTCAAAAGTCTAAAATCCAGTCCCAGTAGTGGTCGTGAAAAGATATACCAGAACACTGTAAGTTTTCCCCCATCTGAATTTCCCACGACCAACTTTAGCTCATTTGTTTCCAGAACGTTGACGGAAGTGGTTCAACTAAACGTCAATATATTAGTCTAACGTTAACCGACTGAATTGAGAAAACTTATCCTCTTTGGCCAAAGAGGATTCCGCCTTATCTAGTTTCAGTCATAAGTGGTAGACAACTTCGTTACAGTATGACCTGTTATCATGTGCGAACTATTGTAACGAAAACGACGGGACGGGTTAGGACACTATTATTTCGACGGCTAAACAAGTCAAGTTCATGAAACACACAATCGTTTATATAGCCCCTTTCCCAAACCGCGCTGCAGCAACATTGATCCTATGGCTGCGTTCTGACCAGTAGCCTGTGGCCGTAAGCTTGATTCGTTTGCGCATTATTTCCGTTTGGCTGGTCCGATTGCTCCAATTGACGGCTTGATCGGTAGCCCTTCATCTGGGCTATCTTCTTGGTTGCCAAAGATCCCGTTGCGTTCTCTTTGCTAGCCCGAATGCCTCTTTTTGTCTGTTGTGGGATACTTCTGACATATTCGTCGTCTGTTCTTTTGTCTGTGGCTCTCGATCGGCTGGCCCGATCGGTTTGATATCCGTGTCGTCTTGTTGCTCCAGCATTCTCCGCTACACTGAGGGATTTGTGTGATTCAGCTTTTCTAGCTTCCGTGTTAAAGTTGGCGGTTGTCCCCAATGCTACGGTGAGTTCTTCTGATTTGTATACAATGCAAGCAACAAGTGTGTGTGTGTGTGAAGCGTCCGATTCAAGAGCACGAATATTTAAATGCTACTTACTTGAAATTCATATTTTTGAACTGGAAGTGGACTTCGACAATACCGGTCGTCTTGACTCGAGTTCGGAGAATGTCCTGTTCAGTGGGCATGTAATCCTTTGCGCCCAATCGGTCCAAATCGTCCAAGAAGCTGTAATGTAGTAAAACCCGAGACTTGTGACTTACGACAAACAGGGTGAAAATCAGCGATTGTGATAAATCGTCGGAAGTAGTTTCTCCGGACGAATTTTCGTCATCAATGAGGAAATGCAAAAAACAAGGGACTGACAACTAGCCTTCGTCGGCCAACAGTGGAAAAACAGCTATCAGAAAAATCCATTATCGAATACTCTTGTAGCTAAAATATTTCCACAGCTTAAAAGTCGAGTGCTCAGGAAACTGATTTCGTTGCATTGGTCAATAAAGTATGATTTGAAGCAAGATATTCAAGTGCACCTTATATATGCCCAGACTTCCACTGATAGTCAGAAGCAACCAAAATTCTCCTTCCGAAACTTCATATGATTCAGTATGACAAATTGATGACGTTCTGAGTTCCAAGAAACAGTAGCTCGACGTTTCCCTTAATTAATGGGGTTTACTAGAAACCAAAAGTGCACGTGTCACCGGAAAAATGAAACGAACCCATACAACCAGAGACGATTCAAAGCCGTTATGGTAAAATGACACCATGCATTCGGTAGGTTTCTCAACAGGAATTTTTTAAACAAGAGTACGAGAAAAGTAAAAAGAGAACTACAGATAGTAGTATAAAGTCGGTGAAGAAAGTGTACGATAAGAGGGTGCCACATATAGCCATATCCTTCGATGTCTGACTACACAGTGGGTGGATCCCCTGGACTCCACCCAGGCCAAGTCCCACGGTCAGGTTTTTCATACCTTTCTTCCCTGTCATGGACTGGCCACCGATACTCATCTTCCAACCGCTAAGTGCTTCGGAAAACCATGTGCGCTGAGGATTTCTGTCTAGAGACATAAGCAATTGAATGAACGATCTGATCTGCTTCAAAATTAAGTAAAGACACTCCGCTATTTACGAACTTTCAGACATACGAACGAAGAGGACCACAAGTTCAGTTTGCCTACCCAGGCTTCTATTTCTCAACCGGAACATCAAACTGTTATGTGAGCCACTCCCGATAGTACGAACTATGCCCACTACCAACGCTGTGCAGGATCATAACAGGGGCCGTCCATAGCCTACCAGTTCTTTCTTCTTGGGTCTCCCAGAAAGTGATGCTGATGAAAGTCACGGGTGGTTTTTACCGCCTTAAGAAACGTGCAAACTTGCATCAAATATGTATTAAGTTAATATTATGCTTACTTATGGATGCTAATTTTAATACAGCATAGTGCTACGTTAAATGATGTTGAATAACAACTTACGAATGACCGTTCGGAACTTCACCCGCTCATAAGTTGTGAAGTGGCTACATTATTATTGGGGTGTCCACACTGAAGTAACCATTGAAAATCCATGGGAGCGCAGTTGTTCGATCATTTCGTTCTTTTAAGAATGTACTACGGTAACGGTTAATGGTACCACTGTGTCCCCAAACCCATGTACCTTCTACCCACAAATCGATCCATGGGCACAGAGAATCTCGGCCCGTTGATCAAATGGTTGATTAGGGAAAATCACTCCCCTCCACACACACACACAGGTCACTTTATCCTTAGGAAAAGTTGCGAAAATGACCTAACCACTTTATGGGAATGTCGCTCAGATTCATTCGGCTTCCGGGTGGGTCACAGAAATCCAACTCCGAGTTATTTTCCAACGAAGCTAATGTCGAATGTGACTAACCCTCGAGCTCTGTTACGAGACACCTAGTTGAATTTAGTCGGCTCGACATGGTGAAATGAAAGTAGCCCGATCTGACTCACTCATCATAATTGGTTTGCACGATCGATAAACTTGCATTGGATTGGATTCTTATCCGTTTCTTTCATGATCAAGACACTTAAGAATAGGTAAATGTCATTTTTCCAAGCTATTCTTGTTATGCAACCCAAATGCATCCCGAATTAGCCAATATGTGAAGATGTGAGCGGACGTTGGAGAGAGAAATTTTATTTATATGTGCGTAGCAAAATAGGTAAAGAAAATGACGATAAGGAATAATGAGACCATCTTAATTCTTGCTCCTTATATAGTACTCGAAATGACCTCCATCAGCCTGCTTGCATAGTAAAATCCTTTTCAGGCAATTCGCTTGGACTCTTATGTGCGGCCTCCGGTATATTTTGTATTTCCTCTTTTTGGCTTCCGCAAGTAGACCTTGGTCTTGAGTGAGCTGTGCGTGTGTGGGTGAGATTTTTCCCAACCAACCCTTTGATCAGCGGGCCCAGATTTTCCGTGCCCATGGGTAGAAGGCACATGGGTTTGGGGACACAGTGGTACCATCAACTGGTTCCACCCTGTACAGTGTTTTTCAGGTCGTGAAAAAAATTTTGGAGACTTATCTAAGCCAATTTAAACTACATCCCGTACTGGACTACGTTTATGCTTGTCAGCAGGCAAAATATCAAAAGATCCACCTGGGCTACGAGCGTTGGATCCAATTCCCTAGACCTTATTTTCAATCTGTTCAACCATTAACCTCGCACTTCTGTGCTCTGGTTTCGGTTGCTATCTTCTAATACAGTCGAGGAAAGGGGAAAATTAATGAAACCATGAGGTGAAAAACAATCCCAAAAAGTAGTAAAGGGAAATTACGAAGACAAAGAAGGGGTCCGAATGCAATTACACCACTAGCCGCGTCACCTAGCCTTATCACTAAATGTCTCCAACCATCTGGTGACGGGGTCTCGTGGACCCGAGCCCGGAATTCTCACACGCCCTACTCTACTAATTCCACGGAGCAAGGTTTTTATTCTTTTTTCCATGTCGTATCATGGCTGACCACCTCGACCTACTTTCCAGTCACTACATGCCTCGGACAATAGCGTACGCCGAGGAAGTCTGTCGGTTGACATGCGTAACACGTCCCAGTCACCTTGACCTTTTATGATTCAGTACTTGTTCCAGTAAGTGGCCACTAGTTCCCAATACCATACGCCTAACCTCAGTAGGAAACAGATACGGTGTTCCCACCATATTCGAGTATTACTATGGTGACATCAATGGGGTAACACCGATATTCTACACCTCTCTTTTGCCCTAAACGACCACGTTTTTGAGCCCTATAAAAAACAGACCTAACTGCCGCAGTATGCACTTGACCCTTGATAGACAGCCGGATGTCAGACCGGTGCCACAGATGACTGAGTTTGACAAAAACCAAACGCGCCTTCTATATACGCGAAGACAATTTACCCGATATCCAACCACCTAAGATGTTACTGTCTAGGGAACAAAGCTTATCTACTTCAGCTGGGACTTCCCCCGCTAGAACAAGGTTTAGATGTAGGGATGACTCAATTCTGAAGCAGCGTTTTACACTTCGGAGATGCAAAACGCCTCCCAAACATTGCTACACTGTTGTTCAGATCATCTAGAAAAACTCGCAACTTATCTTAATCTTCACTCAGAAGAACAATATCATCCTCGCATTCTAAGCCAGAGAGTTTACTGCCGCTATTCGCACACGAGGATAGGGCTATACCCATGAACTATTTTAACCAAAGCATTAAAGAGGAAGGGAAATGGAAGACAGCCCTGGCGAATACCATTTCTCGTGCTGGATGTGCATGACAGCCTATGGTGGTCAAAGTATGTAGAATTCACAGTTCTCCCCTTGGCTGAGTAGAGGGGGCGCGCAAGTCCTGTGGAGCAGGTTCACAACAAACCGAAGAGTTTCTTTTGAACTCTAATGTTGCATCTTCATAATGTAGGGTGCAGGCTCAGCCGTGATAAAGTTCAGTACCGGGATGGTGGGCCATGTGCGACCAGGGCCGGTCAAAATCTGTGGGCAGCTGCTACTGCCTTTGTGACATGAGTCACTCATCACCTGCGCCACAACGTCTTTCTACCATTCCCAGTCAGTTGTGAAGCTTCGAAAACAGGCCTGTTCGCTAACGAGTGTTCTAATGGATAAAAGCTCGAAAACTTACGACAGAAATGAAAACATTCCGGTTAACCTTTATCACGGATGAGCCCGTAGAGTAGTGTTGTGTGAACACGTATGGCTATTATGATGGATAAACTAAACGATAGTTCGTTTACTTCTTTAAGACAATACGTGCAGAGTTGACTGTAGCTAGGAGATGAAAAACTATGGCCGGATAGAGACTGCACAGAAACACAGAAATAATAGAAGTCCGTGGGGGTCCGTCGTTTTCGAGAAGTACCGATACGGATTGACATGAGAGAGTGATAGCTGCGGCGGAACATTTTCAAATAGCAATGAGGTCCATTCGTATTGATCGTAGGATTAGATCACATCCGCCTGAGGATGACGGTATCCTCAAACATCCTAAAGCAATCAGAGCGGCCACGATTAGCGGACGATAAACGGGTGTATTTCAAGACAATCACAAGATAATTCAGTTGGTTCGGCTCTTATCTCTGTTTGGATGACAGTCTGAGTTTACGAAAAACATATAGCTGGAAACTGTGTGAACCGCTAAGGCATAGCTCAAATTCCGTGAATAGGTACTGATGAGCTAACTGGTTGTTTCAGTGAAGTTTCTAATACATTAAGTGATCAAAACTGACAACAAACTGCGAACGAATTGTCTCCCACATGATCTACCGGTCATGCTTCCCAATCATTTCACTACTGGAACAACTCTGCTTCTGACTGATCTAACGATGCTGCTGTCCGTTGCATAGGTATGAATACCAATTCCCGCCACGTTTATATTAAGATGAATGAGTGTGAACGGCGGCTTGTTTGACGATTTTTTTAATTCACGATCTGTGGCATTATTACTAAAGGTAATCGATATCCCGTACTTTTACCGACGTGGTGGAAGTTTTTAAAAAATGGACTGATGTTATCAATTAGAAATCTGACCGACCACACGATCCATTAGAACTGCGTGATTTTATCACAGCTTTATCACAATTCCTTTTAGTTTTGTGAAATGAAGTCAAATTGAATTTATCAACATATTCAACATTCTCCAAAGTTACTTGAACTGATACATAGCCGTAACTATCGGTGACATCCTCAATCACCAGGTCACATGAATTATGTCCAAGGTTGAACTAACCGCCGATGATCATGCACACGATTTTGGCAGCTACCGTGCATGCCACAATAACTAACTATGCGATTATCATCCCTAATTGATAGTGTGGATGAAATTAATGCACGGAAGTTGATATGCGGATATTAGTTTTATCACAGTCTGACAATTAGATAAAATACAATAAACAAGTTAAACCCGAATTCCGGTTGGTGAGTCGAGCTTCTTAACGATTCATATACCACTATCAACCTTGATAGAGTAAGCGCTATTAAGCTGCCAGACCACAACATGAAAGGTTTTAAAAGCCGAACCAGTGAGCTTGGCCATTTATAGCCCGTCGGACTTTCACAATAGGGTCAACGAGATCCATCCAATCAGTGCTTAATGCAAGAAGGTATGACTGCGCATCGTGACAAGTGAGGCTTTTGTATTCACACAAATTACTAACTGAACTGATGCCGTTATTTATAGTTCACTCTCTACTTTTTCATATTGTATTTGTTTCGATTACCGAGCACGATTGCTGATGAGAAGTAGCAATCAGAGAATCGCCGCAGTCCATGAACTGGTAACGGTTGTTCCAACTGCACCTGATTCACTGAATTCTCTCACGTTCATGAGACTGAAGTGAGTTTACGGTATTCAACTGCAAACACGTTGGTGATAGATACTGTGTTAATGGACGGCATGTCGCTGAGCAAATTCTACATAAATTGCGATTCAACTCGGGCGTTCCACACAAGGCGCTGCGGAATTGACCAACATGACCAGTTTAACCACGATAAGCGAGCCAATAGTGGTTTATATACCATTTATATCGGTAGCTTTATGCGATCACTCGGCGATTAAACAAAACACTTTTGAAGGTATGATCTGCAAATTCCCGTGTCGTTCGTCGTCTTCTCAAACGGATAATACAACGTAATTTGCCTCCCGTGCTATTTGAAAACTTCACATTCTAACTTATGCTACCACTTTCGTAGCAAGAATGGAAATTCAAACCTCCTGAGGTAAATCCACTCCCAGAGAACAGGTCGTACTTTGCGTACAAACCGCATATTCACTATTAAATTCTGCGATATTCGTGAAACAGGCAAGCACAAGCCATGAAAAAACAAGCAGATATGTGTAGGGTGGCGAAGGGGGACATAAGGTTGGGTGACAGAAAAAGTGTAAAAAGGCCTGAAACAGAAAGTGGGCGGGGAATAAGGTGAACAAACAACTCTAATGCCAGTTAAGAAAGCCGCCTGAGTGCCGATGTAGTGTGGACAAAGAAACTGGGGAGGTCGAATTTCGCAGTTTACTACTGAGAAGCTTGTTAGTAGTCAAAATAACGTAGATACCACAAAGAAAATAATAGTCAGACTACAATGTTCGTGAAAATTAGGTAACAGTGATGCAAACTAGCGGGCTTGACGGATATTTGATGATGGTCAATGGATCTAGGCTCCACGCTAATCTTAAACGAAGAGCACACAGGTGATATATTCCTTCTATGTACATGGGATGCTAATGAAGATGAAATGTGATCAAGCGAGTGGTCCAGACGGGTTGCCACAAAGGATGCTATCTGAATTTGCTCTCATTTCATCTTCTGTTAATTCGTTTATTTATCCAACTTTTTTCTGCGAAAGTATCTCGGACTATACTAGGGTCACATCCATCACGTAAGCACACGTTACCAGCTGGGAAGACATTTTATAGACTCAAAAAACGATCGCTTCGACTGCAGTACACGATAGTAAAGATGCAGCGAAATACTCCGGAATATATCGCACAATCTAATGCTCGGCTTCTGTGTTTGAAGACTCTTATTGCATAAAACATCCCGAGATAAAAATTATGACCCGGCCAGCTTTATCATCGTCACTCAAGTGCCCCATTGGATGTCATTCTGTCATATACCATTTACTTTGTTTTTCACTCTGGGAAATGTAAAGCCGTTAGTATTTGTAATGAGATCAATTGTGCAACGAGGAAAGCGTTGCCCCATACGGTAAGTACAGATGGTAGGCCGCCACCTTCCGGAGGTCATTTATCTGACCCTTTTACCAATCGCGGACAGTTAACACGTGGTCGTGGTCACAACTTCACTGCTTTCCACCACAGACGTTCTTCAAGATATCAGTCTATCATCCCACGTAAACGCATATAAACTACTATTTTTAAAAAGTCTATTTTTTGCTCCAATGAATAACTCATGGACCGACCTACTTTCTTTTATCACTTAGTTTTAATTCGCAATGTAAAACTGACATGATGGAATAATATGGCGGTGATCAAACGGTTATCATCGTGGACTTTGTCACTACCGATCCGCCACCACCGGCCAATTCCCCATCAGGTAGCCTTCCATTGGCCAGGGCCCCCTTACTGAATTGTCATGCATTGTTGTACATCAAATAATAAAAAGAATATTTACTATGTGTTAATCTTTCACATCGTGCATCGCAAGGCGTTTCTCATCACGCCCAAAAGGAACGTGACGAAATACACCACTTGGTTCACACCGTCCAACAAATCCGATTAATAGTTTACGCCAGTACTATCATGGGACTTGTGATGCACTCCTTCAGCCTAAATATAAACTTTTGATGAAATAAGTCTAATCTGCAATGGGACACAAAAACGGTTTCCACAGTGCGTCAGCGATGAAAGGTTGTCTTCAGGGTGCTGGTAAGAGACTAACACTACGGAATGACAAATAAATGGAATAAGATCGTGAAACAACAGTTGTGAGAGATCTATCGAGCAGGGACATTCTCAGTTGAGAATTTGATCTGCTTTGGCTCTACTCAGGTTTCGTAGGTAGGTAACGAATAAATCTTTACTCTCAGTAGCAGGAGAGAATGATCGCTGGTGGAAACAGAACGTAGTAAACAGCAAAACGGGCGACCAGTCCGTGTAGGTCTCCAAGAATACAGACTAATCGTTCTCCAGGTCTGAAGAGAAGCAGTTTACGGTTTTCCGATACAAATCTACACTGTTTTTTGTTACAGAGTTGGTCTTCGCTATACCCCATCCTATACCGTGTTCATGCAGACATAAAATTTATATGATGGTGCACTGACACGTTTTGAAAAAGATGTGGTGATCATTTCTTACTTGTCGTGTGATCTACGCAAGATGGTCGGCATACACATGGCTGAATGAACGCACTCGACTAAGTGTCCCATAGCCACCCACACACGTTTCTCGGTTTTCGGTCGCCGAGTTCATAGAGTTAGTCACAAAGAACGATGGTTATCGCAGTGCTTGCAGATAACAGAATATGGAAACATTCTATTTACGTGATGTTGTTTTCAGTCTATTACCCCAAGGGGATCAGTATGTCGTTTTCTAATCGCCACCTCTAGACCAGTAATTATAGATATTACTGAATCACATGTGCCCCACAGGCAGTCGTGAACCGTGGATGCCGCATCAAACGTTCACCTTTACATCTCCTTATCTATTACTTTCGTAGTAGTCAGAGGGATTCGCCTTGTGCCAGCTCCTACCACGTTGATAGCCTTTTGTTATGCAGGAGGAATGTTGATTTACTGGTGAAAGTAGTCACTGCATAACGTTGGTTGAATTGATAGTCTATGCATAGTGAGTATGCTATACAGCAAATCCGCTCACTCATTCAAATCGAGGATCATTCATTCATCTGTTGTCTTCAAGCTCCTTTTTGACTGTTATTATTTATCGCCCAATTACTTGCGAGTAGTGTGTAAGATTGATGAACCTTTGTTCAGCCGACTGTCCTTGGGGCTCCATCTTCGACGCACACATGCCCTCGAGGTGAAAGGGCCTGGGTGTGGCAGAGGATACGCACCACTGATGAGTTCTAACAAGAGCAAAACTCGAGTCGGGTGCTTCCGAGTGCAGGTTGGTCGGATGACCTGAGGTTTGCGCGTGAAACGTGGAGTCCCGAGCTCAGTCGGCTAAACAAAGATTGTTATTATTCTCTCATTGACTCATTTAGGTTTGGTAATTAAGTTGATATTTGAAAATGACATTCCCACTGGCAAAACTAGATCTGTTGTCGGATAAAAAAGCACATCCATTGTTCCTATGCAAGAATTCAAAGTAATGGAACGTTTTTGAATAATATGGTTCATCATCAAAAACCATGGGAGCTGTTTCACCCTTCATGAGCATCATCAGTGAACCACGTATCCAAGACGAACCCACTAGGCCTTGAACCCGGGATGATTGATTGAGACGAACACCTAACCACCGAGCTATCCGGGCTGGATCTCAAAAGTTTGTTGAACATCATAATGAAACACTATAGATAGATCGAATCTCATACTAACTATATTCTCATAAAGGAACATTTATTCAGACAGGATGAAACTGGTCCGGTTGGTAGCGTATACAAGCTGCTTCCTGACATGATTGTCTACCACTTATAAACGCTAAGAATCTTTGTACGTGCGATAGTACAAACAACTTCAGATATGGTCCCGGATGCTTCAACCAAACAGATATACTTTGACGCACCTTAGAACACGGACATATCAGCCGAAATCTGTGGTCATTAATTTCAATTCTTTAATGTTTTCAGGACCAGGAGGTGAACTGCTTTGGTGAGAAGTAACAAACAGCAAAACGGTTCGAGACCTGGAATCAAAGATGTTGACAGACTGCTGCGGAACTACCATTGATTTTTCCTTGGTCTGGAAGCATTTTTCGACCCATCGAACAGCACGATTATCTGACAGTTTCTCCATGAGGGTTAAGTCAGTGAATTTCATCTAGCTTTGTCAGTCGAACTCTATATCGTGCTTACTGATAAACCGTTACCAGCTTTCACGCTTAATTTGTAATTGAGATAGTTCAGTAGACAGCCTAACCTCATTGCGTTCATGAGATTCGCCTACCAGACGGTTGGAGAAACTAATCCGCATGGCCAAATACCACGGTCAGTTGCGTACTTACAATCGAACTTTTTCATCGTCTAAATGATTTTCATGACTTTCTTAGCCGTACTTGTTGCCACTTGACGATTCAGTTAATCTCACTTTTAATTATGGGATAGATACTGCAAGACAGCAACGGAGACGGGGAAGGGGGGGTGGAGGGTAGTACAGTGAGGTACAAAGCTGATGTCCGCGACAGATGAACTGAACTGGTTTGTGATCAATAAATGTGCATTATGCTTAGCTTGCTGACCGGTTGTGGTTAAATGGTTAAGAGCGTTTACCTACCACCTCAGAGGTAATTCTGGTGGTAGACAATGTCCATGCTTGCTTCACCTACCCGGACTTTATGTGGTTCGCTGCTACTCAAAGTCTCAAGTGGCAGATTACCCCTAATAGTGCAGTTGGCCTTTCAGGCTATAGGATATACCCCTTCCACTGCACTCATGCGCAAATATGCAATAATAATAATACTAATAATAATAATAATACTAAAGGAGTTTCGATGGCGTATAGTAGACGAAACTAACCACCGAATAACATTAGGATAGGTGGCAATCAAAACCCCCGGGTGAGTACTTTTTGTATGGGGCTTTTACACGCTTGGTTCGATTTCATGCCCATCGGTCGGCAAGCCACTATTGGAAACGCTGGTGAATAGAGATTAATAATATAGTAATTAGTGAACACCAATCAATACTTACTATTTGGCTGAATCGTTCAGCTGATACTCATTGGAACGCGCAAAGCACTCTTGTACTCCGGCATCCGCCCACAACCGTTTCATTGCTTCTAGTAAATCCTCAGAGAAGGGTTTTGTGTCTTCCATAGCCTGGATCACATCACACACGATTCGCGCGTCCTCAGCCTAAATGAACGCAGAAGACAGAGTATAAAACGCGGGAGGGAAATGAGATAGTTCATCAGAAAAAATCATCGTATTCCGACGGGATATTCTAGATCATAAAAGCATAGTCACTTGTGATTACAGACTCGAAGTGTCTATTCAACTGCTGTGAGGACGATGCAAGATCGGACGCATTACATACGGGGGAAATCGATTTGCAAAGCACCAACATCTAATAGTATTGATGACTCGTTTCAACGCAACCAGATACTGGCTTCACTTGAAATGTTTCAACCGATTTCAATAGGCATTTTACAAACAATCACGCATTAAAAACTCATTGGAGCTTTGCACAACTGTTTCGGTAGGAATCATCAGCGCCATTTCATAACAATTCACATCTTCAACAGCCTAAATTATCCATGTAAAAAACTTTTATAGGTTGTTGGTAATGCATCCGTTCCACTCAGACGCGGTAGTTAGAGTGCCCATTCAACACCAGTGACGGATGGGCGCCTCATCACACAGTGTTGACGTGTCAGGGACACAATCCTGCACATCAAATTCGAATCATAGTTGGGACTCGATGGATAGGTCCTGGCAATCCAAGCGAAACAGATGTACTGATTCTGTGGACCTCACAATTCATATCGCATTACTGTTTTGGTCCGTCCCACCAGCTCTAGTAGGAGACACTTCTGCCTTCAAACTATATTCGTTTATCGGTACAAGAGATGTGTGGTGTCCATAATGAAATCTTTGGCTTAATTGTTATTGACGAACAGCTCTTCCGGCCGGTTGGTTGAATCGGCTCCGGTCGGCTCAGACAACTGCTGGTCACTGATTGCATCATTATTCTGCTTCGCTGACTCTAATATTATCTTTGATTCTGGACAAGCGATGACGTGCTGCCTGCTTTCCGAATCGTCGATCTGTTTTGTTGAGTTCAACCTTGCCCTTGATTCTGGACGGGCGAGTTCGTGCAGTCTGACAACAGAACCGGGGCGTCCATACACGATGTGTCTGCCACTATCCTCACAATTGAGAAAACTGGTACCTCAAAGATAAGCCGTCACTGGACCATGCAGATCTATCCAATTAGCTTTTCATTTCGTTTGATTATCCAAAATAAAACAGCATGCACTACTTAGATTTCTTTTGGAAGCAGATCGGTGGGAAATCCATGAGACTTAAACTTAGCTGACGTATTTTGGTACTATGGAAAAGAATTGCTAGCATTTTCACACCTATTTCAACTGACTCAGAACGTTTTAATGCCATTCTGTGATATCTGGTTCTAGTAAACTGAAGTTATTTTTATGATAAATAACGGAATAGGATTCAACTTATAAGCACAACACCAACTTTTAAACTATTGTGGCCGAATATGTGAACGTAAAGAACGTGCATTTTCTGGTTACGTAATCCGAACACCTGCATTACAAACATCAACCGATCGACCCATTCTCTTTTCTTTCCTCTGCTTTATTGATCGTCCATAGTACCACGTTGATTGTGCAACCAACTTAATGTGGCATTTAACCCGTTAAACGTGCGTTCGCCTAGATCATTTTTTACCGAAACGAATGAATGATCATGATTGCTAGTTCAGGTAGGGCATTGGAGTCGTCTACCCAAAAAAGTGATGTGAATTGGGCAATACAGTAGTTGATTTTGTTTCTACGGAACACGGACGCAACTTCATGGAAGTTCTTTGGCATCATGATCACTGACCGGTAGTGGTCGTGGAGTAGTGAGTTTTCGCCCCAGTCACTAGTCACATTGGTGGTAGAGAGAAATCTGCCGTCACTGGGCTCGCTACCACACCCGACCCATTCGGATTATATGTGGCTCTTCACCCAGAGTCTCAGTCCAATGGACGCCGAGTCCATCCCTAACAGTGCAGTGGGTCTTTAGGGCTATGAAGTGGGAACTTTTCCATTGAAATCATGGTGAATCTGCGTACGCATTGTGAGATTAGAAACGTGGAAAGGAAATCAGGCCAGTGAGAACAAACGTATCTGATCTGTTCACCTTTCCCCCATACTATCCCACTAACTTTTAATATATTGTGCAAACGGTAATCATTCCAGATAGAGTGGGGGTATTTTGTTGGCGAGGAAGTTTGGCTCCGGAATGGATGCCCACGGTTCTTATAACAGTGGTAGTCAGTTCGACAGCTCCAAAATACTGGAAGAGATTGTAAGCTCATCAACGAATGAACACAGATGGATCGATCTAATGAGAATCATGAACGACTGCCTCTCATGGAAAACCGGTTCAAATTCGCAAACACTAGGGAGGAATAAGAAGACATTTCTCTGAATCTAGGAAAGACGATCGATGGATTGTACGTGCCCGGTATTAAATGGGCAATTTATTACCTGCTTGGAAGGCGAAACTTTTTACTCTCACTTCGTCTGACCAAAAATATGCCAGATGAGAAAATTCAACGACACGAGTCACTGTGCGTTGTGATGTTAAGACGATTAGAGAATGAATAGTTCTGTGGGTAGTTGTTTCTATGATTTGCATACTGACACAGCGTGATGTAAACCCAAAAATTCCATAAACTGAATCTTATAGCTACGAATTGTTATTGGGTTCACAAGCGGTCGTTCATAATTCGTCCACTACATGGTCTTGTTCATTCCCGCATTCCCAGTAATTGATCTGAATGCACATACGCACTCGGTCTGGTCACTCACTGTCACCAGCCCAACAGACGCTGATCATGGGACGAACGGTTAGGCAGTTGAAGTGCTGGCGGGCTGGTTCAGGCTGTTGTTGTACCACACTATTGTGATGAGGACATGAAATACCGATGGATTCGTCCCCATCGTCCTCACCTTTCTATTTTCACTCTCAAAACCCCCACTGCCAAGTTTAGCATTGCCACAAATGATATTAATACAAAACTCCAATGTCTACCCCGCACGAAAAGGGAGACAGACAGGCTATTCTAGCAGCAAACGAGTTGCCCTAATCCAGGTATCGATCGGGTGGTCGGGCGATCGAACCTTATACATGAGTGTAGGGCAGACAGCTATGGAACAGGACTGTCGACCCGAGCGTAGTCGAGGTGACGAGTCTTCGATACAGGCTATTTCCAAAAGAATACAAGCACATACACGCGCGAACACATGCAAGAAGACACATTCGCGCGTAGACAGGCGTTGGGACGTGCAGTCGAACGGGCAAACGAGAGGCAAGGGCGACCGGAGTCGATGGCTGGTCGGTATTGGCAAGGTTGTGCGAGGCATCGATCGATGGGTATAGACGGGACGTGATAGATGCGGCGCAAGAACGCACTGGGGCAGAGATGAGGCGGCAGTATGCCGGAATGGTAATATAATGATCGAAGCTGGTCCGGATGTAATCCACGTCCGTGTATCTGCATTGTTATGAATATAAATCTTGCCGGGAAACGTCAAACAACCGAAAGAGAAATAAGTAGTTTGTAAACCACGCAGCAACAGACAAAATCAAATGAATATGTAGTTAAAAGTCGTCTTTAGCGGCGGAGCTGGTAGGACCAGATTCAATTAAATCTAACACACTGATGAGAAGATAGGGAGTCGTTATTACGCTGGAAATGAGGCAAGAAATGAAAGAAGCGGACAGTTCTCCGGAAATCAAGGAAAGGATAGCAAATTAAAGTCATCATAAAGTCGAACTGAATTCCCAGTGAATGGAATTTAATGTGAGCAGATTGTGTGGTCCAATCAACAATGCTTTCGTCAACCTCAGTCATCCGTGGCGCCGACATGACATCCGCTTATCTATCGAGGGTCGGGTGTACGCTACCGCAATTAGACAATTTCTCCTTTTCGATTTCGATGTATGGCCGCTGTGGACGGAAATTATCAGTACGTGAACATTGATGATTTCTTAGCATTGCTCGAATCTGGTGGAAACATCGTGCCACCAATATTGAGGTTAGGCACGTCAAACTAATTGGACGAAGCATTAAAGCCCACCAGGCTAAGGTGGTTGGGATGTGTTACGTATGTCCCCAGATAGGACTATTCGGCACGCTGGTTTGAAAGGCCTAACGGGTGAACTTGGCCATGAGGAGCGGGTCAGACTTCCCGGGTGGCGTCCGAGAGATTCACCAACTAGACGGTTAGATGCATGCGAGAATAAGGCTAAGTGCTACTATCAATAACGCCCTTGTATTCAAACTTTTTTTCATCGACTTATTACGTGAAGTTTTTGTCTTACTCTTTTCCTACTACTGGTTCTTTTTACATTTTCCGTTGAGAGTTGGGAATCAGAACTGACCCACAGTGCATGGTTCAGCTGAGCTGAACTGTTAAAATGTCGGAATTTTGGCGGAGCGAACTAATAAACAAAGTCGCTACGAGGCCGTGGTTTCCACCTATACATTCATTTGTTTAAATACTATCAGAATACTTTATACAAACAGAGACGTGCTGTTCGCGTACCAATCGGTATTTTTCGCAAAAATAGTGCGCATTTTACGATTGGTAAAGCTATGGTATTGTGAGCGCAGGGACCGCATTGATTAGCTAACCACGGCGTTAACGTCGAATCGAACGCTGTTTATTTACGTGGGCAAAACACCTGGTCCAACCATCTGAAGACCAGCAATTGGGCCACACATTATTTTCTAATTTACCGCGATAGAAAAATGAACGCATCTTTGGGGTCAACTGTTCGTTCCGTTCAAACTAATTCCAGATGCAATCACCCGAGCAGATGGGTTTTATGAATTTCCCAACATACGCAAGTACAGGTGAAAACGCAAATGACGTTAGAGTCGCTGGAGGGTGACACTGAAATCTGTGATGAACGAACATGTGACCACTTAGGTGAAGACTAGTTGGTTCGTTCTTGTGAAAGACGCACTTAGCAGACGCGGCCAATAGTTGTTTCCGCAGTCACCAAACGATTGAGTACGTCGTAAACCATCGAACGCAACAGTCACAGTATATTTCCAGGCCATTCCTTTTGCAGTCACAGAAAAGTCTCATCAACGGAATTATTAGAACAATAACAACGAACATCATCCAGTCGAGGAAGCTCAGAAGAAGGTTACCTATTCCAGTCTCTTTTTAAAGACTCGAAAGTATAATTCACAAGCTGCAACCGGATTTACTCTGTACATTACCGTTTGCACAGTTTCAACTTCGATCTTTTATCCGGGAAAGTGATCTGGACAATCGGGAACACCATCAAGCGGCAGGTGCAGCCGCACTCTATGTAGCAGTTCCCTTTTGAACTAAACACAAAGAGAAGACTTCCACTGCCGTTGAATAAAACCTAAGGCCGTCCATATGTGTCCGTCTGGCGATTATCTACACTATTTACTCACTTTAACTCGCTAAGAACTCCTCTTCACGAGTCATCAAAATTCACTTTCCACCCATTTGATGGTTTTTGCGAAACTATTTATTTTCCGCTGCCCACCTACTGACTTCCGTGGGAAAGAATGCATCTGCGGTGCACTGAAGTAATCACGCATACCAAATTTTGCATAGGGTTCTTAGATGGTCAAATGTAAAAATTCCTGGATCTCTGCAGGATATCATCGGCTTCAATGTGAATTTCTGATCACTAGAAGCTCTCGCCAATATTCTAAACTGTTCGCTGTGCGCCGGATTCCTGAATCCGTATTCACGGGACTAAATTGTCTTCCAACAACTATTCTGATAACAGAAACAATCCTCTCGGCGGGAAATTGCGTTATTTTGGCATGAACGGCAGATTCAATACGTGCACAACTATACACCGTATTAGCATACTAATGAGATCGTCGATTGGAGTCGAACTATCAAACAGAGGCTGACCACAAAAAGTGATCGGGAACCAGCACCGCCATCACTGCTCCTGACACAAGACAGAGTGAAACAATCGCAATTTTTGATGGTTTGCTGGAGTGTACATGGATCTTGACGTTGGTCTGTGTTCAAGACGTCAGACGGCTTGTTTCTGAGTTCCTCAAAGTGACATTAAAAAGGAATTGCAATCCTAAACTCATACAAAAGGAGCGATGCACAGACTCGGGGCACATATGACAGCCGAGCACAGAAACAACGGCAAAATATCACCATCATCAACAGCAGCAACCTTCCCGAGGATTGGAAGAACGCCAGCTAGAGTGGAGTCATAGTTGCAGGTGTTCATACAATTCATGAAATGTGGCAATCGTGACAAGAAATACCTGGATCGAGGTGATCTAAAACGGCGACATAACAAACCAAACAGACTTATGGTCGTCGCCACTGACTCAGATTCAAATAGCTAATAACACAAAGCTGAGAAATGAAACATCGCATCCCATATGGTCTGAGTATGACACTATGTAGGAACTCGACGGAACCGGTCACAAAAGAAACGGAACGCACTCTCGACATCGCGAAACAGTGTAGTGCAAGATATGATAACTTATGTTTAACAAACTGAATAACGTTTCACGCTCCACCTACAATATTCGGCATAGATGGTGCTCTTAGTCGGTAGAAGAATCAAGAGGGTTATTATCATGGAATGCTTTCCGCCACTGGCTTCTTCCAGAACGTGTACGGTGTTTTGTGGGATGTTTGCAGTTTTGCCTCGCACGTACATATGGTTAGACTTGGAAACGCCTTGCATCGAATGCAACTAACGAACGTACTGTTCACGTCCTAAAAGACCCAAGAATTTCGTGCATGAGCAAGTGAGCATCGGTTTATACGAGAAAGTCACGATTCTCTACGCGTTCAACTCACCCCCTGTTCCGCGTCTCCAAACTGTATTCCCAATGTGTTCATTGCTCGTAGGATGGCCACCATAGACTGAATTGTGTTGCTGTAAACGACTGGTTTGTATTGTTTGTTATCTTCTTGAGTGAAACCACCTTCGTGGATAATTCTATACACAAAAATGAAGTGTGTGGGGGTGGAAACAAATAAACAAACCCATGAAACCGCGCACGAAGAAAAACACAACTGGGATGATATATCGAAGGTAATCACGAAATTCAATTTAGTGACATCATTTAATCAAGTTTTTATTGAGTTTTGAAGAAAAAAACTGTCGCCGGCACACCTATAGTAGCGGATAGTACTGTAGCAACAGAACGATGCAAGTATCGAACCGATCGGGACAGCCAATCGAGAGCCATAGATCAAAAAACAGACGGTGAACATGGCAGAAACATTTCGTAACAGACAAAAAGATGCATACGGACTAGGAGACGGAACGCTGTGGGATCTCAGGCAACCAGCAAGATAGCCCATTTTAGGGGCTACCGATCAAGCTGTCAACCGCAAAAATCGAATCAACCGAACAAAAATAGTGCGCAAAAGAATCAAGCAAATGGTTGCAAGCAACTCGCCAGAACAGCGAGGTCTGGGAAAAGGACTATATGAACTGTTGTACGTGTTTCACCGACTTGACTGGTTTGACTGTTCAAATACAGGTGTTTCTCGCCCGTCTTGCCTTCTTCGTTACACCACGTCTCACTGCAGTTAGTGCTGCACGACTACGATGACGTCATCAGAGTACCTGAACAGGGTTTTGATGAATCTAACAGCCAATCAGGGAGAGCAAGTGTGAGATTTGGACATTCCATCCGACTGTCACTGTAATTCGTCTCATCTGCACACCAATATCCAAGTATAACAGCTAATCTGAGAGGAGGTGGGTTTTCGGTTACTTTTTCGGCTACACTATTTTCCATAGTTTAGTCGGCTCGATATCATTGATTAAGGCTTTTCGACTGTAGCGCAATGCTTTGAAACGACGGTGTTTGGCTCCTAAATATAGAAAATACTGTAGCAAGAAATGAACAGCACAATGATTAGCATCCGAAAGGTGTATACTAACGATGAGATGTGGTGTGTGCACAGAAGCGAACAGTTACGAACGAAACTTATGCTCAGTCTGTTGCTCCTTCCCATCCCCGTGTCACAATAACATGGGATCAATGTGTTCCAAGCCAGTGCACACTAATTGTACCAGTTCAAGCTATTTCCGAATCGAGTCAATAGGTGATTGTCAACCACCGGGAGCAACTGCACGTGAATCACGTGTAGTTGTATGCCACGTGTTTTATGCATCCAGTCAGTCGGGGCAGCATAGAAAGCGGCCCTAATGAGGAGTTTCCTGGAGTTACTCGGTCTGGTCTTACGATTTCTCAGCCGTGAACGGTAATTATCCGTCAATAAAACTTTCGGCATGAAATCCACCAAAATAAATTGATAAAACTGACCCAAGGAGTGGAATATAGCGGAATGATACCTCTTTTTTCGTTGCCCAGCTAATCAACATGACTTTTGACGCAGTCCTCTCACGAGATCAGTAGATAGAGAGTTCAGTTTAACAGATTTCAAGCTGAATGAACATACTGGCTGAGAAACGACGAGAAAATCTAATAGTGATCCTAAAAGCTGCCTGCCCAATAAACAGTGATCACCTGGCCGATCGAAAGGTGACCAGTTGGTTAGACTGAACGTGTTTGGCCCGCGCGCTGAGCTAACGAACGTGTGCGGTACTTACCTCGCAATGCCTGATTTCACCGATTGACTAGAAACCGAGCAAAATTCGTATCATTCTGGGCAGATTTAGGCTCGTTTTTCGTCAATGTTTGGTTAGCTAGTGGTCAGTTTGTACTGATTGGAAGTACTGGCATTATGGTCACTTAAGCCCACCTTGCTGACCAGAATAGACAAGAGTAACCAGTCCTCTTTGTAGGATTATGGCCAACCATCGACTCAGCTTCGAGTCGGGAACGCTTACAGACAGTTATGTGCTCCGCATTTCCAAATACGAAACAACGATATGCAAAATTAATGTGTGAGAAAGCATCGATCGTCACACAGAGGTTCAGTCAGTTGAAAGCTGCTGGGATGAGAACTCGACTGAAAAATCAAATGGTCACCCGTTGAGGAGTGCTTCAAAAAATCTTACATCCAAAATGAATGTACCGTTTTAAAAAGCGAACGACTGTTAAACGTTCAATCATAATTGGGTGATTTCTTCCTGAAAACTTTAATTAATAACCCTAATGCTCATGCGTTGCTTTTTTTTAGTATTTATCAAACATAAATAGCACAACAGTTCAGGCAGAGGATCGCCGCCCATAAGAGGCTGTCAACTGGGGAAAGTGACTGGCGACCGAGGCGGGGTTCGAATCCGAGACAGAAGACCATGATGGTCGTCTGACCATCTCCTGACTTCCAAAGAAGCCGCTTTCTAAATGCAATCGGTGACGGTTAAAAAAAACATGAGAGCGATGTGATGTTTCTAATGTGTCACAAACTCTGAATCGGCAAATATACTTCAAGCCTGTGGTGGGCTCGTGATGTGAATTACCAGGCCTAAAATAAGAGATTCGGACACAGCCACCGTTGGCCGCTACACTGTCATCCATATCATTACCACAACCGAGACTTATTAGGGGTTTATGCAGTCCAGCACCACCATTTACAGTCATGGTTTTCGATTGTCTCCGATAGTGAAAGTGGGTGTAACCCCATCCTCGTTGTGTTCCGGCAATAGGATGGGATAAAAATCACGCTGGGCACAATTGTCTCATTTGTGCATCAGGAGTGTGAGTGGACGTTCCTCTTAGGAGAATCCACCAGGGAATTACAGCTGTGATTTGCCGACAGTTCTTTGTGAGTAAGCCGCGGCTCGCTTTGCGAACGACGACACTGTGGTCACCAGTTGAAATATTGGATGTGAGTAGTATATCGATCGGTGGAGAAAGTTCTACCTACAGAGTGTACAAGTATGATGAGTGGACCGAGGTGTACCGGGTAAGAAAACCTGATGAGTAGTAATAACCAGTAAACCGGTCGTGGGCTTCCGAGGAACTTTGTCCATCCACCTATATACTTCTTGAGTCCAAAATCGTGCTGATCAAACGCAATAGTCTGTGTTCGAGAAACTAACACACATTTCATAAGTGAGTTATTTCATTATAACTTAAGGACTTGCAAAATCCGTGGACACGACCAAGAAAACTGAAAAATCAAGACAGAGCCCCACACTAAAAGAAATCCACTCCAAAAATAACCGAGTCGACAATCAGTTCCAAGGTGTCAGACCGTAATGCGTTTTATACGTCGTCTGGTAGGCACGACGGTCTGTGGACTGAATCGTCTGCATCCAAATATACGCTGTACGATTTTTTTCAAATTTTTTTTCACCATTTTATGCTTGCGCACGAGTACAGATGAAAAGGTACACCCCATAACCTCAAAGGCCCACTACACTGCTAGGGAGGGATGGCGGAACAATCGTTAGATCTGTTCAACGAATGGACAGTTGGATAGACCAATACTTGCATTTTGAGAGATTTTCCCTTTTGGAATAGAAACGTCGTTGTTTTGGATGCTTTCACACAGCAAGACGGATTTGCACCGAAGACAAAGTTGATTACGCATTACAAAAGCTGAAAGAGGCTTTGACTAAAAACGCTCATACTGATGTACTCATTGAAAGTCAAGAAACCTAAGGTCACAAAGAAACGATTACGTCGACATCGAAACCATGAGTGATGCTTTTTGTCCATTCAGAGGTGTTGACGTTAACTGTTCGCTCAAATGACGATTTGGATCAGCGATTGCTCGAGTACGCGGCGTACAGCTGACCTCAGAATTGTTCATGTCGCGATTAGGATTCCAACACCTTCAGTGAAACAACGTCTGCCTCTAATTCAGTTTCAATGTAAGTGCTGACAGAGCAGTAGTTACGCGGTTAAACATACTCCAAATTGGGTTCAACGTTTCGTGACGCAAATCAAAAACAAGTCTCCGAGCGGGACACGGGGGGGGGGGCTCTTGTATGGTGCGTCCAAGAAACTGACGAGTGTATCGAGGCTGCAGAGATTTTTGCAGCTGAATGTATGCGTTCGACGTTCACAACAGCTACAGTCTACATTATATCTGAGGTACAAAAACATGAGGTTAGTGCCTTGGATGAATAGTCGTCATTTTCAAAATCGAGAGGAATCACACCATTTGGAATGTTGAAAGGGATGATGTGAAATTTATCGATAAGAACAAGTTTAATTTAGACCGCCCTAATGGAACCGCATACTAATGGTACAGCTTCAGAAAAAGCAAGCTTGATCACAGTCATCGGTGATGTCCTTGTGATGGTCTGGGGTGCAGCAATTCAGGACAGAAAATCCCAGCTAGCAGTTCTAGAAACGAAGCAGACGGATGACTCCTACATCAGAACACTGAGTAAATTTTTACTTCTGATGATTCCGGGAAATCGACTAAGGACTATGATATTTCAATATACCAACGCAGCCATACCTGAAGCCAATCTCGTCAGAATGTGGCTGTTGTACAGGGACATCAAGTCCATGGACTGACCCGCGCACAGTTCACACCTGAACCCGGGTCGGTTAGCGAGGCGAGTCTATGCGGATAAGTCATGGGCACCTTGCACGCGTTGATATTAGCCATCCTCCATGACCATCCCGAACATAACTGGAGCCACGTCTGGACGTTGTATTTCAGTCATTACCAATAGAGGTTACTGATTTTCGTAACCAGCTACTTGTTCTATCATTATAGTCTAGAGGTGAATTTAATAGCATTTCGCGCCCCCTCGGCCACTTTTCCCGTGATAAATCGATTTATCTGCTTTACGCCTAAAATCCGTTTGTTTATTTGGCACAGTAGTGGGTTGACAAATCAACCCGTCAAACCTGGTCCACCTAAGTAGTTTGGTTCGAAAGTTATCGCAGAAGAACAGGGTGGGACTAATAGCATCTCAAAAGAAAAAGTGAATACAGCATGCGACCTCTCCCCATTGCTCCCTCGTACACACAAACACGCACATGCACACACAAACGTAGTCCACGAGATTGTTTAGCAGAAAAGCAATATGGTCGATCGAACCGAACTTCAGCGAACGAAACGGGACGATTGTTGCGGACTGATGTGTGGCACGTAAGAGAAATGCGCCCACAAACAACCGCCAATTATTGATTATTCGTTATGTTTACTCTATGGACAAATGTCTGTTGTGTTAGCCCACCTCAATTCTTTGTGTTCGGTCGACTCTGCGATTTAGAAACGGATAGGCACTCCATTCGAAAATGGGCAATTTGTCAACACCAAGCGAATGAACCAGTTCACGTGAATGAACAGAAATAAAACCGATAGTGAACAGTGATTTATCAACGTGTCATGGAAAATGAGAATTTTGTGCACCTTTGACGGTGTGCACGTCTAAACTATGCCTCTGTTTGAAAGCACACCTGGGGAGGACGACTATACGAGAGAGAAAATCTCTGGAGAAAACCAATTCTTACTATTTTCTTAAACTGTCACTCTTCCCCTGACAAACTACTGCCAAGAATGATGAATAAAATAAGCTGAACATTAGATGCATGGCAATCTGATGAGAGATACTGACGCACAGCAGCTCATCCTGCTATGACGTCAAAAAACGTCCGGCCACAGAAAAATGATTGCACTGGCACACCCAAAATAATTTGGAGAACTGAGCACATCCACATTTGACTGACTAAGTAGGACGGCAAACTTAAATGTAATTCCAGTCATTCGGGCCAATAACACCACGTATCATGCGATTTTACAGTCACAATGGTGGTTTTTTGCTCCCAAGATGATTAAGTCCCGTTGAAAAACTGAATTTTAAATTAATTCTGGTTCCTGGGTCCCATTCTATCCACCCCTCCTTATTCGAACAATACTCGTTTATTCACCGCGTGACAAAGGTATGGGACCCCGCTCATTTTTCCGCATAATTCCGGCTCTGTATTCCCCGACGAAACCATATCTGGCCAGAACGACCGAATGTACGGTATGATTCGGCATACCAAAATTCCGAATGAAAAAATTCGCTGTGCTAATCAGCGCACGAAGCGTAAAGGGGGGGGGGTGACAAAAGTATCGGACCCCAATTCCGATGCGTTACCCCATGGAAAATTTCGTAAAACCAGACGGAACGTTGAGCCTGGCAACAAGCTGACTGGTTCGGTCTGTGGATTTACCGACTGACAAACCCGTGAGAACCAGAGTCACGTGAGTCATGTGCTCCAGAGCACGTGATGTGCCCAAGTAGTCTGACCAGTCATTCTCGTTGGGTGCACTTATATGCCTTATCGAGTTTTGCCTGCTCAATGACACACGGAAAGTAACAGATTTCGAGAAGGGCGAAATATCCGTATTCTACCAGATGGGACTCAATTTGCATGGAATCGCCGGACCATGCAATAGATCGAGAAATTCCAATCGACGGCATCTGGAATATAACCAGCAATGTGCGCCTTAAAAACGAATAGGTTGCGCAAAAAACTAACGAAATCGACGGACGCAGATTAACTCGTCTAGCCCCCGGTAACACATGCTCCATGTCGAGTTTGAATTCTTTGATCGAAATCAGTGTTCCAAAACGAACGTTACGAAGAACGTCCCAAGTTGCGTCATGGATGAGATACACAAACGCAAAAAGATACATTGCCCTTACATCGACGCATAGAGAACAACGTTTATCATGGGCTGAAACAAATGTAGCGTGAAAAAAGTGGAAAAAACGTCTACTTTAGTGGCCAAAAATATTGATCCTGGATGAACCGGATGCCTGAAATTATTACTGGTATGATATCATAAACGAACTTTCAGTCAAAGAAACAACGACAGGCGCTCGGTGATGGTTTTCGGAACCTTCTTAGCTTGTTGTACTTGAGGGCATACAAGATTTCGTTGCGTATATTCGCACAATTTTTGCGCCTGCCACTGACCACCAAATTACAAGATGAGGCCATATTCCGACATAATAATGCTCCTGTCCACTACTCATACCCACCACAAAATGCTGACTGTTGTTCCGCGAGATCAAGGTCATGTCGCGGCCAGCCTGTAACCTAGATCTAAACCTGATTGCACGATTGACCGGTCAAAAAGTGAATTGGTACCCACCTCAAAGCGAGAATGGGTAATGTATTGACTAGGGAGCAATCACAAATCTTGTAAGAAGTATGCCGATATGTATCGAGGTTCTCAAGCAGGATGGTAGGGAACACGATTTTAAGTAGTAACTGTAGAAGTCGAGCTAAGAGGCGGAGAGTCCCATACTTTCTTTGCACATTCTGATTTAAATAACTCAAAATAATTTTGTCGTTGTTGTGAAGTTGTACATTCTGCATCGCAATGGGTATTCGGTCATTCTGACCGGGTACGGTTTCTTTAGAGAATAAAGATGCGAAAATATTTGGGAAAATGAGGGCGTAGGGGTCCCATACTTTCGTCGCGCACTGTACAAGTCTGCTTATTATTTGCCGTAATCTCAGTGGTCGCCAATACGCCCATTATGGTTTTTCCCCGACACTCCTGAACTGGAACTGAAAGTGTGAATGTATTTCAAGACAGTTGGAACGAACTTCGTTATCTTCAATGTGATTTAAGCTATCAAACTTTTATTGATCTCCCATACTATTACACTGGCTATTATTGTCTTCCCTAAGGTTTTTTGGAAAGGGTCTTTCTTGGACTAACTTATACTGAAAATGTTTACTGAAGTACGCTAAATTACCTTTCTATCGACCAAAATTTAGTCCCCTTGTACTTCAGCTTGCCATTCTTTGCATTCTCACTCACTGACTTTACTGTTCCCTGATAATCTTCCAGGTTTAAAGTGGAAAAAAGGAACTCCCTAGTTTGTTCGCAACAATCTAATTTGTACATCAGAGTTGGGAGTGGACGTTCCTTGCAGAAGAATCCACAGTTGTGATTCGTCTGAGAGAAGCATCTACTCACCCACGCCTGATGCACAAATCAGATTGCTTTGAACGAGCACATACGGAGTGTACAACTATAAGGATGAATGGGACAAGAAGTAAAGGATACGCATACCTGATGAGTAGCAGTAACCGCAAAAACGACCGTGTTTCCGAGATGCTTCATTCATCCACCTGTAGATACTACTTACATCTTGTTTTAGCAGCATTAGCAGAGACCCTTGCTGACTTTATCATTAGCAAACATAATGATGCTTGTGACAATTATTGTTAGATTGTAATCCTAACCTAAACCATGTCCTCAGCCCCATTTTCCTCAAATCCGTTTCTCGCTCGTTTGACATGCAAAATCCTCCCTCCCCCGCGCCTCTCTACCTATTAAATAGCACTATTGTTTACGCTGTTGTTCGCTATTTGTGGACCGAATTGACGTGATAGTAAATGGTCTTAAAACACGCCTGAATCGCTAGTCTAACTATATCTTCACGTATAATTTTTTTCTCACACACATTTTTGATCACATTCAAATTTGCCCGATATATTCACTATCCTCAGCAAATCATACGCACCCTTTATCCAATTTTGTTTCTGGCCACTGGACTGGACACGATTTTGTCAGCGTGAGGTGGGATTCAACTGTTCTCCACCACCAAACGCCGGGGTATTAGTCAAGTGAGAGGGGGAGGGGGTGCGGAGCATAACGACGATAGATTGCGTGACTCGAGGATAAAACGGTGAATAATTTGAACAAAGTGAGCTAGTGCACAGTGGTGGAAAATGACACCTAGGTCACTTTGTACTAAACCTAAACACAGGTTGTTTTAAAGTTGAATCATTTATACTTACCGAGTCCTATGGGATACAAAACGCTCGTCGCCGAAAAAAACGAAATCACTCGGGGAAAAAACCTAATTCTAACCGAGTACAGATATTCATGACGCTGCAGCTGAGACAGTAAAAGGTAGCAACAATAGGAAGCGAAAAAATTAAAGGTATGAGAAGTGGTCGATCACTTACTTCATCTGCTTGACGATGGTACTTTTTCCGGACTCTCCAGCACCTGAAAAATAAGCGAGAGAAATGAAAACGTAAAACTTGATCAAAAAAAGTTGCGTCATCATATACAGCAAGTAGCCGGTATTTCCTAAAGGTCAGACTATTGAGCTGGAGGTGGCCGATGCGAACACCAACTCTGGTGGCAAACAGCAGTCTGTCGTCGACCTGGACTCGTGACCGCATCTGACCTAATGATTTTCCACTCTAAACTTCAGGGTTGTGTTTGTTGGTTCTCTCCAATAATGCGATTCGCCCTTGTGGCGATGGGATGTGCCCCTTTTATCGCACTCACACAGAAACAAGGAAAAAAGTACCCGAAAGGGCAACTATGGTGGGCATAACCTCGAAGCACAACACAAGAGAGAGGAAGATTTCGAGCAGACGAACGAGAATGATGTGAATGAATTGCTGTCTCTATTTATTCCCAACGGTACAGAAACGGAACCAACCCAGTGCTGACCGGTTGTACTGAGTCTCACACGAAAACTGGTTACCGTTCGACAAAGAACGAACCGATTTTCCGATTCACTCATCACGTGCGAGACTTACGTAGTCGTTGTTATTCGGTCATGATCCCACCCACTCACCCACCCGCCATACGCAGGTCCAAATTTGGGATATTTGAACAAAATTACGTATAACAGGACGTCGAAATATTCGCTGCCATGGGTTACCGGAACCGTCCATTCATGGTACTTTTGAACGGACACTAACAAACAGATGTTTGCGTAACTTCATCGGATAAGATAATTATCACAATCATCACAATAGATCGCCCTCAGAGTTCGATGAAATATACCTCGAGACAAATTCACGTCCGCACGCCCTTCTTGAATTTCAATGATTTGGGCACTTATAATTACCCCAAGAATTCCATCTCTTGTCAAAAATCTGAGATCCAATTCTAAATTAGGATAACGAATTTCAGACAAAAACCACGTACTGAAACAAAGTTATCGTGGAAAAACAGGAAAATTTACCAGGGCAAAAGGTTACCACAACCTAAGAAAGCTCACTTATATCTTCGATTTGCGTGCTACGATCATACCTTTTGAAGATCCCAGTATACCTTATCGTTATGCCTTTCGTGAAAGACTGCATCCCACCTTGACGGATATTGTTCCATTCTCGTCTCAGTGCGATCGCGAGTTCATCTGTCAATGCATACATCTTGCCATCCTTGGCTTACCCGGCGGGTCAGAAGTTCTCGAAAGTTCTTCATTGGGTTGAGGTAGGGGCTGTATGCTGACCATGTCATGGCTCTGATCCCATGGCGATGGTCCAACGGTTATCATGATGGCATTTAAACCCTCCTGTCCCGGATTGGAGCCCTGCTTCCGCTGCTGGTTACCTTCCCCAACTGACAGCCTCTAAATGGCCGTGGCCCCCTTACTGAAATATAGTACCACTATATAATTTAAAAAAAGTAAGTAAAGGTAAGAATAACAGTAAGAGGTTTTTTGTCACACGTGAATTTGTTTTGTTCGAGTTAAAACGTCCAGCCAGAGTGCAGCTTTCGGTTCCGATGTGGAAATGTTGTGTTAGAGGCTAGACGAACGAATCTGTGGGTCGGTGTAAGAGATTTTCGGTTGTCCTATACGCCTTTTCAGTGGAGTTTCATAATTTTCTTTCAAATATCATCGTATGGAATCCCCTGATCTGTTTCACTTCCTAACGGTTTCTTGTAAACTGTATTATTATTGGTGAGATGTTGATATACGCCTTTTCTCGAACTCGGTCTTTTGCAGTAGAATATGGTGCTCAAAATGGCGGTGACCTCGTGATTTCTCAAGGTGACTGAAACTGGTGATATCAATCAAGTAATTTGCCAGTTGATTACAATCGATGCCCCGTCAAAATCATACCTCCTTCCTCGGGCTTGTGTGATAAAAATCTGTGCAATCATGAGACCAATCTTATGTTGAATTCGTCTGACCAAGACGTCGGTAACGTAATCACTCGCGGGTAGTATACCGAGAAGGCGTCTCGAGGTTCACAAACAGAATGACCGTAGCATGCGATTTTGGAGAGAGTGAACGAGACCATATGTTGGATGGTGGAAAACTTTCGTCACGCCCGATTTCCTCATTAATCTCGATATTTGTGTTCCAATACCAGACCGAAATTCGATATTGTAGTTTACAATGGGACTCCTTAGTTTATGATAAGAGATGGATTTCTTGGACTGAATATAAGCGCTCAAGTGGCGAGCATTCAATGGGATGAGGGGTTGGAAACTTATGTATTAAAAAGAAGACCTGGATGACGAAACGCATCAGATCTCATTAATTCAGATACGATACTGGAACGGCGGAAACAAAAAATGTAAGCGGTTTGCAGACTCCAAGTTGTTCCTCTCAAGTGGTTGCGAGAATTTTTCAGGCGATCTGCGAGTGGACTCACTTCGGTGTCGATTCGTTTTTCCATTGTTGGAAAGTGCTATTTCGCATTAGGTGATTGCACGTCCGAGATGTAGCAAACGAATTTTTTGTTTACCTGGAGTGCGCATTTTGTCTTCAGTGAATAGCATAATCAGTTGAAGCTGTAATCAGGCCAACATCAATGTTTTATACAATCGTTTATCACGCAGTATCAACGCGCAACTCATCATTGAAAGTCATGAAAAGCATTGTGCAGCTGTTTCAGTGGTGAGTTCACTGTTGATACTGCATAGTGAAATATTGTATTGTATACGGTGCTATAATATGATATACATATTAGGACCACAGTTAATGGATAAATTCGAGTTCCGGGAGAAAAATGTAAATGAACTCACTCACGCGGTGAGCTATACATTCGGACTTCTTACTATAGGGCTACCGCTACACCCATAACCGATTCCATCTTCGGTAACCCATGATGGACACAATCCCTTGAGAAAATGTAGTAAAAGAAACAATATTTCCCTGTCACTAATGACATGCTAGTTTGATACGTAAATAACACCGCATGTCCATACTGGCATGCACAATGACACACGATTCACATAACTTCACAATGTCTCTCTCTCTCTTCACAACACTAAAAATCCTCTAATCAAACCAACGAATAACCGGTTGTGGTTCTAGCCACCTATACAATCTGGGAAGGTGCTACTGGAAATCAGTGAAGACAACTGTTCTTTTTCCAGTGTTGGTGTTACTCACGTGATCATAGAGTTATACTAACATGTAATCTTCTTATCACACACACAGCAACCCTCATCTCTTGGGTTCCAGCCACAAAATCGATACGTATCTATGAGGCTGTACGCACAAAACTTTCTCCATACCCTCGCACCAATTCACAGTCTGATCGTGGTTTCACTTCCTCCAGATTTGGTCAGAACACGTAAACAACTCACACTAAGACAGGCGATGATTCAGCATGTGATAAATAGGTTTGAATCATCAAGGGAGGTGGGGACTGTGTTGTTATCTCAGACACAGTGCGGTACTCCGCGTACGACGCACGATCAGATAATTCGTTGTTCACACGGGCTATCCATCAAACGTGCTCCAATTCTCAATAAACGGTTCCCCATTGCAATCCTGTCGACAGAGTTGAAGGGCGCGTGAACGTCCTATCGACACGTGGTAAACTTGATGGTGGGTAAGTGACTTTCGGCTGAAGATTCGATTTGACGTACCCCCGATCGACACGAAACACAACCTGCTCTTTGTGGGTATGTCCTTCATGCGCATAGCATCTTTGCAGCGAGATAGGCATTAAAGTAATGCTAATATTCCCCGTAGTTCACGTAGTCACTATGCAAGTCTTCAGGTTTTCTAAATGACTCAGTTCACAAGGATGTGGCCTAACCACGTTGTAACTTATCCTTGCTGATGAATGATATCCGTTTTGTAGTTTGTGCGCACAGTATTTTTCATTTCTATTCTCCTGCAAGCTTTATCTGTATGAACATCTGTGCACAAGACATGCCAAGGCGTTTCGAACTTTTCTTTTACTAAACTCAGAACATTTCAGTTGTCAATACCCAACTATCATCATCATTTATTTCGAGGATTGTAGCTTCTTTATAATCAAAACTCACTTTTTTCCAATCGACCTTCAGGCGAAATAGATCTTGTACCCCAGTACTGTTCACTACTCATCATACTCTTACAATTCCCAGTCAGTATCCAAACGAGAAGAATGACGACCGAGAACAAAACGATCAACAATAACTGCTGGGAAGTTCATTCACCTGAAATCCAGGCGGATTCACAAGTTTTCCATGCATATGAAATGGATGCGACAATCGATTAGTGCGCGATAATTGCTTACGTAACTTGTGGCTAAATGGGTTTTTCTAGTTGAATATCAGGTATAATTCTAATCCGGTGTCAGGATTACCAGCTTCCCGCAGCTTGATAAGACTGACCTTACGGTCTTGTGCGCGGACAACCCAATTGGTGATCCAGCACCATCGGAGTGTCTTTCACAAAATTCTCACAACATTTTCAGGAAGAGAAAGCGGCCAATTGCATGCTGCCAGGGGGGGGGGGCAGTTGACAACTGTGGCGAGATTCGAACTCAGTCTGCTATACTGAACATTTAACTACTGCCCCATATAACAGGTGGTGGACGGTAATCCATTGTGGCTTAGCTCATTACCATACCTGGCCTGTTGCGAGCTTATGCGGTCTTCCTTCACTCCAAAGGGTCCGGTTTCTGATCATCTGCAATAGAGTGGCGGAATTTCAAAGTTATGGGGGTATACTCCCTCCACTGCACTCATGCTTCAACATCTAGTAATAGAATCATCCTTAATAGCGTAGTGGACACTCCTGGTACTGGGATGTGCCCCCTTCCTCAGGGCACTCATGAATAGGTTGGGTTCAATTCAATTAAACCATTAACCTCCCACTGCTGTGCTCTGCTTTTTGTTGCCACAACCCAGCATCGTCAAGTTCAGGGCAGAATGAATAGAAGCCTAAAGTGAGAAAAAAGCCGAAAACAGTAATCTCCGCTGTCGCCCGGCTCGTTACCACACCTGGCCTATTGGGATCTTATGTGGTTCTCCGTCCAAGTCTTACGGTCTGTTTCCGGTTATCCCTAATAGCACAGCGGGCTTTTGTGGCTATGGGGTGACCGCTTTCACTGCACTCATGCGCAAGCATGCAGTTAGAAAGAGTGGAAATCGTGGAGGAGAAAGAGACCGAATGCAACTAGGCCGCTGACCACGACACCTAGTCATTTCACTTAATGACTTCGGCCCTCTGGTAGGTGGGTTACGTGAACAAACCCCCCATAAACACTAAGAAATTGACGGGACGCCCGAATTTGGGAAAGAAAAACCTTATTATACAGCTGAAGGCAACGCAATACTGCATCCAGTCGAAACAGCACTAATTAGCAGCAGAATTGCATAAGGACATGAACAAGTCAGAAACTTATCAAACCCATTTTCTCTTTTATTGTTTTAAAACTTTTAGCTATCGTTTTTTTTATTCCATGCTTGTATGTGAGTGCAGCAGAAGGAGAATAACCCATAGAACGGTGTTGGTCGGGTGGTTTAGAGCGTTTTCTTACCAATTCGGAGGTCAGAGGTTCCCGTCTGGGCACCGTCGGTCAATTTGATGGTAGACAGTAATCCCCACTGTCGTCCGGCCAGTTACCACATCTGACCTTTTGGGACCTTATGAGTTTCTCTGCTCCAAGTCTCGGAGTCTTATGGCTGTCTATCCCTAATAGTGCGCGGGGGCCTTTGACGCAATGGGATAAACCTCATCCATCACGACGAGACTGCAGCTTGACGTGGTGTGATGGCTTGCGTACCTCTATGACCCAGAGAGCTATACAGGATGGCTTCCTCAAGCCGGAGATGCAATCATGCCTGACAGATCAATCGGTAAAGGCCAGACAAATTCCAGCATCCTGGTCCTCCAGGTTGGGGGTCGATCTGAACTGGCGAATCGGTCGGTAAAATTAGTGGGATAATAATTGGTCAAAGCAAATGGGCTTCCACTCAGCCACCCAGCTTCCTCGCGGACAGGACCACGTACGTAGAGTCTGGCCATGCGTTAGTTTTAATGCGATTATCTCTCCATCTCCATGGTCATTGACGCAAACCGCAAACCTGGTTAGCAGTGCAGCATTTGTTTGATCCAGAGGTCCGCAACCGTTATGAACAAAAATTAGCACATGAGCTAGGATCTACGACGAACAGTAATGTAGATGAGCATCGGGCCCATATCCAGCAGGCAATGCACGTGGCAGCAGGTTTCACCTATGGTCCCAGATCCGATGTCTATCAAAGACACTGGATTTCGCAAGAGTCGATCAGGCTGATAGAGCAAAAATGTCTGTTCTCGAACAGTGAGATGAATAAGATATGTAGAAAACTACAAAGGCAGGTTACGAAAAGCTTTAGGAATGGTCGCAAATATTGGTGGGTCAAGGTAGCCGAAGAAATGAAAATAGCAGCTGCTTTAGGTAACAGATAAAGACTTTTCAGACGTATTCGCGACACCGGTGGATGGCAAACCCCAGTCAGCGAAACGATATGCGATAGAAATGGAGAGCACATTCATGGTAAAGAGCAAAGGCTCGACCGTTGGGTCGAATACTTCAAGGAGCAGTTTAGCTGGCTACGCGCTAATGTAGTTAGTCCGACGTCAACAACTGCAATTCCTTGGGGAGTATCACGTGAACCCCCATTGGAAGTAGAAGTAGAGTCGTGCATTCGATTACTAAAACGAGGAAAAGCGGCCAGTTCCGACGAACTTTCCTCAGTTCTTTTCGAAATGGGTGGTGGTGCATTGATAAAATCACTTACCACATTGATCCGGGACATTTGGAACGAAGAACGTATCCCGCTATTATGGGGTGAGTCATTGATTATAACCATCTTCAAGAAGGGAATACGAAACGACTGTAGTAATCATCGTGGGATTAGCTTGATTCCGATGATCTCCAAGGTATTAGCCTCGATTTTGTTGCGTCGTCTCACACCTGCTCGCGAGAGGAACGCCCACAAACAACAGGCCGAATTCCGCCCAGGTCGAGGATGCATCGATCAGATTTTAACTCTCCGTCAAATTCTTGAGGCGCGTCACACACACCGCCGACCGACAAGAATGGTTTTCCTTGACTTGAAGGACGCCTTCGATCGAGCCAATCGAACAGCGCTTTTCAGTGCTCTTCAGCGAAAAGGTATGCCCCAGAAGTTTGTGAATCTACTGAGGTCATTGTACTCCCATACTTCTGGCCGCGTAAGGGATTACTGTGAACTATCCGGTCGGTTCGAAAGGACCAGCAGTGTTCGACAGGGATGTCTAATTTCTCCATTCTTGCTTAACTTCGTCATGGACGAGATAATGGAGAATGCCTTGGGTGATCTCCAGGATGTGGGCATCGAAATATGAAATACTGAGAAGCTGTGTGACCTAGCTCACGCAGATGACCTTGTCTACGTGTTGGAATGAACGGAACATGCTCAACGTGCACTAGATAGACTTGCGAGAGTTGTAGCTCCACCCGGCATGCTCTTTGCACCTCCAAAGTGAAAAGTGATGTTCCAAGACTGGACGTCAAGGATTCCAAGCTTGATGCTCAATGGGGAGGTGCCAACAACTGTTGACCGCTTAAGTTACCTTGGAAGCAGCGTGACGACGGATGGGAACACGGTAGTAGAGATGAGCTCAAGGGGCGTACGCTGGATTGAAGCACTTGTGGCGCCGACCTGATATTTCCCTGAAGCTAAGAGGTCACGTGTACTGTGCGGCAATGCGTTAAGTTCTGCTGTATTGTTGCGAGACTTGGGGTCTGCATGCGGAAGATATTCGTCGTCTTGAAGTTTTCGACAATGCTTGCGTAGTATCGCTAAGATTGGATAGAATGACCGAGCAAGCAATACTGAAGTCAGAAATCGGGTATGGGGTACCACTTCAGGTAGTTCTGTATCATAGCGTATCCAGGTTAGTAGGCTTCGTTGGTGAGGGCACGCGCTACGTATGGCAGACACACGTCTACAGCACTGTGCCCTATTTTCCTTTCTTCCTCAGGAGTGGAAGAAACCATGTGGAGGTCAACAGATTATGTGGCAGCGAGGAATGAGGAAATGTACAGCAGACTTAGGAGAAGTAGGTGCTTCACGTATTCGTGGTTGGGGTCCAAAAGATCCCTCAACCAGTTGGCTGGGGACACTAAAAGATATTGCGGCGAACCACGAACAGTGGCGATCGTGTTGTCATTTTCTGTCAAATCAGAACGATTGGTCGATGTACGTTTGTACAGTGAGGCTGTGTATTCCGTGTGTTGGCTGTCAGGGCGTTCTTTCCTTTTTCGCACCCGTGTAGGTCCACTCCCTGTCCATCCTGTATATTCATACTTTCTTATTCAACGTGCCACATGGTGAGAAAGGCGGTGGTTAGTGGGGCTTGCCCTACTGTTTAACGCTGTACACCTCTTACACTGTACTCATGCGCGACCATGCAATAAAAAAATCTGACCATGGAACTTGCAATGGCAGAGAACCACATAAGGTCCCAAAAGGTCAGGTGCGGTCACATGCCGGACGACAGTGGAATACTGTCTACCACCAAAGTGACCGGCGGTGGCAGTTTCACTTTCCTAACCACTCGACCACCACTGGCCATTGGGAACAATCAATCACGATTCCACTGTATTGTATCGTCATAAATTCTGCCGAACAAAATGCAGGCCTTGAAGTCAATACCATCCATTGCAACAGCAACATCACGCCATAGTCGCATGTGACTCTCGCTGTGCCATATACGTAAGGAAAGATACTTCCTATATGAACTTAGCCGGATTGGGCAAACCGATTGAAACGTACACTTCGTGCTAGGACATTGTTAGGATTAGTGGGGAGAAAGACCCTTGTAGCAAAACCACTCCGAAACCGATCGGTTTGTTTAGCAGCCGTTTTACACGGATCAACATTGAATTCATACGAAGGAAATTGACGACCGGAGTAATGTGCAAGGCTTAGATGACGTTTTATTTAAATGTATTGGTTTGATTTATCGAAATACCTCGATATAGATCGCTCTTTTTTACTCCCTCGAAATTGGTAAAATAAGGACAATTATCGAAAAATCATAAATTAGGAGATACAAATGAACACCGTAATAAGTAACTCGGGAAAAGTGAAAGAAATTAACTAAGCGTATCACGCATTTCAAACGATTGGCACAAACTGCTCGGAAATCGTTCAGAAACCGCTCGAAAACCGATCGGCGTAATAGTAAAAATCGTTCGAAAACCGGCCAAAAACCTACCGGTTTCGGCCGGTTTGTGCCAACCGTTTGAAATGCGTGATATGCTTCGGTAATTTCTTTCACTTTTCCCAAATCACTTTCTACCATGTTCATTTCTATCTCCTAATTTATGATTTTCCGATTACTTGTCCTTATTTTGTCCATTTCAAGGGAATAAAATAGAGCGATCTATATGGAGGTTTTAAGGACATTTTGATGAATTAAACCAATACATTTAAACAAAACGCCAACCAAGCATTCGGTCGTCGATTTCCTTCATATGAATTCAATGTTGATCCGTGTAAAATGGCTACTAAACAAACCGACCGAAAACCGATGTTACGAACGGCTGCTACCGAATGGGGTCCACGTTGATCCTACACTTTGAAACGCTAAGTTCATTAGAACTCGATGAAAGAAAAGGAATTAATATTAATTAGTGCTGAAAGGAATTGCGATAGAGTCACTACACAGCACAAACCAACAAAAGAGAGTTCAAAAGAACCGTAGCGATATTCACAGACCGAGAGATGATATGCACAGCACAATGCACGATCGACTATCGAATTTCGCTGGTTACTTTGCCGAACTCCAGTCATCTTCCCGTAAATGAATAGCAGCTATCGATTCCCACACGTGTTCGTATCTTAGTGACGAACCAATCATCAGCAGAATCTTGATCGAAATTGGAAAGAACACCCGAGTTAGTGGACGAACAATGAATGTAGAAACAGCGCATTAGTAATATCAATACTTTGAAGGGAGTCTACAAGCTCCAAATAATAATTCGGAAAGTTGTCCTCCACGGATGATCCAGACAATTGCATCATGATCCCTCAAACTGAGCTGGATGATGACAACTTTTTCTCATTGCGAATATAAAAGAACTAACAACCAGCCAAAACGGTTTTCCATATGTTCAACGCATCTGTAGAAAATTCAGGCGTAAAATGAACCAACTATGACGTAAGTTTTGAACACAGTTCGGAAGGTTTATAAGGATCATTTTTCCAATTAGCTTCGACTTCGCATTTAGTGTTTAACTGATAGACAGGAGTCCGACGTCACGTGATTCGTTAGGACCTTTGACTTATTTGGATTCCGTATGGCCATTTACTCCAGATGTCAAGGTCATAGTTCAAAGCCCCTAGTGGCACAAGTTATGGAGACAAGTGGTCACTATGTTGACCTTTAAGCCTTTCGGTCTCGCGTTCGAATCTTGCTTTCATCGGTCAGCTCCCCATTTGACTGCCTGCATTCGGTTGCGTACCCCTAACAGGAATATAATTTGTCATTTTATTTACTTCCTTTTATTGTAACACAATGACGCATATTTAGGGAACTGGCGAGAGTGACCGGCAGCGGCCGAAGCAGGACTCGAACCGGGAACAGAAGAGCTCAGTGTCCATCATGATTACCGATCGATCACCGCACCTGTCGTTGAACAATAAACGAAGGATGCAAAGACCCCCTAATTGTTAATTTCTAGATAAAGTAAACTGACCAAGTTGCTCTGGTATGCAGCCATGGAACAACTTTCACAGTCACATTTTATGTATGATGAACACAAGTACAACATTCAGGAGAAATATTCCATTTTCTACATAGTATGTTTTCTGTTATTCATTTCATGAATCGTTACTTTTTGTAGAAAACGTGAACATCTTAGCGTAAAATACCAGTCACCAACAGATTCCGATAAAAAGTAAGCTCACCCAAAAGCAACAGTTTCACATCTTTGGCGGCTTGCATGCCGTCCTCTTTCAACTTCTTATCGATATTTCTGCTCTGCTCAAGAGCATCACGCTCCTCTTTTGACAACGTACAACCCATTTTCCCTCTTTCGACTTGGGCACACAAAACAGAAGGTGCACAAAGTAATCACGGTCTTCCTCTGGGTCAGCGAACGGAAATGCTACCGAGACGTTGAAAATCTGACGAGAAAGTTGATAATTGAGATTGTTCTCAACAGGGTTGTGGAAATAAAAATCGGGACACCAATGACACACTGAGACTGCGGTCAGAAATCCTTGGAAATCAGAGGAAAAACTGCTCGGAAAACTACACAGTGGAATCTATCCGCCACGCACAGTTCGATTACCAAGGTGGCTGTCGGTGGATATTCGCTGTTCTGACTCAATGTCAACGCGAGGCCGAGACTGGCGCTGGGCTGGATAGCCTAGGATAGAGAATAGAATAGGGTCGGTTGGACTGTGTCCGACGAAATCGTTTAATCCTCGGCGGGGTGTGTTCTTCCGTGCGTGGGTGGCCGGGTCTTGGGCACTAGTACTATGTGAATCAATCACCCAACCGATCTGCGCGGAACGAAGGGAAGTCGTTTGTGGGTTGATGGAGTGGGCAAAATGACAGGTGTGGTGGGTCCGTCCCTCCATCTCTCGCTGTAGAGGGAGACAGACTTACCTGTGTCACCCACGATCAACACAAGCGAACAACCAAGCATGTGAGAGCACGCACGCGTGCGGAAAACGATCGTCTGTCCGCTTCTCTTGTTTCTCATTGGTTGAGAGTTTTATGCACTTCATCCATTAGACGGAATAACAGCTGTTGGAAGAGGAAAACGCGAACGAGCGCACCTCAGCGCACCCGTGTCGTGCAGATCGCCACCTCATTCAACGATCTGTGCGGTGAGCCCGTTAGCAAAAACCAGTCCGGCGTCCAATTGGCCGATGTACCGTTTTCGGCTAGGGCCATCGGATGCACGAACACATGCGATTAGTTCAGTCGGGGAATGGTGGTGTTTTCGTTCATCCCGTGGCAGGCAAACGAATGTCTGCATATCTTATCGCCGTGCCAGTATGTCCCGCCGACGATGACGTAGTCTCTCCGATCAAATTACCTGCGCCAGGTAACTAGGGCAATAATGTTGTACTTGTTTTTTCTGAATCAAGTCAATTGTCAATCATCCCGCTATCGCGTGCGGTCAAAATCGCCACTGTTTACGGACGAATATATCACGTGGTTCGCCAATCCCTGGGCGATTGTTGCATAGTGTGGTCGTTTTTTTATGCAAGTAATAGTGAGGAAGACAGCGATCTTTGTTTTTTTATTTTTAACTTACAAAACCAACGCGGAAGCGCACATGTTTTTATTTTGTCTGAAAACGGTCTGGTGTATTTTGTTTGTGAAAAAGATTAGTGCTTATTTCCTGAGCCACGTGTGTTGCTTGGTTCAAGTGATGGATCAATCATTGTTGTTTTCTCGAAGGATCGTTTTAAATACAACAGAGCGGGGTAACGATAGAGTATCAGTTCCTTGCGGGTCCATTTGTAATAGAGTTAGAAAGAATTGCGAAAACGATCCCTAGCTTCGAAAATCACCTCAGATATGGGCGACCTATGTTCTGTTCTAAGGGGAGAAATTGGGGAACGTTTAATAGTAAGCCTCGAGACTGAACGTGAGATGAACACAGTGGGGTGTATGATCTCAAAGGTGGGAAGGATTTGTTATAAGGAGGCTTTAGCAAACGACCCGGTTCTCATAGGGCGCATCGCGAATAAATGATACTTGGGACACAGTCGAAAGAAGTGATTGTTTATCATGTTGCATCAGCGCAACTGAATTTTCAGCTGGGTGTTTGGCCAAGGCAGTGTGTAAACCTATGAGGGTATCGGCCGGCGCATCGACAGACGACCCAGTTCCGTTCGGTTATCGCCTGTCCAAGATCAATAGCAAGCTTTGTCTAGCGAAGCGGGTCGATGGCACAATCAGTTCATGTCAAAACAGCGAAATCATCCAATCATCCCCCAAACAGTCATTTTCACCGAACGGAACGAAGTCAGTCGATCGGGTTTGTAACTAAAAGATTAGCCAGAAGACCCGATTAAGAGAAAAATTCTCAAACAACATGCTTCGGACAATGTTCTAGACTGCGGTCACTTGGCACCCTGAGTAAGCTATCCTTTTTCCATTAATAAAATGAGATGGTACTGAAGCAGAGATGTATTCTCGATTCTGGGTATGTGTAGTTCCGGACAGGAACGGCTTCAGTATGTTCAACATTCTGGGTTGGTATAAGAAGAGCAGGCAAGCCTGACCAATCCTTTTAGTCACATTTGAATTTTAAGGAGCGTGGACGGACGTAGAGTCCATTTTTAGGATCATAAGTTGATCCTTTGAAAGTTATTTGATCGGTTAGCAAAGGCCAATTTTCAGAACGAGGACACAGTCCCGATTTTCGATTCTTATGTAAGCAGTAAAATATTGTATCTGGATGACAGAACGAAATTCTCCCCGAAGCACGACCGGTATCACGGATGTTGCCATCCGTCAGGTATACGTATCCTGTACTCTCCTGCCCAATCATCCCTACACTAGAGCGCTCCACAGTTCGCTTGTCACTGAATGTGCATAAAAATTTTGATGCGTCTTGAGATCGTGCTTACATGTAACATAAGAAATCAATAGTTCTTCTTTGGTTAACTCAAACGGAAGCGATCATTTGCACAACAGTCAGCAAAATTCTAAGTGGCCTGAATGACTGTTAACCATATCGTTTGTTACCCAATTTTTAGCAAAATGCGTCAGTTGTGAAGAAACTGTAACACAGAACAGCCAGAGCATATTAACCGTTTCTGAACGGATATGACAGCTGTGAGTAGTTGGTCCAGTCAATCAAAATTCACAAGTCAATTTCCAATATTTTTCAAAGAAAAGCAGTCTTGCAGCACCATAATGTAGCACGACACTGGACCAGTTTTCTATAGGGGAAAAAACTCGAGGTACTGATCACAACAAGTTTACATTTGAAAGCGTAACTTTCGCGACACAAATTTGAACATGGAAGTCAACAGCATTAGATTGCACGATGTATTCCGGACCATTTCGCTGAATCTTAACTAGTGCATACTGCAGTCAAGGTGATCATTTATAAATGGTAAATTAAACGTTCTCATGAGATCAAAGGCAAAAGTGCACACACACACACACAACTAATGGTAGCAAATAAAAACGCGTTACCAAGGCAAGGCTAACGTAATTATCCATTCTCGCTATTTGCACAGCTGAGGATGACGTTAGTTATGAAATCAATCATAGCTCAGGCCACTCTCTATCGACGCTATATTCATCATTGCTAACACGAATGACGAGTGTGAAAAAATGTTCTACCACTTCAACACCATACACCCAAACATTCAACTAACCAAAAACGGGGAAGACAACAACAAAATCGTATTCCTAGATATTGAAATTACCCGCCGAATCGGTGAAGCAATCCGAAGATCAGTCCATCGCAAAACTACGTGGTCAGGACAGTATCTACACTTCACCAGCTTTGCCCCCATAAAGTACAAAATCAGCCTCGTCCGCGCCATGTTCCACAGGGCACACGAAATATGTACAAGTGACACGCTGGAAGAAGAGTGCCGTATCTTGTTCAAAACTTTCGAGGCCAACGGATATCCAAAATCATTTGTATCCAAGCCCTTACAGCCACCACCGCGCAAAACGAAAGTTACCACAGTCCCAAAACCTACCTACAGTCACCTTACAAATGTGATGACATTAATACCCTAATCAGCAGACGCCTCAACTGTGCTGTTAATCGTACGTATTATGCCGCAAAGATCATCATTCTCTATACAACCTCCCGGATGAAACTACCATCGATAAAAGAACCGCTGCCTCTCCACGCCAAGTCAAATTGCATTTACCAGTTTAAGTGTGGGTGCTCAGCCACCTACATCGGCAGAACGGAGAGACAACTGCGTAATAGAATGGTTGAACATATTCCGGTTTGGTTACAAAGAACAATGAGCGGACAGATACAATCAGTGACGTCATCGAACGCACGCAGAACACTCAGGTCATCCATTACGAAACACGTGTGGGAGACAAACCACTGTGTTAATCTGAGCACGGCGTTCACCGTCACTTATGTCACAAACAATCGATGATTATTGAGATACGCGGAGGCATTAGCAATTAACCAACGTCACCCTCAACTGTGCAAATAGCGAGAATGGATAATTACGTTAGCCTTGCCTTGGTAACGCGTTTTTATTTGCTACCATTAGTTGTGTGTGTGTGTGTGTGTGTGTGTGTGTGTGCACTTTTGCCTTTGATCTCATGAGAACGTTCAATTTACCATTTATAAATGATCACCTTGACTGCAGTATGCACTAGTGAAGATGCAGCGAAATGGTCCGGAATACACCGTGCAATCTAATGCTATTGACTTCTATGTTCAAGCTTACATTTGTTAATAACAACTTTTTCGAAATGACCCAAATGTTTAAAGTCGTTAATCCCGGGGAGAAGTCAGAAGCTCTTCGGCATGGCCTCAGCTTAATTGGCAGGGCTCCCACGGTACTAAAGCGTGGGCGGTAAATATGCATTCTTTCGAATCCCGCTGGAGTCAACGACTTTTAATATTTGGGTCATTTCAAAAATTTGTCTAGTCTGCCAAATTCCAATAACAACAGTATTCATGAAGTTGAATGGGTGTTACTTGCAAGCATAGATAACGCTTTTTTCAAGGACAAAATACAACTCTCTGCTGATTACTGGTTCTGAAGAACCACAAACTCATCGTGGGATGAAGAGATTTCATAATCGACCTTCCAGATCATCGGCTAACCATTGTGAAACTTGTCCGAAATAAGGTTCGGGAACACTATTCATGATGATAGGCTTATTAAAATACTTCAAAGGGGTGAAGTCAGATTGCTGCAGAATGGCTCATTCGAACGGTTGTCAGCTAACCGCGGATGCAAATCATCTTTTAATGAAATCTACTAACGCAAAGGAGAAGACGTTCATCATAGGAGTCGTTCGCTGCGCGGGCGATGAGCTATTACGGTTCTAAGGCAGTGACGGAAGGGTGCAATACAATTTAGGTGAACGTGAAACACTGTCGAGGGCCAACCAAGACAGACTAACGGTAACGTGTCATTCGCAGTCATGTACCCAGAGTTCGAGTCCTACAGGGGGCTCGGCGGGTTTCTGTACCGCTAAGGATTCCTAACAAAGAAGATATTACAGAGGCATTCGCATAAACAGTTGTCAAACACTGTTTTCGTAATGCCCTATTTGTCGTTGCTCTTTTGTTCAGCTGACATTCAATCGATAGATCAGTATCGCCCAGCTTGTTTTGTTTTGATTGGCTCTCAGTTGGTCAATCACGTTCGCCCATGTATCATGCTGAGGTCACAGGTACTAAGCATCACGTTCGTTTTGAATTTCCGATAAATCATAGTTCCGTACTTATGTCGTTCATATTTTTAAGTTATCGGCTTTAACAGAAGAATTAACTAAACATCACTTCCATTTTTTTCAATGGTGAGTAGAGCGTTGGTACGGGATACTGATTCTGTCGTACCACACGGAATAAACGCAATCACCTATCTCAGGTACCTGTGGTTATGCCCCTACCCAGGAACACTCAGAAAACGTATGAAGGGTTGATATTCGAACGAGTCTTTCATTGTTCGTTAGGATAAACTGGAGATTCTGTCGAAATAACTGAGTCAGTTGGTCAACCGTGGATCGGTGGTTGAAGTGCACCTATGTGGAAAGCGATTCGGTTGCCCAGTTACGCCAACGTAGTAACGAACAGTGGCATATTAGCTAGACTATTTTTTTGCATGCCTGCTGACCGTGGAAACCAGCAAGGCATATCTGTCATCATCAGGACACCCTAAAGGAATCATTTTATGAGTAAAATGAATATTTATGTGTGGTTTATTTAGTGCATACCGAAACGGTTTCCTAGTAACAATGATTTATGAAAGTGAGAACTGAATGTACTTGGCCGATCGAACGTAATGGAATAGTTCGTACACTCAACAAAAGCTAGCTAGATAAGAGCTGACCGGTACAAACTGGTTTGTATGTAAAAGAAAGTATGTAACTATTGACAGATAACGTCTTAACTAATCATAAATTGACATCAGTGTAGTTGGACGACCTGATTGTCAAGGTCCGACTTCTCCTAATAGGTTGGATTCTGGAAATGAAGCGACAGCGTACCGGGCCGTGTGTGTAATCGTTCAAATCGACGTATTAAACAAAACACTATTGGGATTCTTTACTCTGCTTGTAGTTCCCTAACCGGCGATGGTCAAACAGTTATCCTCATGGACTTTGGACAACAACGACCCGGGTTTGATTCCCATCACCACCGGTCACTTTCCTACTAGGCAGCCTTTCTTTGGCCTCGGCCCTCTTCCTGAATTGTTGCAAATTGTTGCATAATAAATAAGGAAGGAAGTGAAAATAATGTTTTAGTATTTATAAGTGTGTAAAGGCAATTACGCTCAGAATCTACGCCAACAAAACTTGGAAACCGACAACTTTGGTCAGGCGTCTCTAGAATAGTTCTCAGATCGGCATTTCAGTAAATCATGACTGAAATGTATCTGAAGTAAGAGATTTGAGCAAAAACGTCGCATTGAACAGTGTTTGAAATGTTTGATAACGGTAATCCACATCGCCCGTTTGTTTTCTATGCAATCGAAATCAACAGGAAACGACTGTTGATCTACGAAAAAGTCCTCTACGTGATTACGGGGCGTAATACTCGAGGAATTCCCGAAGTCCACAGGCAAGAGAAGACTTGTGTTGGTAAAAAGATATTAAGGATGTTTGAGTGACCGTGTTAAACCAGCGTTGGCGGACAGCCAAGCCACGTTGGAATTCCGTAATGGTGCCGTACTAAGCGCAAGGCTTGAGACAACGGAATCTCGAGTGGCAAGACAGCCGATCGATGGAGTGGACCGATAGATGAGCGATGAATCTTGCGAGCGTTGTTGAAGCCTCAAGGTGTGGTCGCCCACACAAGTCAAACCAATGCGTTGCGTGCAGCAAGTAGGGAAACATGACAACAACCTGTACATTCAGTTTTTTTGCTAATAAAGCGAGACTATTCTGAGGCAGAGTTGGGTTCTCACTAGAGTTAGTGAGACGGTACAAAACGGGTACAGTGTATGTATGGCGGTACCAGCTTAGTGACGATGCGACCAATATTTATACGGCAAACCACAATGAAAGCAACAGTAAGATATGGCTGCAAAGTTCCAGTGAACTTGGTGGAAGTTTATTCGTTTTAAGTTCATCAGAATGCATGTATGACGTATATTAGAGCAACACTGCCAAAATCAAGCGTCAGGGTAAATTTTGAGGGAAGAGGTTTAAATGGTGTCTGGGAGATGCTCATTTTGTTCAAGCGATCGGTACCACTAAGAAACTGTTAGTGTGGTATCTCGACGACCAAACTGAAATCAACGATTTGGAAATAGACATGTCTTATAGACTGCCACGGTCAACAGACTTGCAATAAAAATTGTCTAGCTAGTATGCCACTGCTCAGTACTACATTAGCGTAGCCGGGCAACCGAATCGCTTTCCACATAGGTACACTTCAGCCACCATTCCACGGTTGACCAACTCATTCTGTTATTTCGACAGAATCTCCAGTGTATACTACCATAGCATTGATGACTCATGTTTGAATTTCAAGTATACTTCTGACCCGACTGGTAGTTGTGTTCTTTGTCCACATCACTAGACGTAAATGGACAAAACGTAAGGATGAGAAATTGCTTTCGAATAATATGAAACAACAGAAACCATCAAAAACGCTGAAGTATCAGTAGTTCGAAGTAATGTAGGACACACTAATAATGCTCTACTCACCATTAGGAAGCCACGTGAACAGAGAAGAGCCGTTTTAATAATGTTAAGAACTAACAGTAGCAAATATGCTATGATTTCGGAGCGCGCTATGCTGCATCAAGGCTCCCTGTATTGATTCGAACGCTTCTGCATGCGGTCCAATGGGCTGCAGCTTCCTTTCCAGCATCCAACTAATAAGGTAAAGTCGAGCCTTGACAGTCGAATCGTGCAGCTACATCTGGGTCACTTTATAATTGGTGATTACCTTATCCACTAATAGCTTTTATACATAAACGAGTTTGGACCAAAGCACTATTCGTAACGTTTGAACTGAGAAAGTATCCGAATCGCTTCAATTTAGAACTTATTGGAGGGTACTCTCCCTCAGCTTCTACTATCGTGTTCGTCGAGGAAATCAACGAGAAAAGACCGTGAAGTGCCAACCGCGTGCATTCTCACGGGGCCGGAGTACAGAGACCACACCCTGGCGTGCGCCGAGAAAATGTGTTGGAAGTAGCGCTTGCGGTTGTCGCGTACGCGAAACGTACCGTCAAACAAGTACTAGACAGGGTGTGATCGGCTGCTCACTATAGAGGCCCCCTTCTAGAAGACCGCCCGCAAGAAGGGTGTCGATTTAGGAGTCTGGCAAGCGAATGGGTATGTTGCCTGTGATAACGCTAGTGGAATAAATAGACTTTACCTTTCTTTGTGACTTTGAAACCTTTCGCGGGTTCGCACAGCAGCTCCGAAGTCCTCGGATCCGGTGGTATTGCCTGTGGATGACATTCGGTCACCTGACGGGCATAACAAACAGGACGACGAAAGAAACGCGTAAGGTTATTCTGAAATGAAAGGAACATTTTGAAAATAAAATTAAACAACTACTTGAAACCATTTTATTTGAATTAAAAAGGAATTGACAACATGGGTCCCCAACAGCGGAGCAGGTGGACCATTGACTTCAACACAACTGCCGTTCAGTCTTCGGTCGACACGTTAACGTGAATTTGGCTGAGATGTCGCTGATGAATCATTCCGATCTGTAATCACAACCATAGACTGATAAAGTTGTCTGGCGGTGATTCCGCGATTTGGTCAAAGTTAATTGTCATGGAAGTATGTGACACCACTGGAATCAAGACATATCAGTGATGACTGTAGTCTTCTCGATTTGAATAAAATAGCCGAACTTTCTTTGGTGGTTGCATGCACCGCATTTTGGTTTTGCAGCAGGAAGTTGTTGAGGAACGCCTCAGAGTCAGACAACCTTCTCGAGTTGGTTGATGCTGCTAGAATTTTGACTGGGCGCATCAAATTCTGTGGCACTTTTTGAGCACGGGTAGTATGGTGTAGTACGCAGATGCCGATATCCGACTTTTTCAGCCGCTTTTTACAGAACTGTGACTCATTATTGGTCACCAGCACTTGTGGAATTCCCTCCCGACTGAAGCTCTTCTGTAACGCATCAGCTGCGAACAAAGTAGTATGTGTAATCCTCAGGAACACCTCCGGCCATTTGGAGTATGATTCTATCAGCCTTAAGGATTGGCTTCCGTCTTGGAATGGGCCACAGATGTCGGTCTTCCTCCGCCACGGGATGCAAACTACGAGCCAAGGGTTGCTGTTGTTTGGTCTCGACTTGACTTTGGACAGCCACACGTCGCAGTGATTTGGCGTAGTGCAGATGTCTGCATCCAATTTCGCCACTAGCACATCTGAACAAAAAAGACAGAATAGAAATACTGCGAGGAATTACTTTCGTATACTCTCATCGGTCGTGAACACATAACATCACACACAGAATATGAAATGTGTTGCCCGAAAAGGTGGCAAAAATTAGTACAAATGCGTGTTTGTTTGTTTGTTTGTTTGTGTGTGTGTGTGTGTGTGTGTGTGTGTGTGTGTGTGTGTGTGTGTGTGTGTGTGTGTGTGTACCTCCACATGAAACCTTATTTTCCATTTGTGAGTTTAGGCAAAAGAGAAGATCGGGCTGGTTTTACCGTCGGACATTCTCAAACCCCTAATTATTCTGAGCTCAGACGACATTCGCTTCAATTTTCAAGGAAGAGCTTGCAGACAGGTTAACGGAGTTGCCATGGGTAGTCCCTTCGGCCTCATCCTGACAGACATTTTTATGGGAACGGTTGAAATGGGGTTGAATGCGGTAATCAAAGGGACCGTTTTTTTTTTACAAAAGGTACGTAGGTGACAGATTCATTGTGCTGAACAAGCCTGATGATCTCAGTCAATATTGGAGAAACTTAAAGCAGCCCATTCGAGCTTAAACTCACTTGTGAAACAGATGACGACAATTCGTTAGCCTTCTTGGATGCGATAATGACACAAATACCGGATGGTTCTATCCAACTCTCAGTGTTTTGCAAAGAAACATGGCCCGGACCATACCTTCACTTTGGTAGTTTCTCCCCTACGGGACACAAACCCGCACTAGTTAGAACCCTGTTCTTCGGGGTTAGCAAAATACGTATCGAGGATACTCCCACAAATGAGACAGAAAATCTTCTCGCCACTCTGCATGATAATGGCTACCCGGACTCCTTTATTCCTTTCCACAGTAGGCAAATGAGCATATCATCTACATCCTTCGACACTGTGACAAAACTGCATTCACATCTCCGTCGTCCACCGTGATCCACACAACCAAAGAATACTAGAGGTGTAAACGATCAGCCAGCTTAGAACTACATTGCGCGTTCAAAAAAGTTTGGAATTTACCCTTAACCTATCATGGTTTTAGCCAATCATGCAGCAACAAACCACACAGACTTCGACATACATACACACACACCTGTACAAATTAATGTCACATTTTTGAGCAACTCGTTTCATGACTTCCGTGTAATGTTATGCTTTCGCGACCGATGAGGGTTTATGGAAGGAATTCCTCTCGCAGCACACGTCTTCTCTCTTGTTTGCTCCAATTCACTACGGGATCTAACTAACACATCTTTCTAGCCAGTGAGCTGATTTTCTTCACGCCCAAATGGAATTTTGCAATTCATCCAGAGCCGACTTACGGAAAGGAGGTGGTTTGACAAGCCGGCCGCGATGACAAGGGACTTCATCTGGTTTATGCTGAATTCTTCTCGCAGCATTTAGGATTGGGGATTCTTCGGCTTCACCTCGGGCTGCAACCTCGCCTTGATAGTCGAAATCACTGACGAGTAGTAGCGCTTTGTCTGCTTCCTGGATTTTCTTCCTGGACACTGGCGCGGTCAGTGAAATGAAATGGCACCGACCTGCAGCTTCAAATCTTGAATATCGTTACAGGAAGTCCGGTTGTGGAATTATCTTGCCCAGTCGATCCAGAATATCGTAGTTGTAGGCAGCTAGGATAATGCTCCATCGCTAAAGCATAGCAGCCGTGGATTTGGCGATAGATTTGTCTGGGTTATATAGGAACTGAAGAGATTGGTGGTCACTGGAAATCGCAGACGTCAGTGCCACGAGGTACTTATGTAGTCTACGTACCTCCCAGAAAACGGCCAAAGCTTTTTTCTGCATCTGGGAAAAGACCTTCTCTGCCGTACTGAAAAGACGAGAGATTCACATGATTGGATATTCATCCTGTTCCAGAACTGCTCCAATGCCCAATTGGAATGTGCCGATTATGGGCACGGCTCGTTCAGATGGTGCGAGTAGAGCTAGTATTGGTCGGTTAACAATATATTTTTGTAAGATCGTCCTACTGCCAAAGATCGGACGACTGGGCCTAAAACAATGGTTGGGCTCGTGTTACAAAGTTCGGGGTGAAACGGGAATAGTACTACACGCATCCCGGAATTTATCGTAAGTGCACCTGATTCTTAGGTAACTCGATTTCGATTAGTGGTCTGAAACGATATGAATCCGACTGGTATCCGTCTGCGTTAACAGTAAAACTGTGGAAGTCCAATTCGGTGACACTAATTTGCGCTTGGTGGTTTTGATTGATACACTTCGTTCCACTAATCAGTGACCAAAATGGACATTCGAATCTCCTAGGGTGGCGCTAAATTTTTGAACGTTGCACATGGTGCGCTTTGCTATATTTGCGCGTCCGTCAGTCCGAGCAAGACAACCAATAAGATCGATAAGGAACTGCTATATTAGATCACACTGATACAATCAAATACAGTACCCCCCGGCCAGACTATAACCTCCTTGTTTGCAGTGGCCTCTCTGAAAGAAATTTTTCTCCGTATGAAACCTCCTACCAAGCAATAAAACCCCCGAATCGAACAAGAAACACTTTCATTGAGATTTAACCCCTAAAAAGGAACATTGTCTGATCAAATATATTTAGGAATTTCGTCTTCCGAACAAAATTGGTCGTGCGCTTTTGTCTAGGGGTATGATATCAGTTTCCTGACTCATTACTACACCTGACATGGTGTTCCACTCCAGATTTCAGTGTCTGGTTGCCGTCTATCCCTAATAGTGCAGTGAGCCTTCAAAGCTATAGGATACTCCCCTTCCATTACACTCACGCAACTTTGTAATTAAATAAGTTGGGTTTTGTGAGTTCTGATCGTGTTGACCGATTCTTATGCGGGTCAAGCAGCAATAGTGATAATTACTTTGGTTGCTTCGGGGTGGGAGGGTTTCCGTCTCATAATAAGACACCAATATTGTTCGCCCGTCAGTGTGACCCAGACACCGATAATCTGAATGGCAATCCTGATGCTATTAAACCGTTCATGTATCAGGTTTTGATGAACTTTGAGATGACGCATCGCAGTATCACGTACTTTGTCCGCGAATCACACTGAGTTCTTCTTAGTGTTATCAAGTCGACACAAGTTCGTCTGGTCAAATTTACTTTGTACAGTACCGCTGAAAGACACTCTTATCGAACCCCGCGTTAGAAATGTTACCACTTCCTCATCACCATCTCCCTTCCTGAAAGCAATACCTCTCAGCAAGAAACAATTTCAGCTATCCTGACCAGTGTTTCTTGCTGGGGGAGGGGGCCTACCGTAGTATTTTGTTTAATAAATTTATTGTCACCAATAGCATCACTTACCAATTCATATTCAAACGGAAGTGTTACGTATAAACGGGATAATTTTATGCGCATTCGCAACTTTTGTCCTCTTAGCTTTGGACGCGAACAGTTCCGAGCTTAACCTGTTTCCGAAAATACGGTTGATAGGTCTTGGCTCAACATCCCAGTCACCCATCAAACTCATCAAGTTGGTTTGGTTCTGAATCAAGGACAAACGAGTCGCACGATCCCAAAGAAACGATAACAAGGCTAAATAATACGTGCCTATGTCCTCCTCAAATTCGCGAATAGCGCTCAAGTCAAGTCAGGTTTGTGCTTTATGTACCCGAGAGCTAATGTTCAGCTGCAACATAACCACTGCACTGCAAAAATCAGCAGTGAAAAAACAGCTATAGGAAAAACGTGTGTTTAATGGGACGGGTTAAGAAAAGTCGGTAGTGATGGTATGTGGGTTGGTGAGGAAACGAGCAAGGTAAGGAGCTACAGAAAATTTATATGCTCTAGTGCGTACAAACAGATATTTGTATTGCGATCGAATAGCAGATGTTCATAGGAAATTTCCAAGATCGGGATGAAGGGGGTGCTTTGAGTCGTCCCACACAGAATATATAGGTTGCTCCCACATTCGCCTTAAAGGCTTCCCCAATGCATGCAGTCGCATGATCAGAACAGCCAAGTGGAGGACGACAGGCAATATGAAGCAAGTCCGGATTATTAACAACACAGGTGGAGCGTGGCGTAAAGTCTGGTGGGGAAGGTGACAGTGTTCGTCAGGACAAGGGATGTAAAGAATCTAATGTTGAGCCTGTTCAAATGACCAAAGGCAACACATAGGAAAGAGTCAACAAAGTTCGGTAGACTTATAGAGACAATATCAGAAGATTCATCAAGCTCAGAGAGAGGAAAAGTTGGGGAAATGTACACGTTAACAAGAATTATTGATGTGTGATGACTTAGGTGTTTAGGTTTGAACTCTAGCACAGAGGCACTGATGTAGTATGTGAAATACGTAGAAATACTTTACGTCCGATTGCACCATAGTTCATTTATAGAAGTAACGAGCTCTCCACCACGTGCACGGTGCGGAGCCTGGCGATCGACGCGAAACGAATCAGAATCATCCAGTGTGATAATTTCATCATCAGTATCAGTGTGGAGCCAGGTTTCTTGTAGAAAAATGACACCCAGTTGATTACACTCCCGTTGATGGACAAAATCAGTCAATTCGATCAATTTCACAAGCAGTGATCGAACGATGGATTTTACGATAATTGGTAAGCACATACTTGACAAAGCTTGCTTCTTCGGTTCAACTTTCCAACCGGCTCGATGTTTACGGCACTGCTCATGCTGGTCCGTCATTACCGTGAATCTGTGATTCGAAATCTATATCATGAAATCCTTCAGTATCCAAGTTGGAAATGATTTCTGGGATGTTTGTTCACATACAAGAGTAAATTGTGTACTGTTTTATCACCAGTGGGTTTGAATTTAAAATAATGTCCTTGTGTGATTGTATCGTCTCGCTTGGATCATAAATTTACCCCAAATATGGTTAGCTTCTGTCTTTTCAGCCTAATCCATCTGATCCAGTGGAGCGCTATTCTTACTTCACTGCATTTGTTGTGCTGTTGCAGTGTATTCAATAAATTCGTCGAGACACCGAAATTCCCAACTTTCTACTTTAATAAACCTTGATAGGCAGTTTAGTGAACAAACTCTAATGATGATGACCTTTATTAACTTTAGTATCTTATTCGGGAACTGGTCAAGAAGGATTCACCATGTGTCCGCTATTCGCTATCCTGTTGGCTGGGTGCACGTCTAGACTACGGTGTAAAGAAAGACCAGGACCGAAGAGATCCATGGACTTACCATCAACGCAAGCCTCTGATCTCTATCAGCTGTATCTCACTATTAACTTTCCGCCTTACAGTCTGGTCATCGCTAGGTGCATCATATTCGTTCGCTATTATCCGGATACGAAACTTGACGTTCATTGGAAGTCAGGGCCCTGCTACGATCGATACCGCGTGGGCTCACTCGAGTGGTATTGGCACGTGCTCTGCTTGGACGAGGTAGACACCGTGTATGCACTATCGCTTGAAATAAGAGACAACGAATATAATTAGTTCAAGCGATGCACTTTCCTTCGAATACCTTCTTTTCGGTATCTGATAATTGAGAGGAATATCTGACTTTTGCCAGTGAAAACCAAATGCATTTTTACGATTTTTATAAAAACCATACTGTTCCCTAGGGTCAGTATCGATCACTTGCTAGTTATAATCCGAATGGTATTTTGTCAGTTTTATTCTACCGATCCATACAGAATTACTGGGTTTGAAATAGAGGTTTTGCCCTCTTCCCAGTGTTCAGAATGAATTTGGAATGATCAGTAATGTGCTGAGAATTATTCGTACATAGAATACGAACTTCCCAAAACTGGAATTCCAGTAATGGGACTACACCGCACCCAGACCATGAACGCAATCAAGTAGACGCGGAAGTCAGGTAGTGCTCACTGATGTTCGTGTATCAGTATTCGGGTTCGGTTATGAACAATTTAAGCAAGTGAATGTTACGCATGTGAGTGGCAGTCTGTCAGGGAGCACAAAGGACGGTCAGTCAGTAGTGAGAGGCTCTTGTGATGAGCGCACTATAATATCTGACTTACTGCCCCTAGAATCGTGAGAAGCACGACTCAAAATACAAGCTTCAGATCATCCGGTATCACTGGCGGTTAGTGCGGTCACTAATACTCAAGTGCGCTCGGTTTTCTGATTGAAATTCCGACAGTGGGTGACACTGCGACCCGACCTAGTGCGGCCATCAGTGGCATACTAACATTTGAACTCTTTCTTCGTCTAAATATTTCCCCCCTATGATTATTTTTAGTTGCACGTTTGTTTTTTATGCATCCATCTATTTACTCCGTCTACGACTGTCTGATTCCGCGAAATAACAACAAACTCCGGGTCAATGGCTGAATAAACTCAACCGCATTGCCCTTAGTCATTTAATCAATGCGTGTCGACTAGTAGGTTTGAGACAACACGGGTCCGGTCGATAAAATAATTCTAACTTCATTCGAGGGCCGTTAGAGTTACAATTTTAGTAAGGATTCGCCTCAAGAGTTTTTTCGTATGGCGACCGTGCATCGTTTTTTAAGCGTTCCAATAATCACATCGTTGCGGTGCACTAACAAAGCGCCCAGTTTATTCACTTCGTCGATTGTTGCTTGAAAAATACAAGAGAAAATCTAGGACCTAAAAGGTAGAAAGTATTATTGAAACGTCTTACAGTGTAGAGTTGACTGTCACTGGTTTGAATTTTGAAGTTGTGAACTGGAATTCTGCGTAAAAGACTGTGAAATCAAAATGGCTGCTCACTGGGACAAGAATCTCACAGATGTACGATCCGTGCTTGTTTGGCATTACAAGTGCAGGTTGCAAGTCATCTGTGAGTGTCCAGATTTACTACTGTGGTATGGCACTAAGGATTTTGGTATACTTAGCCGATATTTCCCGTTTTCCCCATGGCAATAGACAATGGCGTAACGGGATAGACTGGAAGATATAGATCACAACAAGAAGACAACAGTTCACTTTCCGGGCTGGGTAATTCTTTGGTCAGCCCCTCAAATACCGCTTCCAGCTAGCTGGGCTTGTTTTTGTTTCTTGAAAACGTATAACAGAATAATCAATAATGACATTCTTAACGACATCGGACTGTTGACACTGCTCGGGCTTAGGAGAAAAATAAGATCAAGCTTTGGCAAAGCAGCCGCATATATTGCATTAAATACAGACTACCTTGCTTTAGGGTGTCCTAACGATCATTTAAGTTGCATTGAATGAATTCACGAACTGAACGACGAAATTTTGCACTCCTTTGCTTAGAAATTAATGGAAATACATAAATCAGATAGCTACTCCTTCAGGTCGTCGCATGGGATGAATAATGGATATCCTGATAAAGTCCGTTTTTAGAGCAGCAATCGTGATACACGGTTCCCTGATGTCCGGGGGTTCTTGCCTAACGCCCGTTAGGATGCTACACCAAAACTTGTAGTACAGTTAGACCTTAAACATCAATTTTTCCAGTATAAATAGTTTGTTGCAGCCGGCCGCCATCTGCGAACTGGTAACTGACAATCGCATTCGTCTACGTATGTGGAATAGTAGGTGCGAACAAACCGCATATATATGGCTAGTTCAAGTAAGGAATATGATAGATTAGGTTTAAAATTATTTTACTGCATTCCGGACATCATTTTGCAGTGAAGTGTGTCGCGTCTGTTATTGTTCAGATGGTCGCGTCTCAGGTTCTCATGCATCGTTCCATCCGCAGCCCACGCGTTGGATCGTGTTTCACCCTTAAATATTTATATTTGACGTTTTACTACTGTAATTTATGTGAGTAGTCAAATTATTTACACGGAAAAACATTTTATCAGAAGTACCCGGTTATGATGAATCGATGGCCCCGAGCAGTACCCAGTGGTTATGGACCATTGTGAATTGGGCGCTGATGATGAATCACTCAACCAAAATTCAGATGTAATGATGGTTGGCAGATTTCGATCATGTTTTGAGGTGATCCAAATGTGAAAGGTCTCTGGCCTCGGCGGGACTCGAACCCACACATGGCCACCACTCTCGTTTTAGCACCGCGATTGCTCTACCAGCTGAGCTACGATGCCACGCCGGAGGGACTTCGACTTTCGTCATATGGATCACAGTATACTCGCCCAAATTACAGCAGCACATGGCATCCAACACAGTGAACTAGCTTGTAATTTGACCGCCTACAGCAGGATTTCCCTTTGTACTAACCGGACTCCACCAGTTAAGTGCATTGGGCATGTTTACAATGTCTGCTAAAAAATTGAAATGGCTTGTTTGCAGCGTCTACTAGAAGAGAAAATCATGGAGAGGATGTTCTTTGTTGATGGACACTACAGCGCAGTTGAGCTACTTCTCGCAAGTAACTGCGTGATGCACATACTAGGACAAAAACAAAACAGGACTTCACCCTCAAATACAGCCAGAATAGCTATGCCCGGTTATCAAGAAAGTTATTTTAGTATACAGAGTACGAATTACTGTTTGGTGAGCATGTTTTTCATATATAAACCTATTCATAAGTAACATAAGTTGGTTTCTGAGACCGACAAATATTTCAGCCGACAGCAAATGGATACCTTCCTTCTATCGAAACCTTGTAGTCATCACCGTGCCGCACGAAGCAATAAGATAGTCTTTAAAAAGTTTGACCCGGCGAATTAATTTTTTTCAGTGATTTATTTTGAAGCCGTTTACGGATTTCATGGGAGATAGTACACCAAACATCATGCGGATAGACATTGAATAAACACCAATTATGGATGAAGGATTGTTCTTGTCAAATGATTGGCTTATCTAGCTTACCTCTAGGCGATGGGATGATAGATTCATTTGACCTTGGCCAATTCTGGGCCGTGGAAGTTGAAGTGCCTGGACCAAACGCTTTTGAGCGCAAAGGTCAAGTGTTAACTACTTTATTCCAATTGTCACGATCATTATTAGAGTATGGAACCGAGCATCCTTGCGTTTGTTTGGAGGGACACGATACACAACCTTGAAAGCAGTGTCCCGATTCATCTGACGTTCGATGCTAACCAGGTGCGTTGAGATTGCACTGCTCATCCATCCGGTTTGCCCTCGACGTAACCACCGTAGGTGGTGCTCTTTAATCCGAGTGGATAATGTAACGCGCTCAAACAGATCGCCACGCCCAACTTTATCGGTGTTAGTGTTTATGCTTGCTTATGCACTTACTAAACTCGTGCTCACCGAGTTTAAACTCTGTGCCTTTGCAGATCGAGCACGTGCAACTCCCACGGAAGAACACTGCACCCTGCGTATTGCAATAGTTGTCGTACCGTTTGACCTACATTGAATGTGCCGCAAATGCATGAAAGAACATACAACCATTGGTGAGGTCAGCATCGACAGTACATCCTTGTTCTGAACTTAGGTTGGAAGAGCACCTCGAACAACGTAAGATGGCGACATTGAACGTGCTTTGAATTTCTTTCCTCGGTGTCACCTTTGAAAGACAAGCTAATCAAAAGATCCTTCCTTCTAACGGTTTTAATCAGTCAAGTAAATATTTTATGCACCCCGAGGGGTAAATATTCAGCCATTCGATGAGGACCTAAGGCACTTTTTCGACAAACTGATCCGGGTGACTGTTCTCACGTAGTGTTTCTAATGAGCATCCAGTCGTGCCCTAAACGCTCCTCAGAACAAAGTTTCCTCGCTCTGAAAGCTAAATATTTCACTTCTGTTGGAAGCTAACAAAACTGTTAAAATTAGAGTACTAGTCACTCCATGTTTTTTTTTCGGTAAACACTTGGCTGGTTCCGATTATCTTCCATTCTTTTAAAAGTAGCATTAAAGAAGAACGGTAGCTGACTGCTCATTTCAAGTTCAATTACAAAGCGTACTGCTTCTTATGCCTTGTTAAATCCTGTTAGCATGGGGTCTAGTTCGTAAGTAGCATCAGCCACACAGAATATGTCGTCCACATGTGGATAGTAATGTCCGAAACCGGCAATTGTTGACGTCAACGTAGTTCTTTCTAACTTAGCGAGTAATGTGTCGATAGTTGACACATTGCATCAGATGAATCGGGACACTGCTTTCAAGGTTGTGTATCGTGTCCCTCCAAACAAACGCAAGGATGTTCGGTTTCATACTCTAATAATGATCGCGACAATTGGAATAAAGTAGTTAACACTTGACCTTTGCGCTCAAAAGCCTTTGGTCCAGGCACTTCAACTTCCACGGCCCAGAATTGGCCAAGGTCAAATGAATCTATCATCCCATCGCCTAGAGGTAAGCTAGATAAGCCAATCATTTGACAAGAGCAATCCTTCATCCATAATTGGTGTTTATTCAATGTCCATCCAAATGATCTTCCATGTCATCTGTAGACGGCTTGAGAATGAATTAAAGTAAAAGGATGGTTTTGCTGAATTGGACTTTTTAAATGCTACGATGGACATTTTCCAGGAAAAGAAATAAATCAGTCTTTGAAAAGGCACTTTGCAAGTTGTGAATTCCCAAACCAGTGAACTCCCACAAATTTTCCTTTCGCGCACATTACTAATATTCAACAATTGACTACTAGGAGTTATCCACTGAATCACACGATGAACAAAACGAAGTGGTGAACATGCTCCTTCTCAGTGGTTCCTAATCATTACACCACATTTTGTATGAATAATGTTTATTGATCAAAACTGAACTAAAGACAGTGGGTCAAAAAGGAGGTGGGGAAAAGCGAGACAACGGTCCGCGCGCGTGTGACACGTCCCGATTTAGACTATGAGTGCTACCAATATCGGGACAGCAAACCATCAACAGAAAGATTCCTGAACAGGCTAATATAGAGATCATTTGATCAAAACTTGATAAAGGTGTAGGCATTGCAACCCTGGACAAATTGATCTACTAAATTAGATCAAAGAAATATTGAGTGACGCGCCCAATTCACCAAAAACTCCAATAAGAAGGATTAAACGAGCCAAATAGAAAAGTCTATCTCCAGGATATTACGATCACCGAGGTAAAGAGGGATGCAACTACGTTCAAATGGATACGCCCAACTGGGACGATAATTCTCAGACTATATGGGCTGCCGAAAGTTCACAAGGAACGCTTGCTCCCAAAACCTACTTAGACATGTACACATCACCCCACCGTGCAATAGCCAAGTGGTTATCTGGAGCCAGCGAGAGCCGCCATCTGAAAATAGTGTACGAGACAAAATTGATTTTGTGGAAACTGTACCCGGCGTAAATCTGGCAGTGGAACAAATATTTTTATCTGATGTCACCTCGCTAATCACTAATGTACCGATCAATGAAACTGTTAGTTATCTATGTGACTACATTGAGGAAATAACATTGATGTGGATCTTCCAGTGGATGAACTGGTTACAAATTTCTTCGTATGCACTTTTAGCATCTAGTTAAAATTCAATGAAAAAGCGATGGTTAGAAAGACGGGACGACTATTCACCGACGTTTCCATGTTGAAAAGTGAGAATGATCAACTACAGTCGTCCATCAGTCAGTGTGTGCTTTGTAAACGCTACGTTCATGATGTAATTTGTGGCAGACGACGTGGTCCACCTAACGTTTCTACTAAATACGCTCGACGTAGCCCACTATAGTGTTCAGTTTACGATGGAAAAGAATGCAAACAACAGAATAGCCTTTCTTGCTTAGGCCGTCTGGCCGACGGTTAGCTCAACATGAGAAAATCATACCGAATGGCCAATATATTCATTTCGAAAGCTTTATGCCACTCAAAATGAAGCAAAACCTAATTCGTTGCTTGGTTATTAGAGGACACAAAATCTGTACAGCAGACACACTAAACGACAAACTCCAATTTTTGAACCATGTATTCCTTTAAATCTGATATCCTGAACTTTTTATCGTCAAGAAAATGCGACAAGTTGAAAAACAATTGATATATTAGATGCCCAAAAGAATTCAGTATACATCTACTTGCTGCTGAAAGAGGTCATCCTAGCGGATATCATACATTCTACTCGACATGGAGGTATTGATGAGACCCTTTGTGCGACAAAGCCCCGTTTTTTCACATCCCAGTCATTGCTGTATTACCAATTAAAAATAGGGTGTCGGATTCAGCAGCCTCATTGAGTGTATTCTGATTTACCGGTCCCTATGGAACTGCGTACGTTGGCCGTACAACCAAGTTTTTATCCGAACGTCCCTGAGCACCATCCGACTTGATTGCAACCTGGAGTAATTAAAGTGCTTACGAGCGTTGTGTGTTCATACCTTACTGAATCTAACCACTCAGTGAATTTGACCGAAGCGTTTCGGTCAACTTACAAGGTTTGAAGTGGCCAATAAAGACTGGTAAAGTGCCGTGTCCTGGTCACAACGGTAGATATTCGTCTCTACGATCCTGTTCCCGTGCGTCAATTGTTTGTTGTATAAGGTCTACTGAATGGTCCACATTCTTGTTCTTCATGCTAATGATTTGTTTGATCCTATGACAATTTATTCAGCAAACAATGGGTCGAATATTGCTACCAGAAAGTTTTGATGATGAACCTAACTGTCCTAGTGCAGCAAAACAGTAGACTCACTGGTTCGACACATTCGTTTTCTTTTTGAATGGTATAGAACTCCTTCAGCTCGATACATTTCGAACGCTTGCTAATTATGTTCCAAAACGTCTATGATTATATCAAAGCATGCCAAAGCAATGAATCAGCCATGGAGACACTCAGAACCCTTTAAATCAAACCAAAGAATGCGATTTTTGCTCGTCACTTATTGGTGACGTGTCGGTAACAGACTGACGAATGCCTAGATCAGTTTTTACAGAAGCTGAAATCAATGTGCCAAGATTGCAACTTCAAATCCATAACGGTCGAGAAGCTATTCAAGACGCTTCCATAATTGAACTCGTTTCCAAGCCGTACTTTGGAGAGTGTTTCACTCGACCTACACACAGCGTTTGTATAAGACGTATAAGGATGAATTCCTTATCGAACAATGCAGCGACACTAACTTTATGATCGAGACAGAGTAATAAGTTTTCTAGACTGCCGTCTGAGGAAGAATGACTCCCAAAAATTCACCACCGGTATTCATCGAGAACCAACATATTCGGATAGATAAATACATTTCGATTCAGCTCATCCTCATTGCGTAAAACGAACGCTTATCTCATCTTTATCCAACCGAGTTAGAAAATTGAGAACAACTTACCCGACACAAATTTGAACGTAGAAGTCAATAGCATTAGCTTGTACGATGTATTCCGGACCATTTCGCTGCATCTTCACTAGTGCATACTGCAGTCGAGGTGATCATTTATAGATGGTAAATTGAACGTTCTCATGAGATCAAAAGCAAAAGTGCACACACACACACAACTAATGGTAGCAAATAAAAACGCGTTACCAAGGCAAGGCTAACGTAATTATCCATTCTCGCTATTTGCACAGTTGAGGGTGACGTTGGTTAATTGCTAATGCCTCCGCGTATCTCAATAATCGTCGATTGTTTGTGACATAAGTGACGGTGAACGCCGTGCTCAGAATAACACAGTGATTTGTCTACCACACGTGTTTCGTGATGGATGACCTGAGTGTTCTGCGTGCGTTCGATGACGTCACTGATTGTATCTGTCCGCTCATTGTTCTTTGTAACCAAACCGGAATATGTTCAACCATTCTATTACGCAGTTGTCTCTCCGTTCTGCCGATGTAGGTGGCTGAGCACCCACACTTAAACTGGTAAATGCAATTTGACTTGGCGTGGAGAGGCAGCGGTTCTTTTATCGATGGTAGTTTCATCCGGGAGGTTGTATAGAGAATGATGATCTTTGCGGCATAATACGTACGATTAACAGCACAGTTGAGGCGTCTGCTGATTAGGGTATTAATGTCATCACATTTGTAAGGTAACTGTAGGTAGGTTGTCAGTTTTGGGACTGTGGTAACTTTCGTTTTGCGCGGTGGTGGCTGTAAGTGATTGGATACAAATGATTTTGGATATCCGTTGGCCTCGAAAGTTTTGAACAAGATACGGCACTCTTCTTCCAGTGTGTCACTTGTACATATTTCGTGTGCCCTGTGGAACATGGCGCGGACGAGGCTGATTTTGTACTTTATGGGGGCAAAGCTGGTGAATTGTAGATACTGTCCTGACCACGTAGTTTTGCGATGGACTGATCTTCGGATTGCTCCACCGATTCGGCGGGTAATTTCAATATCTAGGAATACGATGTTGTTGTTGTCTTCCCCGTTTTTGGTTAGTTGAATGTTTGGGTGTATGGTGTTGAAGTGGTAGAACATTTTTTCACACTCGTCATTCGTGTTAGCAATGATGAATATATCGTCCACATAGCGTCGATAGAGAGTGGCCTGAGCTATGATTGATTTCATTTTTTGTTCGAGGTGCGAAACAAATATATCTGCCAGAACAGGTCCTAGAGGACTACCCATGGCAACTCCATCAATCTGCCGGTATCTCCATCCAAGGAAATGGAATTTTGCATTCGAGGTGCACAATAGTAATAGCCGTGACAGCTCACTGTTTGGTAATCCGATTGTCAAGTTGTTATCATCGATAATTTGGCAAATGATATCAACGGTCTCGTGAAGTGGGATATTTGTAAAGAGTGAATTAACATCCATTGTGAATAAGTACTTATTGTGGATGTTCACTTCGCTCAATAGCCCACACATTTCAAAACTATCTTTCACGTTGTTCTTCCCGACAAATTCCCTTACCGGTTTTAGTAGTTCCGCGAGCCATTTTGCTAGTTTGTGTTGCGGAGAGCTGGTCATAGACAATATTGGTCGTAGTGGTATGTCATCTTTGCGTACTTTTGACAAGCCGTACATTTGTGGTGTTCGGCTTCCCTTGCACCTTCAACTCTTGGCTGTGGATTCCGGGATCAAGTTGGCTTTTACAAGGTTGTCCAACTCTGTCCTTATTTTCTTTTCTAGTTCGCTGCTGTCGTCAGTCTTTGAGTCCGGTATGAATTTCTCTTCGTCTCCTAGTATGGACTCCATTTTATCTCTGTAGTCTGATTTGTTCAAAACAACTACTCCTGAGCCTTTGTTTGGTTGAAGAATTATCAAGTCAGGGTTCCTCCTCAGTTGATTGATAGCTTTATAGTGGTCCTTTGTCAAAAGACAATTCTCTTTCGTGATGCTTGTTCGGTACATGTGCTCCAAGTCCACCAGTTTTGCTTTGAACCGTCCCATGGCGTCCTCGTTCGTTGGATGTAAGCCGGACAGCTGCTCGTAGAACAATTCAAATCTAGCCTGTGAGTCGATGCGGGTAATATGCTTTGGAGGAACATAATAGTTGAGACTACACGACAACGCCTCCAGTTGAAGTCGATTCAATTGGTAAGATGACAGATTTTTAACGTTTTTCTCCGGATCTTGGGAAAACGACGATACCATCAGATCATGAATTACCGAATTCTCCAGTCGCTTTGTTTCGTATGCACATGTTTCACGGATCTTATCAGCACAGAAGTTCATGAAATTAATCCAACAGACCAGGCTGAGTTGATCGATACCGGTGAGGCCACAAATGTACGGCTTGCCAAAAGTACGCAAAGATGACATACCACTACGACCAATATTGTGTATGACCAGCTCTCCGCAACACAAACTAGCAAAATGGCTCGCGGAACTACTAAAACCGGTAAGGGAATTTGTCGGGAAGAACAACGTGAAAGATAGTTTTGAAATGTGTGGGCTATTGAGCGAAGTGAACATCCACAATAAGTACTTATTCACAATGGATGTTAATTCACTCTTTACAAATATCCCACTTCACGAGACCGTTGATATCATTTGCCAAATTATCGATGATAACAACTTGACAATCGGATTACCAAACAGTGAGCTGTCACGGCTATTACTATTGTGCACCTCGAATGCAAAATTCCATTTCCTTGGATGGAGATACCGGCAGATTGATGGAGTTGCCATGGGTAGTCCTCTAGGACCTGTTCTGGCAGATATATTTGTTTCGCACCTCGAACAAAAAATGAAATCAATCATAGCTCAGGCCACTCTCTATCGACGCTATGTGGACGATATATTCATCATTGCTAACACGAATGACGAGTGTGAAAAAATGTTCTACCACTTCAACACCATACACCCAAACATTCAACTAACCAAAAACGGGGAAGACAACAACAACATCGTATTCCTAGATATTGAGATTACCCGCCGAATCGGTGGAGCAATCCGAAGATCAGTCCATCGCAAAACTACGTGGTCAGGACAGTATCTACAATTCACCAGCTTTGCCCCCATAAAGTACAAAATCAGCCTCGTCCGCGCCATGTTCCACAGGGCACACGAAATATGTACAAGTGACACACTGGAAGAAGAGTGCCGTATCTTGTTCAAAACTTTCGAGGCCAACGGATATCCAAAATCATTTGTATCCAATCACTTACAGCCACCACCGCGCAAAACGAAAGTTACCACAGTCCCAAAACTGACAACCTACCTACAGTTACCTTACAAATGTGATGACATTAATACCCTAATCAGCAGACGCCTCAACTGTGCTGTTAATCGTACGTATTATGCCGCAAAGATCATCATTCTCTATACAACCTCCCGGATGAAACTACCATCGATAAAAGAACCGCTGCCTCTCCACGCCAAGTCAAATTGCATTTACCAGTTTAAGTGTGGGTGCTCAGCCACCTACATCGGCAGAACGGAGAGACAACTGCGTAATAGAATGGTTGAACATATTCCGGTTTGGTTACAAAGAACAATGAGCGGACAGATACAATCAGTGACGTCATCGAACGCACGCAGAACACTCAGGTCATCCATCACGAAACACGTGTGGTAGACAAATCACTGTGTTATTCTGAGCACGGCGTTCACCGTCACTTATGTCACAAACAATCGACGATTATTGAGATACGCGGAGGCATTAGCAATTAACCAACGTCACCCTCAACTGTGCAAATAGCGAGAATGGATAATTACGTTAGCCTTGCCTTGGTAACGCGTTTTTATTTGCTACCATTAGTTGTGTGTGTGTGCACTTTTGCTTTTGATCTCATGAGAACGTTCAATTTACCATGTATAAATGATCACCTCGACTGCAGTATGCACTAGTGAAGATGCAGCGAAAAGAGTTAGAAAACTCTGTAATGAGGATACCACTAGTGAAGAAGAAATGAGACGCTTGAGCCAAGACCTTCACGATAATCACTACCCGACACATCTAGTAAGAAACTAATTAAGGAAAAAAATAAGGCAACGGAACAAGCTACTGGAGGTAAATACTATCTGGCTTCCATTGGCATTCCATACAGATGAGACACTGCTGAGGCAATCAAAAAAGTTCTCAGCGATTATAATATCCGCACATTCTTTCGGATTGATAATGCTTTGTCTCGCCACCTTTCCAAAGCCAAGGATTCGATCAACTTGCAGGACCAAAACAACTGCATTTACAAAATCAATTGCAAGGAATGTCCAGCTGAATATATTGGACAAACATTCAGACAACTGAAGACTAGAATAATGGGACACAAAAGAAAAGAGAAATACAAGCCCTCCATCACGACAGCCTTAGCGAGACTGGAGCGGGATTCAGTGACCGCTCTTCACGCCACAGCCGAGGAACAGTGTAGATTACGAAAACATAAGAATGGTCCAACACGGACTGAAAATATGCACTGAGCTTGTATGCCGAAGCTCTGGTAATTAGCATCCACCGTGCATGCGTCAACCGAAATGACGGGGCAGAGATTCCCGGAATTCGGACCGGACTGATATCACTAACACATGAGCAGCCCAAAGGTCACATCGGCACTTGACCTCGTCACCACAGGCTTGGATAATGGGAGTCGGTGTGACTAAAATCTGATCAATCTAATCGACAGACGATCTAACGTATACACACACACCGTTGACTGGTAACTGATTCCTCAGAGTTATTTGACTGTAAAACTGCCTTGAGAAAGGTTACCCGCGGTAACCGAGACGTCGGCTTATAATTTCCCACTGACATTATATCTCGATCACAGAAGTCTTTATTCGTAGCATCGCGTTGAAGGTGCGTGGATACGGGGAGCTCTGAGAGCTACAGCTTGGCGTCGGTAGTCCAAAGGCATAAATGGCATATTACAGGATCACGCTGCACAATCTCAATGGCTGCAACACATTTGGCGCGCTTCACAGACGGCCAATTTCGTTACTCTACGTTACACAGATCGCCAATACTCTCATATCAGGCTTTCTATTCTCCATAACCTTTGTTCCGACGTAGTTCTATGACATGACTTCCCAAAGCTGTGCCAGTCTATCAAGATTTCGTTTTTAGGTGATTACCCTTTACTTCCCCTATGTGGGGTTCTAACCGCCGACATTGAGTCGTCATCGTTGTTCGGAAAGACGCAGGGGACTTCCAGCTGATTGATACGAGATCAAGGTGACACTCAGGAGCAGGTGTGAAGTTCTTTCGATTGGAAGTCCATAGATTGTTACTGGACGGTATAAGCAAACCCTTTGCTTCATCTTGGTGAGCTCAGGTACTGATGACTACAAATGAAAACCCCAGACGTTGCGTGATTGTAGACTACAGTCAGACCGTAAATCAGTGCACACACCTGGATACCTACCCTCTTCCTAGGATAGACATCACTGACAAAATTTCACGCTACGCTGCGTGCAGCACCTTAGACCTGAAGAGCGCCTATCAAAGCAAGCGGTCGGAAATTCACAGCCTTCGAAGCCTATGTTAACCTATGTAAGTTCTGCCAAATACCGTTCGGGGTAACTAACGGGGTTGCTTGTTTTCAAAGAATAATTGGCAAAATAATACAAGATGGAAGCCTGGATGCAAACTTCGCGTATGTCGACAACATAATTGTGTGCGGAACCACCAAAGAGCACGGTTCAGACTTAAGGAAACCCTATGAGGTCACAGAAAAACCGTTTGACATCCAGCGGACCAAAGAGTACAATTCGCTTGCGAACAACAAAACTACTTCAGTTTGAGGTCTCTCACAAGACTATCCGACCCGACCCCGATCGACTCCAACCATCAAGGAACACGCCATTGCCCACAAACTTGAAGTATCAGTAGCGAATTGTGGTGCTATTTGCTTGCTGCCCGTCGTGGATCTCCCATTTCTCCGACAAGACCCACCTAGTCGTTCATAATCGTTGTTCCCTTCTCTCGTCTGCGGTTAGCGAGTCGTTCAAAAATATCAAAAGGGAAATCGAGCAATCTGTTGTCGTCTCCGCCGACGATACTGTTACCCTAGTCCTGGAAACCGACGCCTCAGATGTTGCTAACGCTGCAACGCTTCCTCGAAATGACGGATCAGTGGCTTTCTTCTCCCGAACATTTACTCCCATCGAACAGCGTCATTCAGCCGTTGAAAGTGAGGAGTATGCCATTAGTGAATCAGTTCGGAAGTAGCGCCACTATCTTATCGGTACCCGTTTAACGATCGCCATTGACTAGGAGTCTGCTGCATTCGTGTTTGAACTTAAGCACAAATACAGAATAAAGAACTAGATTCAGCGGTGGAGTATCGAACTATCTTGTGACAATTTTGACGTGGTATATCGGCGAGGAAAAGGTCACACAGCTGATGACGCGTTATCCCGCATCTGCTGCACAACGTCGTCCAGTGAGTTGAATCTTCGAAAACTTTATGACTCCTTGTGCCACCCCGGAGATACCAGAATGCTTCATTTTATTCGTACCCGGAATTTACCCTTTTCTGACCCATTGGTCGACAAAATACATTTGGTGGAGTACAACCCTCAATACCCACTTGTTCGTTCCCCCGACGGGGGGGGGGGGGGGAAGACAGTCTCACTTCGTAACCGGACACCGGCTGCTCAGAATCAACCATTGCTTCCTCAAGACGAGGACCCCGCTAATGCGCAGACTCCACTCAACGACCATACGACCGATTCACATTTTCATACACCAAACGACGGTCACACAACACAAACAGATATCCCCCGCACTCAAGACCCATCATCTCTACATCCAGCAATAGAGAACACGACCATATAACCTTCGTGACAGAGAAGCGTAATTTCATTCATATTTTTCGAGTTCAATCAAACTGCGTGGGGGAGAATGCGCTATTGAACAACACTTTAGTATTACCCCTAACTGTCATTCTGTTTATTCTATTTCCAGCTTTCATGCGTCAATTGTTTGTTGAATAAAGCCTACTGAACGGCCCACATTCTTCTTCATACTGCTGATTTGTTTGATCATATGACATAGTCCAGATGGGTTTTCACCATGGGTACTTACTGCATTTGCTCTCATTTCAATCTCAGTATTAAAAAAATTATTCAATCAACTTTTAATCCTCAAAATATCCCAGATTACTGGAGAGTAACGTGCATCATACTGGGTCGACCATATCGGAGACATAACAAGTCACGTGAATACCAAAGAGCACAAATGGAAACTAACCATTGCATCAACCATAGTGTAATCGATATAGCCAGGTCAAAGGACCAATGTTTTTCACCTACGTCAATGCTCCATCACTCGTTGACTCCAACTGGCTTTGTTTCTCAATTCACCGTTCTGTACAGTGCACACACGTACATCATTATGTCATGTGACTTGTCAACTCAATTAGCTGACCATATATGAGTCACAGTGCCTGCCTTCGTTTGCACTTGGTTAGCGTCGGTGTCCGCACTCGACTAACTGCCCGAATTGGTGCATCATGTGGAATGAAGTGCACTACACAGAACGCCGAGCTGAGAAAGCAAATTGAGTGTGGCCAACCAGTGATGCAAACACTACTGGCTAACAGGTAATGAAGAAGTGAGCTGCGAATTTCGACCTCTCAAGAGCGTGTTGAGACTTTGTGAATACACCAATGATTTGCTTCGCGTGCCTGACCTCATTATTACTGATACGGTGTTCCCACCAGTTTCGGACAATACTACCAAGGCATCGGTATTCGAATGCCGATATTCCCCGTGTATCGTCCATCCACAGTGGCCAGGTTTACGAAGAAATCGCCTAACTACTGCAACGCACACCGGACTTTTGATAGATAAACAGATGTTATGTCGGTGCCACAGGTGACTGAAGCTGGCAAAATACAGGCAAAAATCCTTGGCGAATGAAAATCAGTAAACAACGTCGCCACTGAAAAAAATCCAGTGACAGGCAGCTTCGTGGTCACCAGAATTTGCCTGTTCAGCACTTCAAATCTCAGGCTTAAGGTCTCTTGTTACTTCCTAGGTGCTAATGGGTCCACCTTTTTATTACACTTATAAAAACATGAGGCAAGGTTTGTATAAAATATGGCTTATTCGACTGCCTGTCATAAAATCCTGTAAAATGCGTACCGCGAATTTTCCGTACTGGAAAATTTCACCGATCACGCTCTCCATCGACAAATCTTTCGAAAGGTAGATGCATACTTTTATCTTATGTACCTCTTATTCTTCTCCAATTATCGTGCATCGGATTTGACTCGTCTATCTGCAGATGAACACGAAGCAGCCACCAGAAATTAATCGTACTATATCCATTATTCGATATTTCCCTTCCTTAAAACTAAGCAAATGGACCACACCTGCCATTATCAAGTAGTTCGTGTTAGATCATCTGACCAAATTCAGCAAAATATGATCCTCTTCCCCGTCGTTTTTATTATCATTACTCATCAGACCGAAATCAAGCTTTCAGTTGCTCTACTACTTAGGTACCTCTTATTTCGCAGTGAAGGAAAAATGCATCAGCTGGGTGAAGCAAAGTTCCGTTTATTATTAGTATCGCGTGGTACACGCTGCTAACTCCTCGTCGATCTAATGAGACATCCATCGCATGTGAGAAGCAGACGCTTAATGGTCGGCTTCGTGGGAACATCAGAACCTTGGCAACCGCAATTTAGTAGGAAGACCTAATTAGTGGTAGGCAGTCTTACTGTTAGTTCAGTTCTTTCAATCATCAACTTATCACTTCTATGCTCTGGTTTTGGTAGCTGCCTCGCAGCACTATCAAGCCAAGGGCAAAATGAGTAACAGTGTGGAGTGAAACAGAACCGAAAAAAGTTACAAGCGAAAATCCCAAGAAAGACAGAGCCCAAATGCCAGTGACCGCGGCACCTGGTCATGTTACATAGTGTTTCCAACCATTCGGTAAGCGGGTCTCGTGGAACCCAACCCGGAAGACCAATACAACCAACACGGTTAAGATTTTCATACCTTCTTCCATGTCATGGGCTCATCACTTCGACCCACCCTGCAATCGGGAGCAGTGTTCACCAAGGAAGTTTACCGGTGGGCATGAGTAACACGTCCCAGTTACCTTAATCTGTCTGGATTCGGTGCTTGTTCCAGTGACTGACCTGTGGTTCAAAACACCCTATGCTGAACCTGGCATTCTTACTACAGTCGATATCGAGACTCAAACAGACAGTCTTAGCATATATTCTACCCACAACGGCCGTGCTTCTGAGCCGCATATTAGGACGGACCCAAGACAGTGTACAAAACCTCGTACGTCACATGACTCGAACTCGCAAAGGTCGAACGCGTCTTCTGTATGCGCAACGACATCTCACTCGATATATGACCACCTGGTGAGATGTACCTTAACAGGTAGCAAAACTCATGTATTTCAGCTAAAGATTATCCCGCTAGAACAAGGTGCGATGGAAGGCCAAATCAGTCCTGTAACAACGTTCCATACGTTAAATGTGTAAAATACATCGCAAAAAGAACCTGTAACCTACCCGAATCTTCACGCAGAAGCGCATCATCGTCATTATATTCCAATTCTGGGGTAGGGGGAGAAGACATACAAAGGCTTTGCACAGCAATGCTCATCTTTATTGTTTCCGACACCAAATGGAACGAAGGTAAAACCCGCACGCGTACATCCAAGGGACTAAATTACACATCTTTTCCTTATCCATAATCAACGAAAAGACCAGTGAATTATAATGGAAAATATATTCACACAACGTACTACAAACTCATTCATTCACGGGCGACTTTTCAGTTGAGAAGAATCGGATCTAAACAATCGTTTGAGCATCGTCCAAAAACGATCTTTGAATGGGATCTGATTTTTGAGATACTCCTCCTGATTAAACAGTATTCTCCGGCATTCAAGGAGAGTAGCTCCAGTGGCAGCTATCTGAGGCGCGGTGGAATCAGATGCACCCTGACCCAAACCAGAAGGTACTCTGTATTTATCACGATAGTGGTTACCAAGAATACGGGACAAGCTATCATATTCAGCTTGATCGAGCAATGCTTGATTTGCTTGAGAGGAAGGATTGACAATCGCCTGTTGGATTCTTTTGGCAATTACATTCGAAAAAGTCATTTTACGACCACATGTGTCAGCCGGCCAACGATCCAAAATAGCTTGAAATGCCTGTATTCTGCTACCGAGATTGGATGAATAACGGTCTTTCCGAAACACGCCAATACATATAAAACGTAAGGAAGAGTTTCGAATCATCGTCTGGAAAAGTCGATAAAATGAGTTATAGACTGATTAGTATCTCAACAGTTAACAATTTCGGTACATCAAAGATCTGTTACTATCAGTCTAAGCAAAAACATTCGAATTTTGCTTCCATGAAGGATCTCGCCAAGACTACACAAGGTTATTGTTATCCATTACATGATATGCGGCCTCAACTTGCTCCAGTTTCTACTTCGCATTATTATACAATCTGAATTAGAGTAAATCAAAGCATAGATGAAAGATAAACATCTGAAGACTTAAAAGTGAAGACCATATGGATAAAGAAAGAGTTCGAATACAAATAAACCATTGACCGCGGCATCTAGCCATGTCCTGTTATGTTTACAACCATCCCATGGGAGTCTACTTGTGGGCATGCATAACACGTCTTAACCATCACAACCTGCGCTGGAAACAATACTCGTACGTTTTCTCTTACTGTTATTCCCTAATTTCAAGCGTCAGCTGTTTGTCGAATGAAGCCTACTGAACGAGTTTTATCTATTTTCATTCAACAAACCCTATGACTATGCCAATTGGAGCACAAAACGCTCCTTCAGGGTTGCCAATATAGGACACGCCAACGGCGAGTAGCTGGACAGAAGCAACGAAGCGGGTTTTTCGCCTGGCAATGAATTCTCCACATAAAAGCCACAGAAACCCACAGACAGCGTGACGTGCGCGAATGTGGCCCGTCACTGAATAAGGTCATTCCCTCTTGCCACTTACTAAGCTATCCTAAGTAGAGTAAGATTCACTAGGACGCGTTAGACGTACTCAACTCCCAGGCCGACGTCTAAAAATCGTATAAACCACTCGCTCGGTCACCGGCTCTCGACATACAAACTTCCCGTTGCCCGACAGGTGACATTTGGTTGTGCAAGGGCTAGAGTTGTTACCTCGAACAAAAAGCCGAGAGACATTGGGAATACCAATTCGTACCTAATTCCCAAAACTCATCATGAGCAGTTCTCGTCCAAATACCTGCCATGGGCGGGCGCCATTTTGGGACATCCACGAAGCTCGCTCATCCTCTCGCAACTTCTTAAGACCCCCATGTCAAATCATGGTTTTACCGAAACGTCGCTTCGTCTATCACGTGCAAACAGAGCACGGAAAGGTAGGTCATCGTACGGGATTCACGAAACATGTCCAAGACACCGGAGAGAGATCATTTGGGCCAGAGAATGATTACCCGCGCTCAATACATGACTATATATATATATATATATATATATATATATATATATATATATATATATATATATATCATTTTATCTATCTAATCGACGAACTGAAGACGAAGGTCCTCTGTCGTTTCGGACTACTGATTCGGCACGAAATGTTCAGGAATTTATGGAAGCACAACAGCGAACAAGAGCATATAATCTACAAAGTCAGGAATTTTGGGTGACGAGTTACCCATCTATACGACACTAACATTTTAATCAGCGGGAAAGAATAGTAGGAACGAATTTGACGTTTGCTTCTCATTCTGGTGTCTTTACTTTTGAGCACATGCACTGGTATTCGAATTGGCTTTCTTTCTGAATCTGTTGCTAAATCATTCGAGTTCATAACAACCCACCTGTATTGTTCCCCTCCGGCATTATTGGAAGGTTCATTGTGAAAGTGGGCCAACTGAACTGCTCCGCCCAACGGTTTAGACGAAGCTCCTGAGAGTGAATCAGTGATCCGTCGGACCCCTCGGTTACCTAACTTACATTTGGGTTTCATGGACCGGTACTTCCAATAAACCGGTTAAGGTTGCAACCATTACTAACATGTACAGCCTACTCCATCTCCCTGCATTTCGTGATACATGCGGCCGTTTCTCAAACTCCTAGCCAGTTGGCACCTCAGGGATTTGCGCACTTCATTGAATATGGCATCCGAAGGGAAAGACCCGGACCTGACAGAGCAACTGATGCCAAAGAAATCTACCGTTGAGGAGACCTACTTAAACCGTAGTCTCGTGCGGAAAACAAGGCTTCTTTGATCTGTTGCCAGTACTCATTTGGGTTCTGGGTATCAGGCTGCATCGATAGCCGTGAAGCTCTGCATGAGAAGCAGATCATCGGTTCTCGTCTAGAAGCAACTGTACGGGACGGGTAACTTCAGCGTCGGAGTGACCACGGATAAAATGTAAACACAAGCGATCACGTGACACAACTCGTCTCGGACCGACAATTCAACAACTGTTCATCAATGACCGACCAGTCGAATACGTCCCTTCATTCAAGTACCTGGGCTCAACTCTGCTTCCCAATGGCCAGGCAAAAGATAAAGTGGTATCACGGATCGACAGCGCCAGGACAGCCTTCTTTCAGCTAAAACGAACGCCGTGGACTCAGTGAAATCAGCTTAAGGACCAAAGTTCGTGTTTGCCATCATCCGCCCCGTCCTCATCTATGGCTACGAAACGTGGCCACTACAAGCTGAGGATAGCAGAAGGCTGGAGGTTTCCGACCACTGGTGCATGCGGCAAATCCTCAAAGTCAAATGGCATGGCGGAGCGTCCAACGAAGAGGTAAGGAGACAATGCTCTGATGTTGATGCGCACTCCGTCCCTCTCCAACGTCGACGACTGCAGTGGTTTGGTCATACCCTTCGGCGACCCGAGCTAGAGATAACCAAACAAACATTCTTCCCTGGTTGGATTTTTCCCCTTGGTGTAAGCTTCAAATATGGACCAGTACAATAGGAAAAGACGTAAAACTTCTAGGTCTTCGGTCGGTCTGTGGAGTCCGGCGATGGAAAAAGCACGGGATCACGACATGCACCGGGCTCACCTTCGACTGCTGCGCGTGGTGAGCAATGGTCAATGATATCCATGGAGCCGACCTATCCCCTCACGGGAGATAGTCATGTAAAAGTAAGTTAGTATGTGACACGGCGTGATCCGAGTCCACAGGCATAGATCAAAATGAACGACAATCTTCAACTGATCCACGCCAGCGGTGACTAACGACAATATGGTCAATGAGTCCTATGCTGTAGAGACGTAGGACACCATGCACGTTCATACCCCTTCTAACGACAGAAGTTCGTACTTGCCAGAAACAAGCTGCGGTCAGAGCACAGCCGGACGAGACGACTGCTGGACCAACAGGGGTGGGAGAAAGAACGCCCTTACAGACAACACACGGAATACACTGTCTTACTGTAAAAGCGCACATCGATCAATCACTCTGATTTGACAGAAAGTGACAACACGATCAACACTGTTCACGATTCATTGCCGTATCTTTTAATATCCCCAGCCAACTGGTTGAGGAATCATTTGGACCCCAACCACAAAGAAGTGAGGCATCTAATTTTTCTAAGTTCGATGTACATTTTCTCATTCCTCTCTGCCAGGTCATCTGTTAACCTCCACGTGGCTTTTTCCATTCCCGAAGAGGAACGGAAAACAGGGCATGGTACGGTAGACGCGTGTTTGCCATACGTAACACGTGCCCCAACCAACGAAGTCTACTAATCTGGATACGCTGTGACAGAACATTCTCTGAACTGGCAACCAATACTCGGTTTCTGACCGCAGCATTTCCCACTCAGTTATTCCATCCGATAGTAGCGATACTACGCAAACACCGGTTGTCGACAACCTAAAGACTACAAATATATTTCGCACACAGACCTCAAGTCTGGCAACCATACAACAAAGGTGGACGCACCGCGACACAGTACACACGACCTCTTAGCTTCACTGAAGTATCCAGTCGGTGCCACATGTGCTTCAGTCCAGCGTACACCGCTCGAGCCTTGGATATCCGCGTACTCACCTCTACTACTGTGCTCCCATCCGTCGTCCCGCTGCTGCCGAGGTAACTAAAGCGGTCGACAGCTGCCAGCACCCCTCAATCGAGCATCAAGCTCGGAAACATCGACGTTCAGTCTTGCAACATCATTTTGCACTTTAAAGATACAAAGCGCATGCCGGATATATATATATATATATATATATATATATATATATATATAAAGTCAATCAGACTTTGACATACTGTGATCCGAATTAATCAATCACATATGCGCACCACGCTGGACAATCAATAACAACGCCATGTGTCTACGTATTCCCTGACCCATATAATATAAAGTACTGATTTTTGGTTACAATTGAATACAGTTTTCCGCATCTGTTCGTGGTTACTTGTCCATTGGGGTTCGACGATCGAGGAAGCACTGACCGGGGATATCCCGGGCATTTGTGCCCCGACACAACAAATTGGCGGCGGGGAAAATTTCCCAATTCACGATGTCAGTTTCTGCCGAACAGTTACAGTCAATCCTGAAACAACAACAATCACGGTTTGAAGCAGCCCAATTAAAAATGATGGAATCGATAATGTGACAGTTTAGTTTGCAGCCCCATGATTCAACATCGCGAAACAATCAATCCACATCAGCAGATGCCATTGCTGCCAGCATTTGTGAATTCATGTATGATCCAGATTCGGGAGTGACTTTCGATTTGTGGTTCAAACGATGGGGAGATTTATTCCGAGTCCATTTTGCCAAGGCCTATGATGCATGGAAGGTACGACTTTTGCTACGCAAATTGGGTACCAAAGAACACGGACGGTACACTAATACAATTCTAACACAAAATCCTCGTGATCTCACATTCGAGGACACGGCCAACCGTTTGTCGGAAACCTTTAGAGAAAAAGCATCATTGTTCAACACCCGCTATCAAGCTGGTAAAAAATGAGGTAAACGATTTCCTGCTGTTTTCGAGCACTGTCGATCGCGAGTGCGAACACTTCAAGCTGCGTTCAATGACAGAATACCAATACAAATGCCTCATATTTGTCTGTGGTTTACAGTCGCTTCGTGATGCTGAAGTTAGAACCCGCCTGGTAAACGAAACTTAGGAGGATCCTGAGACAAATCTCTGTTCACTGACCACCGAGTGTTAACGGCTCCAAAATCTAAAACACGATTCCACCATCATAGAAAATCCTGGCCGTGTCTTTCCTTCCACGATGATCCAAACCGTAACAAGCTCCGAAACGATATCAGCTTGAAATCCCCCAGTAACCGCATCAGGCAAACCACCAACCGTATGCTGGGGTTGTGGCGAATGGTATTTTCTCCGTTCAAGAAACACACATGTCAGACATGTCATAATGAAGGTCACAAAGGGTATAATTGCCCAGTCAATCAACCCCTTGGGTTGTTCTACATTACCTACAGGCGTATCCGTAATGATCTCATCTATGCTAGGCAAATCACTCGTGCTGATATGATCCGGACCTGTAGTCGGAACTCCTGCTCAAGAATGATGGCCGTGACCGAGAAAATGTACTGACGCTCCGTAAGATGCATTCTAAAAGTTTGCCAGTCATCTGTCGATTATCGGGGAGCCTCTAAATACCTCATTATGGTCGGGGGTGGGTGTCTCAGGTTCCACGATGGCAACTCATCCTGAATACCTCTCGGAATGCTCCCAAATGACCGTGCATGCCATAGCCTCTGCTGAGGAAGTCCTGCTCACTGCCTTCTTGTGGCGGAGTTCTCACTAAAGTGTGAGGACGAAAGCGAATGCCCGGCACTCTCCACCGGTTTGGCTGACTGTCAGTCACTCTAGGGGGGATGGCTAAACCCTGATTCCAAGCCAACCACGGGTGGCGTGTGGTAAGTACAACACTATGCTCACCGGTATCTGTGGCGGAAGGGTTTACTGGGTACCCAGGATGTTTTGCCTTATCCGAAGGGCGAATGAACTGAGCATCCAGTCACCAGCTCCATATGATTTCCAGAAAAGGCGAATGAACTGAGCATCCAATCACCAGCTCCATGATTTTCAGAAAAGGCGAATGAACCAAACAATTGGCCACCGGCTCATCCGGACCAACTCTGCTGCCTTGCAGAACGCGCTTGGCTGCGGAAAGGCTAGAGGTGCGTCCTCGAATAAAAGTACCTATTGTGAACTGCACGACCGAGTAACACAATAGCCCGCAACGCAAATTACCATGACAGATTCCATCACTGAGACTGACTGTTCTTCCGTGCGCATAAACGAACAGTCTCCTGCACCGTACACAAATTGTTCTCCCATTTCCATTCCCTGCCTACACTCTCTTCCATTTTCATGGGTTCTTTGGACGACCGTGCCTGCTGTAGTGCCACTGCTGAAGATTCTAGCCTTGTTCTCTCTTGTGCTTCTTCGACTAGCCTCCGAGTATCACCAAACCCGATACCACCGGTCGACGCCTTGCTTTATCCTCGGTGTTCATTCAAACTAGTCACGTTCAAAGTGCAAACCCTGATGCGCATAAAACAACAGGCGGATTTAGCTCGTACACCTGAATCCCTTGCGATCAATGTCTGTTGTATTCAAGACTCCAGTTCCATTATTCTATCAACGCCCCTGTCTAATTCTTCCGTGAAATTTCACTCACACCATTTTGAGGACGCGGATGCTGCGGTTTCCGGTCTTGCTGGCGTTGGCATTGTTTTCAGTGAAAGGGCTGAACCGGCGATGCTAGACTGGATCCCAATGGTAGTCGCTCATGTACAGTGAGAATCAGGGACTCGTGTAAACGGGGCAGTCACCGCTCCGATAGACGCAATCGGTTTATCGTTTCGGTGTATGCATCCGTCGATTTTAGCCCAGAAGCAATTAAAGACACCTTCTGCCATAAGCACCACGACCTCTTACACAACGTAAACCGGGCTGATGTAATTTTTGCAGGGGATCTGAATGCTAGAGTGGGTCGGCTGTCATCAAATGAGGCGCCCCCAGGAGGCCCTTTTAGGCTAATTCCTGTAGCTCGGAAAACGGGGAGCGGTTGTCGGCCCTGTGCTCAGACCACCAACTGCTCCTCGCCAGTACGAACTTCAGACGTTATAATCACCAGTACGCCACGAGGCTTCCGCCTTCCTCAAGACAACAGACGACCACGTTGCTATAAGCCACAAATGGCGGGGTCGCATACAAGATTGTCGCTCCTTAATTCCGACCACGCCTTAGTTTGCACTAAGCTGTCTATGTGCTTTGGTCGGCGTTTCAAACGAATGCTGCAACGAAAACTAGATTGCGATAAGCCCCCTGATCCATCTCGCTTATCCGCCTATCAAAATGCGTTAGCGGGAAAGGTGGCTGTAGCCCCACCTAATTTAAAAAACCAGTACTGGTCGATTACCAAGAATGCTTTGCAACCTGTTGGCCTCGTAAGTTGCGGCTTGCCTCGTCGTGCCGTAAGACCATAGGCTTCTACTGAATCTGCGTCTTCTCGACTCACCCCAGTCGATTCCAGATAGAAGCGAGCATAACGAAGCACGTGCACTCAACGTGAGTCTTCGCAGGGACCGCGAAATTTGGTGGTCGCAACGAATATCAGAGATGAAACGTGCCGCCGCCATGGAAAATTCCCACAAGCTGTCCTATCTCATCCGAGTCACCGGTAGTAAGCCACTCGGTTTGAGTGAAACAATCTGTAAGGCTGACGGTTAGCCAACTCACAATTAGAAGCGGCGTTTCGAACGGTGAGCGGAGCACTTTCAGACACAATTTAGCCGGCCCCCGGAAGACCAAAAAGAGCATTCCGTAGAACGTCATCTATGGCAAAGTTTGGGAGAAATGGGGATAAAGAGTGACCTCGCTGAACTCCACTGGAGATGATAAATGGGGACGAAAGCCGGCAGTAAGCCCCTACCCAACCTGAGGTGTGACGATACAGCTCTTTGTGAACTTAAACACATTTCTCAGGTACTCCTTTCTCAACAAATAGTTTCATAGTGCAGTCCTACCGACGGAGTGGATAAGCGTCCAATAACGCATATCGACTGATGGTTCGACTGTAGTAAACTACTATGCATCTTGTCATTCTTTTGTTGTACCAAGGACTTGAGCGCGCCAGGGTGACGTTGAGGTCCCAGTGGTGCCACCCCTCAGAAGTCGCCGAATTTCGGATCAAATAAATCTCTCATCTTCGTGAGTTCAAAGTCGTGATTCAGTTGCCATCGGCTTGCAATCTAGTAGCAAGCTCCCGAAAAGATAGGAAGGTTCAATACGTGAAGCCATCATACTAAAAATGGATAGGGTTAGTTTGCCGCCACTGAATGGAATCTCAATTGCTTTGCGAAATTTCAAAAAATCGTGTCTCAGTAATACATCCGCCCACATATGAGGAGGCACAGAGAGTTTGAGGTTGTACGAATTATTCTTGGGACTAATACTAACAGAACAGTGGCCCTTCGTTTGACTGATTAGTCTCGCAGAGTCCACGGAGATGACGCTGGATGACTGAATGATTTTGAAACGGTGGCGCTGTACCACGGTATCGGAGATGTAACTGTCGGAACTTCCTGCATCTAGCAGAGCTTCTATAGAGATCTTGTTCACAGACAATCTGGAGGAGAGGCGGCGATTGTGGTTGAGAGTACAGATGTTGTGGCAGAGACTATTCATTTCTCTGGAGGTGATCGACAGACACATTTGAAGTGTCCTTTCGTTCCGTAGTCATTACAAACTGCATCCTTCGCAGGACATTTGATTCGAGGATGTATGTCACTGCGACTGGAAGCACTTCGTTCTTACCGCCACTGACGTCGTTTCCGCGAGTAAGTTGCTATCTCTCTTGTGGTTGGAGGGATGCTTATCAGTCGATTCGGTGGGCATTGACGTTGAAGCCGTATCCAATCTCGGCAGTGTCTGGAAGGTACTATGCAGACAGCAAGTCCCTTTATTCGCAATCTACGTCAGATTGACACATGAATAGACGTATCTGAGATCAATATGATGCTAAAAGGCAGTAGAATTTGCAATGCGCAATGGTTATTCCAGTTGAATTATCAGCAGCCCCAGGAATAAAACGCCGTCTCTCGGTGATCCAAGTGTAAAAATGACCAACTTCAAGACGACCGATTGGCCAGAACAGAGGTCAGAGGAACTGACTAATAAGAATTAGGAAAATGAGTGTTCCAGTTATAGAATCTGACTACTGGAACAGTACTCGGTAGCAAAAGGTGGAAAACGGAACAGCACCAACGGAGTGATACACACTGGGTTGTTGCTGGGCCATTTAGAGCGACCGGGCTTATTCCCAAGTAGTTTTAAGTCCATAGACTTATTTTTAAAAAGTTGCTGTTGGACAATGCTCGACTGCATCGTGCCTGTTAAGTCGTTCCTAATAGCATCGTTTTGATTTTGCTCGGCTGTCGTTGCCTGGGAATTGCAATCATTAACTAGGGGTTTTCGGCTTTTGGAAGAACCTATTAGAAATCCTGCCTCGTTTCCTGTTTGCACGTTGAGAGTAGATAGCGCGCGAAGACTTTATTGGGTGGCCTGATAAACAATTTTCAGGGGTTTGAATAGCATCGTCGTACGACGTACATTCAGCCACATAACCGTGTATGGTTAGAGAGATATAGCTGTACAGGAAGTCAAGCTTCTCAAAATCGTCTACGCTAACTTAAGCGAGAAATCAATCGAACATGTAGTAGTCGAGTTCGGAGCTGCGTCGAATCGTTTAAGACGTAGATAGCGTTCCATTTCGAGACCAGTTGTATGTCGAATAAATTTACACATGCTTACGAAATCCGGTTGGTTGAGACAGACAAAACACAGAAGTCTAGAATTTAAGCTTTATTCGACATACAACTGAATGGTATGGGCTGAAAACAATAAGGGGGAAATCCAGAACAATAATAATAGGACTAAGGTGGATAAAAATAGCAAATAAATGTGACGGGATAAATCCCATGGTCAAAGGCACTGTAAAGAGGATGTGTGGTGAGCATTTATTCAGGATTCAGTTTGTTTGTCCTGCTTTTGAAAACAAAAATACTGTAAGTGGTTGTAAATATGGGAGGAGGAAGAGCGTTTCAGAGTTTTGTAGTACGTGGGATAGAGAAAGACTGAAATAATGAAGTCCCATGTCTAGGGAGACTCGGAGACTGATCCCGTTGTACGCTCGAAGTGCATCGCGAAGTTGAAGAAACCGGACCAAAGTCCGCGTCCTCCGGGCCACTATCGCCCAATACTACCCCTGAGCATTGAAGACGCCAGAAGGCTGAAGGTTACTGACCATTGGTATCTGCGATGAATACTACAAGTGGCTTGGCGCTACGTTTTCAAATCGTGCTACTAGACAACGCTGCTTTATTATCAAAAAAATAGTCCGCGTTCCTCCAGTGTCAAGGATGGTATTGGTTTCGAAATATCATACGACGTTCAAATACACAAATCCCAAAACAGTGTCTCTTCTATTAATGTGTCAGAACCGAAATCGGTTCGGAGTGTATCGAAAAATCGATGCGCCATGTGAAATGTTATGGTAGAAATTTATTGCTCAATAACACAGCGTAGTCGAGATCGTTGGTAGGTTGTCGACGTTTCGGTCACCGCGGGTAACCTTTTTCAAGACTGGTTTTGCAACCGAATGTGTCTCTTCTACCTCTAAAATGACACTGTCGCCTTGAAGGACAGATGAAAACATGGCTCTGTACTGTTAAATTTGATGTTGGGTGATTAGGACTTCAGTCTGTCTATGAAGTTTCCAATTGGAAGCAGAAATGGATTTCTCTGTGCTCACGTCTTGCCTCCGATTGTCACTTACAAGTAGGTGCTATCAGTGACATCCATGAAGCCGGCTCTTCTCTTTTCTGTTTTACATGCTTGCGCATGAGTGCAATGGAATGGGTATACCCCATAGACACAGAATTCCATTGCACTAATAAGAATAACCGGCAACCAAACCCTGAGACTTGAAGTGAAAAACCACGTAAGGTCTCGATAGGTCAGGCCAGTGGATTGCTGTTTACCACCGAAGTGACCGGTGGTGGCGAGGATTCGATCCTCCGTCCTCCACCGTAGTAATTAAACGTTCTAAACCACTCGACCACTATCGGTCGCCAGTCGGGAGTCAATACCGAAGAGTAATATGCAGCCAAAGCATTGGCATTATCCGTGTTGTCTCCCGTCCTTGTATCATCTGCTTGACGTATGTCTGCGATACCTGGCTTAGCGTAGGTTACCTGAGCGAGCTGTCGGTAGAAGCTTCCTGGATCCGTCTGAACCTCTTTCAGGAACTGCCTCTGGTAGTCCATGATGTTCTGCTTCCGCTGTGTGTTACAGAGGTTTCTTACGAGGATGTAAAGTGCTTGGTCGTGTGTGTTTTGTGATCCCACGATCCCAAGAAACTCCTTAGATTCTTCAGCGTCCGGCTTTTCAGACCCAGTTTAGGCGTATATGTATCCACCTGTGTCCAGGGCACGAATCGGTGGAGTGCCTCAGTTAGAACCGTCTTGACATCGCTCAAGTGCTCAACGCCGCACGATGAGCCGCAGGATTATAGACCAGTAGCTGGGAGGTTTCTCATTGCAGGAAAGTTATCCCTAGTCAAGTTCCAGCTGGCGGTTCTCTCTGTGGTCCCCAAGCCCCATGGTTGCAAGTAATTTCAGATGGTCGACTACGTGAGTTCATTGTTGAGGACCCAGTCCAGTGATGAAGCAGTGGTTGTCCCTCGCCACCGGGTGAGCTGCCTTACATGCCCATGCTAGCCTAGTTTAATGACCGTGTTAAAGGCTGGGACAACAGATTTATATCCAGCAGAGCATGTTAGACGGCTAAAGTATATATCAGCAGGTTAAAATTCCTCATGATAAGTATAAATTGGTGCTTTAGCGTGCCCGTATGCTTAAGTGCTCTGATGATGTTGCTATTTATAGTCTCTGGAGAGTTCAGAAATCCAATAGATCGCCCCCACGAGATGCATTCTTCTGTCCGCTAGTCGTATGAACACCCAAACTCCTTCTGAACCTCGGCCTAGGGCTGCGTCTGTAAAGCTTGTGCTCTTTAATCTTCTGCTGACATAAAATGCATACCCCTCACCTTTACCTTTTGTATGGTCTATTCTTATGATGTTCGTGTCTTGGATGTCCAGCTCTTGTCTGGGATACCCTTGTGCGCTCAGGTCTCGATAACGTCAATGACCAGGGCTTTTTACTGGACAACCAGAAGACAGGGCTCCGCGAGTTTGTGGAGCAACCTCTGACCATTTGTGTAGATGCAGCTCCATGCTTCGACCACTCTGGTTTCGTTGCATGGGGACTGCCTAGGTTTAGTGTGACTAGTGGCTAGTTTAATGGTGGACCTGATAAAGGTTCGTGTGCCTCTAAATTGCCTGCCGGTTGGGTGTCCGGTTTTTGAACGTCCTTTTGTTTAGTAAGACCTGAGCTATCGGCTCTGGTGGGTCTGAAGTTATCAAGTTTTAAACTGGAAGCTAGCTGTACTGTCCCGCAGGACCACAGCTGGTACGGCTGTAAAGATGCGGGGGCTATCGCCATAATGCCTGACGCTGACTTCTGCGTCTGCAATGATGTAACTGCAAGTCTGACGAGAGACAAAGTTTAGAGATAAGGCAGCTTCTGACATGGAAGCCGAAAGTAGCGTAGTCCGTAGTCGTCTAGGCTAGAGTATGTCCTTCAAGTGTGATGACTGAGGCGGCCTATTGACCCCGCAGATCAAACCTTTCAGTGAACAGCTTTGGAGCTATGTATTTCCATTATTCTAGGTCAAGGAATGCACTGTTCCGCGGGTCGTCATTCCTTGACTGAGGGAACCCATGACCTATTACGTTGCATTCCCACAACTGAGATATCGCATTACTGCTGATAAGTAGGTTGAATAAGGTGACCAACGTGGTTCCGGGGCGAAAATCGTGAGTGGCGAGCGGAGTTGCAGTAGCCTTATTGCATGTGATTTTCTTTCTATGTATCTCAAACCATTCGGTTTCTCTGTATTCAATCAGCACCTCTTCTTCCCTGAAATCACTGTCCGTGCGGTTTGAAGCCATTGTATAGAGGACACATCCCCTTAGCTCCTACGATCACGTTCGTCGAGGAAGACCGTGGAGTGCCAACTGCGTGTTCTCGCTGGGCCTGAGTATAGTATAGTGATCAGCCAATCACACCCCACCTACCACTTGTTTGACTGTACGTTTCGCGCACGCGGAAACCGCTAGCGTTACTTCAGACACACTTCCTCGGCACAAGCCAGCGTGCCATTTCTGTACTCAGGGCCAGGGAGAATACACGCGGTTGGCACTCCACGGTCTTTTCTCGTTGACTTCCTCGACGAAAGTGATCGTAGAAGCTGAGGGAGTGTGCCGTCTAATAACAGAGACCGCACACTGGCCTGTGCCGAGGAAGTGTCTGAAGAAGCGTTAGCGGATGCCGCGTGCGTGAAACGTACAGTTAAGTAAGTGATAGATGGGGTGTGATCGGCTGATCACTATACTTGCCTAAGACGAGTCATTTGTTCTAGTTTGGGTGCCTGTGTCCTGTGGCCCCCATGGCCACTGTCCGCCTCGGTTTGGGTCACGACGGTCTGTGATTCCTTTTTGGCTCTCTGTGCGCAATCTACTAGGGTGACTAGTCCATACCTTAATCCATGCACAGTGAAATGACACTCCATACGAACCACCGAGGACAACTATACTTAGCGTTTAGGTCGTTGAATCCTTTAGCAGTCCCGCTGCAAGTCTTATAGTACCAATTCTGGGAACCGTTGCTCTGGATGACCCCATCTTCCACGGCTTTCTTGTAGTTTTCATTTCCAAAAGGAGTATTATCGCTTCCTGAGGTTAAATTTAGTTTACAGACTGCGTGCGGTTTCTTGCGAAACCACAGTTACTTACACGTAGGTAGTTCAAAGATAAATCCAAAGATAGCAAGTGGTCAGATATCGAGTAAATACTTAGTTGAGGTGCATAAACTAGGAACAAACGGCACGAATAGGGAAGCAACAACAAAAACGTACGCGAGGATCCTGTTAAAATGGCACCAAACAAAACAGGAAATTTTGCGGTAAATGTGACCCTGTAAACACTGTGAATATACTTATGTAGTATTACTTTCGAAAGATCGTTCGCACAGAGTATGGTCTGAAATGGGCAACACACGAGTTAGCTAGATCGACGCACACTGGACCTCAACGCAACTACAGTCAATCAGTGAGAACATAGAGTAAACGGTGATTTTTATTGTCACGCAGCGAGAGAGAACCCACAGTATGTAAACGCCTCAGGCGGGGGATGTGTCTCTCAAACAACAAGTCTCTTTAATTCTCATGTTCGACCATGACATCGAACTGTTCATTCGGTTGGTAATTGGTCACCATGGCTGCCAACCCTGAAAGGTAAGAAATGAAATATGTACATTTAATGGCGGTTAATTCAACATCATCAGTTTCATTACTTATGCTAAAAATAATACGCAACCTCAATGAAAGTAGTACTACAACCGCTAAAACAAAACGAGCCTTGGAAAAACTACAGAGGCAGAAAACCTCATTTTCACTCAACGGCGCAGCGCCGATCAAATCAAATCGGGTCAAATCAGATCACATGATATGGAGGCTTGAGCCGAATTTGCATCCGGTTTCTTGCACCCGAGACTCCAGAGATCCTCACGTATTGCAACAGAAGAGTGAAACACAGCATTTGTCTAAGTGGTCACGACAATGCCGCAGGTTTCTAGTTGTCTAACCATTCATTTCCTCCTCCTCAAAACAAGAGAACCCCGGTAAAAGTACAATCAACCTCAGGCCCCACTGAACTATGAGACATGGTAGCGCGACAAGCAGTCTTCGTCGAAGGTGATGCCTCAACGCTCACACTCTTTGGTTTTCTCTAGACTGCCGTGGTGCTTACGTGAATGAAACTGAAGGCTTCCTATCTTTCTACTCCATTGACAGACACGACTGGGGGTGTGATAGCGAATTTGAAGGACGATAAAAAAATAAAAAAACAATAATGATAATAAAAAATGAAATAACACGTGGAAAAAGTGGAATACGAGGAAGAGAAGTTCAACGATTTGGAAATTGGCTAGAAGTAGCAGCGATGATAGTTTCAGTGAGTGAAAATGTGCTAACTTAAGATGTCAGATACAGGACACATAACCGTACTAGGACTCCACCTGCAATGCGATACAAACCAATCTCTGCTACATATTCCGTTTGATTCCAAAACAGGTCGAGGACCAGTTGTGCGTTGGGCTATTGTGGGTAATGTGTTGCGTTCTGTTGTGTGATGCCAGTAAGGCAGATCCCTGCACCCCTTCGCCCAGAAGCTCATTTCACTTTTTTTCTTTTTCTGACCTTTGACTTCCAGGCGTTTAGGCTTCCTCAATGTCCTCCGGGACTCTTTTAAAACCATATATTTTCTTGGGAATCTAGTATCGTACCTCACATTTTTGTCGGCTTCCGCGGTCGGGGCTTGATGGCTCCGTTTATCACATCACAGTCTGACCGCAATTAGCTAAGATAGGAGCCAACCGGAGAATACAACACAGCCTTTGTTTTTTGGTTTTGTAGGAACCTTCCGCCAGGCCAAGGATCACTGCTCCAGTATAGTGACTTTTTTGGGGAGGGCAAGAGAAGTAGTGTTTAGCTGCCTCGTGCTTCGATTTATACCAGTTTCTTCTTATATGGTTGTGCCTCACATATTGCAGCGACTAGGCTGTGTGCGCGGCCGTAGGCGTTTCAGTCTGTAGTGGCGTCACATAAGAGTGTGGAAAACAGATGTGAAGATAGGTATACTTAATTTTGCCCGGGTAGTCTATGAACTGCGTTTCAGGTTACCTTTGCAGGTTAACGAGAGAAGTCGGATTTCAGCGTCATCCACACCTGAGCGCCACTGCACGCCCCAGCTCCTTTGTTTCCTGGTGAAACCCTTTTTGTTATAGCTTTAAGAACTATGTCCTATTACTCAGGAGGTCATGTAGTCTGCCATTTTATACTAGATCTTCAAACAAGCTGTCCCAATGGGCATCTAACTTTTTCTTGAAATCAGCGACCGTCTGGGCCTCTAGCACCGAGGACAGAAGTTTATTCTATCGATTTACCACTCGTTGAGCAAAGAAACGCCCTAACTCCCGTATTGCAACGGCGTTTCACAAGCTCCAGTTCGTGTCCTCTGAGTCTTTCATCTGTGTTTCTTGGGAGCAACTGAAGTCTTCCCAAGACCGAGAAGCCCCTCATTATCCTGAACGCCTCAATGACCCCCTCCCACCCTTACCTTCTTTCGCTCCAGAAGGAACAACTTTAGTTCTCTTAGCCTGTTCCGGATTTCAGCTAACATTCGTGTGAATCTCCTTTGCACACGCTTAAGTAGTTGTCTGTCCCAAATTAGATTTGGATGCCAAGCTTGAATGGCATAAACCAGAAGCCCTATTCTCCGTTCCTTCTAGGGAGTGGAAGAATCCATGTGGAGGTCAACAGATGACGTGGCAGCGAGGAATGAGAAAATGTACATCGAACTTAGAAAACGTAGGTGCCTCACGTCTTCGTGGTTGGGGTCCAAAAGATTCCTCAACCAGTTGGCTGGGGATATTGAAGGATACGGCAATGAACCGTGAACAGTGGCGATCGTGTTGTCACTTTCTGTCAAATCAGAATGATTGGTGAATGTGCGTCTGTACGGTTAGACTGTGTATTCCGTGTGTTGGCTACTAGGGCGTTCTTTCCTTTTTCGCATCCGTGTAGGTCCACTCCCTGTCCATCTTGCATATTCATACTTTCTTATTCAACACTCCACATGGTGAGAAAGGCGGTGGTCAGTGGGGCTTGCCCTGCTGTCTAACGCTGTACGATGATGATGATGATACTCCAAAAGCGGCCTTACGTGGGTTGTGCAGAACGGCAACAGTACACACGGCTTCCGCGAGGCAACGATTTTGATTAACTCTGAGAGGGCATTATTACCCCTCTTTGCGGCTTCTAAACATTGCCTCTGGGGTTTGGAATCCGCGGTAATAAACACTCCAGATCTTTGACAGTACTAGTCCTTTCCAAAACCACTCTGGTATTTCCGTCCCCAAGTTCCCTTGGGTTGAAGTGAGGGTTGTCCTCGGTGAATTGTCTGCATTTGGAGGTGTTGAGTGGGAGCATCCACTTTGGGCACCACCGGCACACCTTATCGGCTCTTGTGGGACTCCATTGGCAACCTTACCCATACTGGACCTATGCCCCTCCACCCCTACGTAGAATCTCCTTTCTCTGAGAAACTCGGCCATCCAGTCACCCAGCGACGGATCGAATCCACAGGCTCGAAGCTTGTGCACTAGCAGCCTGTGATTTACTGAGTCGAAGGTTTTCTTGAGGTCCAAGTAACAGACCTCTTCCCTCTCGCCATAGTCAAGTCTCCTCGTAACCTCATCCAGGAAGCACATGAGATTCGTCATGCACGACCTCTCCTTCATAAAACCATGTTGGTATATACTAGTCAGTCTACTCCCGGACAGGAAGGGAACCATTTGGTTTCACATAATCATTTCCAGAACCTTCAACATCACAGATTTCTGGCTCACTGGTCTGTAGTTGGAAGCTTCTTCTCTACTCCCACCCTTGTGGATTGGCACCACCTGCGCCAGCTTTCAGTCCGTTGGCAGTCCCTCAGAGACTGGTTGAATAGTTGTGAAAAAGGTACTGCCAGCAGGTTGGCTAGTGGCTTCAACAGAGCTGGACATAGTTCATCTGGGCCTGCTGCTTTACGTAGTTCTAGTCCTGCTAGCTCCCGTCTAACGTCGGCTTCCTCAACTTGGACGAGTGGCATTCCTGTCCCGCCGAATGGAGAGAGACTAGGTGTGTTTCTACCACTATCGTTGCTATGCACTTCCTCAAAGTAGCGGAGCAACACATTAGCCTTGCCTTCATTTGTTTCAGTGTTCCCACCCCTCGAGTCTTTAACATTACCACATACACCAGCGTCGGGGTCTTTAGTTCGTCGAGCTTATGGCAGTATTTATCCAGCGGTGCGCTTTAACGTGCCACCAGTTCGGTGTTTATCATCCCGTGATCACTCTTCCCTAGTGGTGCTGTGATGACCACTGGACCTAATTCCCCTTCATACGTCGTCATTACTAAATCAAGTGTCGCGGAATTTTGGTTGGCCTTCTAGAGCGTTTCCTGCTGCACGTGTTGGATGAACGCTTCTCCTTGTAGGACTTGCAGAAGTGCATCCCCGAAAGACCCCGGTGGTGCATCCTCCAATTCCCAATCTATTTCTGGGGCGTTGAATTCCCCCATGATGAGCACTGCCTCATCATTATTGACTGTATCAATTACCGCCGGAAGTTTAGTATCCTCCATTCTGGTAGAGGATGGGTTTCGGTAGACGCAAAGGCGAGTCACAGGGCCTCGCTGCGTTCTAATTATACAGCTTATACACTGCACATTTGGTAACCCCATTTTTATTCCTTCCTCCTGGCACAAATGCTGGGCAACCCGCGACAGCACTCCTCTTAATCTGCCATCGTCCCTATCTTTCCTTTACTACAAGAAACCCTCCACGCAAGCATGAGTGACGACATCCTGCGGTTAGCCACCTCTCGGCGAGCGCAACGATCTGTGCATTGCCCAATGTGACTGTTAATTGATTCCACTTGTTGCTAATAGTGCAGGTATTTGTGTATATAACCGACAAGCGCCCGGAAATTGTCTTTTCTTGTTACAGCATTGGCAGGGATTCTTTAAGCTCCCGAACACTAAACTCGAGAGCCGCCCCCGTTTTCTTTTCGTTTCATTGACCTCATTTTCCTCAACATCGTTCACAAGCTTTAAGAGGAAAATTTATGCGTCCCCCTTTAGCACGGTTTTTCTTATCTTCTAGGTTAGAGCACCTGGTGTCCTCCGTAACCCTCTCATCCGTGGGCACTATAGTTCGTCTTGTTTCCCGCTTAGGAGATTTCAGACTAGCGGACTCTATACTCGCTTTCAAGATTGCATGGGCAGTATACTTACCGGCCGCATCATTCGGCTCGACGAAGACCTGGTCATTTGAGAGCCTCCTTATTTGTTCTGAGGCAGCCAACATCGTCTCTGTCTTGGGTTTGTGAACTCCACCAAGGTCGCTTTCCGATATATTCGCCCTCTATTTTCCTAACCGCAGCCTTCTTTTTATCGTGGTCTGGTCAGATAGACCAATGCATCTTAGCCAGTTTACAATACGATATCTCATGACCCTAATCCTTATTTTGTTCTTTATACGTGGTTCCGGAATTCCGTGAATCACCACATATCTATAACTTTCCATAGCTACTTCACTAGTCTTTTTCAAGTTTCCAATCTGCTGACAGAATTTCGTCCTGTTCTCGAGTAGACCTTCTAATAATTTACCATAATCCTCTAGTTTCGCGGCGATTTTTAGAAGCAGCTCATTGCTTGCAGGTTTAGTCAAATCAGTGTCCCGCACAACGGACTGATGTTTGTTTCTGGTTATTTTCGTAGTCCGCTTGAGTTCCACTCCTTTGTTCACTCTACCTCTTCATTCTACCCAGTCCATCTTCGGCTGTACTTTCCAATCGATGATCTTCCTTATCTATTTCTTTCCCCGGACTTGCGCACTCGTTTTGGGGATGCGTTTGCGAGTCTTCGTTACTAGTTTTCACACCTCTGACTACCTTTAATACACCTGAACCAATTTTTGTTATTGTGGATTGGCAATCCACGCAGAACCACTTCAGGTACGTATGTTTCACAAATTCCATATGCTCTCTTAGCAGTTTTGCTGCATGCTCAATGGTACCACCGTTTGCAGGCGTCACAACGTATCCCTCCATCCCCTACATCCTTCGTACAGTTCTTGTTTCCGCGTGATGCCTCACTTTCTATTTGACCATTTTTGTCCTTCCTAGTCGTCTTTGTGACAGCAGGCATCATCCCCTTGTAGCGCCCAGCCCGTTCGTAACATCGGTTTTCGGTCGGTTTGTTTAGTGGCCATTTTACACGGATCAACATTGAATTCATACAAGGGAAATTAACGACCGGATTAAAGTGCAATGCTTAGTTGGCGTTGTATTTGAATGTATTGGTTTAATTCATCAAAATGCCCTGAAAACCTCGATATGGATCGCTCTAGTTTATTATCTCGAAATGGGTAAAATAAGGACAATTACCGGAAAATCATAAATTAGGAGATAGAAATGAACATGGTAAAAAGTGAAAGAAAGTAACGACGCATATCACTTATTTCAAACGATTGGGGCAAACCGCTCAGAAACCGATCGGTTTTCCAGCAGTTTCTAAATGGTTTCTGATCGGTTTCCGAGAATTTTGTGCCAATCGTTTGAAATACGTGATATGCTTTTTAATTTCTTTCACTTTTCCCAAATCACTTTTTGCCATGTTCATTTCTATCTCCTAATTTATGACTTTCCGATAATTGTCCTTATTTTACCCATTTCGGGATAATAAACTAGAGCGATCTATACCGAGGTTTTTAGGGCATTTTGATGAATTAAACCAATACATTCAAATGCAACGCCAACTAAGCAGTGCGCATCAATCCGGTCGTTAATTTCCCTTGTATGAATTCAATGTTGATCCACTAAACAAACCGTCCGAAAACCGATCAGCGTAGTAGTAAAAACCAATCGAAAACCGATCGGTTTTGCTACAAGGGTTTCAATTTATGGTGATCAACAACTTCGCGTTCGCTACCAGTTATGAAAAGTTGTGCACCACAAAACAACAGCTAGAAGTGATACAGAATACAAATGAAATAGTCCCAAAGGCTTAACAGCTACACCAAAACGGGAAAATAAACCATGCAACGATTAAAAAAACAAAAATGATCGAGGCAACCCGAATTGCGCGGCAGGATGATTTTCGTTCAGTTCAGTTTGCACAAGACTTGGTGTGATTAGAGCCAATCGTATGACCAGATATTTGTGTTGTCGGCTCGTTTCTGTAGCTCCCAACACTGAGTGATTTTCTTTTTCTGAAAGGCAGAAAATTTGTGCAGCATCTGCCCTGGCAGAGAAAGGTGGAAACAATGAGTAAATTGCGTCTGACCCTAAAAACTGCTTAACATAATTCGGGGTATACTGCCACCCAACGCTGGTCTACTGTTTTCTTAAAAGCCTTCACTGTTGTGATATTTATGACCTCCTCAGGGAGCTTATTCCAATAGGGTACTACTCTATTTGAGAAGTAATTCGCCCTAATTTGGAGCCTCGAGTGCTTTCTTTGTAATCTGAGGCAAGGCCCCCTTGTGCCTCTCGCTGGGATCGGAGAGAAAGGTAATCTCGATTTATACCTGACAGTCCCTTCATTACCTTGAACGTTTAGTGGAAGGTCCCATTTGCGTGACCAGTTTTGTACTGCTAACAAGTCAAGTCCCATACTTAGTCCAGCTACCCTGACGTCATCGGCAAACATAAAGGTGGGGTTTGTAAACTCACGTGCTAGGTCGTTGATGAAGATGAGGAAGAGCAGAGGGCCGAGCACCGAGCCATGTGGCACCCCACTTGTTACGCCTTCCTGTTTTGAGACATGACTACCCACCTTAACACTAAAAGTTCGCCCAGCTTGCCTTGCCTTTCCAACAATTCCCATAGACTGCAGTTTGACGTCCAGAAATCTGTGGTTCACAGAATCAAACGCCTTGCTGAAGTCCAAGTAGCAGACCGCAATCGACTGCCCTTCGTCCAGGCGCTTGGTTACCTCATCGAGGAACAGCAGGAGATTCGTCAGACAAGATCGTCCTACCACAAGCCCATGCTGAGCATTTGATATGAGGTTATGTTGAACCAAACGCCTAGAGATCTGTTTCCTGACTATTCGCTCCAGGCACTTACACAGTACTGAAGTTAAGCTAACCGGCCGGTAATTTTCGGCCTTTTGCAGGAGTCCGCTCTTGTAAATTCCTACCAGTTGCCCTCCTCTAGTCTCCCAGCACAATTCCCCCTCTAAGTGACGTTTCATACAGCTTCGTCACCGGAGCCTTCAGGACCTCGGCCAGAGGCTGAACAATTGCTGGATGAATCCCATCTGGTCCTGCTGCTTTATTTCTATTCAAGGTTTGCAACTCCGCGCACACTTCTTCCCCTACAGTAAGTTCGGGTATTGGAGGCACCTGTGGGCCCTCCATTCTTTCCTCTAAATTATTTCCGGTCGATATATGCTCTTGAAGAATGCCAAGAGCAAGTCAGCCTTGTCTTCGTCGCTTAGAGCTAGTCGTCCCTGTGCTCCTTCCAAAGTTGCTACACTTTCTCTCATACGTTTGTGGGATTGCGCGTAAGCGTAGAACCGCTTTGGGTTTGTGCGGACCGACGCAGCTAACCAACGCTCGAAGGCATATTTCTCTACTCTTTGGATCGCTTGAGCTCTGTTCCTAGCCATCTTATAGGTGTTCCATGCTCCCTGAGTTGTGCACAGCTTGTACGCCGCCCATCGTTGCCTACGAATGACTATGGCCTTGCGGACTTTCGACTTCCACCGTGGGGGTTGATTTCTACTGCTAACCACCCTCAGAGGTGCAAACTCCTCTGTAAGTTCGAGTAGCCCCATCTTGATGGCCTCCCAACGTTCCTCTACGGAGGCGTTTGTGTGTCTCGGTGTCCACTGAACTTCCTCCGCCGCCCTCTTTAGTTCACCTATATTGATTCTCCCATAGCGCCGACGTAACACGATTTCCTTCAGCGCCTTGCTAAGTCTTAGTGTGACCCTTAGGACTACATGATCACTTTTGTCCGGTGGCTCTTCCCACTTAATTTATTTAATGTCCTGATGATGCCGCGTTATGATTAAATCAAGGAGAGACGGGTGCTGTCCACCTCTGTGTCTAGTAGCCTTCGTCATATGCTGCGTAAGTGCATGTAACTGGACCCACTGCAGAAACTTGTCGCCCGTTGATCCCCTTGAAGCGATCCCGCTTTCCCAGTTAATTTCCGGTAGATTAAGACGAACTCCTTTTTCTGTGGCAGCACCGCATCCAGCATTTGCAAGAGCTCAACGTCTTCCTCATCTGTCGCTAGCGGTGCCCTGTAGATACAGATAATGCATACTGTTCGCACCTCGATCCTGATAAAGCAGGATCTGGTCTGTACATTACCTGAGACCAAGTTGAACGGAGCCTCCCAATGGCCTATTTCGATCCGTATTAGAAGTGCTATTCTACCCTTTTGCCTTCCATCTGTTCTATCCTGTCTGTAGGCAACGTATTCCTGACAGCGCATGTCAGTATCTGGCTTTATCCAAGTTTCCGTCAATGCAACGACATCAGACTCAGCGATCCTAGTCGTCAACTCCCCCCTTCTTCCCGGGAGACTGCAGGTGTTGGTATACCATATTGACTGTTTCCTGGTCCTCGCTACTGACTTTATTGCTCAGTTTACGGCTAGGGTACCCTCAGACGCAATCTCCTAGGTGATGCCCCGTTTTTCGCCTCTATAGGTGTCTGCGGTGCAGCATCTTGAATATCAAGTGACGCTCTGAGCTTCGTGGCTTTTTCTTTCCCACCCATCGACCCAGTGTCGAGCCCAACGTGCACAACGGACATTCCTCCCTTTTGAGTCACCATACCGATGGCCCGGGATAGTCTTGCGACCACCTCGGCCCAACTGGTTTCCTCGGCTTTTCCCTCTGATACCTCCAACTTCGCTGTTTGCGCCAGAGAGGATTTTTTTGGACGTCTCCTTCAGAATTGGTCCGGCTGGCTGCACTTTCTCAATACCAACCGGACTGAATGCCCTGTGAATCCCTTTCCTTTTTGGTCTTTTGAACTTCCTGAACTTTGGCTTGTTGTTTACCGGCGCCTAAAGCCACCTTGGGGACCTGAATCACCCCTTGGGCTTTATGTGTGGACTTCCCAAGAGGGGTCATCTCCATTTTCCTATATGGAGAGTCGGCCGCTTCAGATCAGGTGTGCCCGTTCTTAAAGAGACTATGGCATTACCCGGTTTGACAAATGCTGGACTGTCAGGTGTAACCCTAACTATTCCCTGCGTGCTGCCCTCAACTGCTGCCGTCCTGGACAGCAGCATATCTCTCCAGTAGACACTGTGGAACACAACTACCAGGGGTCGTGGCGGCGCTGGTTGTGTTCCACGCCATAGTCTTATTCGATTGCACTTGGATATTGATGTCGTAGGAGGTAGGCCAGCCATCCTAAGAACCTCGGTCACATGCCGGCGGTTTTCGTCCTTCCTGATTCTACCGTCGTTTACGATGTTCTCCCTAAGGTTATGAAGTAGCAGTCTTCTACTTCTGTCTGCCATGACCTCCGTGTCCCGCTTCATGCGTTGCACTTCAGCATCTAGGCGTTTAACCTGCCCATTGAGGGATTCTACTTCCGTCAGGAGGCTTTTTTCCACATTTTTGGAACCTGCTGTCCCCTTGTTTTCTTCACGTTTGGGTTGTCTTTTTCTGTTTTTTGATTTGGCACAGTTTTTCTTTTCCGCTAAGCTATGGATCGAATTCGCCATCTCTAGTCTTGGTTCTAGTTTCATGTTCCTGACCCCTTTTCCTAGTTCCCCTCGAATTATGCGCGAGCACTCGCTTGCGAACGCGAAGCAGTGGGCGCATATCCAATTGGGCGATGCGTACCTGGTGTGCAGCTCGAAGTCCTTCTCTACCAGCTTGGAGCACTTTTAGTGATACCAAAGGCAACACTGGTCGCTCTGAATTCCCTCATTTCACCAGGTCCGTGCATTCCTTGTTCCCACAGCTCACTGCCTGATCGACAGGATCAACCTCTGTTCCATTCATTTCGGCAGATCCTAGTGAGGTTTGATACGGTATTTTCAAACAATATCGACCACCACTGCCGAAATGAATGGAACAGAGGTTGATCCTGTCGATCAGGCAGTGAGCTGTGGGAACAAGGAATGCACGGACCTGGTGAAATGAGGGAATTCAGAGCGACCAGTGTTGCCTTTGGTATCACTAAAAGTGCTCCAAGCTGGTAGAGAAGGACTTCGAGCTGCACACCAGGTACGCATCGCCCAATTGGATATGCGCCCACTGCTTCGCGTTCGCAAGCGAGTGCTCGCGCATAATTCGAGGGGAACTAGGAAAAGGGGTCAGGAACATGAAACTAGAACCAAGACTAGAGATGGCGAATTCGATCCATAGCTTAGCGGAAAAGAAAAACTGTGCCAAATCAAAAAAACAGAAAAAGACAACCCAAACGTGAAGAAAACAAGGGGACAGCAGGTTCCAAAAATGTGGAAAAAAGCCTCCTGACGGAAGTAGAATCCCTCAATGGGCAGGTTAAACGCCTAGATGCTGAAGTGCAACGCATGAAGCGGGACACGGAGGTCATGGCAGACAGAAGTAGAAGACTGCTACTTCATAACCTTAGGGAGAACATCGTAAACGACGGTAGAATCAGGAAGGACGAAAACCGCCGGCATGTGACCGAGGTTCTTAGGATGGCTGGCCTACCTCCTACGACATCAATATCCAAGTGCAATCGAATAAGACTATGGCGTGGAACACAACCAGCGCCGCCACAACCCCTGGTAGTTGTGTTCCACAGTGTCTACTGGAGAGATATGCTGCTGTCCAGGACGGCAGCAGTTGAGGGCAGCACGCAGGGAATAGTTAGGGTTACACCTGACAGTCCAGCATTTGTCAAACCGGGTAATGCCATAGTCTCTTTAAGAACGGGCACACCTGATCTGAAGCGGCCGACTCTCCATATAGGAAAATGGAGATGACCCCTCTTGGGAAGTCCACACATAAAGCCCAAGGGGTGATTCAGGTCCCCAAGGTGGCTTTAGGCGCCGGTAAACAACAAGCCAAAGTTCAGGAAGTTCAAAAGACCAAAAAGGAAAGGGATTCACAGGGCATTCAGTCCGGTTGGTATTGAGAAAGTGCAGCCAGCCGGACCAATTCTGAAGGAGACGTCCAAAAAAATCCTCTCTGGCGCAAACAGCGAAGTTGGAGGTATCAGAGGGAAAAGCCGAGGAAACCAGTTGGGCCGAGGTGGTCGCAAGACTATCCCGGGCCATCGGTATGGTGACTCAAAAGGGAGGAATGTCCGTTGTGCACGTTGGGCTCGACACTGGGTCGATGGGTGGGAAAGAAAAAGCCACGAAGCTCAGAGCGTCACTTGATATTCAAGATGCTGCACCGCAGACACCTATAGAGGCAAAAAACGGGGCATCACCTAGGAGATTGCGTCTGAGGGTACCCTAGCCGTAAACTGAGCAATAAAGTCAGTAGCGAGGACCAGGAAACAGTCAATATGGTATACCAACACCTGCAGTCTCCCGGGAAGAAGGGGGGAGTTGACGACTAGGATCGCTGAGTCTGATGTCGTTGCATTGACGGAAACTTGGATAAAGCCAGATACTGACATGCGCTGTCAGGAATACGTTGCCTACAGACAGGATAGAACAGATGGAAGGCAAAAGGGTAGAATAGCACTTCTAATACGGATCGAAATAGGCCATTGGGAGGCTCCGTTCAACTTGGTCTCAGGTAATGTACAGACCAGATCCTGCTTTATCAGGATCGAGGTGCGAACAGTATGCATTATCTGTATCTACAGGGCACCGCTAGCGACAGATGAGGAAGACGTTGAGCTCTTGCAAATGCTGGATGCGGTGCTGCCACAGAAAAAGGAGTTCGTCTTAATCTACCGGAAATTAACTGGGAAAGCGGGATCGCTTCAAGGGGATCAACGGGCGACAAGTTTCTGCAGTGGGTCCAGTTACATGCACTTACGCAGCATATGACGAAGGCTACTAGACACAGAGGTGGACAGCACCCGTCTCTCCTTGATTTAATCATAACGCGGCATCATCAGGACATTAAATAAATTAAGTGGGAAGAGCCACCGGACAAAAGTGATCATGTAGTCCTAAGGGTCACACTAAGACTTAGCAAGGCGCTGAAGGAAATCGTGTTACGTCGGCGCTATGGGAGAATCAATATAGGTGAACTAAAGAGGGCGGCGGAGGAAGTTCAGTGGACACCGAGACACACAAACGCCTCCGTAGAGGAACGTTGGGAGGCCATCAAGATGGGGCTACTCGAACTTACAGAGGAGTTTGCACCTCTGAGGGTGGTTAGCAGTAGAAATCAACCCCCACGGTGGAAGTCGAAAGTCCGCAAGGCCATAGTCATTCGTAGGCAACGATGGGCGGCGTACAAGCTGTGCACAACTCAGGGAGCATGGAACACCTATAAGATGGCTAGGAACAGAGCTCAAGCGATCCAAAGAGTAGAGAAATATGCCTTCGAGCGTTGGTTAGCTGCGTCGGTCCGCACAAACCCAAAGCGGTTCTACGCTTACGCGCAATCCCACAAACGTATGAGAGAAAGTGTAGCAACTTTGGAAGGAGCACAGGGACGACTAGCTCTAAGCGACGAAGACAAGGCTGACTTGCTCTTGGCATTCTTCAAGAGCATATATCGACCGGAAATAATTTAGAGGAAAGAATGGAGGGCCCACAGGTGCCTCCAATACCCGAACTTACTGTAGGGGAAGAAGTGTGCGCGGAGTTGCAAACCTTGAATAGAAATAAAGCAGCAGGACCAGATGGGATTCATCCAGCAATTGTTCAGCCTCTGGCCGAGGTCCTGAAGGCTCCGGTGACGAAGCTGTATGAAACGTCACTTAGAGGGGGAATTGTGCTGGGAGACTAGAGGAGGGCAACTGGTAGGAATTTACAAGAGCGGACTCCTGCAAAAGGCCGAAAATTACCGGCCGGTTAGCTTAACTTCAGTACTGTGTAAGTGCCTGGAGCGAATAGTCAGGAAACAGATCTCTAGGCGTTTGGTTCAACATAACCTCATATCAAATGCTCAGCATGGGCTTGTGGTAGGACGATCTTGTCTGACGAATCTCCTGCTGTTCCTCGATGAGGTAACCAAGCGCCTGGACGAAGGGCAGTCGATTGCGGTCTGCTACTTGGACTTCAGCAAGGCGTTTGATTCTGTGAACCACAGATTTCTGGACGTCAAACTGCAGTCTATGGGAATTGTTGGAAAGGCAAGGCAAGCTGGGCGAACTTTTAGTGTTAAGGTGGGTAGTCATGTCTCAAAACAGGAAGGCGTAACAAGTGGGGTGCCACATGGCTCGGTGCTCGGCCCTCTGCTCTTCCTCATCTTCATCAACGACCTAGCACGTGAGTTTACAAACCCCACCTTTATGTTTGCCGATGACGTCAGGGTAGCTGGAGTAAGTATGGGACTTGTAGCGTACTACTCTGTCTATGTGGTACACCAAATTATTGTCAACAATATCTAAGACGACACTAGCAAACTAAGATGGGCGGAGGAGCGTGCGGTGATAAAAAGGCCAAAATGGTATGTACATTAAGAATTAAAATGAAACAAAAGGTGTGACTCAAACTCACAGTTGTTCAATGTTCTTGTGATCAGGAGATGAGTGTCGAAGAGCCAATATCCGCCAATGTCTTCAGCTCAGTTCGGTCTGACAGCCATCCGTTGGACAGAACAGGATGGTATTGAGCGAAGTGCCAAGAAACGCCGTTGAAGCTTCTAAAATGTTTTGTTTCACACAGTTAGTTTCGACCGATATGATTCCAAGACACTCCAAACCAGAAGATGAGACCGTGCCAGAATTAAAGGTTTATTTACAGCCTTTTGTATTGCGCGGTGGTGACGAGCAAAAGGTGTGTGTTTTTTACATTAAAACGTCGGTACAACAAAGGAGTGTCGCACCAAGGGACGTTGAAAATCATGGAAAAAATCGGAAATGTACAGGTACCTACACAACTCCCCCGCCAGAGCGTTTGTTGTACAAAATAAACGCTCGATAGAAAAATAGAAAGAGGAAACGGTTAGCGAAGGAAAACGTCAACTAACAAAGTCTTGAAATCTGACCGGATGTCGAACGTTTCTGCCGGAACGGCGGGTTACCAGGGAAGGTTTTTGCTGTGGTGGTGCTGGCGGGTGTGGTGTAGTGTCTGGTGTGATGATAGAGTGTGGATCATCGACAGGAGTTGTTGGTGGTGTCTGTGGATGGTGATGGTGTCGGTGTGGTTGGTGATGGAGGTGTATCAAAATGCGCGGGTTTTAATCTGTCAATGGAAACTGTGTCTGGCTTATCGGCTTTTTGAACCACGAAATATTTGTCTGTGCGACTAAGCACTTTAAATGGACCATCATACGGTGGTGTGAGTGGTTTGCGAACAGCATCGTTACGAATAAAAACGAAAGGTGACGTATATAGATCATTATGTACAAAAACGTGTGTGGATGACGAGCGAGTGGGTGTTGGACGTAGATGTGACATACGGTCTTTGAGTTGTTGGACAAATTGGGATGGGTTAGGACTGGCATCGGTGCTAGGTTGAACATACTCACCTGGAAGGCATATGGTGGTACCGAAAACGAGCTCAGCCGACGTGCTGTGGAGGTCGTCTTTGACTGATGACCGCAGACCTAAGAGAACTAGTGGCAGGTTGTCGCTCCAGTTATTGGGGTTTGGCTGTGATATCAGTGCTGCTTTGAGTTGACGGTGTAGGCGCTCTACCATGCCATTGGATGAAGGATGGTATGCAGTTGTTGTGATGTGTTTACAGCCAAGCAGTTTAGTGAACTCACGAAACAAAGTCGATTGGAATGGGCTGCCACGGTCTGTGGTGACGGTAGACGGTACACCAAATGTAGCAATCCAGTGCTGGAGTAGTACTTTCGCAATATTTTCTGCCGAGGTGTCGGAAATGGGTACTGCCACTGGCCAGCGTGTGAAACGATCAACAACGGTTAATAAGTGGGTATGTCCATTTGATGGTGGTAGTGGACCAACAAGATCGACGTGAATATGTGTGAAACGGACGTCGGGAACGGTAAACGTACTGGGAGGAGAAAAAGTGTGGCGGTGGACTTTGTTTCTCTGACATTGTAAACACTGTTTAGTCCATAATGCAATGTCAGAATTCATATTGGGCCAAACAAATCTGGCAGAAATGAGTTTGCGAGATGCACGGATACCGGGATGGGAACGAGAATGAAAATGATCGAAAACGATCTTCCTGTAGCAAGTTGGAACGATAGGACGAGGGTTACCTGTAGACCAGTCACATAGGACTGTGCCATCGGCTAAAGGTAGGGGAGAATCCTTGAGCTGGAGTGTGGAGGATGTGCGCAGTTCGAGCAAAGATGGATCATCACGCTGGAGGTTTGCCAGTTCCGTAAGATCGAATTTAGTCTGCACCGTGTTGATGTCAGGTCTGGATAATGCATCAGCCACAACATTATCAACTCCATGCACGTAGCGGATGTCTGTTGTGAACTGGGAAATATAATCCAAATAGCGGATATCTCTGGGTGAATGTCGGTCAGGCTTGGCATGAAGTGCGTGTGTCAGGGGTTTGTGGTCAGTGTGCACACGAAATTGTCGTCCTTCCAAAAGGTGGCGGAAATGACGGATGGACAAGTAAATGGCTAGGAGTTCGCGAGAAAACGTGCTGTATTTTGTCTGTGCCGCCTGGAGTTTTTGCGAAAAGAACGCTAAAGGCTGTAATTGGTTGTCCACTATTTGGTGAAGCACTGCACCGACTGCAGTATTTGATGCATCAGTCGTTAGGACTAACTCAGTATTTGGATCCGAATGTGGATGGTGCAGCATGGTGGCGTCTGCGAGAGCTTTTTTGGCTTCTGTGAAAGCTGTCTCGGCCTCGGGAGTGAAATTAATCGTCTTGACGTTGGACTTGAGAAGATCGGTCAAAGGTGAAACAATGGTCGCACAATGTGGAATGAAGCGACGGTAGTAGTTCAAAATTCCCAAGAAACGTCGTAACTGTGTGATCGTTTGAGGTGCAGGAAATGACAGGATGCTGCGCACCTTATCTGGGAGGGGTGTCAAACCTTTTTGATCGATATGGTGCCCGAGGAAGTCGAGGGACGGAACACCGAACACGCATTTACTAGGGTTCAGCTGAAGTCCGTATTGTTGGAAACGTTGAAAGAGTTGACGCAGGTGAATGGCATGCTCTGATGGAGAGGCGCTGGCAATTAATATGTCGTCGATGTAGCCAAACGCGAAGGGTAGACCTCGAAGCACTTCATCGACGAATCGTTGGAACGTCTGAGCAGCGTTTCTCAATCCAAATGGCATGCGAATGAACTCGAACAGGCCAAAAGGCGTAGTGATGGCTGTCTTGGGAATGTCTTCTTCGGCCACGGGGATTTGGTGATATGCCTTTACGAGGTCAACCTTGGAAAAGATTGTCTTCCCAGAGAGATTCTGTGCAAAATCATGAATGTGTGGGATCGGGTACCTGTCGGGGACGGTGACATTGTTGAGAGCACGGTAGTCTCCACAGGGTCTCCAATCACCAGATGATTTTGGAACCATGTGCAAAGGCGAGGCCCATGGGCTTGAAGACGGTCGAATGATGCCAAGATTCATCATATGTTCGAATTCAAGGCGTGCGATACGGAGTTTGTCGGCGTTGAGTCGTCGTGGTTGAAAGTGGACAGGTTGGCCTTTTGTGGCGATGTGGTGCTGCACAGCATGAGAGACTGGGTCGGTGAACTGACACGGTTTAGTGAGGGATGGAAACTCCTTCAAAATGTCAGCAAACGGCGATTGCGGGATCGCCAGCCGAATACCCAGAGAGTTGGTGCATTTACCAATGCCGACTGCACAAAGCTTGGTTGTGGTGTCTACCAGCTTGCGATTTTTGAGGTCCACTGTTAGGCCAAAGTGTGAGAGGAAATCCGCGCCAATAATGGGAGTCTGGACATCTGCCTGGATGAAAACCCATTGAAAAGAGCGTCGGAGGCCTAAATCAAGAGTGATGGACCGTTGGCCGAATGTAGCAAAAGTTGTTGTGTTTGCTGCTTGCAGTGTAAAGTGAGATGGTTTGAGGCTGTGATGTTTGGGTGGGGGGATTACACTGATCTCGGCGCCGGTATCAATGAGGAATCGAAGACCACTGGATCGGTCAACGATATAAAATAGGCGACTTTCGCGTGGGGGGCCAGCCGAAGTCGTCGCCGTTACTGGCTGGCCTGGTCGTTTGACTGTGGAGTGTAAGTGCGGAATGAACATGGAGGATCGCAGCGGCGTGCCTTGGAGCCGAAAGTGCGGTGGTACCAACACCACGTTTGTGATCGGCGGTTTCTGGACCGTGATCTAGGTCGATGAGGTACTTCGGTGGACACAGATCGATGAGTAGTAAATGCGCTGCACATTGCACTGACCTGATTGCACAACATGCGAACGGTTTTTTTTTAGGTCCGTAATGTCCTTATCGATATGCGAGTGATGGGATGGGGAATCAGGACTGCGAGAAACGTCGCCACGGCGATCTGGGGCAGGAACTGGTAATGTCGTAGGGGATTCGTGCGTCGGAGTGGTTTCGGCGGGTGATGTCATGTGAACGCAAGGTCTAGCAGCCGGGTAGCATTCCATTATTCTGTCGGCGTGCTGTGCAACTTTGTCAAGTGGAGTAGTGGGTTCCAGCATTGACAGGACCTGCTGCATCGGGAGAGGTAGTTTATCAACCCATATCTCCCTGAAAATGGCGTCGTCCATTTGACGTCCAGCCAGTAGCGACCGCATGTGGCGCATAAGCTGGGACGGAGTTTGGTCTCCGAGCTCCACCGACGTGAACAGTTCACGGAGCATTTTTCCGGCTGATTTTCCGGTACGCTGAATGACTGCTTCCTTAAGCTTCGTGTAAGGAGCTTCTGGTGGAATGGGATCGAGGAGATCTTCCACGTCAACAGCGATGTCAAAGGGAAGTGCTTGGACAACGTGAGAGTACTTCACGCGCTCGCTGGTTATACGTCGAGTGGCAAATACGGCTTCTATCTGTCGAAACCACACTCGAGGGTTAGTCGGGGCAAAAACTGGCAGTTTCAGAGCAACCGCGTGGATGTCAATAGATTCGCTGTCAGACATGGTGAATGGTGTGAAACTTGGACCGAGAGAATGAAGCTAGTGTCAAATGATGGAAAAAACAACCTGGGCTCACCAATTTTGTAGCGTACTACTCTGTCTATGTGGTACACTAAATTATTGTCAACAATATCTAAGACGACACTAGCAAACTAAGATGGGCGGAGGAGCGTGCGGTGATAAAAAGGCCAAAATGGTATGTACATTAAGAATTAAAATGAAACAAAAGGTGTGACTCAAACTCACAGTTGTTCAATGTTCTTGTGATCAGGAGATGAGTGTCGAAGAGCCAATATCCGCTAATGTCTTCAGCTCAGTTCGGTCTGACAGCCATCCGTTGGACAGAACAGGATGGTATTGAGCGAAGTGCCAAGAAACGCCGTTGAAGCTTCTAAAATGTTTTGTTTCACACAGTTAGTTTCGACCGATATGATTCCAAGACACTCCAAACCAGAAGATGAGACCGTGCCAGAATTAAAGGTTTATTTACAGCCTTTTGTATTGCGCGGTGGTGACAGTCAGTCTTCAGTCTTCAGGTAAAGGGCAGTGGGAAGTCATCCCGTATGAGCCCCATCACATCGTACTCTATTGACTCGGCTGGATGTCGGTGCTCCGCCAATAAACCTTCAGGGTCTGGTCCAATTTCCTCTTGAATAGTGTCTCGGTTTCCTCTTCCACCACTTCGGTCGGTAGAGCGTTCCAGAGATTGGTCACCCTCCTTGACAATCGATAGATGGCCGGTAAGCCGGTGGAATGCACCTTACGAAGCGTCAGGTTGTGTCCTCTGGTACGATTATTATTCCTGAGCGGGAATTCCGCCTGTAGTTCCCGGCCCAACTCACCGCGGATTATGCGCCTGGCATAGATGAGGTCGCCTCGAAGCCGCCGATAGGCAATGGGAAACAACTCGGTGACTTTTAGGCGTTCCTCATAGCTGAACCCACGCAGTCCGGCCACGAGGCGTGTGGCAGCACGTTGCACCCGTTCCAGTTTGGCTACTTCCGCCGCCGTGCACGGGTAGACAGCTGGACCGCCATATTCCAAACGAGGACGTACATGTGAGACATAAAGCAGTCGGAAAGTGTCCCGGGGTAGAGGCCCAAATGAACGGCGGATGGGACCAAGTATCTTCCACGCTGAGGAGCACGCTCTCTCAGTGTGTGCTCTTGTCTTCAGATTGCTGGTGACAACAACTCCAAGATCCTTTTCCTCCTGCGTGTGACGGAGTACGATACTCCCAAGGCAGTAGCCGGAAGTATCGTTGGGGCCACCAATCCTCATGCTCGCGCACTTGTCCACGTTTATCGGTAGACCCCAGGTGGTCGACCAATTGACGAGGGCCTGCAGATCCTCCTGTAGTATCTCGCGATCCTCTGCCGATCGAATGGTGCGCCAGATCTTGAGATCATCGGCGTAGATAAGGCATTTGGATCGAATGGTCTGTGGTAAATCGTTTACAAACACTAGAAACAACAGGGGTCCTAGCACGGAGCCTTGCGGCACGCCACTGCCAACTGGATACCACGCGGACTGGGACTGTGCAACTCTCACGGAAAAGGTTCTCCCGACCAAGAAATCCTCAATCCAGTGAAGCATGGGCCCTGAGATGCCCATGGCCCGGAGTTTCAGCAACAGCCCATTGTGAGGAACTTTGTCAAACGCCTTACTAAAGTCCACGAAGATGACGTCCGTGACATATCCCTCGGCCTTGGAGTTCGACCAACTTTCACGGGCGGTCAACAGGTTTGACAGACACGATCTGTTCCGCCGAAAACCGTGCTGCTCTGCGCATAGCAGTTGACAGCGCTCCAGATGTTCACGTATACGAACAGCCACCAGCCTTTCCATGACCTTTCCAACCACGGAAGTGAGGCTAACTGGGCGGTAGTTGGCCGAGGTGGATTTTGTCCCACCCTTGTACAGCGGAACAACAACTGCTTTTTTCCACTCCTGAGGTAGACTTCCAGTGGCCAACGACAAATTGAACAACCGCGTTAGTTGTGTAGTTAGCTGGTCCGCCAACTCCTTCAACATCAGCGGATGCACGTCGTCCGGTCCCGGTGACTTATGGGTTTTGATGGACTTGAGCATCTTGTTCACTTCCGGCTCCCCAAAATCATACATAATGAACAGCGGCGAGCTATCCACCATCGGGATTGGCGCACCTTCCTCCACAGAATAAACTGACAGATAATGTTTGGCTAGTGTCTCAGCCTTTCCGTCATCTGTTGCAACCATTTCGTCGTTGTTCATCAGCGCGGGGATACCCACCTTCGCTCCGGTGCGGCGCTTTAAGTATGCAAACAGGCGCTTGGGTGCTCGCACCGCATCGACCGCAAGGGCCTCCTCGAATGCCATCCGCTTTATTCGTTTTTGTTCGGTACACTGGTTACGAATCCTGCGGTAGAGATCATAACCCTCACCTGTGGATCGGAACCGCTGCCAGGCCCGATTTCGTCGTTTGAGCAGGCGTCTGAGCTCCAGATCAAACCACGGCGGTCCCTTAACCCGAGGTCTACGCCGGTTGAGGGGGCAGTAGGTATTCATAAGGTACAAGATACCGTCACGAATAAACGCCCAAGCTTCGTTCACATCGCGGTGGACATCTGAATCCGTGGGAAACCAGTTGACGTCTAACGCCGCTCTCCGGACATCTTCGAATGAAGTGCGCCAAACATTACGTCCCATGTGTGGTCTAGGGGATGGACAAGAACCAGTGCGCCAGTGAATTTCTAGCACCATGTGGTCACTGCTTCCCAGTGGAGGGAGATGTTCAACCTTATCGACGTCCGAGCTCCTGGGAGAAATCACCAGATCCAGAATGGAACCGTGGCCGGATTGCCTCCGGGTCGATTCCTGAACATGTTGGTGTAGTGCCAGTTCTTGGACCGTTGTCAGTAATTCCTGAGAGAAAGGATCAGCCCCGGCCGCTGTCCTGCTTGACGTCCAATCAATATGCGGAGCATTGAAGTCGCCCAGGACGAGGCAGTGGCCGTTGCACGCCCATCTCCTCAATAAGTTTATCATATCTGGAGGAGTGACCGCAGGTGTCCGATAAATGACTCCAACTGTCCTAAAGCCCCCGGCGGTTAGCTTGACGCGGCACCAGATGGCTTCACCGAATCCTTGCGGGTCTGCGAATGCCTCTAACTGCACGGTTGGGATGTCTGATCGTACGAACAATGCTACGCCTCCACCAGCTCTGATAGAGTTCCTATCGACTCGGAATAGGGTGTAGCCAGGGAGGGACACCTCAGAGTCTAGAACATTGTTACTCAGCCACGTCTCCGTCAATGCTATCATAGTAGGTGATCTGGACTGCAGCAGGTGTTCCAGGTCATCCCTCTTGTTCAGCAGACCACGGACGTTAGACAACAGGATGACGACACTGTCTCGGCCTGCTACCACATCCGTTTGTTCAGGGCGTCCTAGCTTGGGGGGGCTGACAGGGACACTAGCGTCAGCGGCCTCCACCGGAAGTGAGGGCGCCGTTTCTGCACCCGAAAATCCCGAATGATCAAGTCCCTTTCCCCTTGTTCCATTCGTTCACGTCGTTCAATCAAAGCATTTCTATACTTCTCACGATCCGCAGGGTCTAGATCTCGGTGCAGCCGCTTTTGCTCGCCTTTTAGCCGGTGGGATCTTTCTAACACAGAAGTCGCGGATTCCTCAGAGTCCAGCACTACTTTCAGTGGACGGGGGCGTTCAGCGTCACTAGCTTTGCCAATTCGGAATGCTGATTTCACCCGCAACTTCTCCGAGGTCTCTTCCTCCCCGGGGACAAAGAGTTTTGTTAGTATACTCCGGAGACTCGCAATATCGTGGTCCAGACGTGCCTGTGCCGTGGTCTCCTTTGTCTCAGGCAAGTTCACTATTAGGAAACACTGTTTCCTCGACGGTGGCGCTCTTCGTGGACGATCCGCAGTTGTTATCCAGGCCGGTCTACTTTCATCCGCAGTGGTGCTCTGACGGCTGGGTTTTGTTCCTATAATATCGTCCAGTGCTTGCGTGGCCACATCAGTGCCAACTGGGTCCGCATTATGGCAGGCAGACTTAGGTAGCTTCTGGCGTTGGCGGCGCTTTGTTCCGATTGGCCCAGTGACCGATGTTGAAGCCACCTCTGCATACGTAGCACAGTCGGGAATAGATACCTCGGCGGAATTTTCCCCTTCTGACGGCAATGATGACGGTGAGAGTGATGTTGGCGGAGAAAAAGACGATGACGACGCCGCTGATTTTGCTGCTATTGATGGCGATGAACTGATTGACGGTGCTAATGATGATGACGACGACGAAGTTGATGACGCTGCTGTATCTGTGACAGAAAGAGCCATTTCCGCCGACTGCTTTGCGGGCCACACAGGTGTTGATAGCTCGGTGCATTTGATGCACAGCACCTTGAGCAACTTTGCACGGCATTTGTCCAGGGCTTCGTAAAGATCAATACTCATTTCAGAACACTCAAGATGGACCCAACCATCACAACCATCACACTGAAGGGATTTGTCGCGTGAGCGAACAACTTTCGAACAAACTAGGCACTTGGATGCAATATTTTTGACTCTTTTTGGAGGCATTGTGGGCAAATTATAGTCCACAAAATGACACAACCACAGAAAATATAATTCCACGTATCACGTCAGAAGACTGGCCGGTGACGACCAAAAGGTGTGTGTTTTTTACATTAAAACGTCGGTACAACAAAGGAGTGTCGCACCAAGGGACGTTGTAAATCATGGAAAAAATCGGAAATGTACAGGTACCTACAGACTTGACGTGTTAGCAGTACAAAACTGGTCACGCAAATGGGACCTTCCACTAAACGTTCAAGGTAATGAAGGGACTGTCAGGTATAAATCGAGATTACCTTTCTCTCCGATCCCAGCGAGAGGCACAAGGGGGCCTTGCCTCAGATTACAAAGAAAGCACTCGAGGCTCCAAATTAGGGCGAATTACTTCTCAAATAGAGTAGTACCCTATTGGAATAAGCTCCCTGAGGAGGTCATAAATATCACAACAGTGAAGGCTTTTAAGAAAACAGTAGACCAGCGTTGGGTGGCAGTATACCCCGAATTATGTTAAGCAGTTTTTAGGGTCAGACGCAATTTACTCATTGTTTCCACCTTTCTCTGCCAGGGCAGATGCTGCACAAATTTTCTGCCTTTCAGAAAAAGAAAATCACTCAGTGTTGGGAGCTACAGAAACGAGCCGACAACACAAATATCTGGTCATACGATTGGATCTGGCGACACCACGTTAATATTGTCCAAACAAGCGGCTTTAATATAGCACGACTGAAGTTGTGAGACTGTTATTTGTGAGACGGTTGAAACGGATGAATCGGTGCCCGGGGCGAGTGAGATTGAAGTGAAATGTTATGGCGCGGCTTTTGTTTGAATGCGTGCTACACTGGTATACAGCGCTGTGATCAAGGTTAGCACTTGTAAAGATAAGAGCGGGGGCGGCCATATTGGAGGGACTTTTGAACACGCTCATCTGTTGTCGTTCGTTTGTTACAGGTGCACCTGTCGGACGTGTGAACTGGACGAAGCCCGGTGAGGAATCTCGGACAAGAAGACCTGCCGCTGTCCCCGAGGAGTGTAGTGGCCCAGACCCGGAGAGAGTTGAATTGTGAAGAACCGCTGTAACTCGTTTCTGCTACGTTCATTTCTGCCCAATACACGTTCATCTCTTGTACCCTGTGTTCTCTGTTTTGACTGAGCGACGATCACTGGATTATGGCTGATGAGTCTCGTATGTGTCCGTTTCTAGCTAACCGGCCTGTTACAGATTTGGCACCCACGGCGGGACCGAGTTCTGGAGATACGAGTCCGTCCAAACCATTACCCACGTTGTCTGGTCCATTCGCATCAGAAATGGTTGAACAAGTTTTAATGCCCAACAGACGCCGGGAACCTCCGTACCCAGTTCCGGACAAGTTATCTTTGGGAGACGATGCTAGCGTCTGGGAGGCCCAAACGAAACGATATATACAGCGTTTTCCGGCCGAGGAACAGGCGGACTTGATACTAACCTTGCTGTCGAAAGAAGTATTTAGCAAACTACTTGACTATGGAATCCCACAAGATGTGAACTCCATATTCGCTCGGTTGAAGGAAATTGTGGACAGCCCGGTAGCCCAGGCCGATCGACAGAATGAATTCCATTTCCGGACACAGGCGGAGGGAGAAAGATTAACGGAATATTTATCGGTACTACGTCGTCTGGCCCGGTTGGGATTCCCAGAGGAAGCCAAGGAGGACCGAGAAAACCGGATCCTGGGCCGATTTTTGGCTGGGGTGCGAGATCCCATGGCAAAGGTATTCCTTCGACTACAGCCCCCAAAAGACTTGGCCGCCTTGGAATCTACCAGCACCACGCTGGACCAGACAGGTGGTGGGATGAATATGACAACTCCAGGAATCTTCTCGGTTTCGGCCAAGACGGGGAAAAAACCTGCAGTTCGAGACGTAAAGGTCTGTTACTACTGCCAGAAACCGGGACATATCGCCCGGTACTGTCGACGGAGGATTAATCGCGGAAGTAGGTCAACTTTTCATGCGGGTAATGTCAATAGTTTTGAGTATGATAAACGTAGTGGTGCCCTACCTATGATCGAGATTATAATTGGCCGCCACCAAGTCAGGGCTTTGATTGACTCTGGGTCCGTCTACAGTTTAATTAGCGAACAGCTCGCAAGAAAAGTACCGCGATGCCCACTGTATGACCGTCCGGTGTCGCTTAAAAGTGTGACTGGTACTCCACTGGAGGTGATAGACAGTATAACAACAGAGCTCCAACTCGGAGTCCATAATTACCCTCAGGGTTTCTCGGTAGTTCGAAATTTGCCAGTTCCGGTCATTTTGGGGGTTGATTTTTTGAGGTCGACAAGGTGCACCCTAAATTTTCGAGACAATTGGCTGCAAACGGGGGGAGATGAAACCCGCATAAAAACACAGGCCGCCTCTGTCACTTTCATGGCGGAGCTAGAGAAAGAATCTGCATCTGAACAAAGAATCAGTCAGTTGCTACCACCCAAGGTGGAGGGTTTGGAACCACCAGACAGGAGTCGGTTTGAACGGCTGCTCCGCGAACATGAGCGAATATTTTCGTGGGATGGAGAACAGCTGGGCAGGACGAAACTGGTACAACACTCCATCGACACTGGTGATGCACGGCCGATAAGACAGGCACCACGGCGTGTCCCCGTACATTGCCAAGATTCATTGAGGGAAGCTATAGAACAAATGCTGAAACAAGGGGTAATCAGGCCGTCAACTTCTCCGTGGGCCTCACCGGTAGTGCTAGTTAAGAAAAAAGATGGATCAATGCGAGTCTGCGTGGATTATCGAAAGCTGAACAGTGTAACCCGAAAGGATTCGTTCCCATTACCACGCATTGATGACACGTTGGATGGCCTAGCCGGTTCCCAGTGGTTTTCTACACTGGATCTGGCCTCAGGATATTGGCAGGTCGAGGTAAAACCAGAAGATAGAGAAAAGACGGCATTTGTTATTCCCAGCGGCCTATATGAATTCGATACTATGCCGTTCGGGCTCACGAACGCCCCGGCCACGTTCCAACGTCTCATGCAAGTTGTCCTTGCAGGCTTACCCTCCAATACGTGTTTGTTCTATCTAGACGACATAATTATCCCCGGAAAGTCCATCCGAGAACATTTCGATAATTTGAAGTTGGTTTTCCAGAAGTTAGAATGTGCTGGCTTGCGTCTCAATCCCAAGAAGTGCGTGTTCCTGAAAGACACGGTCAAATTCTTAGGCCATACAATTTCTCGGGCCGGGATAAGTAGCGATCCGGAGAAAGTTTATGCTGTGGAACACTGGCCCACCCCTAGAGATGTAGACGAGGTGAGAGGCTTCCTGGGGCTCGCTTCTTACTACCGCCGATTTGTACCTGAGTTTTCCGCCGTCGCTGCCCCGTTGACAGAATTAACAAAAAAGGGCAAGCCGTTTGATTGGTCAGAAGGCTGCGCAAGAGCATTCAATGAACTCAAAAGAAGACTTTGCAGTGCCCCTATTCTAGCCCTACCGGATCTGTCGGACAACGCCGGAAGCTTCATTTTGGACACAGATGCAAGTGATGCCGCTATTGGAGCAGTCTTGTCTCAACGGTCCTCAAATAACGAAGAGCACGTCATTGCTTATGGAAGCCGTACCTTAAATCGAAGCGAGCGTAACTACTGTACTACCCGTAAAGAAATGTTAGCTCTGGTGCATTTTACCAAATATTTCCGGCATTATTTACTGGGAAAAGAGTTCCTAGTTCGGACTGACCACGCTTCACTCCAGTGGCTGAGGAACTTTAAAAAACCCCGAGGGGCAGGTAGCACGGTGGCAAGAGAGGTTACAGGAGTATAATTTTACGTGCGAGCACCGGGCCGGCAAAAGACACACAAACGCCGATGCACTATCTCGACGACCTCAATGTGACCATGGGAATTGTCCCAGTTGTACCGAAGCATGGACAATGACAGTTACGCTGCAACAGTCGAAAAGCGAAATGTGGGGCAAATTACAAGAACAAGATCCAGATATGCAAATTATCTATAGCTATTTGAAGGATGGAAAGGGGCGGCCATCCCCCGAGATGATGAGAGGATGTAGCTGGGAGACGAGATATCTGTGGTCCCTCTGGGATAGTTTGCTATTGGAAGAAGGCGTGATTTATCTGCACTCTGGTCCGAATTACATGCGCCATCTGGTGGTTCCGGAAATGCAGGTAAGCACGTTGCTACAAGAACTCCATACGGAACTGGGACATGTGGGCAAAAGCAAATTGGAACAAGCTGTACGACACCGATTTTGGTGGCCCCACCAGCGGCGCGATGTCCGCAATACATGTTTGACATGCAGCTTGTGCGCCCAGATTAAACCGCCAACGCAACACACTCGAGCACCTCTACGAAGCTTAACCACCGGGTTCCCTAACGAGATAGTGGCAATCGACGCAGTTGGGCCATTTCCAGAGACGGTAAAAGGAAACCGATATATACTGGTGCTTATTGACCATTTCACCAAATGGTGTGAAGCCATACCAGTACCCCGAATAGATGCACGAACCACTGCCGAAACAATCTTTGCAGCCTGGGTATCTCGCTGGGGCGTACCCTATCAGCTCCATTCGGACAGGGGAGCCAACTTCGAAAGCTCATTAGTAAAGGAGCTATGCCGGGTGTTGGGGTCATCAAAGTCACGCACGACGGCACACCATCCTCAAGGCAACGGAGTAGTTGAGAGAGTTAACCGTACGCTTAAAGGTCTTTTACAAGCCTTTGTGAACCAGGACAGCACCAGGCATTGGGATGAGGCGATACCGTATTGTTTGCTGTCGTACCGCGCCACGGTGCAAGCATCAACCGGACAAACACCTCATTTCATGGTAACAGGACGTGAAATGAGAATTCCCGCTGACATGGATCACCCGCACCCGGCACCCGATGGGCTGTTAGCCAGCGATTACGTCATCCAAAGCCGAGAACGCCTTATTCGCAGCCACCAACTAGCACGTCGACAATTACAAGCTGAACATCGTCGGCAGAAAGAATACTACGACAAGTCCACATACGGCAGTCCGTTGGAACCAGGCGACCGGGTGTGGCTGCGATCGGACCAGGCTGATCCGGGGCTACCCGCTAAATTCCATCGGGCCTGGAGGGGGCCGTACGAAGTTTACGAAGTCTTGTCGGCATCCACGTGTTCGATTCGATCACTCAGGGACCCCAATCAAAGGCCATTCACTGTACATCTCGACAGACTAAAGCCAGATACGACTGCCTCGTTCTCAGGTAACCCTGGGCCAAGGAATGTTGCCGTACAGCTAGAAATACCCGCAGAAGGTGGTTCAGGAAGGGCACTGGGGACAGTGCCTTCGTAAGAAGGGGGATAGTGTAAAGATAAGAGCGGGGGCGGCCATATTGGAGGGACTTTTGAACACGCTCATCTGTTGTCGTTCGTTTGTTACAGGTGCACCTGTCGGACGTGTGAACTGGACGAAGCCCGGTGAGGAATCTCGGACAAGAAGACCTGCCGCTGTCCCCGAGGAGTGTAGTGGCCCAGACCCGGAGAGAGTTGAATTGTGAAGAACCGCTGTAACTCGTTTCTACTACGTTCATTTCTGCCCAATACACGTTCATCTCTTGTACCCTGTGTTCTCTGTTTTGACTGAGCGACGATCACTAGATTATGGCTGATGAGTCTCGTATGTGTCCGTTTCTAGCTAACCGGCCTGTTACACACTATCATCGACCGCGATGGCTGTTGGTGCTTCGGGTGCAGCTTGGGTTGATGGCTCTGCGGTATTTTCTCGCTTGAGTCGCGATGCGTAGAAGTGTTTCTCAGATTTCGAATATGATTTTCGGGTTTTTCAAAGCGAAACATCAATTTTTTTCTATTTTTTGATAGTGCTGTTACCGTTGGCTGTATGATTCACCAAAACGAGTGCTAGTGTAGCGGTTGCCATCTTCGTTCATACTTTTACCACGTTTATTCTTTAACTGAACGCTGACTGCCAAGCGCGGTTGCCATTTGACCGTTGCTCTTGCGCACGCTCTCACGCACGCTCCCAAATACACGCTAACCACTATCTCTCCCAATCGCCTTCTCGTTCTCACGGGTCGTGGAGAATACTGTTCTGGTTAACATATTTGTGCAGTGCCGCACATTAGAGTAACGTGCAGGTGGTCCGCGCAGTACAGAGGACCGAAGCACGCGTTTACTAAGGAAACCACGAAGTAAGGTCTAATCAACCTTACAACTGGTGAGCCTGTAGTGACCTCGATCGTTTTGAGAAAATGACTATTCTCTGGACACCATTTTGGATCTATTTTCTCCACGATCTTTTCTGACGTTTGACATTGACCTCAGTGTTCTCCGATTGCCTACGTTTTACTGGACTGACTTTTCCGAGGTTTCCGTCGACCTCGTTTTAAATCACTTTCACTTTCGTTCGTTCGCTCGTGGTTCGCTCTCAGCACAGCCGTCGCGTTTCGTTCCGTTTTTCCGTTCGGTGTATTTCTCGTATCGGTACTGTTTCGGTGCCACGATATATAGAATACACCTCGCATCTGTAAACCGACTTACGTCTTCTCTATTCGTCCGATAGAGGGGATATCGTTGGTATTCGCTGCTAGACCCGATAGGAGACACATTCGCCAGCCGCTCCCGAACGTCTTCTATATTGGTGAGCCCAAGAACTTCCAGAACCTCCTGGATTATTCGCCCGCCCGGTGAGTCTGTGATTTATCGCTGTTTCACGTCCTCCTTTCGTTGCACGATATATAATTTTTACGATATATTATCGCAACGTAGCCATGTCAGAGGATAAGGCGCAGCTCGACACAGATCTCACTCTGTCTGCGGTTGCCTTTAAACCAGTGGCGTTTATCCCTCATGGTCCAGAGGTTTGGTTTGCAGCCTTAGAGCTGTAGTTTGAGGCACGTAGGATTGTTGGCCAACGCCTACGATTTTCCTATGCCTTAGAGGCAATTCCAGGTGATGTTCTCGCCTCGATGGGGGATTTGGTATTAAATCCTCCTCAAGTGCAGCCGCACGATCGGCTTAAGGAGGCTATACTGCAACATTTCCTTCCTTCTCGGGAGGAACGGTTACGTCAGCTACTGGCACGGCACCCCACAGGGGATACTAAACCCAGCCGCCACCTAACTCATCTCCGGTCTTTGGCAGGGCCTGCCGATAAGGATTCGGAGATAGTTAAGGAACTGTGGTTGGACTCTCTACCCTTCCATGTTCAGACCACCGTTACTGCTCTCCTCGAGGACTCGTCCTTGGAACGAGCAGCCGCCGTGGCTGACAAAATTGTCGCACGTGTCGGCAGTGGGGCTATTCCCCTCATTGCTACGACATCTCGCAATCCCAGGGGTGTCGACCTGGATGAATCGCCGGAGAGGCCTCGGCACTCTCGATCCATCCAGCGCCGCCTGTCCTTCAAGGACAGAGTAAAAATACCTACTCCACGCAGTAGCCCACGTAAACAACGGCACGGACGGGCGCCCCCCACTGCCCACGTCCGCCGGGAATCCGCCTCACCTGCCTCATCCAAACCTGATCATCCTACCAGCGGCTTTTGTTGGTTTCACCGCGTTTTCGGACCAGCCGCCCGTAGGTGCAGACAGCCGTGTTCATACACGGCGGGAAACGCCACGGCCGGCGAGTAGAAGCGGCCGTACTCGCCGGCAATCAGTCTCAGGTTGGCCGTTTATTTTACGTGCATGATTCGTGCACAAACGCTAGGTTCCTAGTGGATACTGGGGCCCAAGTTTCTGTCTTGCCGGTTGGTAAAGACAAACCACGAGCTTCTTTGCTTCGGCTGTCAGCGGCGAATGGTTCCTCTATTCCTACCTACGGCACGAGACAGCTTGCGGTCAAACTGGGGCCACGACGACGGTATCTGTGGACGTTCATTCTTGCGGATGTTCCCACAGGCATACTGGGAATCGATTTTCTGCAGCACTGTGAATTACTTGTTGATTCACGTAGGCTGCAGCTTATCGATCCTTCGTCGGACATTAAATTTACGGGTATTGCAGCTCGAACAGATGCACACCGAATCACAGGATTGTTTTCTAACATTCCGCACGATTTTCAGTCTTTGTTTATTAAATTCCCCATATTGACCAAACCATTTGAAGAGATAGAGACGGTGACCGATCGTGTGGCACACCACACTGTCACTAACGGACCACCAGTCACGGCACGACCTCGCCGACTGGCATCGGACAAATTGGTTTTCGCCAAACGCGAGTTTGACACTTTACTTTCTAAAGGTATTGTTCGTCCTTCTCACAGTTCACGGGCCTCACCTCTGCACATGGTTCTTAAGAAAGATGGCGTTAGCTGGCGACCATATGGCGACTATCGCGCACTAAATTCGGCTACCCGTTACGATAGTTATCCGATACCCCACATACACGACATCACGGCATCACTTCACGGCACGACTGTATTTTCCAAGATCGATTTGGTGCGAGCCTATCACCAGATCCCAGTCGCCGCTGAAGATGTCGAGAAAACCGCTGTCACGACTCCTTTTGGTTTGTTCGAGTTCCTACGTATGCCTTTTGGTTTGCGAAATGCTGCGGAGACATTCCAGAGGTTTATCGATAGCATTACACGAGACTTGGAATTTGTTCACGTCTATATCGATGACTTGCTAATCGCATCGTCGAGCGTAGATGAACATTTCCAACGTTTGACGCTACTATTTCAACATTTGTCCGAACATCGAATAGTAGTCAATCCTGATAAATGTGAACTTGGCAAACCGGAACTTGTGTTCCTCGGCCACAAGATCACTCGAGAGGGTATTAAGCCTTGCGGGTATAAAGTGCGCGCTATTTTAGATTACGCCGTACCGTCCTCAATCAAGGAGCTCAAGGCATTTTTGGGGTTAGTTAACTTCTATCGTCGTTTCATACCCCATGCCGCTGAACGTTTGCTTCCATCAACTGACATACTTCGTGGCAATCCACGTAAGTTGTCGCTTACGGATGCCGCACGAGTAGCGTTTTCGGAGATTAAAGCGACATTAGCTCAGACCACGCTCCTCATGCACCCAGTTCCGTCCGCCACGCTAAGCATAGCGGTGGATGCATCCGACTTTGCCATCGGAGCGGTCCTGCAACAGTCTGTTTCTGGGATATGGCAGCCATTAGAGTTCTTCTCTCGACGCCTCAATCCCACGGAAACCAAATATAGTGTTTTTGGTCGCGAACTGCTGGCTGCATATAATGCCGTTAAGCACTTCCGCCATGCAGTCGAGGGTCGATATTTCATCCTCTTTACAGACCATAAGCCTCTGACGTATGCATTGCATACTAAGTGTGATCGTTACTCTCCACGAGAAGTCAGACATTTAGACTATATTTCTCAGTTCACGACTGACCTACGACACGTTAAAGGTGAGTCGAACTGCGTTGCAGATGCTTTGTCGCGTATTCCGCTTAATGCCATTAAATCTCCGGTTTTAGACATCCCTACCATGGCTGCCGCACAGGCACAGGATTCTTCATGTATGGAAGCAGCTCAGTCATCGTCGCTGCAGTGTCAGTCCATACCTCTAGCCACCAGTGCTGGGACGATACTCTGCGACATGTCTACTGGCATACCTCGACCAGTCGTACCCTCTGCGTATCGACGTCTCGTGTTCGATACCCTTCATGGACTCTCACACCCAGGCATCGCAGCCAGTCTCCGATTAGTAGCTGCACGATACATCTGGCCGTCCATGAATAAAGATGTTCGTATGTGGGCAAAACAGTGTCTATAATGTCAACGATCTAAAGTGCATAGGCACGTAGCTTCGCCTATCGGTACTTTTGCTACGCCTGATGCTCGCTTCGATCATATCCACGTAGACATTGTGGGTCCATTGACCCCATCACACGGGTATACCTATTTATTAACGTGCATCGATAGATTTACGAGATGGCCCGAGGCTATTCCCATCTCTGTCGTCAAGGCCGAATCAGTGGCTCGACACCTGATAGAACGATGGATAGCTTCATATGGTTGTCCTTCTACAATCACTACCGATCGAGGGCAACAATTTGAGTCCGATCTATTCTCTTCAATAACTCACATGCTGGGTAAGGAACGCATTCGCACGACCGCGTACCACCCAGCATCGAATGGTTTAGTCAAAAGTTTTCATCGCCAACTCAAAGCGGCTCTTAGAGCACACGAGAGCCCCGACTGGTACGAAACGTTACCGCTAGTTCTGCTTGGTATCATAACATGCCTAAAGGCAGATATCCAATGTTCCGCCGCAGAGCTTGTCTACGGCACGACATTACGACTGCCTGGGGAATTCTTTACGCCACGGAGTACAGATACACTTGCCGTACAGACTTACGTTCACCGTTTGTCTACGTACATGCAAAATCTCGCTCCGGCGCAGACTCGAATGCAGCGACGACAGGTTTTTGTTCCGACTGAACCCGAAACTTGTTCGCATGTATTCATTCGTGTTGATTCGGTACGGAAACCATTACAACAGCCTTACGAGGGTCCATTTCGCGTGATTTCTCGTCACGATAAGACCTTTAAGGTTGATCGACACGGTCGCGTCGATACCGTTAGCATCGATCGTCTCAAAGCCGCGTACGTTGATGACAGCGTGTCGCCCGCTGACATGAGATTCGATGTTAACCCTGCACTACCTGTTGACGACACTTCCGTGCCACGTCAAGGTCTGCAGTTAGCATTGCCTGCTACGACTTCGAATGAGGCTATCGTCTCACGTTCAAGTCAGCAGCCGGTTGGCCCTGTTACGTCCTCGAATGAGAATACTGTCTCACGTTCAAGTCAGCAGAGCACGCCCACGCACCCGTCCGTGAATGAGGCTCCCGTCTCACGTTCCGGTCGGAAGATCGTTTTCCCAGCACGTTTTCGCGACTAGGTCAAACACGATCTTAACCATTGCACTTCGCAGTAATAACTTTCGTGTTTATCGTTTCGACACGACTTAACATACTTCATTAGTTATTGCTGTATTCTAGTCAAGTCCATTGCGGTTGCTACACCAGTTTTCGTTTCTTTTCGCTTCATGGAACCTCGCCATATGGTACGCTTCGCTGGTCCCACGAAATCTGGAGAATTTTGGCACCAACATTTGCATTCTGGATCGGCCCTGTCCTTGTCGTTCCTTGCCATTTACGAACCTATCGATTTGGCTTCCGGATATCATATTGGTTAACGGTTACCCGACGCTGGACGTTATTGGTGTGGCACACCTTGATGACGATTCACGCAACCGACGTCATTGGCAACGAATCTGGTTTACGCTCGACCATCATCCTACGGTTCCTGAATACCACGGATTCTGCCCGTCAGCACCCTACAGCACAGCTACATGCACGTATTTTGCACGCATTCGGGCACACGAATACCGTTCGTATGCCTTTTCCTCCTTGACATTTTTTCGAAAGCTTTCGTGCTTTCTAGCGGGGGGCTGCTGTAGTGACCTCGATCGTTTTGAGAAAATGACTATTCTCTGGACACCATTTTGGATCTATTTTCTCCACGATCTTTTCTGACGTTTGACATTGACCTCAGTGTTCTCCGATTGCCTACGTTTTACTGGACTGACTTTTCCGAGGTTTCCGTCGACCTCGTTTTAAATCACTTTCACTTTCGGTCGTTCGCTCGTGGTTCGCTCTCAGCACAGCCGTCGCGTTTCGTTCCGTTTTCCGTTCGGTGTATTTCTCGTATCGGTACTGTTTCGGTGCCACGATATATAGAATACACCTCGCATCTGTAAACCGACTTACGTCTTCTCTATTCGTCCGATAGAGGGGATATCGTTGGTATTCGCTGCTAGACCCGATAGGAGACACGTTCGCCAGCCGCTCCCGAACGTCTTCTATAAGCCCGACGTGATCCTCAGGTCACGTGAATTTCCTTGTTTTCTACCGTTCAAGGTCCCGTCTGCGTACCTTTTTGTGTTTTATTGTTTCCCTATCTGTTGATTATTTTGGTCGGTTTACCAAATAATTTTTTTGTCCATACGTATTTTCGGTGTCATGTTCGTCGTCATTTTTGTTCTCTTCTCGTGAAGATTATGGTGCCCCATTGATCGTTGGTTTCTTTCCCCGTCTGTATTCGATAAATCAATCGCTATGTCTACTGAACGGAAACCCTGCTCAGACCCCACCGTTGGGGCGATCACGCTGCACATACCGGCATTCACACCTGCTGATCCAGAACTCTGGTTCACGCTGGTCGAGTTAGAATTTGAAAACTGCCGTATAACCAGCGACGCCAGCCGTTTCAGGTGGGTAGCAGGCCGCCTCCCGCCAGAGGTCACAATGCAAGTAAGGGACGTAATAAACTCTCCCCGAAGCTATGAGGCCTTAAAGGAGGCTGTCATTGCCCGCACGACCCCAAAGCAAGACCAGCGTATGCAACAACTTCAAAACGTTGAGCTTGGAAGTAGGAAGCCCTCCGAACTGCTGCGTGAGATGCAGCGCTTGAGAGGACCGACAATAGGCGAGGACCCGCTCTAAAGGGAACTTTGGCTGCAGCGTTTGCCGCATAACGTTCCAGTTTTACTAAGTGCCACGCGCAAATGCTCGCTGGAGGAAACAGCAGCGATAGCTGATGACATTATGTCACGATACAACCCCGCTGTAGCTGGAGTAACCAGGCCCTCCGTCGCAACGGTGCCTGCCTTGCCAACATCTAACGACCTCGCGTCAGTTTTGTCTGGAATTGACGCGGGCCTGCAACGCCCAGCAGTTAGAAGTGGGTCACAGGAGCGGCACCGCGCACGCTCACCTAGGCTCCATAGTCCGTCATTGTGACGACGTTTCGTCAGTTCTTCAAAAGAAGGGTATTGTAAATACCACAGTCGCTTCGGTGAGGGAGCCAAACGATGAGAACCAGGGTGTACGTTTCCCGGTGCTCATCAGGGAAACTAAACCCCCGGCCCGTGGTGGCGACCCACGAAGCCGGGTATCACACAAATAGTCGTCTTTTGAACGTAAGGAACATCATTTCAAATAACCCGTGTAACGAACGTTTGAGCAATGCGTAGCCAAATTCGCAACGGATCCCGAAATCAAAAGAAAATTTTCCGTGATATTCTACGATACTAGATTATTACATGAACAATGACATAAAAAATATACAAACCTCAATAATACGATCACAAGGACTCAACAACGAGAAACCGAATAGCAGCGTGTGAGCAAACAGCACGTGCGTCACGCAGGTCCTGAACAAGGATGTGTCAAAGTAGCGCTCTGGGCGCGAACAAACAACAATTGGTCCATAAAAACAAGCAGTTCGTAAAGACAAGTCAACAATGTAGGCAAACGAGTGATGTTGGTAAAATCACTGGATCGCGAGGGAAATAGGGGGGTTTTCCACGACCGGCTGTTACATCGCCCACCAAAATCCTCCTGGATCCTTAGCAGAGTCAAAGGTTTGGTATAAAGGTACTGATTCTTTCTACCTGCCCAGGTCCTGCTGTCAGTGCGCGCGTCTAAAGCTCGTCGTCAACGTTCTACTACTGGTCGCACCTAACCCATTGGCTACATAGACGTGAGGCTAGTCTACATCTTCCACAAGATCAAATGACCGATGGCGGGCGTGAAGGATCACATAGATGTTGTCCTCTTAAAGGGCCGTCCTGTCCTGGATGTATGTGCTTGAGTGTGCGTGTGAGTGTGTGTGTGTGCCGGGGTGTACAATGAAATCACAGATATGACTACACATCAAAGGAGGACTTTCTGCAATGTCAACAAAAGACCGTATGGCAAGAGAACGAGTCAAATGTAGCATGTGTGTATGGGATCGCATTCATCACCACATATCGGAAAGAACCTTCTGTAATGTCAAAGAAAGACCGCGAGCACTGTAACGTGTTTGACGGAAACCGTGTGGTATATATGGTGTTTCTTTATCCACCTCGACTACTGGTTTGAAAAGGTTTGCCAGGCCTCAGGGTTATCAGCTCCTCCGTCTTCGCTCTCGAGTAGGTTAATACTACGTATGCCACGAATGAGCACTCCGTTAGCTGCCTCCACCTTCACTGTTCTTATCATTCCGTCAGTGCTTTTGATGGTTTCCGTAACTACTCCCAAAGACCAAGCGCTGAAATGTGCGCTTTCGTCGGCGATCATAACCACGTCCCAAACTTTGAATGGTCTTGTTTTGGCCAGCCACTTCTGTCGAGTCTGCAAAGCCGGTAGGTACTCCCGCAGCCATCGCCTCCAGAAGACCTTGGCCAGATATTTCGCTTGCTTCCATCCATGGAGGTAGCTCCCACGAAGGTTTACCGGCCCTTGGAAACCCTCGTTTTACCTTAACATCAATAAGTCGTTCAGGGTGAGCGCCAGGTGGGCGGGGTCGCCGTTCATTACTGGAACCAAGGGGCGGTTGTTCAGGATTCGCTCCACCTCAGTCATGACGGTGTTCAGCGTCTCGTCGTCGGGCGGCTGCTGCTCCATGATTGACAGCAATATCCGTCTGGCGGGCCGGATCATGCGTTCCAATACGCCGCCTCGGTGACTGGCCTGTGGGGGGTTAAAATGCCATCGTATGCCGTAGGCCACGGTTCGATCCTGCAGTTCGTCCCTGTTTATGTTCTTGTGCCAACGCTGCAATTCCCGGTGAGCGCCCACAAAGTTCGACCCATTATCTGAGTATATATCGGCCGGTATGCCTCTTTGGTTGATAAATCTTTGCAAGGCCCGTAGAAACGAATCGGTCGTCATCGAATGTGCGACTTCTAGGTGTACCGCACGTGACTTCATGCACGTCATGATACATCCATATCGCTTTTCTAATCTTTTTCCCGCACTTGATCCACAAGGGCCCAAAATAGTCCAACCCGGTGTCACTGAACGGCCACCAGCCCGTAGTCACCCTGCATTCTGGTAGTGGGGCCATGAGTTGTTTGCCTGCTGTGGCATTGCGTCTCCTGCATTGCACACACCGTCGGAATACGCGTTTTAAAGTCTCTCGTCCTCTCAACAACCAAAGGCGCTTTCGGAAGACGCTCGTCACGTGACTTTCCCCGGGATGTCCCTCCACGGCGTGGACGTGTTGAATCATTAGCTCTACTACAGGTTGTCTCGCAGGTAGCAGTATAGGATACTTTGTGCCGAAGTTCAGGTGGGCGTTGGTCAGCCTACCATCCACCCGCAGCAGTCCGTCGATGAGTTTGGGGTTCAAACGCTTCAGCTCGCCTCTTGGAGATGGCATGTCTTTATTGGTCGGCCCCACTTCTTCCGCTCTCTTGAGTTCTCGGGCGAAAGCCTCGCGTTGTATCATTCTGAAAATATCGTAATCTGCAGCTTGTAGCTCATCGGGACCTATCGGGCCGACCCGTATCCGGCCGACCCGTATCCGGCCTGAGGGCCGTAGCCCTTTCATGACTAGTAAATTTCTCTTGAACCTGGTTAACCAAACTAGCGAACAAAGCGTCTTCATCCAGGAAGAAAACCTGACCAGTCGCGATAGAATGGATGACGCTTCGACGACGTTGGCCGCTATCACTGCGCCTTTGATCTCCAGTTCCACTTCCGTAGGGGTTTTTGATTCGAACACGGGCCAGTCCTGTTTAGACAAGTGCAGGAAGTTTGGCCCTCTCGTCCACGTGTCTAGTTGCTTGAAGTTGTTCGCACCTCGGGAGCACAGGTCGGCCGGATTATCGCCAGACCTGACATGATTCCACTGGTGCGTGGCTGATTCGTCGTGGATAATCGTGAGCCGGTTAGCAACGAAAGTACTAAACCGGCTCCGTACGTTGTTGATATAGTAAAGTACTATCGTTGAATCCGTCCAGAAGCTCACCGACTAAATGTAGAGATCGAAACACCTCTTTACAGCTTGCACCACCCTGACTGCCAACACGGCTGCGCTGAGTTCAAGGCGTGGGATTGAGACCGACTTCAGTGGAGCAACGCGGGCTTTGGCGAACAGGATCCTCGTGGTATATTGTCCATCTCCTGCGCACCATCGTCCGTACACCACAGCTCCATAACCGACTTCGGATGCATCGGAAAAGGCATGTAGTTCCCCAGTCCGTGTCGTATGGCCAGGAGTCAAACATCGTGGGATTCTTATGTCCCCTAATTTCTTCAAGGTGTTCAAAAATTCTTCCCAGTCCAACCGGTCCCCTCGGTCCAGTGACTGGTCCCAATCAACTTTCTTACGGCACAGCCGCTGCAGCAAGATCTTTCCGGGTAGCAGCCATGGTGAGACGAAACCGAGCAGGTCGAACAAACTTGAGACGGCAGAAAGTATGCCACGACGGGTTATTGGCAGCTCGGGAACGTTTAGCTCGAAAACAAAATCGTCCGTTTCCGCGTCCCATTGTATCCCTAAGGTGCGCTCGATAGGAAGTGGAGAGCCGTCCAAATCTCTTACCCTTTCGGCCTTTTCGTGATACGGGATGACCTTCAGCACTTCTGAAGCGTTCGACATCCATTTAGTTAGATGGAAGCCGCCCTCTTCCAGCAATCTCGTCAGACCCCTGAACTGCTCTAGAGCTGATTCCACATCATCGAATGACCCAAGGTAGTCGTCGACGTAGAAGTTCCTGGTGACGCTATCTACTACCGTCCGATGTACTAGATCGCCATGTTTGTTCGCTGATTCTCGGAGGGCGTAGTTGGCACAAAATGGTGACGATATGGCTCCGAAGGGGTGGACGGTCATCCTATAATTCACCACTGCGTTGTCCCGGTCGCTCCCTTCTCACCACAGGAAACGCAAAGCATCTCGTTCTCCTACCGGAATCTTCACCTGATGGAACATTTCCCTAATGTCGGCAGACAAAGCCACTTTACCCACTCTGAAACGGCACAAAACATCGATCAGTGGTGTGGTCCAGTCAGGCCCCTGTAGCAGGCGATCGTTTAACGACTTGCCCTGGAACTTGGCCGCACAGTCGAAAACCACCCGCAGTTTATTGGGTTTCTTGGAGTTGATAACCGGATGGTGAGGCAGATACCAGATACCCCTTTTGCTGTCGGTGTTGACAGGCACCTTTTCAACGTAACCGAGGGCCTCGTTTCGCTTCATCAAATCCGCGTATCGTTCCCACAGATTCTGGTCTCGAATGAAGCGTTCTTTTAGTCGTAGTAATCGTCGGAGAACATAATTTCTGTTGTCAGTCAACGGGTCGACCGGTGTGCGCCATGGGAGGGGAACCTCGAACTGATTTTGAGACCTCTGGTGCCTTGCCGCACCGTTTGTAGAGCGAAGTGATCCTCTTGAGACAACGATGGTCTTTCGTCTCCAGTGTCATGAAACTCCTTTTCATACAGCCGCTGCAGATGATACTCTATGCGGTCCGTTTCGGCGGATAAGTAAATCACGGAACCACGTACCCCTACTGGACCGTATAACATCCATCTCAAAGCCGTGCATACGGCATAAGGTGCCTGGCGGTCGCCCACTCTCTGGTCAAGCACTCAATGCGCCTCTGGCACGTCGCAGCCGATGAGGAGATCCACTTCATCATCTTCCCAGTCTACAACGGTTACATCCTGCAGGTGGGGCCACCGAGTCAAGATTGCGTTCACCGACCTTAGTGCTCGAAGGTGGAGATCCGCTAACGTGAATGCCTCCGTTGGTTCAATTTTCTCGTTAGTGTCTAGAAAGATGAGTTGCAGCCTTAATCTACCGGCAGTCATTACCTGTGTTCCGCCCACCGTGCTCACTGCTAACGACGTCGCACCTTCAGCCAGTTGGTGTTTGTCGGCAAACCGCTCTTTCACTAAAGTGGTGTCGGATCCACTATCAACGAAAGCCAACGCCTTGACTATCCCAGTCGGGGTCACTACTCCCACGGCCACTACGCCTAAACGTACCGGTTTACTGGCAGATCGTGACGTTGAACAAATAACGCTGGGCTTGGTACTCGCCTCGGATATGGTTACTCTCGCCTGATGCAGCAATCGATGGTGTCTGCCCGTGCAGCCCTCGTAACCACATCGATTCCTTGTCCTACAGGCTGCTGCCCGGTGCGTGGTGTTGAGACAGATAAAACATGCTCCTGCCGTCCTCGCCATTCCCCACCGTTCGTCTATTGTGGCGATGCCGAACTTGGGGAATTCTGGTAGGCCATGGCTAGTACCACAGGATCTGCAATTTGGTTGCGCTGTAGCATCTCGTGAAATGACGTGTGTATTGGTCCAAGGCTGGTACTTTGGATGTTCCCGTACAGGGGTTTGGACTTGGCTAGTACTGGGCTTGTTTGCTCGGTTGCTGTCCCGGATGAGTCGGCCGAATCTGCTGTCAGCTACCTTCGTTTGCCTGTCCAAGTATTCGGTCAGGTCTTCGGAGTTGGCTTCTCTGTCGCTTCGGCTTATCCGTTCTGCTTCTTCCGCCCACCGACCCCGGCAAGCGTTAGTCGTAGCCAAAACCGGCTTCAAGTGCGCCAAGATATTTCCTGACAAGACCCCACTGCAAAGAGAGGTGCACAAGAGTCACGCCCAGAACAGTAACCCCGGTGTTAGCGCAACCAACAATCCACCCCAAAACTCCGGGGCACCTATCACTGGCCATCACCCGATGTTGCCATCTATTGCAGATTACAATGCAACCGTAGATTTAGACAGTACGCCAATTTCCTCACCCAATGAGCCACCTGGAAAACGCCCCAATATCCAGAATAGCCCACGCAAATCTCCAGACTGGAACAAGCGCCCCAACGTCCACAAAACTGATGAAGGTTCCTCCAACTCATCCACCCGCGAGCTCATGTACTCCACAAGTCTAGATGACCCCATTCCTTCTACTAGCTCCATGTCGGGTTATTTAACCATACCTAAAAATCACTGCACCATCAACCCACCTCCGTCTACACCCATGCATCCTGTTACCTCTGGCATTTTTGATTACTCAACCAGGCCCCCAAGCCCACCATCTGCACCCACCCATTTGCAACAAGAATGTGTCTGGTTACCACCTAGGCCACCACCGCTAATTAGCCCGTCAGTGCAGATTGACTCACAGAAGTTAACACCTCGTCACCAAAAGAACAAGGCCCATCAACGTAACGCACATGCATACCATAAGGTAATGACTCAGTCACGTGAAATTTTACCAGCCCCTTGCGCGGCTGTGAATCCTAGTTTTCCATCTCGGCTAACTGCCTTTTCATTTCCACCCTACTTGTACCCACCTTATTCCCCCCCATTCACCGCTCCATTACATTACTATCCGCCACACCAACTACTCTATACCTCTACCGCTACCCAGTCACTCCCTGGGAACCATTTCCTGGTTTCACCTAGCTCCCCTCTCCCACAAGACCCATCCTCGTCTCTTGGCCCAGTACTGCCATCCATCCGTGGCCGCTTTTTTCCTGCCGGCCCCCTTCGAGAATATTCCCCGCATTCAAACTACTCTCCCAAACAGCACCTCCCCATCCCTCTCCCCTCACACTATCCCCCTCCAGGCTTCAACTCATCCAATCCGTGGAACAACTGAGGTCCTCCCCCCATCCTTGCCCTATTCTTCACTGGAATTACCACCCTCATCACCACTACCGAACCCCCCACCATATCCACCACTACCGAGGCCTGTATCATCTCTCTCAGTCATACTTGTAAATGCCCGTTCATTACTGCACAAAACTAAAGCCATCCGCAGCATCGCTGAGCCCTCTGACTTTGATATTATCATTGTAACTGAAACATGGCTAACGGATTCCGTCCCGTCAGATCGAGTCTGTCTAGTTGGCTACCAGATGTTCCGAAGGAATAGGCCTTGTCGTGGGGGAGGCTGTCTAATTTATGTCAAAAACACTCTGCTGGCCATTCCACTGTCACACACAACTCTGGACGCCATTCAGGATTCACTGTGGTTAACAATTCCCTTACTTAATTCCTATCTTCATATTGGTTGCATCTATAGGCCACCTGATTCCAACGCTATGGATCTTACCAAGATTATTGACGCTTTCAACTATCTTTCATTGCTGCCCTGTTCCTCCAAACTCATAGCGAGGGACTTCAATGCACCGAGCATTTGTTGGAATACTCTATCCGCCCCAAACAACTTACTAGATTTTATGTCATGCATCCGCGTTGGGCGCTGGATCCAACACGTAACAGTCCCAACCAGAGGTAACAACATCCTTGATTTGTTGTTTACTATTGGTTTATCAGATGTTTCAGCCAGTACGCTCGACCTCTTTCCAGGAAGCGACCACAGAATGGTGTCCTGCACCTTCGTGGTTCCGCAATCTTTTGACAAATCCCACCCACCCAATCATTACTCTTCAGCAGTCAACTGGGTCAATCTTATCTGCACGCTTTGATCGCTAGACTGGGACGACTTTTTCCTGCAAAGCGACCCTCAGCTGGCTGCTAATTTACTATATTCTAACCTATCAGACTTGCTGTCCAAAATCACTACTACTCGTATCACATCAAACCGAGTCCGTAGTTCAATCCTGAGCCGAATGCAAAACAAGTATCTGAAGCTCCAGAAGGTGTATCAAACCAATAATGACTTATCGTCATTCTTGCAGCTCCAACGTCTCTCGGTAGCAATCAGAATGAAGACTGATGATATGCTCAAAAAACAAGAAGTATCTGCCTTGCAATGCCATGATACTTCCTCCAAGTTGGCATACCTAATGAAGAATAGAAATCAGAGCAAACCAGTAAGTATCCCCTCTCTAATCTTAGAAAATAACGACCACATTACCTCACCTGTAGCGATAGCCGAGGCGCTTAACTCCTACTTTGCTGCATCCATGACTACGAACCCCCTTACTTTATCCCCATGCATAGACCCTGTCACCGAGCACTCACTGTCTGATTTAGAATTTACTTTAAAAGAGGTGACCAACCAGATTACCCGTGTCCGGAAGTCCTCACACCTTGGCCATGATGGTGTTCCGCCGACACTTCTACGTCTTGGAGGAACTGATGTCACAGCCTTACTATTGAAGGTCTACAATCTATCCATCAAGTTTGGCATATTTCCCTCACAGTGGAAGACTGCGGTCATCATCCCAATCCATAAGAAGGGACCAATACATGACCCCTCAAATTACCGCCCTATCAACCACACTCCAATTGCTTCTAGGTTGATGGAACGCCTCATCAAACAGCGGATGTCCGACTTCCTGTTGTCCCATAACATCATCCATAGTGGGCAGCATGGCTTCCTAAAATCACGTTCATGCACCACCTGTCAGTACGACTTTTTTAACCTCATAACGGCGGCCGCCGACAACGCTAAATCTATCATCATCATATACCTTGATATGACAAAGGCTTTCGACCGCGTCCCTCACGCTTTGTTACTAACCAAACTCAAAGCTCATGGCTTTTCCGGTTCGCTTTTATCTTGGTTAACATCTTATTTATCGGACCGTTCACAAGTGGTTTCCATTGATGGTTGTTTCTCACAACCTGCTCCAGTCACCAGTGGAGTTATACAAGGCAGTGTACTCGGTCCTTCACTATTTCTCATCTACATAAACGACATATTTCCCATCTTGCACCATGGTACCCCATTCCTTTTCGCTGATGACGTTAAGATTGTCTATGAGTTTCCTCGTCAAAACCTCAATATCATGCTGGATGATATCTCTAGTGACCTAAAGCGACTCGGGGATTGGTGCAATTTATGGAATATGGACTTTTCGACCTCGAAGAGCTGCTTCACAACATTCAGATGTAAAGTGACCCCCGGAACCCCGCTTATCCACGACCTACCCATTTCGTACAGCCCTTTAGTTCGAGACCTTGGTCTCCATTATTCTTGTAGCTTTAGGTTTTCTGAGTATGTTCCACTCCAGATTGCAAAGACCAGAAGAACCACTGGTCTCATCTCCAGAACTTTTCGGCTAAATGATTGCAAACTGCTCATTTACAAGTCTCACGCCAGGCCTCTCCTTGAATACTGTCCCATTATCTTCACCAACATGACGAAATCCGACCGCATTTCTCTGGAGTCCGTGCAACGCCAATTCACCAAACAATTAGTAGGCTTTTCCTCCAGTCTGTGTTACAAAGATCGATGCATCCTACTCAATCTTGACCCTCTATGGTTGCGTCGCATGAAGCTCAATTTGTGCTTCCTGTTTAAGCTGTACCACCGTACGGCCTTTTCGTGTACCGAACCCATTCGTCTCACTCCCTCCACGAATTATGCTCTACGCCATCGGTCATTGCAGCTCTCTATTCCAAGATCAAAACTAGCGTTGAGATCTAACTTTTTCCTTATAAAATACTCAAAGTTATGGAATAAACTCCCGCTAAACATCCGCGAGAGTCTATCAATTTCCCAGTTCAGAGGCTCGCTGGATCAGTTCTTGACTGTTCCCAATGTGATCCTTCTTACCGGCCTGACCGTCACCGAAGAGGTGGCCTACGAAAACGGGTTTGATTACTAGGATTACTGCACTAGAACTTTCATTTCTCACCCGATGACAAACGCCAGGGCAACTATTCTCTTTTACGTTATATTGCTTACAATCTATACTACTGTAGCCACAGTTTGCTGACTTTTATAACTATACCTAGTTTAATGCTTGCCGGTTCTCCTAATTTTAGACAATGTTCCTGTTCTATTGCCAACCAGTCTAAGTTTCTTAGTCTTAGATGTCTCCACAGCAAATAAGTACGTGGCTTCGGACCCTAGGACACTGAGTTCCGCCGTCTACCACTTTACTCGATCCTTTCACTCCTCTCCCGTTCATCTTGGCTACCACCACTCACCTGGGTTTTATGCCCGGCCTCAATTCGCCTTTCTTAATCACCTCATTCCAGAATCTATTATTCCAGAAGCCCACCTGCTAGTACTTACTTGGTGGCTTTTCCTCTCGTCTCACCTCTGTATCTACCATCCACCAACTACTATCATATTCTCTCTTATGCACCACACCATTTCCCATCAGCAGAGCTAAACTCATCTGCACCAGCTAGCCCGGAATGGACTCTGATGGTCTTAGGCATGGCTTGGCGCTGTACGAGACTGACACACGTATGCTAGCTTGTGCTTTACAACGTTCGATGTCCTACTCCGTGTGTTGCATAATCCCATCCTGCATTTTCCCAGCCCATGCTAGCGGAACCCCTGATGTCAACGGCACCCATACCATTGCGTCGTTGGAACGTGGGGAAAACAGACCACCCCCAGCAGTTGCGAAAAAAGACAAATACGCATAAAATTACGATCGGGCGGAGGGGCTATGGAAAGTTCCTATATGGGCTCAACCACCCCTCTGTTAGGAAACAAAAAAAAATAATAATAATAATAAAACTGAAAAAAGGGAACAGTGGAAACGAAAAAGACCTCGTGGGATCGATTCGATCTCCAAATACCACTGACATCGGGCTGTGAAGGAATTGGGCAACCTTCATCTATGGGAAAGTATCCCATCAGCTCAGACCTGATCCTGCGAAAGGGGAAACCCCACATCGCCCTTGTTCGCTCGACAAGCTTTGGTCTTCACGCTCGAGACTGACTGGGGTGACAGCGCACTGGACTCTCCACATACGCTTTCCCACCCCCCGCTCTAAGTTTCAACCACCCCATACCCACCATAAGCGCACCTAGCATGCATGTCGACGTCAAATACAATCGCTACCACAGACCTGACCTTCAACCCATTGACCTGGACAGAGTATCGACGTACCTGACGAATAACGGCAACCTCGATGAAGCCCGAAAAAAAAGAGATAAGAACATAGTGGAAACCGGTCATCTTTTCCTTCTATACCCTCCTATCTTCCGTCATCTTTTTTAGAAAGCGGTCTTCTCGATGTCCTAGCATCCAAGCCACGCTTAGGTTTACAACCCTACCTAACAGTAACCACTGCCTCCTGCCAACTACAATCACTGCCGCAGCCTGCTCACAATTAAGTTAAATCTCTGAAATGCAGACGCAGCATACCACCGGGTTTACGCTATTTTTGCTAGCCTGTAGTAGTACTTATCAACCCCTTGCAACCCTACGTTACTTAAGCTCTCTATTCAAAACCCAGATCAAAGTACGAAATGTAACACTGACAGTCCACATAAACCCAGCCAAATCTTTATTAATTGTCGCTATTTATTATCATAACCAACAGCTGGAACCACGTCCAGACTGCTATCACCATTTATTTCAGGTTTGTCGTCGCCCACTCTCTCGGGCACCACTTTCGGTGACCAATGTCCACACTTTGACCTGTACCGACAGAGACCTTAATGGCATCTTTTATACCAAACGGGATTGCAATCGGGCCACACGACCTAAAACACCCCCAAATGCTTCCAAGCAGATTGATAGACGTCTCCTAACGCAACACCTCTACTACTGATGTCACTGTTGGAGGCTTCAGAAATAACAGTTCGCAAGCAACCTTCTATTGATTGATTGACACGTCCCTTACCCCGCCTGATGAACCATACCCACGGGATGCTGCACATCACCTTGGTCTCATGTGAAACAATCCAATAACAGAGCCAGAATACGCAACACAGGAATTTTTTCTCATTAAAATTCGATACGTTATCCGAACGCGAGTCCACTTGTCCCTCACATCCTTGGTTCCCAACAATGATGCCGAAGATCACTGAGAATCAATAAGTCAATATATTTGTCAGCATAACAGAACAATAAGGCGCAAGCCTACAAGGAGATTTTTCGCTCCGTTTTCTCTTCCAAGATTTCATTTTTCTTTCGATCGGTATCCAGCTTGAAATTGACTCTTCACCAGTTAAAGGCCAAGTTGCGCTGCCTTTTTTTCTGAATGATAAGGGTTATTGATCCCGAACCTAAACTCACCTTATATATGGATTGCTGTTTCCTCCACATTCATCAACGTTGCCTGTCCATTTCCACAAAGTTTCCTCATGTCCCCTCGTTTCATGATGAACTCCCTCTATTAGAATCGGGAATATCCATCATTCCGGGCCAACTTCATCTCCATGGAGAGCCGCTCTCTTCATATTCACCAAAGTTCACGGTTGTACTCCCATTCATTTCTTTAACCTCTCCATGTCCATAACTTACTCCGTGCATAGAACCAGCAATAGGCCTCAGTTACCCACATCTTGCATTATTATGACGTATAACGCATTCCTAGCGCTATATTTTCACGATATATTTTGTATTTTCACGGACCACCACCAACCAGTCGAATCCGAAACCAAACCGTATTTGCCGCGCAAACCTTTATAATTTCAGTCGACTCAAACTATCTCTAGCTATATTGTTTTGCTTCTGACGACTCCACTCGCTTTCTTGAAATTCGTGTATAGTTCATTGTTTTGAGTAACGTTGTACACCATGATCATGCGCTTGCGCATGCGTCTCGACCATGGTCGAGAAATATACCATTATTATTATTATTATTATTATTTTGAGGCCTCTGGTGCCTTGCCGCACCGTTTGTAGAGCGAAGTGATCCTCTTGAGACAACGATGGTCTTTCGTCTCCAGTGTCATGAAACTCCTTTTCATACAGCCGCTGCAGATGATACTCTATGCGGTCCGTTTCGGCGGATAAGTAAATCACGGAACCACGTACCCCTACTGGACCGTATAACATCCATCTCAAAGCCGTGCATACGGCATAAGGTGCCTGGCGGTCGCCCACTCTCTGGTCAAGCACTCAATGCGCCTCTGGCACGTCGCAGCCGATGAGGAGATCCACTTCATCATCTTCCCAGTCTACAACGGTTACATCCTGCAGGTGGGGCCACCGAGTCAAGATTGCGTTCACCGACCTTAGTGCTCGAAGGTGGAGATCCGCTAACGTGAATGCCTCCGTTGGTTCAATTTTCTCGTTAGTGTCTAGAAAGATGAGTTGCAGCCTTAATCTACCGGCAGTCATTACCTGTGTTCCGCCCACCGTGCTCACTGCTAACGACGTCGCACCTTCAGCCAGTTGGTGTTTGTCGGCAAACCGCTCTTTCACTAAAGTGGTGTCGGATCCACTATCAACGAAAGCCAACGCCTTGACTATCCCAGTCGGGGTCACTACTCCCACGGCCACTACGCCTAAACGTACCGGTTTACTGGCAGATCGTGACGTTGAACAAATAACGCTGGGCTTGGTACTCGCCTCGGATATGGTTACTCTCGCCTGATGCAGCAATCGATGGTGTCTGCCCGTGCAGCCCTCGTAACCACATCGATTCCTTGTCCTACAGGCTGCTGCCCGGTGCGTGGTGTTGAGACAGATAAAACATGCTCCTGCCGTCCTCGCCATTCCCCACCGTTCGTCTATTGTGGCGTTGCCGAACTTGGGGAATTCTGGTAGGCCATGGCTAGTACCACAGGATCTGCAATTTGGTTGCGCTGTAGCATCTCGTGAAATGACGTGTGTATTGGTCCAAGGCTGGTACTTTGGATGTTCCCGTACAGGGGTTTGGACTTGGCTAGTACTGGGCTTGTTTGCTCGGTTGCTGTCCCGGATGAGTCGGCCGAATCTGCTGTCAGCTACCTTCGTTTGCCTGTCCAAGTATTCGGTCAGGTCTTCGAAGTTGGCTTCTCTGTCGCTTCGGCTTATCCGTTCTGCTTCTTCCGCCCACCGACCCTGTAGTTCGAAAGAAAGGTGACGGACTATGTTTTCCAAAGTGTACATGGCGTCTAGGTCAGCCCTGTAACCCAAATGATCGAGGGCTATTGAGCAGTTCTGCATCTTGATCACCAGGTCGGCCATTATGTAGACGTCACCCTTGGTTCTTTTTGCCTCTACCATGACGCCCTCTATTAGGTTACGGGCCACTTTGAAAGGTTGGCCAAACAAGTCCCTTAGAATCTTCCTTGCCCTTGTGTAGCCTTGTTCTGGGTCGAGCATGGTGCACCCGTCAATGGCTTCTCTTGCTCGGCCTCGGCAGTAGTGAGTAAGGTAGAGGAGCCTTTGCCCAGGGTCGGTTACCTTATTTTCAACGAACGTCTCGAACTGCTTGACAAGCTTGCATTATTGCTCAGCTCGCCCGTCGAAAACCGTTAGCTCCACTCTAGGCAGATCGATCGATGGTGGTTTGTAGTCGGCGACCGGCGTGGGGTTCCCTACCTTATTGCACCCTAATCTATCGGAAGTGTCGAAGTCGCTGGTCTCATGCTCTCGCTGTTTCTGTGTACACTTCTCTGCTTCATGCGCCTGTAGTCTAGCCGATAGTAATTGTTGCTCTAGTTCTAGTATTCTCAGCTTATATAAATCGACATCCTTACGATCAATATTGTTCTCAATAACACATGAACTAGCACTGACAGGACTAGGCGATCTAGCATTAACTAAAGAATCATATGTATCTAAAACCTCCCCAGAGACTTGCCGTATTACTTCCTGTCCGGATTCCACTCTTTTTGATCCTTTTCTTGGCATTTTGCGTGTTTTTTCTCGTTCCAAATTGATCTATTGAGTATTGTAACGAACGTTTGAGCAATGCGTAGCCAAATTCGCAACGGATCCCGAAATCAAAAGAAAATTATCCGTGATATTCTACGATACTAGATTATTACATGAACAATGACATAAAAAATATACAAACCTCAATAATACGATCACAAGGACTCAACAACGAGAAACCGAATAGCAGCGTGTGAGCAAACAGCACGTGCGTCACGCAGGTCCTGAACAAGGATGTGTCAAAGTAGCGCTCTGGGCGCGAACAAACAACAATTGGTCCATAAAAACAAGCAGTTCGTAAAGACAAGTCAATAGTGTAGGGTAATGAGTGATGTTAGGAAAAACACTGAATCGCGAGGGAAATAGGGGGATTTTCCACGACCGGCTGTTACAACCTGTTTCTTGTAGATACCGGTGCTGAAGTGAGCGTCCTCCCCTGAGCGAAAGACGACAATACCACACCGCAGGCCCAAACACTACGCACTGCCAGTGGCACGGCCATCCCAACGTTTGGCCAGCGGTCGCTCACCTTAAACTTGGGTTTGAAGCTTAATTTTCGTCGGGTATTCATCCTCGCCGACGTCCCGTACCCAATTCTGGGCATTGACTTCCTGCAGCACTTTGACTTGTTAGTTGATGCACGGCGCCGCAGAGTGGTGGATCATCAGACCACTCTTGCTGTTGCGGGTCATAATTCGCGAGTGCATCACGTCACGCCCTTTTACGTTCAACCACCGGCACACGAACCTTATGGCGAACTCATCGCCGCCTACCCGGCCATGTTTCGGCAGGCCGGGCCTCTCCCAGCAGTGACGACCAGTGTCACTCACCATATCGATACTAAGGGACCCCCAGTGTTCAGTAGGCCGCGTCGGTTAGCACCAGACAAGCTTCGTGTTGCACAGGCTGAATTCGAACATATGCTAGAACTGGGTATAATACGCCCTTCTAGTAGCCCTTGGGTTTCCCCCCTTCATATGGTCCCTAAGTTTAGTGGCGACTGGCGACCCTGCGGTGATTACAGAGCGCTTAACAAAGTCACCGTCCCGGACCGATACCCGATTCTCCGTATACAGGATCTTACTTCGTCTTTATCAGGTTGCTCCGTCTTCAGCCGTATCGATTTGGTTCGGGCGTACAACCAGATCCCAGTAGCAGAGGCCGATATACCTAAAACTGCCGTCACTACACCTTTCGGGTTGTTCGAGTTTCTGCGAATGCCGCTTGGACTCAGCAATACAGCCCAGACCTTTCAACGGTTCATGCACGAGGCAACTCGTGGTTTGGAAATCGTTCACGTATACCTGGATGATATTTTGGTGGCGAGTTCTTCAGAGCAAGAGCACGCTACACACTTACCAGCACTTTTCGAACGCCTTAGCCAGCACGGCGTTACGATCAATACCGCGAAGTGCGAATTAGGCCGGTCTGATATCACCTTCATAGGACATTCTATTTCATCCTCGGGTATCCGCCCTCTGTCAGATAAATTTTCCGATATTCGCGACTACCCTGAACCCCAATCTTTTCGCCAGTTGCGTAAGTTTGCCGGCCTGGTGAATTTCTACCGCCGATTTATTCCTCACTGTGCGGAAATGATGCAACCCCTCACCGACCTGTTGCGTGGAGGTAAGCGGAAGTTCGTGTTTCCCGACACGGCACAAGCCGCATTCGCCTTGGTCAAAGATGCTGTCGCCAACACAGCACTCCTTACACACCCCGACTCTTTGGCTCCTATTTCGGTAGTGACGGATGCCTCGGACGCAGCGGTTGGAGTAGTACTGCAACAGTTCGTAGATGACTCTTGGCAACCTTTAGCATTCTTCTCCAAGCGCCTACAACCCGCGGAATCAAGGTATAGCACGTTCGGTAGAGAGTTATTAGCCATCTACTTGGGAATCCGCCATTTTAGACATGCACTCGAAGGCCGTTCGTTCACGATGTTTACAGACCACAAGCCTTTGGTTTACGCACTAAAGTCAGCTTCCGATCGGTACTCACCACGCGAGATTCGCCACTTAGACTTTGTCTCACAGTTTACCGTGGACATACGACACGTCTCTGGGGTACTTAATCCAGTCGCAGACGCCTCATCGTGCGTATATCAACTAATTCTGTCACAGACGCCTAACATCAACTTGGACGCAATGGCACAGGCTCAAACTATGGACTCTGACATCGAACAACTTCGACAAAACGGTTCTTTGAGTTTAACCACAGTGCCTATCCCAGCTACCCAGAATTCCATCGTGTGCGATGTCGCAAGGTCGCCCTAGGCCAGTAGTTCCTGCTGCCCACCGTTATCCTACGTTCCTGACACTCCATAATCTGGCTCATCCGGGTGTGACTGCCTCGGTGAAACTGATAACTGAGCGCTTTGTTTGGCGCAATGTCAAACGAGATGTCCGTCAATGGGCTCGTGCTTGTCTGCAGTGTCAACGTGTTAAGACCCATAGGCACACTAAAGCGGCGTTAGCCAGGTTCCCAGAACCTGAAACACGTTTTCATCATGTGCACGTCGACCTCGTAGGACCACTCCCACCTTCGCTTGGGTACGTTTACATACTCACATGCGTGGATCGTTTTACTCGCTGGCCGCAGGCCATCCCTATCCCTCGTCCAACGTCGGAAGAGGTCGCGAAAGCTTTTCTGACCGGTTGGGTTAGTCATTTCGGTTGCCCGGCAATAGTGACCACCGATCGCGGTCCACATTTTGACGGCGCTTTCGGCAGCCTACTCGCTACGCTCGGTTGCCAACACGTTAAGACGACAGCTCACCACCCTCAGGCCAATGGTATGGTTGAGCGTTTCCACCGGCAATTAAAAGCCGCCCTTCGAGCAAACGGTAACCCCCTTTGGAGTGAAACACCACCATTAGCACTCTTAAGCCTGCGTAGTACCGTTAAGGAGGAGTTACACACAACACCGGCCGTACTAGTATATGGCTGTACACTTCGTCTGCCTGGGGAGTTGGTAGCCCCCTCACCAACCGTGACTTTCGACTACGGTGACTATGCTCAGCGCCCTACGCAGCACATGCGAGTGCTCAAGGCCAGTCCACCGCGTGAACAACAGTCTACAAGTTATGTCCCAACTGCGTTAGGAACCGCTACTCACGTGTTCCTTCGCGTCGATGGTGTTCGATCGCCACTACAAGCGCCATACACTGGCCCGTTTCGGGTGATAAAACGTAGGGCAAAAACATTTGTCATAGATATCAACGGACGACACGACACCGTATCTATCGACCGTCTGAAGCCTGCCGTCATGGAGTGCAAGCCGCTCGGCCAGTTTACACCCACTCAAGTCGCTCAGTCACCTGCATCGAGCGAGTTACCACTCGAACCACCCCCAATTACGCCTAGTGAGGACTCGGCAGCTAGTCCATCAGATTCTCCAACCGTACCCGCAACGCGAAGTAGCCGTCGCGGTCGCCGACTACGAAATCCCGTCCGCTTCGCCGATTTCGTGACGATTTTTACAACCGACTGTTAGCAATAAGTTCGGAAGTTTGCCATGGATTTACTAAACAACAGACCCGTGAAATTATAATCGGTAGTTATGATTTCATTTTCTTCTGGTCTCCTAGCGACTCCAACAACCCCAAACATCTTTTGTGTGTTGTTATTACGGTCCAACATCCGCCGGCGCCCTCAGGCGCTATTTTGTTCCAGTTTACCTTGCCCTCTCTCAGACGGATCTACACAGTCACATTGGCTTCATCCGTAGCCTGGCTGACTCCCGTGCACGTTCAAGGAGCCAACCGCTCACTGGACAACGGGACGATTGGTCAGCCTGGCACTGGAGACGGCAACTGGACGCCTTTTTGGATGGACCTGACGAGGCATTTTCCGGCTTGCATTCGTATGAGACCCGTTGGCGCCAAAACACAGTTGGGCCTACGCACATCGGACCTCGAGAGTGCAGGCACCGGTAAACTCATCAGCAGTCGTTCGACGTCACCAAAAATATAACGGACAAGCTTTGAGGAGTTCCTGGACAACCAATAATTACGGCTTACCATCACGATCGAAGCCCAACTCCGTCGGACTTCTAGGAGGAGGCCCCTGTAGCGGTTGCCATCTTCGTTCATACTTTTACCACGTTTATTCTTTAACTGAACGCTGACTGCCAAGCGCGGTTGCCATTTGACCGTTGCTCTTGCGCACGCTCTCACGCACGCTCCCAAATACACGCTAACCACTATATCTCCCAATCGCCTTCTCGTTCTCACGGGTCATGGAGAATACTGTTCTAGTTAACATGTTTGTGCAGTGCCGCACATTAGAGTAACGTGCAGGTGGTCCACGCAGTACGGAGGACCGAAGCACGCGTTTACTAAGGAAACCGCGAAGTTAGGTATAATCAACCTTACACTAGTTATGAGAGTGGTGCAGGTCCCGACCTGGATTGGCGTTATGCAGACCTTAAACAGCTGACGGAGTAACTTTTGCATTTAAATTGAGCAAAAACACCACAGAAGCGTGCTTTATAGAAACCAATTATATAAAAGTACTTTCGTTATTTTTGTTGAAACTTGTTTCTCTTGGTCAAGTCTCGGTAATTAGCTCTCCCGTTATTGGCTCAGCTGTTGCAGCTTATTGATTGGCTTATTGGTCATATATAATCCTTAACCCTGGGCTTGATGTTCACTTGCCATTTCTTTCTCGCACTGGCTGGTTCTAGATATGGAGCGGAGCATCGCTGACGATTCTGCCTAGTTCTGTGCAACGGTTAAGATCCCAAGTAGCACGTTGCCCCAACCTTTGGGGCAAACCTGAGGCATGCCCCAAGATTAGTTTTCATGTGGAAAAGATGCTAATTGGTTACGGAATTACTGGGATTATATCCTTATGTACATATAAAGTCATCCTGAGGTACGCTTAATGTGGCCCGTTTTGTTTTGTTACGTCACTATTAGTGGTGACCTTCACGCGGTCCCGTGCAGCCGTCGCTCTGTCCTTCACGTGACTGTGGTGTGGTTTCCCTGGCACATGACGCACGAGTTCGCCGAAAGATTCGTAAAAACCGTGTTGAACACATCACCTATACATGTTTGTAATCCTACTGAGCAGCATGCCTGAGGTTTGCCCGAAGCTTGGGCAACCCCATTAAGTACACTTGGCGCAAACATGGGGTCAGCCCCAATATTGTGGCCCCTTGGAGCACTTCTCATGTGCTTTCCTTATGTTGACTGATTTATCAGTCTCCAACCAGTTACAGAATATATTCATAATAAGTAGATGAACTGCAGCTCAGCGAGCGTATACTCGCGGTAATATATATATATATATATATATATATATATATGTATATATATATATATAGGCATAAATGAGCTCGAGCCATATGTCTCTCTCTTTAGAATGGAGGAAAATGTGGTTTAGTGTTTACCACTTTTCTGTGTTTACAACGGACAGCTAACTCCCAAGTTCAAGCCACTTATATATATTTGCTGTGGGCGATTTATATTCCACTCTGCCCAATGCACCCATCTACACCATCACATTTAAATGTATTCGTGTTTGCATTAATTCTTCCAGTATTGTTGTTCCCATTTTACATAAATTTTTGAAAAAAATGTCACATAACGCTCTGTGCTTCCCGTGCCACTTTTTTCGCAAATCAGCATGACGATCTGGTGAGATTATGTAATGCTGGGGTGATTGTGAGGCGAAAGCTGTTCTCCTTTGTCGGTTGTTTTGACGTGAACTGTTCGTATTTTGCCGTTTTCTTGCTGTGTTCGTTTGCTTGTTTGGTGTCAATGGCAGACTCGTGTTTGCTTTCACGTATGGGTGATCACTTACGCATTATTGTTGTTGTATTCACCGTCCACTTGTTTCTGTACGTACTTAAATGTGATCAAGTCCCAGATAGACAATTCCTAATGAGAATCTTCTTCCTAGATGTACTTGGTTTCTCACTTTCCCGACGAAAACTCATACGCCGTGATACACAAGAATTTTATGGTCGACGAGACGCACGTTCGTTGGCCACGAACGAAGAGTTTTCCTGACTACAGGTGCCATTTGCTATCGGAAAAGGCAGTGTCGGATTCATGCCCGGAATACTACTTTAGGTCGATGTACTGTACGGGTAGGTCAGTGGTAGTATAACATTTAAATAGACAAACTTGGTGATGCCATCGACTTTGAGCATCAGCTGGTTCATCAGTCAAGTGCTGCTTCCACCGATGAAACGGAGAAGCAGACATACTTCTCGCAGCACTATTCCACAAGAAAGAGGTAATTAAACATTATTATTCACATACCTAAAGGGTTCCCGTGGAATTCTCTTCCGATGAGAGTCCCCAGGCGATGCAGAGAAACCTAAAACCAGTTACGCTGGACTTACCACCCTCCTAACCGCCCATTTTGGAACGTCTTGGGGGAATGCAAAGGTACATTTCTAACATGCACAACCAAATTCCGTTTTAGTTCGCCTCACTTGTCTTCACAGTCCGCTATGTCTGCACAGGCTAGCACCTGAATACCAGTCGCATCCTCAGTGTAATTATTACTTTTGTTTCATATTGCCCATTTTATTACAAGTAGCGGCTCAAGCAGCAGCGCTACACAAATGAACTTGGCCCCTCACCTGCTCCAATTACTATGCAAGTTCACATGCACTGCCGTCACTTTATTTTTTAACAAAGGAAGAAAACATTCTGCTGTCCATAGACAGCCTTACAAGAACTGTGGAGAAACTAAGTGCCTCCATAGAATCCCTTTCCACAACTTTCGGGGCATCATGTTCACAAGCTATGCCGCAGCCAGTCACACGTGCGAACACTGTGGATGAATTTCACCATTTACATGACGTCCTCAGAACACCAGAAACTTTCAACAGGATGGTAAATCACTATACGTGTATGTGAAAAATATAGATCACAACTCTGCGGCGGCACACAATTAAAAATCTTCAGGATTCCGTGAAGGAAATGCTATCTGCTGTGGTCAGCGACAACGTCACAGTGAGGTGCTGCTGGCTCGGTAGCAGCAAGAGGATAGCCGTCTGCAATCATAGACTCATCAAAGCAATTAAAGGTATATCGGTTTATTAGTGGTCTCACCACCTACTAGGCGCTATGAGATTCAGTCCGTTTTTTGCAGAGGAACCAACTATCAACATCGACAAGCACATCAGGAATTGGTTCCACAATGCTCGTAATCGCGAAGCAGGTAGCAGATATAGCAGGTAAGTAGAATGAAACGGAGTTGCCCCATTTCTTCGCTACGGTTAACAGAAACATGTATACTGTAAGACTGACATTTGAAGTACATTAATCGTTTCTTGAATTACATCGGACTTCCGCGTTTTTCCCCGTACGCCACTTTCGCCATCCGTATCATTTATGTTATTTGTGAAAAGGCAGCAGTTATATGCAAGTCTGTGTTGTTCGGTTTACATCGACAGACCGCTCCATTACCAAATATTAACATAGATTCATCTTTTTCAACTTGCAAGCATAGTTGAAAATTACCATGCCGTTTGTTGAATATATTTATATCGGATGCCATTATCACTTAATACATAATGGTGGAGCGATTTACTGACAGTTCGTCAATAACAGTATACATTTTTTTCTCATCTGCAGACATCGCGACCACAGACAACGTTCATTGACAATGTACTTTGATGGGTTATTACAAATTTGTACAAAATGCACATTTATTGAACGTAAATAAATTTTTCGTATTAAGAATTTGGCTTTCAATTTTCAGTTACATATTCAACAGAAATTGATGTATGTGGGACGCGTACGCAAACTGTCAAATTAGAAGTAAACATTAGTAGTAATCCGTGAAACGGCGGTTGGATCTGGTCTCGTTTAACGTATTACAAATGTTAGGGCCGGCCCCAGGTTTGCCCCAAGTTTGCTCCATGGGGCTGCCCAAGGGTTGGGGCTAGCCCCAAGTTTGCCCCAAGCTTGTCCCAGGGGGCAAACTTGTGGTGTGCTATTTGGGATGTGCCCGAATTTGGATGCATTCCGATCCGATTTTCGGGACTTCCAGTCGACCACCTGTTCGATTTTTTACGTATACCATTCACGAACAAGGGAAATGGCAAGTAAACGTGGTATTATTTTACCACCTGGCACGCAGTACTATTTCATCAAATATTGTTGCGTCCATCGGAGAAGAAGAAAGTGCTCTGAAATAGGGTAGTTTGTTTCCTTACTTGTTCCTAATGAAAACTGTTTGCGGATACCCCAACGTAGGTTGCCAAGCATTCGTCCCGGTGCTTGCCGTCGGCTCATCCTACGTGGTGTCGCAGTGGGCCATGGTCCATAACCACGACGTCCAGCTAGAGACCGAGGGTTATTACGCCCGTAACCGCCGCTTGACCAGTGACTGAGAGAGTCACCTGTTCAGTATGATGGAAAGTTTTGATAACACTGCCGGGCTCAGGGATTACATCCGGCGAACGTTTAGCCGACGGCTTCGCAGTCACGACTTTCGCTCCGTAGGGAAAAGATTAGGTTCCGTTGACACCACTAAGGATGCGACGTGTGTAGGTGACTTATTGAGAAATCAGGGCTATTCAGAGGTCATTAGTGACGATAGCATGATTAAGTTTATTCTGTTTGTTCCCCTTGTAAGTAACGAGCTGGTCGGAAGGTTCGGTGACGTGATGTTAGCCGATGCCACACATCAAATTTATTACGGTGGGTTTGTTTTGTGGCGCGTTGTGGTAGTGGACGACACCGGGTTAGGGCACAGTATTTTGTATCACCTCATGCCCAACGAAAGTTTCATTAGCTAAGAAACAGCCGTTGAATTTTTGGCTCAGTCTCTGTCCCATTCCAGAAGGAGAAAAACCATAGTGGTTGACCGTAGCCTGGCGCAATATAACGCTCTGAGGAAACAGCACCCGGAGGAGCAGGTTGCATTCTGTAGGTTCCTCATCGTAAGGGATTTGCTTCGAAGATGCGGTCTGCTGTCACATGTATCCATCACAGATCGAGGTAAAATATTCCAGTAGATGCGCAATGTGGAGTACACGGAGGACATCGCAGATTTTATTAGGTTTGTAGTGACCTCGATCGTTTTGAGAAAATGACTATTTTCTGGACACCATTTTGGATCTATTTTCTCCACGATCTTTTCTGACGTTTGACATTGACATCAGTGTTCTCCGATTGCCTACGTTTTACTGGACTGACTTTTCCGAGGTTTCCGTCGACCTCGTTTTAAATCACTTTCACTTTCGGTCGTTCGCTCGTGGTTCGCTCTCAGCACAGCCGTCGCGTTTCGTTCCGTTTTCTGTTCGGTGTATTTCTCGTATCGGTACTGTTTCGGTGCCACGATATATAGAATACACCTCGCAACTGTAAACCGACTTACGTCTTCTCTATTCGTCCGATAGAGGGGATATCGTTGGTATTCGCTGCTAGACCCGATAGGAGACACATTCGCCAGCCGCTCCCGAACGTCTTCTATATTGGTGAGCCCAAGAACTTCCAGAACCTCCTGGATTATTCGCCCGCCCGGTGAGTCTGTGATTTATCGCTGTTTCACGTCCTCCTTTCGTTGCACGATATATAATTTTTACGATATATTATCGCAACGTAGCCATGTCAGAGGATAAGGCGCAGCTCGACACAGATCTCACTCTGTCTGCGGTTGCCTTTAAACCAGTGGCGTTTATCCCTCATGGTCCAGAGGTTTGGTTTGCAGCCTTAGAGCTGTAGTTTGAGGCACGTAGGATTGTTGGCCAACGCCTACGATTTTCCTATGCCTTAGAGGCAATTCCAGGTGATGTTCTCGCCTCGATGGGGGATTTGGTATTAAATCCTCCTCAAGTGCAGCCGCACGATCGGCTTAAGGAGGCTATACTGCAACATTTCCTTCCTTCTCGGGAGGAACGGTTACGTCAGCTACTGGCACGGCACCCCACAGGGGATACTAAACCCAGCCGCCACCTAACTCATCTCCGGTCTTTGGCAGGGCCTGCCGATAAGGATTCGGAGATAGTTAAGGAACTGTGGTTGGACTCTCTACCCTTCCATGTTCAGACCACCGTTACTGCTCTCCTCGAGGACTCGTCCTTGGAACGAGCAGCCGCCGTGGCTGACAAAATTGTCGCACGTGTCGGCAGTGGGGCTAATCCCCTCATTGCTACGACATCTCGCAATCCCAGGGGTGTCGACCTGGATGAATCGCCGGAGAGGCCTCGGCACTCTCGATCCATCCAGCGCCGCCTGTCCTTCAAGGACAGAGTAAAAATACCTACTCCACGCAGTAGCCCACGTAAACAACGGCACGGACGGGCGCCCCCCACTGCCCACGTCCGCCGGGAATCCGCCTCACCTGCCTCATCCAAACCTGATCATCCTACCAGCGGCTTTTGTTGGTTCCACCGCGTTTTCGGACCAGCCGCCCGTAGGTGCAGACAGCCGTGTTCATACACGGCGGGAAACGCCACGGCCGGCGAGTAGAAGCGGCCGTACTCGCCGGCAATCAGTCTCAGGTTGGCCGTTTATTTTACGTGCATGATTCGTGCACAAACGCTAGGTTCCTAGTGGATACTGGGGCCCAAGTTTCTGTCTTGCCGGTTGGTAAAGACAAACCACGAGCTTCTTTGCTTCGGCTGTCAGCGGCGAATGGTTCCTCCATTTCTACCTACGGCACGAGACAGCTTGCGGTCAAACTGGGGCCACGACGACGGTATCTGTGGACGTTCATTCTTGCGGATGTTCCCACAGGCATACTGGGAATCGATTTTCTGCAGCACTGTGAATTACTTGTTGATTCACGTAGGCTGCAGCTTATCGATCCTTCGTCGGACATTAAATTTACGGGTATTGCAGCTCGAACAGATGCACACCGAATCACAGGATTGTTTTCTAACATTCCGCACGATTTTCAGTCTTTGTTTATTAAATTCCCCATATTGACCAAACCATTTGAAGAGATAGAGACGGTGACCGATCGTGTGGCACACCACACTGTCACTAACGGACCACCAGTCACGGCACGACCTCGCCGACTGGCATCGGACAAATTGGTTTTCGCCAAACGCGAGTTTGACACTTTACTTTCTAAAGGTATTGTTCGTCCTTCTCACAGTTCACGGGCCTCACCTCTGCACATGGTTCTTAAGAAAGATGGCGTTAGCTGGCGACCATATGGCGACTATCGCGCACTAAATTCGGTTACCCGTTACGATAGTTATCCGATACCCCACATACACGACATCACGGCATCACTTCACGGCACGACTGTATTTTCCAAGATCGATTTGGTGCAAGCCTATGGTAATGAACGTTTGAGCAATGCGTAGCCAAATTCGCAACGAATCCCGAAATCAAAAGAAAATTATCCGTGATATTCTACGATACTAGATTATTACATGAACAATGACATAAAAAATATACAAACCTCAATAATACGATCACAAGGACTCAACAACGAGAAACCGAATAGCAGCGTGTGAGCAAACAGCACGTGCGTCACGCAGGTCCTGAACAAGGATGTGTCAAAGTAGCGCTCTGGGCGCGAACAAACAACAATTGGTCCATAAAAACAAGCAGTTCGTAAAGACAAGTCAACAATGTAGGCAAACGAGTGATGTTGGTAAAATCACTGGATCGCGAGGGAAATAGGGGGGTTTTCCACGACCGGCTTTTACATCGCCCACCAAAATCCTCCTGGATCCTTAGCAGAGTCAAAGGTTTGGTATAAAGGTACTGATTCTTTCTACCTGCCCAGGTCCTGCTGTCAGTGCGCGCGTCTAAAGCTCGTCGTCAACGTTCTACTACTGGTCGCACCTAACCCATTGGCTACATAGACGTGAGGCTAGTCTACATCTTCCACAAGATCAAATGACCGATGGCGGGCGTGAAGGATCACATAGATGTTGTCCTCTTAAAGGGCCGTCCTGTCCTGGATGTATGTGCTTGAGTGTGCGTGTGAGTGTGTGTGTGTGCCGGGGTGTACAATGAAATCACAGATATGACTACACATCAAAGGAGGACTTTCTGCAATGTCAACAAAAGACCGTATGGCAAGAGAACGAGTCAAATGTAGCATGTGTGTATGGGATCGCATTCATCACCACATATCGGAAAGAACCTTCTGTAATGTCAAAGAAAGACCGCGAGCACTGCAACGTGTTTGACGGAGACCGTGTGGTATATATGGTGTTTCTTTATCCACCTCGACTACTGGTTTGAAAAGGTTTGCCAGGCCTCAGGGTTATCAGCTCCTCCGTCTTCGCTCTCGAGTAGGTTAATACTACGTATGCCACGAATGAGCACTCCGTTAGCTGCCTCCACCTTCACTGTTCTTATCATTCCGTCAGTGCTTTTGATGGTTTCCGTAACTACTCCCAAAGACCAAGCGCTGAAATGTGCGCTTTCGTCGGCGATCATAACCACGTCCCAAACTTTGAATGGTCTTGTTTTGGCCAGCCACTTCTGTCGAGTCTGCAAAGCCGGTAGGTACTCCCGCAGCCATCGCCTCCAGAAGACCTTGGCCAGATATTTTGCTTGCTTCCATCCATGGAGGTAGCTCCCACGAAGGTTTACCGGCCCTTGGAAACCCTCGTTTTACCTTAACATCAATAAGTCGTTCAGGGTGAGCGCCAGGTGGGCGGGGTCGCCGTTCATTACTGGAACCAAGGGGCGGTTGTTCAGGATTCGCTCCACCTCAGTCATGACGGTGTTCAGCGTCTCGTCGTCGGGCGGCTGCTGCTCCATGATTGACAGCAATATCCGTCTGGCGGGCCGGATCATGCGTTCCAATACGCCGCCTCGGTGACTGGCCTGTGGGGGGTTAAAATGCCATCGTATGCCGTAGGCCACGGTTCGATCCTGCAGTTCGTCCCTGTTTATGTTCTTGTGCCAACGCTGCAATTCCCGGTGAGCGCCCACAAAGTTCGACCCATTATCTGAGTATATATCGGCCGGTATGCCTCTTTGGTTGATAAATCTTTGCAAGGCCCGTAGAAACGAATCGGTCGTCATCGAATGTGCGACTTCTAGGTGTACCGCACGTGACTTCATGCACGTCATGATACATCCATATCGCTTTTCTAATCTTTTTCCCGCACTTGATCCACAAGGGCCCAAAATAGTCCAACCCGGTGTCACTGAACGGCCACCAGCCCGTAGTCACCCTGCATTCTGGTAGTGGGGCCATGAGTTGTTTGCCTGCTGTGGCATTGCGTCTCTTGCATTGCACACACCTCGGAATACGCGTTTTAAAGTCTCTCGTCCTCTCAACAACCAAAGGCGCTTTCGGAAGACGCTCGTCACGTGACTTTCCCCGGGATGTCCCTCCACGGCGTGGACGTGTTGAATCATTAGCTCTACTACAGGTTGTCTCGCAGGTAGCAGTATAGGATACTTTGTGCCGAAGTTCAGGTGGGCGTTGGTCAGCCTACCATCCACCCGCAGCAGTCCGTCGATGAGTTTGGGGTTCAAACGCTTCAGCTCGCCTCTTGGAGATGGCATGTCTTTATTGGTCGGCCCCACTTCTTCCGCTCTCTTGAGTTCTCGGGCGAAAGCCTCGCGTTGTATCATTCTGAAAATATCGTAATCTGCAGCTTGTAGCTCATCGGGACCTATCGGGCCGACCCGTATCCGGCCGACCCGTATCCGGCCTGAGGGCCGTAGCCCTTTCATGACTAGTAAATTTCTCTTGAACCTGGTTAACCAAACTAGCGAACAAAGCGTCTTCATCCAGGAAGAAAACCTGACCAGTCGCGATAGAATGGATGACGCTTCGACGACGTTGGCCGCTATCACTGCGCCTTTGATCTCCAGTTCCACTTCCGTAGGGGTTTTTGATTCGAACACGGGCCAGTCCTGTTTAGACAAGTGCAGGAAGTTTGGCCCTCTCGTCCACGTGTCTAGTTGCTTGAAGTTGTTCGCACCTCGGGAGCACAGGTCGGCCGGATTATCGCCAGACCTGACATGATTCCACTGGTGCGTGGCTGATTCGTCGTGGATAATCGTGAGCCGGTTAGCAACGAAAGTACTAAACCGGCTCCGTACGTTGTTGATATAGTAAAGTACTATCGTTGAATCCGTCCAGAAGCTCACCGACTAAATGTAGAGATCGAAACACCTCTTTACAGCTTGCACCACCCTGACTGCCAACACGGCTGCGCTGAGTTCAAGGCGTGGGATTGAGACCGACTTCAGTGGAGCAACGCGGGCTTTGGCGAACAGGATCCTCGTGGTATATTGTCCATCTCCTGCGCACCATCGTCCGTACACCACAGCTCCATAACCGACTTCGGATGCATCGGAAAAGGCATGTAGTTCCCCAGTCCGTGTCGTATGGCCAGGAGTCAAACATCGTGGGATTCTTATGTCCCCTAATTTCTTCAAGGTGTTCAAAAATTCTTCCCAGTCCAACCGGTCCCCTCGGTCCAGTGACTGGTCCCAATCAACTTTCTTACGGCACAGCCGCTGCAGCAAGATCTTTCCGGGTAGCAGCCATGGTGAGACGAAACCGAGCAGGTCGAACAAACTTGAGACGGCAGAAAGTATGCCACGACGGGTTATTGGCAGCTCGGGAACGTTTAGCTCGAAAACAAAATCGTCCGTTTCCGCGTCCCATTGTATCCCTAAGGTGCGCTCGATAGGAAGTGGAGAGCCGTCCAAATCTCTTACCCTTTCGGCCTTTTCGTGATACGGGATGACCTTCAGCACTTCTGAAGCGTTCGACATCCATTTAGTTAGATGGAAGCCGCCCTCTTCCAGCAATCTCGTCAGACCCCTGAACTGCTCTAGAGCTGATTCCACATCATCGAATGACCCAAGGTAGTCGTCGACGTAGAAGTTCCTGGTGACGCTATCTACTACCGTCCGATGTACTAGATCGCCATGTTTGTTCGCTGATTCTCGGAGGGCGTAGTTGGCACAAAATGGTGACGATATGGCTCCGAAGGGGTGGACGGTCATCCTATAATTCACCACTGCGTTGTCCCGGTCGCTCCCTTCTCACCACAGGAAACGCAAAGCATCTCGTTCTCCTACCGGAATCTTCACCTGATGGAACATTTCCCTAATGTCGGCAGACAAAGCCACTTTACCCACTCTGAAACGGCACAAAACATCGATCAGTGGTGTGGTACAGTCAGGCCCCTGTAGCAGGCGATCGTTTAACGACTTGCCCTGGAACTTGGCCGCACAGTCGAAAACCACCCGCAGTTTATTGGGTTTCTTGGAGTTGATAACCGGATGGTGAGGCAGATACCAGATACCCCTTTTGCTGTCGGTGTTGACAGGCACCTTTTCAACGTAACCGAGGGCCTCGTTTCGCTTCATCAAATCCGCGTATCGTTCCCACAGATTCTGGTCTCGAATGAAGCGTTCTTTTAGTCGTAGTAATCGTCGGAGAACATAATTTCTGTTGTCAGTCAACGGGTCGACCGGTGTGCGCCATGGGAGGGGAACCTCGAACTGATTTTGAGACCTCTGGTGCCTTGCCGCACCGTTTGTAGAGCGAAGTGATCCTCTTGAGACAACGATGGTCTTTCGTCTCCAGTGTCATGAAACTCCTTTTCATACAGCCGCTGCAGATGATACTCTATGCGGTCCGTTTCGGCGGATAAGTAAGTCACGGAACCACGTACCCCTACTGGACCGTATAACATCCATCTCAAAGCCGTGCATACGGCATAAGGTGCCTGGCGGTCGCCCACTCTCTGGTCAAGCACTCAATGCGCCTCTGGCACGTCGCAGCCGATGAGGAGATCCACTTCATCATCTTCCCAGTCTACAACGGTTACATCCTGCAGGTGGGGCCACCGAGTCAAGATTGCGTTCACCGACCTTAGTGCTCGAAGGTGGAGATCCGCTAACGTGAATGCCTCCGTTGGTCCAATTTTCTCGTTAGTGTCTAGAAAGATGAGTTGCAGCCTTAATCTACCGGCAGTCATTACCTGTGTTCCGCCCACCGTGCTCACTGCTAACGACGTCGCACCTTCAGCCAGTTGGTGTTTGTCGGCAAACCGCTCTTTCACTAAAGTGGTGTCGGATCCACTATCAACGAAAGCCAACGCCTTGACTATCCCAGTCGGGGTCACTACTCCCACGGCCACTACGCCTAAACGTACCGGTTTACTGGCAGATCGTGACGTTGAACAAATAACGCTGGGCTTGGTACTCGCCTCGGATATGGTTACTCTCGCCTGATGCAGCAATCGATGGTGTCTGCCCGTGCAGCCCTCGTAACCACATCGATTCCTTGTCCTACAGGCTGCTGCCCGGTGCGTGGTGTTGAGACAGATAAAACATGCTCCTGCCGTCCTCGCCATTCCCCACCGTTCGTCTATTGTGGCGATGCCGAACTTGGGGAATTCTGGTAGGCCATGGCTAGTACCACAGGATCTGCAATTTGGTTGCGCTGTAGCATCTCGTGAAATGACGTGTGTATTGGTCCAAGGCTGGTACTTTGGATGTTCCCGTACAGGGGTTTGGACTTGGCTAGTACTGGGCTTGTTTGCTCGGTTGCTGTCCCGGATGAGTCGGCCGAATCTGCTGTCAGCTACCTTCGTTTGCCTGTCCAAGTATTCGGTCAGGTCTTCGGAGTTGGCTTCTCTGTCGCTTCGGCTTATCCGTTCTGCTTCTTCCGCCCACCGACCCTGTAGTTCGAAAGAAAGGTGACGGACTATGTTTTCCAAAGTGTACATGGCGTCTAGGTCAGCCCTGTAACCCAAATGATCGAGGGCTATTGAGCAGTTCTGCATCTTGATCACCAGGTCGGCCATTATGTAGACGTCACCCTTGGTTCTTTTTGCCTCTACCATGACGCCCTCTATTAGGTTACGGGCCACTTTGAAAGGTTGGCCAAACAAGTCCCTTAGAATCTTCCTTGCCCTTGTGTAGCCTTGTTCTGGGTCGAGCATGGTGCACCCGTCAATAGCTTCTCGCGCTCGGCCTCGGCAGTAGTGAGTAAGGTAGAGGAGCCTTTGCCCAGGGTCGGTTACCTTATTTTCAACGAACATCTCGAACTGCTTGACAAACTTGCATTATTGCTCAGCCCGCCCGTCGAAAACCGTTAGCTCCACTCTAGGCAGATCGATCTATGGTGGTTTGTAGTCGGCGACCGGCGTGGGGTTCCCTACCTTATTGCACCCTAATCTATCGGAAGTGTCGAAGTCGCTGGTCTCATGCTCTCGCTGTTTCTGTGTACACTTCTCTGCTTCATGCGCCTGTAGTCTAGCTGATAGTAATTGTTGCTCTAGTTCTAGTATTCTCAGCTTATATAAATCAACATCCTTACGATCAACCTTGATCTCATTAACACATGAACTAGCACTAACCGGACTAGGCGATCTAGCATTAACTAAAGAATCATATGTACCTAAAACCTCCCCAGAGACTTGCCATATTACTTCCTGTCCGGATTCCACTCTTTTTGATCCTTTTCTTGGCATTTTGCGTGTTTTTTCTCGTTCCAAATTGATCTATTGAGTATTGTAACGAACGTTTGAGCAATGCGTAGCCAAATTCGCAACGGATCCCGAAATCAAAAGAAAATTATCCGTGATATTCTACGATACTAGATTATTACATGAACAATGACATAAAAAATATACAAACCTCAATAATACGATCACAAGGACTCAACAACGAGAAACCGAATAGCAGCGTGTGAGCAAACAGCACGTGCGTCACGCAGGTCCTGAACAAGGATGTGTCAAAGTAGCGCTCTGGGCGCGAACAAACAACAATTGGTCCATAAAAACAAGCAGTTCGTAAAGACAAGTCAACAATGTAGGCAAACGAGTGATGTTGGTAAAATCACTGGATCGCGAGGGAAATAGGGGGGTTTTCCACGACCGGCTGTTACACCTATCAGCAGATCCCAGTCGCCGCTGAAGATGTCGAGAAAACCGCTGTCACGACTCCTTTTGGTTTGTTCGAGTTCCTATGTATGCCTTTTGGTTTGCGAAATGCTGCTCAGACATTCCAGAGGTTTATCGATAGCATTAAACGAGACTTGGAATTTGTTCACGTCTATATCGATGACTTGCTAATCGCATCGTCGAGCGTAGATGAACATTTCCAACGTTTGACGCTACTATTTCAACATTTGTCCGAACATCGAATAGTAGTCAACCCTGATAAATGTGAACTCGGCAAACCGGAACTCGTGTTCCTCGGCCACAAGATCACTCGAGAGGGTATTAAGCCTTGCGAGGATAAAGTACGCCCTATTCTAGATTACGTCGTACCGTCCTCAATCAAGGAGCTCAAGGCATTTTTGGGGTTAGTTAACTTCTATCGTCGTTTCATACCCCATGCCGCTGAACGTTTGCTTCCATCAACTGACATACTTCGTGGCAATCCACGTAAGTCGTCGCTTACGGATGCCGCACGAGTAGCGTTTTCGGAGATTAAAGCGACATTAGCTCAGACCACGCTCCTCATGCACCCAGTTCCGTCCGCCACGCTAAGCATAGCGGTGGATGCATCCGACTTTGCCATCGGAGCGGTCCTGCAACAGTCTGTTTCTGGGATATGGCAGCCATTAGAGTTCTTCTCTCGACGCCTCAATCCCACGGAAACCAAATATAGTGTTTTTGGTCGCGAACTGCTGGCTGCATATAATGCCGTTAAGCACTTCCGCCATGCAGTCGAGGGTCGATATTTCATCCTCTTTACAGACCATAAGCCTCTGACGTATGCATTGCATACTAAGTGTGATCGTTACTCTCCACGAGAAGTCAGACATTTAGACTATATTTCTCAGTTCACGACTGACCTACGACACGTTAAAGGTGAGTCGAACTGCGTTGCAGATGCTTTGTCGCGTATTCCGCTTAATGCCATTAAATCTCCGGTTTTAGACATCCCTACCATGGCTGCCGCACAGGCACAGGATTCTTCATGTATGGAAGCAGCTCAGTCATCGTCGCTGCAGTGTCAGTCCATACCTCTAGCCACCAGTGCTGGGACGATACTCTGCGACATGTCTACTGGCATACCTCGACCAGTCGTACCCTCTGCGTATCGACGTCTCGTGTTCGATACCCTTCATGGACTCTCACACCCAGGCATCGCAGCCAGTCTCCGATTAGTAGCTGCACGATACATCTGGCCGTCCATGAATAAAGATGTTCGTATGTGGGCAAAACAGTGTCTATAATGTCAACGATCTAAAGTGCATAGGCACGTAGCTTCGCCTATCGGTACTTTTGCTACGCCTGATGCTCGCTTCGATCATATCCACGTAGACATTGTGGGTCCATTGACCCCATCACACGGGTATACCTATTTATTAACGTGCATCGATAGATTTACGAGATGGCCCGAGGCTATTCCCATCTCTGTCGTCAAGGCCGAATCAGTGGCTCGACACCTGATAGAACGATGGATAGCTTCATATGGTTGTCCTTCTACAATCACTACCGATCGAGGGCAACAATTTGAGTCCGATCTATTCTCTTCAATAACTCACATGCTGGGTAAGGAACGCATTCGCACGACCGCGTACCACCCGGCATCGAATGGTTTAGTCAAAAGTTTTCATCGCCAACTCAAAGTGGCTCTTAGAGCACACGAGAGCCCCGACTGGTACGAAACGTTACCGCTAGTTCTGCTTGGTATCATAACATGCCTAAAGGCAGATATCCAATGTTCCGCCGCAGAGCTTGTCTACGGCACGACATTACGACTGCCTGGGGAATTCTTTACGCCACGGAGTACAGATACACTTGCCGTACAGACTTACGTTCACCGTTTGTCTACGTACATGCAAAATCTCGCTCCGGCGCAGACTCGAATGCAGCGACGACAGGTTTTTGTTCCGACTGAACCCGAAACTTGTTCGCATGTATTCATTCGTGTTGATTCGGTACGGAAACCATTACAACAGCCTTACGAGGGTCCATTTCGCGTGATTTCTCGTCACGATAAGACCTTTAAGGTTGATCGACACGGTCGCGTCGATACCGTTAGCATCGATCGTCTCAAAGCCGCGTACGTTGATGACAGCGTGTCGCCCGCTGACATGAGATTCGATGTTAACCCTGCACTACCTGTTGACGACACTTCCGTGCCACGTCAAGGTCTGCAGTTAGCATTGCCTGCTACGACTTCGAATGAGGCTATCGTCTCACGTTCAAGTCAGCAGCCGGTTGGCCCTGTTACGTCCTCGAATGAAAATACTGTCTCACGTTCAAGTCAGCAGAGCACGCCCACGCACCCGTCCGTGAATGAGGCTCCCGTCTCACGTTCCGGTCGGAAGATCGTTTTCCCAGCACGTTTTCGCGACTAGGTCAAACACGATCTTAACCATTGCACTTCGCAGTAATAACTTTCGTGTTTATCGTTTCGACACGACTTAACATACTTCATTAGTTATTGCTGTATTCTAGTCAAGTCCATTGCGGTTGCTACACCAGTTTTCGTTTCTTTTCGCTTCATGGAACCTCGCCATATGGTACGCTTCGCTGGTCCCACGAAATCTGGAGAATTTTGGCACCAACATTTGCATTCTGGATCGGCCCTGTCCTTGTCGTTCCTTGCCATTTACGAACCTATCGATTTGGCTTCCGGATATCATATTGGTTAACGGTTACCCGACGCTGGACGTTATTGGTGTGGCACACCTTGATGACGATTCACGCAACCGACGTCATTGGCAACGAATCTGGTTTACGCTCGACCATCATCCTACGGTTCCTGAATACCACGGATTCTGCCCGTCAGCACCCTACAGCACAGCTACATGCACGTATTTTGCACGCATTCGGGCACACGAATACCGTTCGTATGCCTTTTCCTCCTTGACATTTTTTCGAAAGCTTTCGTGCTTTCTAGCGGGGGGCTGCTGTAGTGACCTCGATCGTTTTGAGAAAATGACTATTCTCTGGACACCATTTTGGATCTATTTTCTCCACGATCTTTTCTGACGTTTGACATTGACCTCAGTGTTCTCCGATTGCCTACGTTTTACTGGACTGACTTTTCCGAGGTTTCCGTCGACCTCGTTTTAAATCACTTTCACTTTCGGTCGTTCGCTCGTGGTTCGCTCTCAGCACAGCCGTCGCGTTTCGTTCCGTTTTCCGTTCGGTGTATTTCTCGTATCGGTACTGTTTCGGTGCCACGATATATAGAATACACCTCGCATCTGTAAACCGACTTACGTCTTCTCTATTCGTCCGATAGAGGGGATATCGTTGGTATTCGCTGCTAGACCCGATAGGAGACACGTTCGCCAGCCGCTCCCGAACGTCTTCTATAGGTTCTTATCCGCCATCGAAATTCGAATTTCCGCAGCTTCTCAGTACTTGATAAAAACTTGGATGCCGTATAAGACTAGCTAAGCTGCACACGCCACTCTGCAATATGTGCGTCACGGTAACTACGCCACAAATAGGGTTGAAACTGGGAACAGTCATTTGAAAATCTGTCATTCTCAGAGGTCATCAGTATATGATGTGTTTAAGAAGATTCTCGACCGCACTGGGTCTTTACTAGATGTCCGTAGGCACCGGCTTGCGAGAGAACGGATGATTCCCTTTCAAGCTCCAAAAGTTCTTGGATGGACGCAGACCCTCTTAGTTCGACTGACTGCGTACGCACTTGGTGTGCTCTCGAGGCATTTTGATAGTCACTTGGTTTTAGGCGCCACTCTATCAGGTGGAGCGTATGTAGTACATACTTCCAAGGGTCGCATTTGTAGAGTTAACCTGAGATCAGAGGACCCACGGTGCAAGTGTTCATTCAGTCGTCAATGGGCTCTGCCGTGTCTATAGTTGCTCTCAGTAGTGAAGGAAACAGGATTTCCCTTGGGTGACATAAATTTGGGCCGTTGGGAACTGCCATTATCGGGAACACGGTTTCCAGTTTCTGAGCCGGAGTCGGTTCCGTCGGTTGCGCACCAATAGGTCGACACCTTTCAAAACGACAAGCAAGCGTCGAAGTGTGGATCCAGCGACTTCACCAATTCGGAGGACGTTTGTAGCTTATGCAGATTGGAGGAACCAACGGTGGACATTGACGAGGACGTTCAGTAGGTGCAATGTGGCTCCTGTGGTCGATGAGCCCTTTTCCAATGCGCGGGATTCAGAAAGGACGGTAAGTACGAGTACGTGCATTGCCTGGCCCGTTGACCAATGCGGGAGGACAACGAGACTATCAACATGATCCCTATGGGGCCACCACATTTTGATTACCGTGTTGCTTCTCTGAAGCCATTGTGTTGTTGCCTTCTCAGTTCCCTTGAATGTGAGTCTTGTTTCACTAGCACAAGCCTGGGAATACTAGCTTCATATAGGGGGCGATCATCTGCGAGTTTGTGTGCGGTATATAGAAAACCCCGTGCTTTGTTAAATATTTCGTGAAGATCGACTGATGTTTAACAGCTTCAGAAGATGGAAAGGAAGTAGCGTTCGACTCCATTCGTTAGCCATTTCGCGTAAGTTATATTACTCATAAACACGGAAAGCATTGATAGCAGAAGCGCAGTTATCTACTACGTTCAGACAAGAGAATCAGCTAGTTATTTCAATGAAACTTTGCTGCTGGATACATAGAAGAGAGCTCGTAAAGTGGGACATAACTATATATATATATATATATATATATATATATATATATATATATATGTCCCCCGGTTACCGGTGGACGCGAAGCCAAACCTGCTCGGCTTCCACCCATCACTTACGTAACTCCTTACGCCAAGGGTGCACATGCACGTAGAAAAAAGACAGTTTCCGTATTCTGGCAGTTATTCTTTTGGCCCAACTTCACTGGGTCAGATCACATCACCCAGTGGTCCTCCTGAAAGTGCACCACCACTAGGGGCAAGTTTTTACCCCAAATGGGGATTTCGGGCAATGAGAAGGAAGGACCACTTTTACAAATAATAATTAAGAAACAGTTCAATGTTTTCAAAATATTTCGCACATTTTTTGCCATTACCAGACAGGAATCGACAAAGCAGTTCAATTTTTTAGTCCACTATACGCAAATGACTACCATTTCGTAGATCGGAATGTTTTTACCAAGTAAAAGTCGCCCAATTTTTTCTCACAAAAATATAACAGGTAAGTCACTTACAACTCAACAGGTAACTCGTGTTTCACAATAACCTCGGCAGATCTATTTCGTGTTTTTCAAAATTCGCACCCCAGAAATCCAGGATTCTGCGCCCATTTACAGATCTCCAGGTCGGAACTTACATCGCTACCTACTGGTTATCATGCATGTTTGAAAGATGCGCTAAAAGTAGAGTTTTCCCGCGCCCGGAATTTTGGTTTATACCACACCAAGTTCTGTGCAAACTGCGCTCAACTGAAAGCAACCTTTTAAACCGACAAAAGCGGTACACTATTCCGATAACCCGACTGAAAACTGCAGCCCGAAAACTCTACCGAGGTTTTCCGGGAAGTTACTGCTGCCCCTTCTCCGGTCTTTTTTCTTGTCCAGAGATGAGGTCTCCGGTCACCGACACATCGCGGCGTAGTGCAGTCCTATATCTGGTCAGGTCACTTCAGTCAGTCTTCAGTCTTCAGTCTTCAGGTAAAGGGCAGTGGAAAGTCATCCCGTATGAGCCCCAAGACATCATGCTCCATTGACTCGGCCAGATGTCGGTGCTCCTTCGGAATCCGATCAAATTTCCTCCTTAACAGTGTCTCGGTTTCCTCTTCCACCACTTTGGTCGGCAGAGCGTTCAGGGATTGGTCACTCTCCTTGACAATCGATAGATGGCCGGTAAGCCGGTGGAATGCACCTTACGAAGCGTCAGGGTGTGTCCTCTGGTACCATCATTATTCCTGAGCGGGAATTCCGACTGTAGTTCCCGGCCCAACTCACCACGGATTATTCGCCTGGCATAGATGAGGTCGCCTCGAAGACGTCGATAGGTTATGGGAAACAACTCGGTGACTTCTAGGCGTTCCTCATAGCTGAACCCACGCAGTCCGACCACGAGGTGTGTGGCAGCACTTTGCACTCGTTCCAGTTGGGCTACCTCCGCCGCCCTGCACAGGTAGACAGCCGGACCGCCATATTCCGAGCAAGGAGGTACATGGAAGACAAATGGCAGTCGGAAAGTGTCCAGGGGTAGGGGCCCAAATGAACGGCGAATGGGACCAAGTATCTTCCACGCTGAGGCGCACGCTCTCTCAGTGTGTGCTCTTGTCTTCAGATTGTTGGTGACAACAACTCTGAGGTCCTCTTCCTCCTGCATGTGACAGAGTACGACACTCCCAAGGCAGTAGCCGGTAGTATCACTGGGGCCGCCAATCCTCATGCTGGCGCAATTCGTCCACGTCTATCGGTAGGCCCCAGGTGGCTGACCAGTAGATGAGAGCCTGCAGATCCTCCTGTAGTGTGTGGCCATCTTCTGCCGATCGAATGGTTCGCCAGATCTCTAAGTCATCGGCGTAGATAAGGCATTCAGATCGGATGGTCTGTGATAGGTTGTTCACAAACACTAGAAAAAAGGGTCCTAGCACGGAGCCTTGCTGCACGTTACTGCTAACTGGATACCAAGTGGGCTGGGAATGTGCAACTCTCACGGAAAAAGTTCTCTCGGCCAAGAAATCCTTAATCCAGTGAAGCATAGGCCCGGAGATGTCAATGGCCCGGAGTTTCAGCAACAGCCCATTGTGAGGAACTTTATCAAACGCCTTACTAAAGTCCACAAAGATGACGTCCGTGACATAGTCCTCGGCCTTGAAATTCGACCAACTTTCACGACCAGTCAACAGGTTCGACAGACATGATCTGTTCCGCCGAAAACCGTGCTGCTCTGCGCATAGCAGTTGACAGCGCTCCAGATGTTCACGTATGCGAGCAGCCACCAGCCCTTTCATGACCTTCCCAGCTACGGAAGTGGAGCTAACTGGGTGGTAGTTGGCCAAGGTGGATTATGACCTACCCTTGTACAGAGGAACAACGACTGTTTTTTCCACTCCCGAGGTGGACTGCCAGTGGCTAACGATAAGTTGAGCTACAGCTCAGTGGAGTAGTTAGTTGGTCCGCCAACTCCTTCAACATCAGCGGACGCACGTCTTCCGGTCCCGGTGACTTACGAGTTTTGATGGATTTGAGCATCCAGTTCACTTCCGGCTCCCCTAAATCATGCATAATGAACAGAAGCGAGCCATCCACCATCGGAATTGGCGTACCTTTCACCACAGAGTAAACTGACAGATAATGCTTGGCTAATATCTCAGCCTTTCCGTCATCTGTTGCAACCATTTCGTCGTTGTTCGTCAGCGCCGGGGTACCTACTTTCGCTCTGGTGCGGCGCTTTAAGTACGCAAACAGGCTCTTGGGCGCTCGCACTGCGTCAACCCCAAGGGCCTCCTCGAAAGCCATTCGCTTTATCCGTTTTTGTTTGGTACTCTGGCTACGAATCCTGCGATAGAGATCACAACCCTCACTTGTAGATCGGAACCGCCGCCAGGCCCGATTTCGTCGTCTGAGCAGGCCTCTGGGCTCCAGATGAAACCACTGCGGCTCCCTCACCCGGGGTCTACGTCGGTTGAGTGGGCAGTAGGTGTTCATAAGGTACAAGATACCGTCAGGAATCAAGGCCCAAGTTTTGTTCACATCGTGGTGGGCATCTGAATCCGTGGGAAAGCAGTTGACGTCTAACGCCGCTCTCCGGACATCTTCGAATGGAGTGCGCCAAGCGTTACGTCCAATGTGTGGTCCAAGGGATGGACAAGAACCACTGCATCAGTGAATTTCTAGCACCATGTGGTCATTGCTTCCAAGTGTAGGGAGATGTTCGACCTTATCGACGTCCGAGCTCCTGGGAGAAATCACCAGATTAAGAATGGAGCCGTGATTGGATTGCCTCCGGGTTGATTCCCGAACATGTTGGAGTAGTGCCAGTTCTTGGACCGTTGTCAGTAATTCTCGAGGGAAAGGATCTGCCCCGGCCGCTGTCCTGCCTGATGTCCAATCAGTATGCGGAGCACTGAAGTCGTCCAGGACGAGGCAGTGGCCGTCGCCCTCCCATCTCCTCAATAAATTCAACATATCTGCAGGAGTGACCGAAGATGTCCGATAGGTGACTCCAACTGTCCTAAAGCCTCCGGCGGTAAGTTTGACGCGGCACCAGGTAGTTTTATCGAATCCTTGCGGATCTGTGAACGCTTCTAACTGCGCTGTTGGGATGTCTGGTCGGACGGAAAATGCTACGCCTCAATCCGCTCTGATAGAGTTCCTGCCGACTTGGAATAGGGTGTAGTCAGGGAGGGACATCTCAGAGTCTAGAATGCTGTCACTCAGCCACGTCTCCGCCAGTGCTATCATAGGAGGTGAGCTGTATTGCAGCAAGTATTCCGTGTCATCTGTCTTGTTCGGCAGACCACTGAAGTTAGACAACAGGATGACGGCGCCGCCTCGGCCTGCCACCACCTCCGTTTGTTCAGGGGCCCCTAGCCTGGGGGGACTGACAGGGACGCTAGCATCAGCGGCCTCCACCGAAAGTGAGGGAGCCGTTTCTGCACCCAAAACTTCCGAATAATGAAGTTCGTTTCTCCTTGTCCTATTCTTTCACGTTGTCCAATCAACGAATTTCTATATTTCTCACTATCCGAACGGTCTAGATCTCGGTGCAACCGCACTTGCTCGCCCTTTAGCCGGTAGGATCCCCTCAACACCGAAATCGCGGCTTCCTCAGAGTCCAGCACTACTTTCAGTGGATGGGGGCGTTCAGCTTCAATTTGGAAGGCTGGTTTCATCCACAACTTCGCCACAGTCTCCTCCCCCCGGGGACAGAGTTTTGTTAGTATACTCCGGAGACTCGCGATATCGTGGTCCAGACGTGCCTACGCCGTGGTCTCTTTTGTCTGAGGCAAGTTCTCTGTTAGGAAACACTGCTTCCTCGACGGTGGTGCTCTTCGTGAACGATCCGCCGTTGTTATCCAGGCAGGTCTACTTTCATCCACGGTGGTGCTCCGTTGGCTGGGTATTGTACTTATGATACCGTCCTGTGCTTGAGTGGCCACATCAGTGCCAACTGGGTCCACAATGTGGCGGGCAGGCTCAGGTGGCTTCTGGCTTTGGTGGCATTTTATTGCGGTTGGCCCGGTGACAGATGCGGATGCCAATTCCACGTACGTAGCACAGTCAGGAATAGATACCTCGGCTGAATGTTTCCCTTCTAACGGCGATCATGACCGTGAGAGTGATGACATTGGCGAGGCAAAAGACGATGATGATGCCGCGGATTCTGCTTCTATTGATGGCGATGGACTGATTGACGGTGCCGATGATGATCATGATGAAAAGGGTGACGCTGCCGTATCTGTGGCAGAAAGAGCCATTTTCGGCGACTGCTTTGTCGGCCACACTTGTTGATAGTTCGGTGCATTTGATGCACAGCACCTTGAGGAACTTAGCAAGGCGTTTTGTCCAGGGCTTCATAAAGATCGCCTTTTATTTCGGAACACTCAAGATGGACTCAACCATCACAACCATCACACTGAAGAGAGCTGTCGCGTGAGCTAGACACTTTTGAACAATCTAGGTCCTTGGATGCAATACCTTCGACTCTTTTTGGAGGCTTTGTGGACAATTTATGGTTCACAGAATGACACAACCACAGAAATTACAGTTTCGAGTATTACGCCGAGAGACTTGCCGGTGTAGCGCAGTCAGAACAGTTCAATTCAACTCAATTCAATTCAACTTGTACGGGACTGTGTGTGGCTGAAGCCAATCATGTGTCCAAATGGTTGTGTTGTTGGCGCGTTTCCGTAGCTCCCAGCAAGCCGAGTTCGAGGTGGCAGCAGGTACTCAAGATTTCGTTTTGGAAATCTCCCTTGGACAGCACAAGCGGCCCGAAAGTCAAGCGAGCTTTACCGCGGTCAGATCGGGTCAGAGGACTTGCTTCTGGGCCAACCGGATTCCAGGTTCTTGCGCGCGAGCCTCAGTACCTCACCGTGCTTCGACTGCGATACCATTTTCTTGGCACCTTTGTGTTGAAGGATACAATTTCAGGAGGTGAAATCGGGTTTACCTCCAGTTAAAGTAGAAACTCACATTTTGAACAGGCTGAAACCTGGAACACAGCACGAACACACACTGAGTTGGGCCAGCGAAACATGTTCTAACCCCTGAAGTTAGCTGGAGTGCGGGATATTGCGTGCATATTGAGAAACAGGAGGAAAAAATGAGTACTCAGATGAGGAGGAGTTAGGAGCTGTTAGAGAGTTGGATTTAGGTACGGGAGGAGCTGTAATAGGTTGAAGGGATGATTGACGCAGCTAATTTGAGTGGGAAACTCAGATGGCCAGGCCTTATACAAAGTAACCTTGAACTGCTTGACAGCGTGTGAAGTCACGATGAGTCACGAGGATTGACGAGCATGTCAACCGTCGTTTTCGGATGGCCGGGGTTTCGTCGTCAGGCTGGCTACTCAGAATTGGACAAGATCCCTTGGAAGATGCAGTATATCCCCTACGTCTGGTGTCAATGTGTATAAGATCTGGGATCCAAGTTTTGCTGAAACTTGTGCTTTTCGTTGTGTTCGTAGAAATTTATAGAAGACGTAGGGTTGCAAAAAGTAGGGGGGCTCTGCTTCGTGATACATAGTGCCACAATTCCAGTGTTTCGACCTGGGACTCTACCTAGTTATAACTCCATCCATGAGTGGGGATGATATACTGACCAGCCGATCGCTCCCCACCTACCACGTGTTTGACTGTACGTTTCGCGCACGCGGCAACCGCCAGCGCTACTTCAGACACACTTCCTCGGCACAAGCCAGCGTGCCGTTTCTGTACTCAGAACCAGGGAGAATACACGCGGTTGGCACTCCACGGTCTTTTCTCGTTGACTTCCTCGACGAAAGTGATCGTAGAAGCTGAGGACGTGCGCCCTCCAGTAACCGATGATCCCGTTTTATCCACCGTTTCATTTTGCTAGTCCCCCAGAGGTGACCTAGCCAGGTAGTACCGTCGGCAGTTTTTGTTCGCGGCAGGGCCACGCGAAGAGCGCGATGCCTGAGAGATTTCCTATGGTGGAACCCTTCGTGCCACTCAAGCCGAACGGACTGCAGCAAAATCGAAAATATCTCATGGTCCAACGGTCTATCTTTCAGATCCTTGGCAGTTCAAGACGCAGGATGCAGTCAAGACTAGCATCCCGAATGCTTTCGCATTGTCCAGTAGTTTATCTTTCAGTTCACCAGATGCAAGACACTGTCAAGATTTGTATTTTTAACCCATTCCTCCTTTCCAACTGTCCTGTTATCCAGTTTACTGTCTTCCAACTCACTGGTGACATTCAGATAACAGGATAATCAGAAGATCCAGGAACATTTTGCGCTTTAGCCTCGCACCCGTGTATTACTTCAAGACTTCAAAAATCAAGACTTCGTCGGTCATGTATTCGGCCTGATATTAGTTGGATGTTCTTATAGCTTATGCGGGTATCCTTATTTGACACTTTCAACTGCGCACATTCTTTTCGGAGGCACGGCTGTATTCTTTTCCCTTCAGGTCGTTATCGTCTCACCGGTTAGCATTATTTCGCAATTGTCCCAGGATTTTGCATATCATGGGTGTCAAACAACGTTTTGTAACCCCAAGCTAGTCCACTTTCATAAAGGGTCTTTTCATTAGGGGCAAGGAGACCAGGCCCGAATAAGAACCGGTGCCAAGCAATGAACACGTAAACGCCGGATTTCGTATCAGAAGGTCCGGGGGTTTTCATCGCTACCCTCCAGTCTCTTTTCCAAGAGGCCCCATGTCCAGTCAGCAATCCAACATGATAAGCTGCTCTCCGCAATTCCCGCCTGTGCTGTCCCACAAGTCGGGGATATAGTTATGAACTCCCTGGATCAGGATCCATGCGAAGCACTCCGTAGCCCTCACCAAGCGTGTGGCAGCATCGGAAGAGGAACATAACCGGCACGTTCTCTACGAAACCCAAATGAGAGATATGACAGCCTCACTGTTGCTGCGGAGATTGCTTTCATTCTTAGACGCGATGCCCACGGACGATGCAGTCTTGCGTCAACTGAGGAAGCAGCGGCTTCCAACGTATGTTCAGAGCACGGTGGTTTTTATGATACAAGGTCAGACTTTGGGTAAGAGAGCCCTGGCCACAGAAAAGTCCTGGAGCAGGCTTTTGCGTTTGCCCCACAGCCCCAAGCATCCGCCAACACCACAGTTACCCCTCAAGATTCCGCCGTAAACCCTGCGTCGACACTCACTCAGCACAAAGCTCCCGGTAGCTGCTCTGATATTCAGATTTTATGCCAGAAGGTTTGCCGTTTAAAGCAGGTGGTCGAACAGCACGAGACCATGATTATTAGCCCGCGCTCTTGAGGCCAAAGCCGCCTCCTTTCTACCCGGAATGCCTCGGCAGCAAACCCAAAATCCAACAAGTGTAACCTTTGCCGCCTTTTCTCAGCCCAAGAACTTGGATGCGAAAAGCCCAGTAGTTTCCACCTCAACCATGTGAAGGCGACAGGCTCTGCCAGTCCCGCTTCCCACTCCCCCACTTCACGTGGAAGACAATGCTACTGCCATGCTGACCTCAATCGACTCGGGGCAGAGACCGGTATGATACCAGTTTCAAAACGGCCCACTCTTTCTCTTCCGCAGCTCTCAAACTGCGAGCGGCTAATGGCAGTCTGGTCTTAAAGCACTGCAGTCAGTTTCTCGCCCTCTACCTTGGTAAGCATCGTCCTCTCCAGCGGGTTTCCGTCGTCTGACCGGTGCACCAGGCCATTCTAGGAATAGGTTTTTTCAGAAGGTCATGGTCTAGTAGTGGGATCCGACAAGCGACAGATGGTCGATCGGGTCACATCAGATTCCGTTTTTAGCTTCCTGGCCCAAGCTCAGTCACCAACAGTGGCCATGTCAATTTCCAAGTCCTAGCCAGCACTTGACAGTCTATTCAGCGATTATCTTAGACTTGTCCGCCAAAACAACAATCCGCTTCCAATCACCTCTGATGTGGTCCATCGCATCATCACTCAAGAGTCACCGGTATAAGCTCGACCGTGCAGGATGGCTCGAGGCCAGCTCCGTGTGGTCTGCACCGAGTTCCAACTACACTCAACTTGGGGGTTATCCGGCCTTCCAACAGTCCGTGGGTATCACCCCTACACATGGTCCTGGAGAAGTCACCTGATGACTGCCAACCCTGCCAACCCGCTTGCTCAACCAAGGGACCACGCCCGACCAATATCCTATTCCGTTTGTTGCGGACCTCGCAGAGGGTTTTGTGGGTAAGGTAATTTCCATTCGAATAGATGTGGTGTGGGCAAACAACCAAATACCAGTAGCGGAAACAGGTATCCCCAAAACTGTGTGACGACTCCTTCCGGTCTTTCCGAGTCTCTAGGAATGCCGCACAAGCTTTCCATGGAGATGGTATGCAGTGGCTTGGAGTTTGCGTTCGAAGATCGTGCGGGGAACTCGATTTTCGGCTCTTTTAGGCGGAACATTTATCACACCTAAGTACACCCTGCGGCCGCTTGTCCAAACGAACGGTCACGGCCAACGCCGAAAATCGTGTATTAGGCTTCGACGCCACTGGCCTTCCAGGTCACAAGGCTACTTTCACAGGGGTCATGCCATCGCCAGATAGAGGGCAGACTATCCCAAACTACCCAGAACTCACGTCATCCAAGCAAATACGGAGTTCCAAGAGGGTAGTTAACTTTTATCGGCGCTTCATTCAACAATGCTCTCAGCCAACCCAGCAGCTCACGTATCTGTTAAAGAGCAAAGCTAAGCAGCTTGTTTTCACAGGAACCGCACGAGATACTTTCGGTTTACCGAAGAAGGCTAGCAGCGACACGGCCTCGTTATCACATCTAAAGCCAACGAACCCAATAGCCTTAGTCACCAACGCGTCGGACAAAGCCGTAGGTTATATACCGCAACCATGCTTAGCCGACACTTGATAACCCGTTCAATTTTTTCGCAAAAGCTACACCCCACCGAGTCTAGGTGTGTCACTTTTGGCCGCGAAGTTCTTGCTACCTACCCAGGCTACCACCACTTTCAGCGCATCTTAGAGGGCCGCAAATTCACGGTCCTCACCGACCATAAACCAATCATTCACGCTTTAAGCACCACCACTGGTAGATACTCCCTGAGCGTCCAGATATCTGGATCATATCACCCAATTCACAGGTGATGTGCTTCGCATCTCAGGTGCCGATAATCCTGCAGCAGACGCGGTACATCGCATTCACAACCAAGACCTCAACACCCTCAATCCAGTCAACCTCGAAGCCTTCGCTTCGGCACAAGCAGACGATCCCACGGTAAAACAAATCCGTGGGTTTTCATCGCTGCTGCTCCAGCCGGTTCCCATTCCTTCAGCCAAAGGCTACGTACTGTGCGACATGTCCAAAGGCCACCCAAGACAAGTAGTCTCGTCAACTTTTAGGCGAAAGGTTTTTGGGAACTCACACCATTTGTCCCGCCTGGGTATGAAGGCTTCCACTAAACTTGTTTGTGGCCATTTAGCTTGGCACGACATCAACAGTGATGCCACTGCATGGGCCTTTATCTGCATCGCACGTCAACGTTTGAAAGTGCGTGGGCACACAAAAGGACCGTTAGCAAAATTTCCAGCCGTCGACTCACGTCTCCAGCGTGTGCATGCCGACCTAGTAGGGCCGTTGCCTCCGTCAAAAGATAGCATATATCCTCTTACTCGAGTAGATCGCCTCACCGGATGGCCATTAGCTTAATTTTTTGCACAATGCAGCTAGCGAAAACGTCACCCAAACTTTCTCAAAACTCTGCGTGGCAGAATAAGGTTATCCAGTAGTGGTTACCACAGACCTTGACCCGCACTTTGAGGGAGCCTTCAGTAGTCCTCTGCAACGTTTAGACAACCTTTGCATACATACCACGGCCTAGCAGTCGTCAGCAAACAGAACGGCAGAATGTTTTCGTCGGTGACTGAAGGCATCTCTAGCGGCCCACAACAGCCCAGACTGGTGGAAATTGTTACCACTAGTACTCTCAGGTTGCAGCAATGCTCTTAAGGCCGGTCTACAAACCACATCAACCGAAATCACATTCGGTTGCTCGCTTCGTCTTCTTGGAGACATGGCAGCTCCAGGATCCGTCATCGCCTTTGAATACACGGATTACTCCACCAGGTTAACGCAACAGACTCGTAATCTACACGTTCCTGTGGCTCTCAGACAAAAGGCGACGGTTTACTTGCACCCGCATCTCCGAGGATGCACGCACGTTTTCCCTAAGGTGGAGGTACTCGCTCCTCTACACCCTGCTTACTCCGGCCTCCGTAGGGTCCTACGCCGCCTAGAAGGAATATTCGTCAATGACCACAACGGCAGTAAGGCTACGGGCACTGTGGGCCGACTAAAGACAGATTTCATGGCAGAGCCTATTCGGTTCGACGCCACCTCAGCGAATTATTCGGGACCAGCATCCACGTCACTGGTATAACTCGCTTTTGCGCCATAAGCAGCCGAATTCAAACTAATCCAGAAACCAAAACACAATTGATCCGCAAATTCTACGGTAATGGATTAATAAACGAACAACAACCAAGCACGTGCAAACCTCAATTATGCGATCACATAGACTCAGAAAACGAGAGCCAAGTTTATGGCATTTAAGAGACAAGCACGTGCCTCACGCAGCTCCTAGATGATGTATGAAAAGGTAGCACTTTAGACGCGAACAAACGAAGGTTGTACTGTAGAAACAGAAAGCATGTGGAAAAATGCCATTAGTGTGGGTGAGCGAGTGATGTCAGGAAAACACGAAAATAGGGTGCCTTTGAAGGACCTTATAAAAACCGATCGTTACACCCGGCGTTCCATACGCCAACCCCACCGACGCTGGCTACCCTATTGGCTGGCTGTCCTGAGACAGCCCCCAACACACAGCCTACTCACCTGACTTCCAGCTGCGGACTGGTGATCGTCAGTTTCGTTCGTTTTGCAGATAAGGTGCTTTTATTCTACAGATAAACACAAATGCTTGCACTACAAAATACCCTATGTTTGTTGCTCCCCACTTGAGGTTTTCATCCGCACTGCGACCTAATACCTTTCCTAAGCGAATTTGTTGACGTTGTGCTTGTCCGTCCCCTCCCGACACTACCACTGAAGGAAGGCAATTTTAGAGAAAACCGACGCTGTTTTCAAATACTCGTTTGCTATCAAAACGAACCCGGCTGCCCCCCGGTTCCCGAAAATTGGGTACATCGATTGCCGAAAAAGCCGACCACCGCAACGAGGCAGCACAAGGCGCTGTATTCAAAAATCTTTGTTTGATATTTGACGGATTTCCCATGACGGAATCTTTTGTGCCACTCGGGCTGAAAGGGTGGCAGCAAAGCTGGACTTTCTCCCACTGTCCAGCTGTCCATCTTCCAGTCCGCCGGCAACACCGGATGCGGGATGCTGTCAAGATTTGCATTTTTAACCCATTACTCTTTTCCAGCCGCCCCGTTATCTAGCGAACTGTCTTCCAACTCACTGGTGACATTCAGATAACAGGATAATCAGAGGATCCAGGAACATTTGCGCTTTAGCCTCGCACCCGTGTATTACTTCAAGACTTCAAGGCAACATCTCTTTTCCACGCCCAACCAGTACAAGGCCATCCACTGGGGTGAGCTGAGAGAAGACTCCACTGGCACCATCTCCTTAAGCGTTGGAAGACCCACCTCCCGAGGTGAACCAACGTGGCCTTTTGGGTTGGGTAGCCAGCTACTGCGGCTCCCCTCAGTGTCCCCCTTCGAGTGAAAACGGTCACACTCTACGGCCCGTAACCGCGTTTTTTGTCTTTTTTCTGCTTTCCTCCTCGCGAAATCTATGTTACCAATTCATTTTTAGCTCAAATAAAAAGGTTTCACTCAGCAGTTTATCTTTACTCTTCAAAGAGCAATAATTTTGGGGTAATCTTGCACCTTCCTTCTGTTGTCGCGTTCATTTCTGTCCGTCAGGTGACAAGAAGTCATCCACAGAGGATAATACCCGGGGGTCCGAAAACTTTGGAGGTGTGGGCTGAACAGATAAAATCCCAACTTTACAAAAACTTCCAACATTTCTTGATTTTTCTGGAGTCTTTACGTGTGACATACTCATTTTGTCTCCAGACTCCTAAATCAAAACCCTTTCAGCCGGGGTCTTCCAGGGCAGGCTTTTGTAGTGACCAACCGATCACACCCCACCTACCACTTGTTTGACTGTACGTTTCGCGCACGCGGCAACCGCCAGCGCTACTTCAGACACACTTCCTCGGCACAAGCCAGCGTGCCGTTTCTGTACTCAGGGCCAGGGTGAATACACGCGGTTGGCACTCCACGGTCTTTTCTCGTTGACTTCCTCGACGAAAGTGATCGTAGAGGCTGAGGGAGTGCGTTCTCCTACAATGATGCTCAGCTGTACTTGTGGTGGAAAATGTCATTTTGCCGGATCACCAGTGGATCTCCTGCTAGTACCCAGGCTACAGTTCGCCCAGGATGCCTTTCATTTTACGTAAACAACTCATACACTCTGCATAAAATCCACCCATGGACCCCCTTCAACGAAGGGGGACTAATGGAGACCCATCTGAACTGCGTCTCACAACTTGCTTTTCGCTACGCAATCCGCCCCAAACCATCGAGCTGGGAACCAGTGTCATATTGGTGTGCTGAACGTTATTAACGTGTGTGGCTGTGTGGGAGTAGGTGCTCATCTAATGATGCCATGGAGGCAGAGTCCCCATTCCTGGTGACCCATTACCATTTTCCCTTTTTCTTCTGAGCGATTTATTAGAGACGCAGCTAAAAATCCTTGGCTTTTACTCTTTTATCCTGGTCGTCGGCTTACGCGGTTTGGAGTCCCGTTCGCTTTTTCTCCGCACTCATTCATCGGATTCTTTATTTTTTATCTGTTTCTTTCTTTACAGCTCGTAAGCGTTTCCTCTTTTTTCCTTCCACGATTGGCTTTCTTCTGTTGCTTTTCCATACCCTCAGAGGAATTTGTCATTATTTTTGGGAGCTTTTTTCACTTTCTTCTTCTTTTTACTCTTTTTTCGTCCTTTCCTTTTTACTTCCTCTCAGTTCACGTTCCTTTTCTTCGTTCTCTTTTCTTTTCTTTTCAGTTTCCATGGTGCTTCTAGCAGACCGATGCTCGCCACAGCAAACCTGAATTGTATTTTCTTTCTTTGGATCTGGCTAAGTGGGTTACACCAAAGGCAAGGGGCACGGTGTTCAGCTGCCGTGCCCATATGGGTTTGAAACTTAATGAGTATTGGGGACCTGTTGTGTGCTCTGCTGTCCCTCCCGTGTGGTCCAGTGCCTAATGTGCAATATACGACTGCGCGTTTGCCACTGGAGAAAAAAAAGATTGGAAATATAGTAGACCTTTAAAATTCACCCCAAAGATACACCATCATCAAACATCTGATTCTCAAACGATTCGAAATAAAGTCGAAAAATAGTACCGAAAGAAGCACCCTCATATCACCAACGCTACGTAGTACGGAGGGCTTTGTTCCGGATCCTGTAATTGGAGTTTCGAATGGGGCACCTGGGCACTGCTTCTCGAACTGGAGCCGAAGCACGTGCTAGGGTAGTGATAATGATAATGGTTTGTTTCGGATAACCCCGAGGCATGCTGCAAAGCTAGACCAAGAGGTAAAATTGGAGGCAGAATCCGAATTCCAAGAGGGCTTTTCAGGTATGTGCACTCGATATAGTGTGGGAAGCAGTATTTGGTTTACTCTGTATAGTGGCGCCCGGCAAATTTGAACTCGAGGTCAGGTGGCCAAGCTGGCCGAGTCTAGGTTAAGCTGGTTGGGAGTAGTAGACTTTCAATCAGGTGGTACTAAAAGAGGGACTGCGCAACGGGAGGATCAAATAGAACTGACGGAAATTCTATTCACCCCGAGGAAAAAGAAGTTTCCAAGGGAGAAGTAAACCAGCCGTAGCTTTCCGCGGAGCACGGAACGACTAAGAATTGGAAATCAGACGACGGAAGGAGTGAAACTATGGACAAAGAACAGGAAAAATCCGCCAAAGATTACCTTTGTAACGTTTGGCAAAAGAATATTGGCTGAGTCAGTTAAATACTATGTGAGGGACTCAACTGTAGAAAGAGATTGCCTAGGCGGTAGTGAGAGAAGTGGCCGGATGTAAACATGTGATTGTTGAGCAGCTTGTTTACTTTCAGAAGAGTGGAATATCACGCACCAACACATAAGTAGGAACTGGGCTACAGATCAGTTTGTGATGCGTAGCCATGATAGTGGCAGAGGCACGGTCTGCAAAGGAGATGAGTATTCAAATGCCAGGTAAGTATTTACGTAAAGATTAGCTTTGTTTAAGGGCTAAACGTGAAGACCAGAGAGTTGCGAGGATCAATATTATCTGAGGGGATTTACCAAGACAGAATACCGGGCATGAAAAAACATCAAACAGCCGGTAAATACATCTGCAAAGTTGGGCGGTGAAGTATTTGACGGGTAAAATACAATCTGTTGAAGCCATTTTGAAAAGTGGATCAAGTGATGAAGACAAGTCAAATCGCTGCGGTACAGATGCTTCTCGGATGTGAGTAAATGAGAAGGGCATGAATCTTTGCAAGATGAGGATACTGCAAAGCTACTTCTGTGTGTGGGCGAATCGTAGTACCGATAGAGAGAGCGAACTGTCTCAATATCGTCGGATGTTGGGATGCTCTGGAGACAAATAATCCTCAGTGGAATATACTGTTTGGGCATTGTGGTACGGTAGTGTATAACAACATTAAGTGTGAACTTATCCAAATATATCAGCAAATGTGATAAAAAGGGGTGAGTTTTGTCTTGGGGACTGGTTAAGTTTGCTAGTGGGATGGACGAGTGTTTGGCACGAACCCTCGGGGAAAAGGATCATGAGCGGTAAGCCGAGTACGGCAACGGTCTTGTCAAAACGCGATAGTTATGTGCTAAGGAAAGTGAATTTCGCCGGGTTTAAAAAGCGCTAAGTTAGGATGACGAAGATGGAGACAGGTACGATGGAACATAGGTGATGGCTGGAGGAGATAGCGGCTTATTCGCAGCAACTCGGGTGTATAAATAGTGTATCTTGCCGCATCCAGTGCTGGTGGTTGGGGCTGACCGTGCACTGGACACCCAACCTGAAAACCATTCTTTGTGGCAGGAGGTGCGCTCCTCCAACCCAGCTCCGCGGTCACATTGTTGCAGACGTCCTGCACACCTGACATGCGCCGACCAGAGTGGTGTATCTGACCGCGCCCAGCACCGGCCGGGTTTGCACGGGTGATATTGGCTTTGAAACATAGCTGTAGAGATCGAATAGTCCATGAGCTTGCGACCAGGTTGAGAGGGAACCTGGAAAGCATGGCGAATGTTGTAGTGGCGGAATAACGGACAGGTATCGGGTTTTTAGCCGGAAATGTGGGCCAGGTATTATGCCGAGCCGTCGAAGGAAAGATACACCAATGGATGTCTGGAAGAATAAAAATGGACAAACGCAGTCTGGGATGCTCTCAGCTGGGGATCGACGGCCAATGGTAAAGAGAAATCTATGGTACCTGGAAAATGGAACTACTTTTAAAGAATGCGGGCAGCTTGCGGAGGTGAGAGGACAGGAATGCTAAAAATGACGGAGACAATGAAGAAGGATAAGGATGATTTTGTATTTACCGGTGGTCGCCGGAATTGGATCCTGGGTTGGAGTGCCAGGAAGAACCAAGAGAAAGGGAATGAGCCCAGGTTAGAACGAGCAAAGTGAGTTTGGTACAACGCAGATAAGGGATAATAATTGGGGCTGAGTAACCTCCAACGGAGAATCTGGTACTTCATGGGGCGAGTTTTAGTTGCCGTATTAAGTGAATGTTATCTGAGGAGATGAGTACCACAGAAAATGATGGAATAAATGAACCTGAGTGATAGTGGATAAGTAGGCTAATTGCGATTATGCTGGGGTTATGGCACGTAAGACGGATAAACTGAACTTTAGAACTTCGGAAGGGTAAGAAATACGAGATTCAGAGATGAGTCTGAGACTGGATTTGGAGTTATCACTCTGTAGAATAAAAAGCCAAAGTCTGCGCGAAGACTACGAACCAAGTAAGATGGGGGATAGTATGTGGGTAGTTAGTGGGATCAGCGTCCGTAACGTCATAACTGGAGGTTGAAATACCCCGATGAGTTACTTCAAGTACAAGAGTTGTGACTGAGCTTCCTCCAATGGAGAACCTAGTAAATGGAACGGACAAGAAGGAGGCCATAGACCTAGGGCTATATTTGCCATTTTGAGCGGGTTCTGTCTTAGTGGATGGTTTGGCTTTGCAAAACATAGGGTTGTATACGAAAGATTAATAAGACTTGGGTGATTTCTGCGGCAACTTGTGTGGCACGTAGGTTCCCTGGCCCGTGACTGAGACCCGCGTGTCAGCAACTCCAACCAACTTTGTGCTCTCGCTCTTCCGAAGTGTATGGTTCATTGTTTGATACAAGTGTCAGTACAACAATCAGTTTGTTTAATTCCCCTTTAAATCTCGGTAAGTGGCCTATTGCACGGACATTCGGTGTAAGTTTATTCCACATTTGTGAACATTTACCAATGGAGAAACTGGACAGTAGGCTGATTCTCGGGGACGGTACAGTGACCGAATGAGTGCTGTGGCGTAACGAATACCTTAAGCTTAGTGGGTCTTGTACCACATGGGAGGCTTTGCAGGATCAATATTTTAATAGTGAGTGGAAAAAGGACAAATTGTTCCGTATTCGTCGGAGCCAAAGTGGTTCGAGTTGTAGCAGGTTACAGCGCTGTTTATAGTTGAGAGTAGACGAATAGCCAACTATATGTTTAGTAAAGGTGCGCTGAACATATTCAGTGGCGAGCCTTTCAACCCGACGCACGTTGGAGCCAACTATTGAACCAGACTCTAGCAATGGTCTAACGTGTGTTGTATAGACACTGAGTTTGCTTTCACGCAGACGGAATGTTTTGTGAACCAGTCCTATTAACCTGCGGGACCTAGCGATTTGAGTGTCTGTTTGCTCCGAGAAGTTGAACGAACAGGAGTAGTATATGCCCAGGTCACGTACGGATGTTTTGTTGGGGCCCAGATCACCACCTTTACTAAACGCTTCGGGGGGGGGGGGGCTTGATGCTTGTAAGTAAGAATGCAGCTTTTCTCCGCCGAGAACTTCATTTCCTAATCGGTACACCACGAACTGAGCATCCACAAGTCCTCCGATATTTTCGCCATGGTATTAACCAATGAATTATGGTCGAAGTTGTACAACAACTTTACATCCTCAGCAAAGAAAAACGGAGTTCCATGGCGAACTACGGTAAATATATCGCTTCTGTACATGAGGAACAACAGCGAGCCCAGTTCACTACCTTGGGCCACACCACTGGTTACAGGAATAGGTGTAGAAATTGTGCCATCAGCGTTTACCGCTGGACTGCACGAAAACAAGCGCGATTCTAGCCAGACATATAGTGTGTCAACAATGCCATATGTCTTGGCCTTTGACAGAAATACAGTATTCGAGGAGTGGAGTGACTTTTATTTTTGGTGTTGTAGCAGCACTTGAGCCTCTTGTGACGGAAAAATTGCGCAGTGGTTGGTGGGGCGCTTGGTCTGCCTTGGCCGCGGTTGGGCACCGCTGGCCGGAAGTAGTTAGTTATCTAAACTCCAAGGTCCGCGATATCTGTGGCTGGTACTGACACTTGCGGTGCCCCCCGGGTTAGTGTATTTGAAATCCTCATCGGCGTCGTAGGTCAGGTGTCTACCGCGCCGCTCACTGAGTGACGATTGACGACGGGTGGTCCGAGTGTGAATCCTATTAAGGTCCTATTGAAGATGAGAGGTACCTGTTTTGCCCGGCAATTTCAAGTAGTCTGCAAAGAGATGACCTGGGTTTTGAGCAACATCTATCAGACCGGTTACTTGGATCACGAATACAAGCTGACTAAGCACCGTTTCTCTTGGGACTTCACAGATGGCCCCTACCCCGGTAGATCAGCTGCGCTCCGACATTAGGTAGTACTCCCTGTGACTAAGGTGTACCTTGGTCCATCCCAGGACCTAGGATGCAATTCAGAGGACCACTGTTTCGCGTAGTAGCAGTCCGTGGTTCGCGGAGTCGAGGGTCTCTTGGAAGTCCAAGTGGCAGTCCTCGACCCCTTCCTCTTTATCCGCTGTGGCCTTTACGTCGTAAAGGAATGTAGGCAGAGTAGTTAAACAGGACGCTTTTTGACAGGTCCGCGTTACCCACCGCAGATGGCACTATAGTCAGCTAGGTGGCTGGACGCTGGGTCCCTGCTCGGTCCTTCCAGTAGTTTTAGGGGCACGGGTATCAGGCTGAGCGGTCAGTCACTATGCACTACTCCCCACTTACCAACTTCGTGAACAGAAGCTGCTTCGGAGCTCAGCCATTCTCCTGGTAATTGTGCATCGGACAGCGGCCTAGTGCGCAGGTGGATCAAGGGTGTAGCTAAGATGTGGGCCAGGGTGGGTAGAACCGATGAATGGAAGCCACCTAGCCAGACTTCTTCGTGCAGTTGCACTCCTTTGAGGGCTTTTTCAAGTTTATCAGGGGAGATTAAACCTACCGCAACATCTGTGGTCCGATAAGAGTTTCGAAAGCAGGCTCCAGTCCACGGCCAGTATGACGCACCTTCTCGAAGTTCTCCCTCAGCTTTTCAACCTCAGTCCTACGTTCGAAGGCTTGGCTGCCGTCTCTATCCTTGGGGCCACGTCCAGCTGCACTGAGGGCTGTTTTTGACTAAACGTAATGGTATTATGCTTGTGGGCATCGTTTGAACATTCTAGTCAGAAAGACCTCGTGCGATAGTCTACACTGCTTTTGGACCCTAACGGCCGATTCTCGCTCCATTATATACCGTGAGTGCCGCCTACATTCCCCTGTCTGCTGGCGATGAGTCCATGTTCTGTGCTTCCAGCTTTGGTTCCCGGTGGCTCTGCTGGTCCATCTCGGCGCCTTCCTTTCCCGTTTATTCGATGTACAGGAAAAATTGCTTAGTGAGCACCATCAGGTTGTCCCTGATTGCTGTCTATCCTTCCTGTACACCGACATCCTGGGCTTCCCATGTAAGCCTTTGGGCCGCGATAATAAGGCCTTGTACATCAAAGTTCATGGAGCACCTTCGCGTTCTATGGCGCATTATATCCCTAACAGCCAAATACTTACAACGGGTTACTCTTTGGCCACTTCTGCCTAGGGGGCCGAGTCCTGCGGCTCTTTGACGTCGCTGGAATGATTCCTCACGACCAGGTCCAGTAGTCCTGGGGTCTGTCCTTCCGTCCGTCTAGTTGGTTGAAGCGTGTTGGATGGGGTTTTTCTCTGGTACTAAACCAAGTAAGTGTGCAGAAAATCAAACCTTAGTAACCCACAGGTTCTCCCAGTCTGTGTCAGGGGACCGAAGTCCCCGAGGATTACAAGTTCACTCGCCCCGGCTACGGAACTGCTGGGGTGGTCCAGCAGCAGCTGGTCCTCCGCGGTGTTTGTGGCTGGTTGGGGGGTAGAAAGAGGCTGTAATAAACGAGCTGCAGTCGAATTTCTAGTTGGTTTAGTTTTAGATCACAAAAGAAGGTCCGTACTTTTGGTATGCAAGATCTCTCCAGGTATCTGTTTGGTTTCGTCCAAGACTATGGGTATCGAGCCACCACCACTACTGAAGTCCACTTTACCAGCCCGAAGTAAACAGTGACCAGCAGACAGATGTACACCTATCTCGAGACTTCCATTGGTTCTGTTTTGATGACAGATGCAGTCCGGTTTGCACCATTCGTTTCCGGTGCTACAAGCCTTAGTGTAGACCATGGTACATCTACCTGCCCCTCATTATACATCATATTTCAGCTGGTAGGCTTGACCTCGGTATCTAGTTCCGGGAGCCTACCGCGGTAACTATGGCGAGCTGGAGAGCTGATTAGCGTCCCTCGTTCGGCCACCCCTCACTGGTGGTCTGCGAGGATTCGGGGTAATGTTGATGCCATACCACTTGTGTGGTGTGACATTTCAATTCTAGCTCACGGTTGGCGATGTTTTCCTGATCCGAAAGCACCCTGATACATGGCCTATGCCAAGTGGCAAGCTGTCAGGCCTTACCGCAAGCCCTCTCTGGATTTCAGTCCTCACTAGCCCCGCCAGGGCCAAGAAGGCGTCTCTTTCTGTGGGTTTGGCGAACTCGGAGAGCGCCGGCCTCGGAGGTCGCTGCCCACTGCGCAAGTTTCCGAAGACCTAATCTCAAGGCCTTCTTAAGCCCCGACTGGAGGCCGACTTTATTGTCATTCCAGTTACTTCCGCGTGTGAGCCCCCTCGTTCTTCCTGGTTTTATCCGCAAATAGGAACAATACCCGGTTGCAATTGTTGCGGCCATTGTCAGTTACCCAGGTTTTTACTACGTCCCCGGCAGTACTCGCCTTTCATTTTAACAGAATGGAAGCAACTCAGGTGCAATTTCCATAATGTCCACCCGTTGACGCCATTCAAAGAGGGGGAATGATGGGAAGTCCCACCTGTACCGCATGGCGCAAATTATCTTTTACTACACAGTCAGTTTTAACCCACCAGGTTGGGAGGAACTGGCATGTCAGAGTGCTGTAGGTCGTTGGCGTGTATGTGGACCGTAGGGGCAGGTGTTCGTAAAATGGTGCTAATGGCCTACGGATTCACTTTTTCCATTTTAATGGTTTGCGAGGGACGCAACTGGCCACCATTCTTTTTTCTCTTTCATCTTCATTATCTGCTTGGACGGCTTGGGTTGCTGTCTGCCGTCTCTCCTCCTCCCTTCTCGTCCGTCGAATATGTTTTTCTCCCTTTTGTTCCTTACACTTTACAAAAGTTTGCTCTCTATCCCTCTCCAGGATTTGCTCTTCATCGTCACCCAGTGTCATCGCATTGATTCTTTATTTCAATTTTATGTAAAATTCTTGTTTTCATCTTGTCTCCATTTTTTACAACGTCGTTTTTTTCTGCTCATTTTGTTTCAATTTACATTCGTTTCCTTCGTCCTTCGTTAACCTCACTATTTCATGCTGCTTTGAGACGGTTGAGAAGTACATTAGGAGGGTCTCTGCCTTCTGCGGCTTAATCATCCGCCGCCGTTTTTACATGGTTAGCTGTTGCCTTCGTTCATTTTGACCGCCAATGTCTGTATCGAGCTCCAAACGAGCTGTGCGCGTGTTTGTCTGGCACTAGTAAAAATCTCATTTTGTGGGGTTTCTGGATGCTAACGTCTTTGTTGCGCACCTTGACATACTGACGACCATAGATTGCCGGAAAGCTCTTCCTTTACTCGCCTTTCTTCAGCTGGGCCTTGGGTACCACGCTGTACTAACTAGGGGAACTGCCGATACAAATCACCCTACTCGCAGCCGCAAAATCATCTGTCAGTAAAGTGAAACTACTTTCATGTATTTGGCGACCTGTGGCGGTCTGGTGGTTTGAAGCACTTGTTTACGACCGCGGATGCGGGCGGATCTGATCCTCGCCACCACCGGTCACTTTGGTGGTAAACAGCAATCCACTGGCCTGACCTATCGAGACCTTACGTGGTTTTTCACTTCAAGTCTCAGGGTTTGGTTGCCGGTTATTCTTATTAGTGCAATGAAATTCTGTGTCTATGGGGTATACCCATTCCATTGCACTCATGCGCAAGCATGTAAAACAGAAAAGAAAAGAGCCGGCTTCATGGATGTCACAGATAGCACCTACTTGTAAGTGACAATCGGAGGCAAGACGTGAGCACAAAGAAATCCATTTCTGCTTCCAATTGGAAACTTCATAGACAGACTGAAGTCCTAATCACCCAACATCAAATTTAACAGTACAGAGCCATGTTTTCATCTGTCCTTCAAGGTGACAGTGTCATTTTAGAGGTAGAAGAGACATTGTTTTGGGATTTGTGTATTTGAACGTCGTATGATATTTCGAAACCAATACCATCCTTGACACTGGAGGAACGCGGACTATTTTTTTGATAATAAAGCAGCGTTGTCTAGTAGCACGATTTGAAAACGTAGCGCCAAGCCACTTGTAGTATTCATCGCAGATACCAATGGTCGAATAAAGCTTAAATTCTAGACTTCTGTGTTTTGTCTGTCTCAACCAACCGGATTTCGTAAGCAAGTTTAAATTTATTCGACATACAACTGGTCTCGAAATGGAACGCTATCTACGTCTTAAACGATTCGACGCAGCTCCGAACTCGACTACTACATGTTCGATTGATTTCTCGCTTAAGTTAGCGTAGACGATTTTGAGAAGCTTGACTTCCTGTACAGCTATATCTGTCTAACAATACACGGTTATGTGGCTGAATGTACGTCGTACGACGATGCTATTCAAACCCCTGAAAATTGTTTATCAGACCACCCAATAAAGTCTTCGCGCGCTATCTACTCTCAACGTGCAAACAGGAAACGAGGCAGGATTTCTAATAGGTTCTTCCAAAAGCCGAAAACCCCTAGTTAATGATTGTAATTCCCAGGCAACGACAGCCGAGCAAAATCAAAACGATGCTATTAGGAACGACTTAACAGGCACGATGCAGTCGAGCATTGTCCAACAGCAACTTTTTAAAAATAAGTCTATGGACTTAAAACTACTTGGGAATAAGCCCGGTCGCTCTAAATGGCCCAGCAACAACCCAGTGTGTATCACTCCGTTGGTGCTGTTCCGTTTTCCACCTTTTGCTACCGAGTACTGTTCCAGTAGTCAGATTCTATGACTGGAACACTCATTTTCCTAATTCTTATTAGTCAGTTCCTCTGACCTCTGTTCTGGCCAATCGGTCGTCTTGAAGTTGGTCATTTTTACACTTGGATCACCGAGAGACGGCGTTTTATTCCTGGGGCTGCTGATAATTCAACTGGAATAACCATTGCGCATTGCAAATTCTACTGCCTTTTAGCATCATATTGATCTCAGATACGTCTATTCATGTGTCAATCTGACGTAGATTGCGGAGTGTCGTGTATGAAAGACCTTAGTTAGGTAGGGCTGAATATAGTCATATCCGCTGAGAGTGTGAAATATTCGGAAAGATTTTCAATATGGGCCTTTCACGTGAATTATATCTGGGCTCTCCGTCGTCTTCTGGGCGCGGGTAGCCGTCCTCTTATCGAATGACCGCTTTACACCGATTCAGATGGCTTGGTGACGGTTCAGGATATCCCGCCCATCGTCTAGCTTTCCGTGCCCCAATCGCACTTGGCAGGAGTCATTCGGCGGTCAGGCCATGGCCTGGCGTAGAGATACGAGGGGATGGATTAGAGCTTTTGACCCCTTGGTTTGAGCCCAAGGGACGAGAATTGTCGATGGTTAGAGACGTTGAGGGACATGGATAAGAAAAGAAATCTGTGGCGTGAAAGCTATACTGTCTGCCCGTGGAATTTTGGTATCCAACAATCGCTGACTTAACATTCCGAGGAAAAAGTTGAAGGTGCTAACCAAAATTTTACGGTACAAGGGTAAGGTGAGCATTTCGGTCTCACCGGTTTTCTGTCTAGTGGTGCTCTAATGACAGCCCATCGCATTCCGGTGAGATCTTATTGGGCCTGGTCTGTGGAGAATTATTGAGCGTACCGAGGTGCAAAGATAGGCAGTGCAGGCGAAGAAAACCATGTCCTCTCACGGATACTCTGGCTATACTGTATATCGTGCTTACGAATTACCTAGACGGGGTGTTGAATCTTAAAATTACAGCCCGGGTTGGTAAGGGCGACAGTGGGGCCCTACGTTTCACGTATGGTTGAGACAGAGGCCGATAACTGAGCCTTTGCTCGGCATACAACTGAACAACTGAACTCGATGGTAACGAAGGAGGGAGTTCAGAGGACATCGGTTATGAAACAAATGTAGATGAAAAAGTGCATGCGAAAATGGCATTCACCCCAGCAGGCCGGTTTGATCGGAAACTTTGGCATCCCGAGTATTTCAAGCTCTCCTGTTTCTCAGGTTATAGGGGGGGGGATGGCGGTTACTTTTTTACCAAATTGTGCATTAGATTCTCCAAAATAGGATTGTGATGTGGATGTGTGGGAGGAGGCATTGTCTGCGGATTATTGTGCTTCGAGGAAATTACAAAAGGAGTCGGGCAAAGGCTGCGAGTCACCACTTATGGTCGGAAATTGAGTTCCGGCGAATTCCACAGCCACTGATGTTTCTAAGGCTTGCCTTTTTGGCGCCAAGTAATGCACAGGATTCGAGTTCTCTCATCTTTCGAGGAAACAAAGGAAAAAGTATTTCGAACTCCGTTCATCCAGTTCTACTTCGTCCACTAGGGGACCGCAACCTTTTCAAACTCCACCGGAGATGACAAAAAGGGGCGAAAGCTGACACTACGCCCCTAACCGATCTGAGGTGTGACGAAACAGCTCTTAGAAAACTTAGACACATTTCTCAGGTACACTTTTCTCAACATATAGTTCAGTACTCTAGCTTTATCAATGAAGTCCAGGGCCGAGCAAATGTCCAGGGGTGCGATGATTTTCGGCCCCGGGAAAGCATGATATTAGTCTAGCAGTTTTTTGGAGGGGGGGGGGGTGAAGGTTTGAACGATTATTCCAAGACCGGCAAAAATCCTGGACCACTGTCTTCGAGGCTGCTCTTCACGCCTTTGGAACAACCTGTTAAGCACGACAGCCGCAAGCAGCTTCGGATCCATTAGGCTAAAGCTCACACCTTTTGGATTAGCGCAACTAGGGAGGAACCGTTCCCGAAGGTGGGAACTACAACAGGTTCCCTCCACAAGGAAGGAACCTTGCAGAGAGCTGCAAGCGTCTGAGAACAGAGCATGAAGTTCTTCAACCAGCAGCACCCCACCATCTTCAAAAAGGGCTGCGAGGATGCCATCGGAACCCGACTAAATGTGACTTCCCCAGGCCTGGATCCCATTTCAAATATCTGGCCCTGTGCCGAAAGAGTCTTGAGAGAGCTCGGCACCGGGGGCCATCTAAACTCTATCTTGTAGCGCTCAACCCAGCGTTCGAAAAGCCGCTTCTAGTTGTGAGTTGGCTAACTATCAGCCTCACAGATTGCTTTACTCAAGCCGCGTAGCTTCTTACCGGTGACTCGGATAAGATAGGACAGCTTGTGGGAATTTCCCATGGCGGAGGCACTTTTCAACTGATAATATTGGTATATTTCTTGATCGTGATCAAGGCACATACACAAGGCACGATCAGAAAGTACAACTATTCACAGCAATATTCTTTGCGACCACAGAATTTCACGTTCCCTGCGAGGACTCGCGTTGAGTACACTCGCTTCGTTATGCTCGCTTCTGTCCGGAGTCATCTGGGGTGAGTCCAAAAGACGCATAGATTGGGAAGAAGCCCGTAGTCTTGCTGCATGACGAGGCAAACCGCAACTTACGAGGCCAGCAGATTGCAAAGCGTTCCTGGTAATAGACCAGTACCGGTTTATAAAATTAGGTGGGGCTGCAGCCACGTTTCCAGCCAGCGCATTTTGGAAGGTGGGCGAGCAAGGTGGATCAGGGGGCTTATCGCAATCTAGTTTTCGTTGCAGCATTCGTTTGGAACGCCGACCAAAGCACATAGACAGCTTAGTGCAAACTAATGCGTGGTCGGAATCAAGAAGGTGCTTCAGTACGAGCGACAACTTTGTATGCGACCCCGCCACTTGTGACTTATGGCAACGCGGGTCGATTGCTGACTCAGGTAAGACGGACAACACCTGGAGCACTGGCCACTAAACCGCCCGAAGTTAGTACCGGCGAGAAAGAAACGGTGATCAGAACCTTAGGACAACCACCTCATTCCATTTTTAAAGCAACAGTAGTTCAGCCCAAAATGACCTTCTGGAGGCGTCTCATTTAATGACAGCCGACCCACTCTAGCATCCAGATCCCCTGAAAAATGTACGACATCAGCCCGATTCACATTGTGTAAGAGGTCGTGCAGTTTATGGTTGAAATATCTGTGATTAGATCTGGGCTGCGGTTGGCGAATGCTTGCATTAAAACGATGAGCCGATTGTGTCTATCGGAGCGGCGGCTGCTCATTTTGCACGAATCTGTGGGCCTAAAAGCAAGTAGGCGACGGCCTACTGCGGCTCTTAGAACATTTTCACTGACAGCAATGCCAGAACCAGCAAGGTCAAAAGCTACAGCCTCAGCGTTCAGAACTGCTTGAGCAAGATTTTACGGAGGGACTAGGCAGGAAAGTTAGCCGAAAGGTCGAACTGGGAAACTGGGTGCAATAGGCATCAGTGGCGAGGAATTCAAGCGTAAAAGCTAATCTTGCCAAATGTTCGATATGCAACATACAGCACCCTAGATTTTAAGAGTGCCTGTCGTCAGGTTCCCAAGGCGGAGCACGAGACGTCATATGAGGCTTTTGAGACATATGGCCTACTCCATCGATTTCAAAGTATACATTTTGGAGTTACCGATGGAATAGCCTATTTTCATAGCACCCCTGACAAAGTTCTGAAGCCTGATGGTTCACGCACGCGTTTATCTCAGCGGAAAATGTAATAGTAAGCGGCGTGACCACTATTGAAAGCTTGGGTGTTTCCTTACTGCAGCCGCGAAATGTGGCATAATATTCTCTACTACTAAAACTGTGACTGCCAAAGGCAAAATACAACCTTTATGTTACCTGCTACCGCCAGAAGTAAGATCCAATCCTGGCGGACGAGACCCCCGTGTTAGTTCACTCCACCAAATGGTACGAAGACCATGTGTCTCGCCAAGTGCACATTTTCCTACTTTTAACCGTGAATACCATCATTCTCTGATAAAATAAACTCACTTATGGAGAGTGCAACGTTTCATCTGCCAAAAAGTGCCCACAGTGCCCTGGAACTCCCTAAAAAGGCAACAGAAAGCTCTATGGTCGTGAAGGCATACCAAAGTGCTCTTTTGATGGTCAAAACGGACTCTTTGGACGTCGCAACAGCCGCCTTGCTGAGTCAGAATAATCGTCCGGTAGCCTTCCTCTCTCGCACACTAGAAGCCAGCAAAAAGAATCATTCTGCTATCGAGAAGGAAGCGCGTGCAATAGTAAAGGCTGTTTGCATGCGGCAACGTTATCACCAAGGCAACCACCTCAAACTTCTCACGGACTACGACCCGCGGCCTTCGTGTGCCGCGGCAGACAATTAAGCAAGATGATAAGCGACGAAATTCAATGTGTATTGCTGCGAAGTAATTTGCAGGCAACGTGAAGGTAATGCAGCTGCAGGTAATGCCTCTAGCAACCTACGGGGTACTATTTTTGACGCCGCCAAATTAGGAGAACGGCATGATTCTGTGTGCCCCTTTGGAGTTTTTCGAGTAATCCATTTCGTACAATCTATACTCCTGCCTTGTTCGATTCAGGAGGTTGAACACACGAGTCCGCGGTGCAGCATCTGTGTGGAAATAAAACCACAACTCTACAACATTTTCATCGTTGGTCTTATCAGAGAGACGCAACCATTCAAAGGATGCGGCTCTGAATGCGAATACTCTCTGCCCCGGAAAATTCGTAAGCGATATATCCCGACCATCGTTGACTAATACTGGCATTTACCCTTCAAGTCTACTTGTGCTATACGCAGTAATTTACCGTCTTCGATGGCTTATGCCAGCTTGTCATCACATTCAGAGTACCAGGGCACATACACTTTGACCGAGGGATGAGTCTTGTGTCGACCGAGCTGTCTGAGTCCCTGCGAGACAAGGCCTTCGCTTTCAGTCACACAGCTGCATACAATCCCAAAGGAAATGGACAATTAGACCGCCTGAACCATAAGGTTTGGAAAGCTTTCGCTTTAGCTCTAAAAACATAAATCTACAGCTTCACACTGGGTGATCGTTCTCTCAGGCCTTATACTGCCGAGGCGGATTGATCGATCCTCTAAGTTTGATTCGATAATCGAGGAAGTCAGGCTTGTTGGTTGCAGTCCTCCGCACCATCGCGGTAAGCTGCCTAATGGAAAGGAAGAAAACCCTTCTTTACGGCGATTGGCTCTGACAGGCCAGAATCGCAAGTGACTCAGATATTGAAATTTACACTGGCGCAACACAAACAAACCTATATTTCATAAATGTCGCAACCGGTCATGATGCCAACGATGTACCCATAACTCCATCCGCCTTCAACACTCTTACACTTAAAACGACTGCCGTCGTCTTCACTAGTCGAGAGCAAACTCGCCCGTATAATTGGCGCAACAAAGTGGCCTGAGTTGGTCATTTTGTTATCTTAATAACGGTGCCCCCATATGCTGAAACTGAATAAGTTTCCTCAATGGGGATGAATGTCACGCTGATTCACTTCCCATTCTGTGACCTTATTTTATATGTTGCGCTTGTGTTACTGTTTTTTAACATTCATCCCACTTATGCCTTTTATTTGTCGAATAAATCGTTACTTTCTGAATTGGTGTGCCGGGGTCTTTTGCTTCCAGTACGTGAGTGATTGTTGACTGACGTTACACTAAAGTATTCTTCAATGACTCTCGCTCGAGGAGCGAAAGTGGGAGTGGACCCCTAGAATCGATGAATAGTATTTCGAGTGGGGTGTGACTTTGATCAATTGGCCGGTCGTTTTAAGATGGAATTTCGGCTTTATTCCTGAGCAGGTCTCACAGTTAGCAGTCATTTGTCGTATGTCGTCAAAAGAAAAGGACTAATTTCGGGACCGGACAAAACGAGCCAAGATTGTGATTTCCGAATGACAAAAGGTATTGCCCAGTTACTTAAGGTCGACCTTAGGGAGGATAGCTCCACACCTCCATGGTAAGACCGTGATACAATGTCGTCTGGATTGTTACCACACCTGACCCACCAAGACCTTATGTGTTACCCCAATCCAAATCTCGGGATCTGGTTGCCCTCTATCACTAAGGACGCAGTGGATCTTTGTGGTTATGTTTTGCTTCTGTGGTTTGCAAGTGAAATCGAAACTGCTTGGCGACAGTTCCATTTCCAAAGTAGATTTTGTCACTCTTGTCCCCGGCTGGTAGTTGATTCTCAAATAAGGAGAGAGATCGCAGGTCAGTAGTGGGCTTAGAATGACTCCCCAGCTGCGGATGTATCCACTTTTGGGTCTTTTTTTCAACTGGTAAAAGACTTCATTCACTCGGGCTTAGCGTCCTGAAAAAAAACTAAAGCTACGACCATCTTGCTTGAGAGTAGGAGCAATAGCGATATCATAGGTATCAGTATCCACGACAAATGAGACGTCTCAACCAATCGTAACCTAACTAGCCTCAGCTAGTGTTTTTCTGAGGTTGGCAAAACATTTTTCACTGATTTTGGCACCAGAAGTATTTGACTGTGCCCTAACGGACAGGCCTTTTCTGAAAAGTTAGAAATCCATGGCTAATAGCAAGCAAAGAGACCCACAGCTAACCGTTGCGATCTATAATCTCCTGATGGCAGCGGCCCCAATAATGGTATCAGTAGATTAAGGTCCAGTTTTATGTTGTCTTAGATAGCTGTTGCCCAAGAGGTCCGGTATTTTGGCTCCAGAGAGGCTTTTGGCCTCGCCAACCGTCAGACTACTTTTTGACCACATCCAAAAACCTTCGGAGATTTGAATAATGGTCACTCTTGGAAATGCCGCAAAAACATTGATGTTATCGGCAGGGGCGAATGTGCCTGTCAGTTTTTCCGTGGGAATTATTTTGGTCCTTTTCTTCCTGAAAACATGGCATTCCTTTGGTTACCCCAAAAGCCACACCACAGAACTGACATGGCCGTTCACGGGCCTCAAAAGCGGGTGATGGGTTTTCCTGGTCAAGAGTCGGCATCTGGTGATAGACACCTTTGAGATCTGTCATGGTGGCTATCCGGTATACAACGGGGTAGACCAAGGGCTGGTGGAACTATAATTTCGTATCCTAGAGGAAGATCATCGCAATAATTACCCAACATTAGCGGGCGGGTGGGAGTCACGTTTCCTTCACGATACCGAGCCTGATTAGGGTAAACTGAACTAGGACCCCGAACAAATGCACAATGCAACATCTCGTATCTTATTTGAAGTCCCAGATAAGCTTTACAATAGCACGCCAGTTTAACACGTACCATCTTAGTAAAAGATGAGGAACATTTGGTCGTTAAGAACTACTTTGGGGCAATCTAAAAGGAAATTATTTTCTCTCTCTTAACTACCGGCAATGTTGCTGTCGCGTGTGCGGAGACGGTTTAATGTTGCGGCTAATTTTCAGGGTTTCTTCCCCAACCCCAGCACAGGGCCTTAAGCGTCGGTAACATCCACTGAAGGGATATAAAAGCCGAATGCCGCCAACTGCAGTTCGTCGAAGACCATTTTTGGGCAGTAAACTCCTTAAAAAGTTATTTTTCAAGAATATTCCTTACTTTTCTTTCGGTGATAGATATCTCCGTGTTTATCTGCCTGTTTGCCCTGAAGGTAAGAGATAACCTGGTTTCTTTGTAAAACTGTATTGGACAATCGAGTCTGCCATTGTAGTGGCGTTTTCCTGGCTCATTTGTTCACCGCAATATTGTTCGCGTGAACTCTTGCTGCCGTGCCCTGTGGCCACTCAATCGTTGCCGATGCTGGCTACACGCAAGCTTCCGCAGTACTCGTCAACCGCTGTCTCACCACCGATAGGGTTTTCCTTCTCATGGGCAGTGGGAAGCAATGTCACGCTGATCGTGGTGGTCCGCTGAGGGTCACCAATGCAACGGACGGGCAACCTATGCGTAGTGCGCAGGACTGGCAAGGGCTTGTAGTACGGAAACAGCTGGGTAAGGTTTACACGAGGCTACATTTTTCGCATTCTGCAAGTATCATGGGGTAGTTTTACTTTCTCAAGGTTTTCGGGGATAAGCAATCTCAGTATATCCAGGAGGTTTGTTTGTAGCCCCACAAAGCTCTGTTTATGCAGATGCCGCGCCCCGTCGCAACAAAGAATAATATGAAACTCACTGTTGCATTTGGGAAGATCACCACGTACTTGTATGGGTAAAACTTGGACTGGGAGGCAAAGCTCGGGTGAAAGTAATGATCATGATAAGGCGGGCCTGTGTTGTACAAGGGTCTATTCTCAAGCTGCTTGTGCATTTTGTTCCTTTTTAGTAATGCGTCTACCGGGGCTGAACTTCTTCGGCTGGTGCACCTTTAGCGGGCTTCAACATAAGTGGTCGATTATTTCCCGTTTTTAGATCTCGGTTTGTTGTCATATTATAGTACGGGTTTGCCTATAAAATCGGGCCTTCCACGTACTCATCTGTTATCCGCCTTTTAGGGTTGGAGCTTTGTTTGTTGGTGACGCTGGTAAGACTCCTATCCTGTGGGTGCACCCCGGTAATTACTTGAGTGGTGGTTTTACCAAAGGTCTTTAAAACTTTTCTGGCTAGTGCCAACACTCCTTCTCTTAACTGTGTTCACTAGTGGACTGTTTGCATCAAGGTAGTTGTCATGAATGAAGATAGCCAATATATGAAGTACCTGATGACATTGAAGCGGCTGACAGAGTTTGGAGATTTGGCAGTTTAGTCTTAGATCAAAAAGTCTTTCGGTCTTTCCTGCATGGTTAGCTTAGCTGAGGGTATACTGAATAACAGCCACAGGTATACAGGTTACGGTAAAATAGGCAGGCGCCTGACCGTGGCTTAACACATGACCAAGTTTTATCTCCGTCTTTGTCTGAATCACGTAGGATGATGTCTTCATGTGTAAAACAAATGGATGTGACTGACCGACGGTGGTCGGAAGGTCACGAAGCTGAACCTTGGGCACTCATGCCTCAGGTTCGAATCCCGTCACTACCGATGCCGCATGCTGTCTAACTGGCTTACCCGCAACTGGCCGTGAGCCCCTTCGCGAAACGTAGCGTCTTTGTTGGATAATAGCTAGGAAGTGAAAGAAAGGGGAAAATATCAAAGAGGTCTGTCTCCGCTTCTTTGTTATTTTTTCTCGGGGTGCAACGCGATCACTGCCGTTATCAAATTAGAGAACGACAGTGTTGTGCCACAGAACAGTAAAGTTACACAGATATTCGACTTGGTTATTTTCGTGTACTCACTCTCCTATATTGTATCTCGTCATAGTTTGTTTATTGAGAACATATCTTACTGATGTTGCTGTTTCTTGTTGCGGGTATGCGTGATCAATCACGAAGCAACACAAAGCATTCTTCTACACCCACAGGTAAGTACCTCCTAAATATTTTGGAGGCGTTGTAAGCATTCGAAAAGAAAGGCATATTTTGCCAACAAAAGCGGGGCCGGGGGGCTATCAGAAGATAGCATCCGTAGTAAAACCAGCAAGGAACTAAGGGCAAAATGTTTTCTGCATTGTTTAATCGCACTTTCCGTCCGTCACCTCTGCCGTTGTGATACGGTAGCTGAAGCGTTGCGCGTTCGTTTTGACTAGCCCTTCTTGGTGAATTCTATTAGTGTGAACTTGAAAGATCCATATTTCCCTTCTCCTGCGCAAATTCCCGGGCTTTTGAACTTCGTATCATTCCAACCATTAATGGTCATACACAGTGAGGAAACAATCGGCATTTAGGTCATTTATTGTGGTTACAGAGACCGAGGTTACTTCTGGGGCTTATTCAGTATCAAAGCATTCCACTTACCTGCTGAACGGGTATTTTGTTGCACATCATCAGGTGTTTCCTGCTGAGTTTACCGAATAAAAAAAACAATATTTTTCTCCTTGATCTATCACTGTACATATCAAGTGGTTCTCCTGCGAACATGTTCGGACTTCTGGGAGCAAATATGCTCCGTCATGAGATATGGTGGTTTATACTGTTCATTCATCGTGGATGGTATGCACACAAAATTTGCTCATCTTAAAGTGTTAGTGTGGGTCATAGCATCGTTCATTGGCAGAATGAACACCTCTAAAGTTAACAAAACTATACCTTTTAGCTTCAGATAATACCAGTCGCACGTACAACCAGAGTATTCAAATTAAAAATCAAAAGCTCATGTGTTCTTGCTAAGTCGGGTGTTCGAAAATGAAATACTTGGGTTTCAAAGAAGTGACCCATCAAACTACCGAAACCCTCCTTTATTTGGGCCTCTATAGTGCAAATAAGGCAAATCGAAATTTTCACTTGGATAACGAGCTTCCAACCGGTGCTGGAATTCGCTGGTATTCACCTTTGGTCAGCACTGGGTAGTAAATTTACAGTCTACGAGGACGAGGATTCCCGCTCTCAACAAGCCGACAGTCTTTATAACTTCATTTCCACACCTGTCCGCCTTCGACGGTTCGAATCAACATCAGTGTCCGGATGTCCAAAAATGGTTCCTGACGATACCAGCAGTCGGCCTATTCCCCCGTGTGGGCAGGAGCAAAATCAAAGTAAAGGGGAACATCTGCATCGTCCCACAAAAACTTGCAAAAGCTGACGGCTTTACATCGTATGACCCTATTTCAACCAAGAAAAGTTTATTGCTGAGGTATGATGTGTTGTTTTTTAAAACCCAACACTCAGATAACTATTTTATTAGATTTGATGATCTCTAGAGTCTAACTATCCGTATATCAGCTTTATTGTTACCCTACTTTTTACTTCTTATCACCGTCTTGCCCAGAAAGCTTGTCTTGTGGGATGAAAGGGCCATCCAGTAAGACACTATAATCTTACTTCTGTTCCGGAGTTCCGAAGAAGGTAAGTAAACGACGTGGGTCCACCCCTAAGAATAAAAGAGATGCTGTGCGTATCAAGTTCCTCTACCGCAAAACTTTTCGTTGGGTGATAAAATATTCATGAGAATTGGAACAAATTAGGCGGAACCAAAATTAGCGACACAAAGACGTAAGTAAGCGAATCTTTCAGTCATTCCTCCCTCAATCAGTCTATTAGTTGCGTACGCTCGCTGTTTCAAATCGCTGTTTGTTTTATTCGGATTGGATGCTGATGTCCAAGAATTGGAGCATTCTGCCGGGGCTATCCGGGGCTCTTTGCTTTCAGCCTCTTTGCAAGGTTTTCCTCAAACAGTCGATTCACTAAAGCGATTGGAGCCCGAAGCCACTCGGATAGACACGACGGCTCACATGGTTTATAACTAACAAGTCACGATGAAAATGGTGATAATGACCAGTGAGCAGTACAAAAACCGACAACATATCCATCTCAGTCCAGACGAAACCGAGTGAAAAGAAGAGAACGTTTGCCTTTAGAAAGGTGCTACTCTGACGGAAAGTGTATATAATCGGAAAGTGTGATCCAAAACTGTCATAATTTGTACTAAAATTGGATTTAACAAATATTTCGTTCCTGGGTCAAATATCTTTCTCTGAAAATTCATCGTCTGTTCGGTTCAGCCTCTGTCGTGGCGTTTGGACTGGCGCGAGAAATGAGCGAAAGATTAGTGGCTTTTATTTCAAATTCCTCGAACTCCCCCTCAGTAATTCGCTGTTACAAATTCTGTTAGAGGGGTTTAAGTGATTAGCTTGCACAGCAAAAGAACACTTGTGAGCCTGGGATGGCAACAGGCGGTAGGTGACATCAAGCACAGCTTGCTCTATGACTTATGGACTGCTTGGCACTCGCCCTGTGTGGCGATGTGGAATCAAGCTGCCACACTCGTCCTGCACGTTCAAAGGTGGGGAATGAACCACACTGGTCTTATTGGCCATTCCGTTGTCGCCGGATCGCCTGAAGCGCTAAATCTCCAGTCGATGATCAGGGAGGAAGGATACAGCGTAGACAGACCACGAACAGCAGGATGTACAGCATTTCTGTGGTAGTACCAGTGAGGAAATTATCAGACGACAAAAGTATTTCTCTTCCTGTGGATGCAAGGAGGTGTCTGTTTTATGGATGCGTCAATTACTGCCAGGAGGAAACGCGGTAGGACGATGTTGCAATGATGGAATGCTTGGCGACCAAAAAACGCCCTTGAAAACCCTCTCAATATTTGGTTCTTCCTCTCCGCCAGCCCACTGCCCTTGTTATGGTGTGCCATAGTTTAAGTCTTCCGGATGCTTAGAATATGGCACAATTCCCGGTAGGGTGCGCTTTTGAAGGCTGGTCATCGGTCTGAGTGAGTTTGATGGCTCATGTCCAGTGAGGAGACCATTTGGAGAAGGTGAAATTGGTCCTAGTCCATGAATCGGATTTTGAAATCGGCACTGCTTCAGAACACTTCGAGCGGCAGTGAACCACTACCAGTATGTGACCTTGTGGGCTGCGGCGTAGTATGAATATTTGAAGTGCTCTGTTCTGTCTTCATTTTCTTGCCCTGGTAGTGAAGTAACAGTAGTTATTTCACAAAACCCACGTACTGCGGTTTTTGCTGAAGTATGCTGCTTATTCGGGAAATCTTTTGCTCTAATTGGTTAGTTTTTGGTAAAGCGCTGTCTTATTGGCAAAGTATTTTATTCGTTGTGCATTTGATAACTGTGTTTATTCACACAATAATCACAAGCTCCTGGAGCATCTGGTAAAAGCTGCTTACGCTTTCTTTCTGGTTTACACGTTTTCAGTCCCTGGTGATCGTTTGCAGTGAAAACCCAGGTGGAGTTATTAGTTACAAAGTGTATTTTGGGACAGGTATACAGTGTGATAGGTGCTATGAGTGATACTACCAGAACTGCTTTGCCCTGTCCAAGAAGAGCTGAGATCCTCATGGAACGCGAATCTATGAAATGGATGCGTGTTTGCCGTGTAGCTCTGGCAGAGGAACGCTCACGTGTACTGCGGGGATCGCTAGACGGGAAAAACGAGGCCACAGCAAGAAGCTCAGGGAATGGGTTACAACAGAGTCCGGTAGCAACAACGCGCACATTTACCAGGAAAAACGAGCAGCGGACAGAGCAGGGCAAGCCGGACAGTAAAAAGACATAGAACGAACCGGAGGATGCCACAGATTTGAAGGTATCTGAACAGAAGATAGAGAGACTTGAAGAAGAGCTCAAAAATTGAAAGTTATCACCCAGGGAGTTGTTGGGAAAATCAAGTGTCTTCTCCTGCATAATTGTACAAAACCGGTGATTAAAGAGGCGCGGAGCAGAAGGAAAGACAAACACGTGCACTTTGTAAATGTGCTGAGAATGACGAGGCTACAATCTGGCCTGACGTAAGCGCATTGCCACGAAGTGGGGCTTTGATAGGCATGCTATGCGCTAAAGCCAACATCTCTGCTTATCCTCTATGCCAGCACATACGGCAGAGGCCTATTCCTAGTCCGGGCATCATGAGATAAGCACGCCACAGGGGGTACTTAATGACCACGCCCGACGCTGCCTCCCTCGGGAAGGTGGCATCGGTACGTAATCCGCTGCATTCGCCAAAACCGGAACTCGCAGTCGGTTCTCATGATATCTAAGGCTGACGTCACACTTCTGAGCAAACCTACACCTAAAGCTGCAATCATTTGCAGCAGACGAGCTGGACAGCCAACAGTGATTTTGCCAGCTAAAAGAATGAGGCAAGTGGGGCAGTAGGTGCAAAAGTAAACACAGAGGGTATAAAACAAGCGGACGCTGAGCGATTGCATGCCAACAAGATAGAGGGTGTGACCGAAGTGGAAACTGAAGCAGCGGAGAAGCCGGCCCAAATCGAACGGAAAATCACCATTAATGGTGAAAGCTGGGTAACAGTCGTTGCACGAACACTCACACTGTTGAGCAGGAGTAGGTCCCTGACGCCCTCGGGGGGCAACAGGAGACCAAGTGACGAGACAAGAAAAGCCTCGGGATTCCCTTCTGACAGAGTTGCATTTACTGTGCACCGTGTGACCTTGAAGGTTCGGGAAAATGCTTGCCTTGTGGCTTTTAATTCAAAAAACGGAGTATCCCCTCGGGACCTGCGCCCGAGGGTTAAACGGCCCAAAGGGGAATAACCAAGGCAGACTACCTGGCAAAAGGGGCCGCCATATGGTACTTAAATGCCTGTAGCTTGAGAGGTGAGTGGGGGGAAATACTGACTAAAAATAACTGATCAGTGATTATAGCTATCACGGAGACATGGCTGAAAAAAGACCAGAGTGCCATGCAACCTCGTGGCTACACCGCCTGAGGATAAGATAGAATAGACAGTAGGTTGGGTGGAGGGGTGCTACTTCTCGTGGGGGCCGAGTACATTCAGTATGAGGTCCCCTTTACACTTGTCGTTCTAAGCATACAAGCCACTGCATTTTGTATTTGCCTAGACCGAAGGCCGGTAGGGCTAGTCTTTGTCTATAGAGCCCCGCAAGCAAACGAGGAAGAAGACTCAACTATTCCAACTTCCACAGATGGTGTTGAGTGGGTCACAGGGCTTTGTGGTGTTGGGAGATATGGACCTCCCACAAATAAGTTGTGACTATAAACATGCCACCCGGGGATCCGCCGGAAATGCTCTAATGATGCGGCTTCACAACCAGGCCCTCACACAACATGAAAGAGAAACAACTCTCTTCCGGGACGGACAACGTTCATCTACTCTGGATCTGCGGGTAACCAGGTACTGATCTGACATCAATTCTTTGGTGATAAAGGAGCCGTTGGGTTAAAGCCATCATGCAGTCTTGCGTGCGATGTTCACCGTAAGGCACATTGAACCAGGATCTAGGTTGGTCCGAAATTGCGCAAGAGTGGATGGGAATCAACTGAATATAAGAGCAAGAAGCATATGTTGGCGCACAGAAGCCCTGGAGCCAGCTGTAGGGGATAGATAGACGGCCATTGGAGCCGGCCTAATAGGCTTGACAGACGAGTTTGCTCCGTCAACACAACAAATTAATAGGAGCCGGCCGCTTCGGCGGAAGCCCAGGATTGCAAAAGCATTGATTGTTCGTGGAAGGTTATAGGCTTACCACAAACTTCATAGCAGGCACTAAGCATGGGCCGCTTTCAGGTCAGCCAGAAACAGGACACAAGCCCTGAAACGAGAAGCAAATTACTAGAATGAGAAGAAACTAGCCAAAAATGTGAAGATGGACCCAAAGAAGTTCCTCGCCCATGTGCAGTCCAAGAAAACGACGCATGAGAGCGTAGCTGCCTTGTAGGTTTCCGACGGAAGCATTGCTCTCGATAAAAAAGACAAGGCAGAAACCTTACCCGTGCTGTTCAAGGGCACGTATCGTCAGGAAAGCATACTTAGTGCGGCGGGGGCAGATATAGGGAGTACGCCAGTGCTTCAGTAGCTTACTGTAAGCGCGGAAGAGGTGCACAACGAACTCAGATCTTTGAGCAAGCAGCCGGATTGGATACAGTCCATCCGGCAGCTGTTCAGCCTCTTTCCCATATCTCATCAGGGGCTATTATCCGGCTGTGCGAAGCATCTCTGAGGGAGGGTAAGGTGCCAGAGGGTTGGCTTAAGGCTACTGTCGTAGCTGTACAAAAGGCGGGATCAAGGCAGAGGGCGGAGAATATTATAGACCGGTAAGCCTAACGTCAGCTTTGCGCAAGTGCTCGGAAGGTATAATTGGAAGGCAATTTTGCCTGCATCTTGCTAACAACGACTTTGTGACACCTGCAAAACATGGGTTTGTTAAAAATGATCGGGTTTGACAAACCTACTGATGTTCACAGACGAGACCATAAGGCGAATAGATTAAAGTGCAACGGTGGAGGTTTGTTATTTTGATTTCAGTAAGACTTTTGACTCCGTGAGTTATCGCCTGCTAGACCATAGCTGCAAACCTTCGGGATAAGCGGGGAAGCAGGAGATTGGGAAGCACACCTTATAGAAAGTCGTAGCTTCCGTGTCAAAGTGGACGATTATTTTTCGAGACCGGAGAGGGTTGCTGGTGGTGTGCCGCAGGGTTCCGCACTGAAGTCTTTGATCTTCCTCTTGTACATAAATGACCTAGCGCAAGAATTGAGCAGACCGTGTTACACCTTTCCAGGTGATGTGAAGACAGCAGGGGGCGATTTAACACGGGACATAAATGCGGCCCTCAGATGGACAGAACGATGGGATTCATCACAGAATCTCGCCAAATGTGAACTCCTGACCAACAACGTAGACAAAACAAGCAGTATTCCCTTTGAAAGAGTGTCTGAGGTAAAATACCTAAGCATGGTGGTCACACATGACTTCAAGCCTTCAGGGCGGTGCCAGAAAGCTGCCAATATGGTCAGAGGGGTAATAACTAATGCGTGCAATACTATCACGTGCAAAAAACCGGGAATGTTCATCCGTTTTACAAGGTTTTGGTGCTTTCTCTTCTGGAGTATTGTGTGCAGGCGTGGGCTCCCCATTATCGCAAGGATAAGGAGTGCTTGGAGGGGGTGCAGTGACTTGCAACTGGAATGATCACCGGTGGGAGGGAGAAGCCTTAAGCCCTGCGTCTAGAAGTTCCTAATCTTCCCTCTTCAGACCGGCGTAGATGGCGAGGTGACCTAAGACAAGCTTTTAACATCATAAAGGGTCTGTTGGGTGATTTGTTCTTTTTGCCTTTGAGTGCGGTACCATGAATCACTGTTCTAGGCTACCGAGGGCGTACTCAAGGCTGGACATATGGGCCAAATGTTTTACATGTAGGTTTGTGCCCAAGTGGAACAGACTGCCAGCGGATGCTGTTGGACGTAAGAATGTGCCAACTTTCAAAAAGGCCCTGGAGTCACGCTGGCACACAACGCTCCCAGAGCTAGCTGTGTGGACGAGGGGAGAGGTACTGAGCCCCTTGTATTCTTGTCGATGAACTTTTGTCTGCGAAGCTGATACTGCCTCGTAAATTCTGCCTTTCAGGCAAAACGCTCAGCTTGCATTGCTGGGAGTCGAAGAAATTCGCCAACAACACAACAATCTGGAGGCTCGATGGTCTCGGCCAATTTCGTATTGTGGAAACTGAACTGAAATGAACTGAACTTGGTTGATACTAGTGGCCTGATCATGTCCTATCTTATGACTTTATTTGGGCGGGCAAACTTCGTGGGTTGTAGTGGCCCTTGGATAACAGATCTGGGGTTTCACATTTGCACTCTGTGCATCATTTGGCGTGACTTTAGCTGTTGTGTGAATTTCATGGAAAGTCATGGAGTAAATGCCATGTGGTGCTTGGGACAGCACTCCGGAGCATTCCAACGTTCCCATACCCCGCTGCTAAAAAGTGCAATCTTCTGATCAACCTGGCATGAACCTTCATCGACTTCTCATCGTGCCCCGTTGCTCAGGAGTCTGAGGGCATTCGGAATGGAATATCCGGCCTAAGACTAGGGAGTCTTTTCAATACTCTAGGTGTTTCTCAGGTCCCCTCGAAGTCTCCTCCTCTGGAAGAGGAAAGTACCAGAATGTATAGTCCCCACTCACACACCTTACTCCTCTGCCCCCAACCATCCACGTCGCAAAACGTTGACCCTGGTCCAGGCTTGCGGCGCCCATTTTGTAGAAGCATTCTGGCCTGCACGCTACTCTCTAAGTGGGGCTGTACCATAGCCGTGCAAGTTGGTGTGAATATCTTTGACTTCCAACACGACGGTGCTGATCGAAGTCTAAGATGCCCATCACGAGCCTTATTTTGCAGTAGCACTGCATCGGCTCGACCGTTTGAAATCACTGGTCACGGTGGCAACGAGGTATAAAAGCCTTCTTACTGCGTCTATGCTTAACGGCCCCCATCATGAATGACAATTAGGCTTCTGTTGAACTTAAAAACAACTGGCTTCTTTCAGCATTCAACGGCGAATCCCAATCTTGTGCTCAGTCCAGGACGGTTCTTACATCCATGCCTACACCGTCCACACTCAGATTCTACAGCTTCCATGTCATTCATAAGAAGTAAACTAAGCGATTGAAGAGCGGATGCCAGATCCGTAATGAGCATTAGGAATAGTATTCGGGCCTTGAGCAGATTCTTGGGGTACGCTATCGTCGACCTTCATCAAACCGGAGCACTTGCTTCCTATTTTGAAGCAAAATGTGATACAGGAAAAAAAATCCGCCCGCCACGTATGCGCTTGTCCGCCTATACCGAAGATCTCTATGTTGCTTAGCAACAGAAGACGATTAACTGAGTCGAACCTTTTGCCAAAGCCAGGGTTACATACTTTGACCTGTTTATACCCATCGAGTCAATTCATCCAGGAAGCACGAGATTGGTTCGACATGATCTATTCTTTAAGTATCAATACTGGGCTGGGCTCAGCGTGGAGTACTCCAGTAAACGCTGGAAGATGTAAGCGCGGATGGCCTTCCCAAGAAGTTTGCAAAAGATGCTAGTTGGGCCTATCAGCCTGTAGTTATCCATAGCCGACTTAGGTCTTCTCTCGCGTATTGCCAAGACCACCACGCTCTTCGAATCCTGAGGCAGCTTACACTGGTCCAGCGCGGACCTGTAAAGTTTGCATAACGGTGGAGCTATGATATCTCCCATCGCCTTGATGATGGCCGGATGGATGTTAACTGGACCCGCCGACTTACGGACATTCGGTCGCTGTGAGTACTTATGGACCGTTCCCCCTGGAAAATTTGGTTTGGTTAAATCCGACGGAGAATGCACCGACATCAAGTCAACTAGTACCCCACTATCCATTCTGCGTTCACCAACAAAGTATTCACTCACGCGTTCGCTTTGCTCCGGCCATCAGTGGTAATACCGCGGGCCTTATTACAGAGCAGACCCGCTGCATCTCCCTTGAGCCTTTCGAATGTACCTAACCACAGAATTTCTCTGATATCTTTCGTACTCATTTTGTAACAAGGACGACAACGCACGGCAGGATACTTGTATTCCCACGGTCACACAAGTCGAGTCATGGCACACATACAGTCGCTTATATAGGCTTTTTTCCAGACTGCGCGGCACCAAGATTGCTATTGTCGCTGCTTGAGCGCTTCGGCTGCATTCTGTCCATTTGCCTGTGGCCGATGGCTTGCTTCTCTTGCCCGTCATTTCCCTTCGGTTGGTCCGACTGTCTCAGTTGACGGCTCGATCGGCAGCCCTTCACCTGAGCTATCTTGCTGGTTGCCGGAGATCCCGCTGCTTCCTCTCTGGTCGTCTGTGTGCTTCTTTTTGCCTGCTTCGGGACGCCTCCGACATATTCGCCACCTGTTTTTTGTCTGTGGCCCTTGTTTGGTTCGTTCGTTCGCCTTGATGTTTACGCCGTTCCCTGGCCCCAGCATTCCCTGTTACACTCGCCCTTCCTTTAAAACATTCGGTCCGGACGTGCCAGGGTGCCAAGTCGCATCCGTTCACCCATTTGCCTCGTGGTCCTTGATCGATTTTGAAACTGGAATTCTTCCTCTCCAATACGGTGTAGGGTCCACTCCATCGTTTGTGGAACTTGCTAGCCCCCGGACCGGCCACTGTGGGTCTGTTACGATTCCTTACTTTTACCAGCTGTCCGGACATGAATGGATCCCATTTCTGTGTTTGGTTCCGTCTATCGTACCTTGCCTTGTTACGACTCTGAGCAATTCTTGTCTGTTGTACGGCCACTTTCTCTAGATGCCTCCGCTCGCGGGTTGTCAGAGGTTTATCATTCTTCATGTTGAGCCACACATCCAGTCGCGTTCTAGGTTCCTGCCCAAAAACCAGTTCAAACGGTGTCGTCCCCGTTGTCGAATGGCTCGTTGCGCGGTAACTGAGTAATATCTCCGACAGTCCTTCTTGCCAAACACTTCCGTGGTTATTTAGCCACTCCTTCAGCGTTCTGTTGAATCTTTCCGTCATTCCGTTTGCCTGGGGGTGGTAAGGCGACGTTCGTATTCGCCGGATCCTCCATTGTTCCAACATGTCTTGAAATTTCTTCGATTCGAAGCAGGGACCCTGGTCAGTGATGACCGTTTCTGGTACACCAAATCGCGCCACCACATTATCGACAAACACTCGAGAGACCGTATCGCCTGTTTGATCCGGTATCGGGATTGCTTCCACCCAGCGAGACACGTGGTCAACCATTGTCATGATGTACCGGTTTCCAGTAACACTCACAGGTAAAGGACCAAAAATGTCCAAACCCCAGCTTTGAAAGACTCGCTGTGCTTCTATCGGCTGCATTGGCGGTGTAGCTGTTGCGTGCTCCCGGTTCCGTTGACAATCAGGGCAAGTTCGTATGTAGTCGTCAACGTCGTGCCGCATCGTGGGCCAGAAGATTCTGCGCCGCAACAATTCGAAGACTCGTTGTTGTCCTATGTGAGCACTGTCGTGCGCTAGCTGTATTGCCTGCTCACGTACGGCCTCGGGAACAAAAGGCAGTCGTCTGGGTCGCAGACCCTGTCCCACATCAACGTCAACGAACAGCTTGCCATCTTCCGCATGCAATCGCTCCCAAATTTTTAGTAGGTCGCGCAGCGCAGGTGAGCTCCCGTCTGGTCTTGTTTTGGCTTGAAGATGTGAACAAACCGTCCGCACCAGACTGTCATTTCTTTGGTGGCTGAAAACACCCTCATTTGACATTAGACGATTCACTGGGATCGCCTCCGCCGGCAGTTGGTCGTCTGGGATCGGGCGGGATAATGCGTCAGGTATTTCGTTTTCTCGTCCGCTAACATGCTCGATTGTAAAGGTGAATTCTTGCAGGCGGTACGCCCACCGTGCCAACCTCCCTCTTGGATCTCTTGTTGTCATCAACCACGTCAATGGCTTGTGATCCGTTTTGATACAGAAGTTAGTAGCAATCAGATATGTTCTCCACTTTTCCAGTGCCCACACGATTGCTAAGCATTCCTTTTCCGTGGTGGAGTATTTCCTCTCGGCACTTGTGAGCAGTCGACTGGCGTACTCGATCACTCCAGACGGTTGTGACAATACTGCGCCAATTCCGACGTCACTGGCATCCACAGCTACGGTGAATCTCTCATGCGGCTTTGGTATTGTCAAACAGTTTTGAGGGTTTGTTGCACTTTCCTTGAGTTTCCTGAACGCCGCCTCCGTATCTGACGTCCACTCGAATTTCTTATCCTTCCTCAGTAGTTGAAACAGGACACCAGCTTTCTGGGCAAAATTTGGCACAAACTTGGCGTCATAGCCGACCAAGCCAAGGAAGGATCTCAGTTGGCGCTTTGATTTTGGCGAGGGGAAACCCCTAATCGTCTCCGCTTTCTCGGGTAGGGGTTGCAGTTTTCCTCCTCCAACAATATGTCCCAAACAAACGATTTTGTCACGCGCTATCTGGCACTTCTTTGCACTCAACTTCAAACCCGCCGATTTGATTCTCTCTAGGACTGCGCTTAATCTGGACACATGCCCGTCAATTGTCCTTGAAAATACCACAATATCATCCCCATACACCACAACACCATCCAGGTTCTCCAGTACCTGGAGCAGCAAACGCCTGAAAGTAGCCGGTGCGTTACACAACCCAAAAGGCATCCACAGGAACTCATACTGCTTCCCGTTGACACAGAACGCTGTTTTCTCTCTGTCGCTCACGAGCACCGGCAGCTGCCAATAGCCCGACCTCAAGTCGATTAACGACAGCACCTTCGCGTCATGAAGCTGCTCAAATATCTCCTCGGTTAGTGGCATTGGGAACGCATCCTTGATTGTGACGCGGTTGAGTTCCCGGAAGTCAACGCAAAATCTATACGTCCCATCCGATTTCCGCGTTAACAACACTGGTGAGGAATACGGGCTAGTGCTTTTCTGAATTATTCCCTTCGGCAGCATGTCCCGAACCTGCTTCTCAACTTCCGGTACGACTTTCCGCGGCAGCCTCCAACACACTGGTTTGCACACCGCACCCGGCACCAAATTGATCCTGTGTTCTTGCCAATCGCAAAGGCCGTACTCATCATCTGGTGTCGAAAACAACTCCGCATACCTCTCGAGACACTGTCTGACACACGGGACTGGACAACCTGGAACCGAGGAAGTTTTTACGATACCAACGCGGTTCAGCCGGCCCCAGCGGGATTGCAGCTCGACATCCTTCTCCCCAACCCGCATCCGATGAGCTTCGAAATCAATTTTTGCTCCTACGCGTTCCAACAGATCAACCCCTACGATTGTCTCGGCGACCCCTTCAACCAGTAACATCCCATGCGTCACACGAACGTCGCCGATCTGAACCGTTAGCTGCTGCTTTCCCGCTACTCTCAGAGCCTCTCCTCCGACTGCACGCAGTCGTATTTCGCATGGCCTCACTACGATTCCCTCAACGCGAGGTGTCACAGATACCCCAGCCCCTGTATCTACGACTGCAATTTTACGTTCGCCCCCAATTCTGATCTCAACCATAGGCACCCCCCTCGACTTGAATGTAGATAAAGAAAAGCAAGACGAGAAGCGTTTTTCTGGACAAAATCGGGCGAAATGTCCTACCTTGCCACATGCAAAACACCTCCTTCGTGTTCCATGCGTCATTGCGTCATTATTGCGTTGTGTTTGTCGATTGAGTTCCAGTTTTAATTGTGCGATTTCCTCGCTCATCTTCTGCAACGTGGACTCCAAATCCGATTGCTCTAATCGGGAAACTGTCACTTCTTCGTGGGCTGCACGAACAATCATAAACAGGCGTTCTGTATCATTCACGCCGCACGCAATCGCCATTCTCAACCTGCCTTGGACATCCGGGGCCATGCTTTGAACGAAACGATCACGAACAAGGCGTGCCCTAGTTACGCCACTTGCCTCGGGCAGCCCGATCGATAGTTGGCGCAACAGGTACTGATAATGAACGACTGGGTCTTGGGTGCTGTCATAACGAGCCGTACTGAATCGGTCCATTGCTTTCTGCCGATCACCTTCCTGTGTGAACTCCTTCACCAGCCCCGCACGGACCTCCCGATAAGTGGGGCTTGTTTTTCCCCCCATCTTCAGATCATACACCGCCTTGGCACGCCCAGTCAGCAGTGCCCCAAGCGCCGCCAACAAAGGTGTGTCTCCTTTCACTCCGTTGCATGCCGCTATCCTTTCAAAATCCGTGATCCATTCCTCCACATCCCCATCCGCGAACGCAACAGGCCAGGGAAACTTCATCACGTGAGCGTGGTCACGGCACCAATGTAACAAGGACGACAACGCACGGCAGGATACTTGTATTCCCACGGTCACACAAGTCGAGTCATGGCACACATACAGTCGCTTATATAGGCTTTTTTCCAGACTGCGCGGCACCAAGATTGCTATTGTCGCTGCTTGAGCGCTTCGGCTGCATTCTGTCCATTTGCCTGTGGCCGATGGCTTGCTTCTCTTGCCCGTCATTTCCCTTCGGTTGGTCCGACTGTCTCAGTTGACGGCTCGATCGGCAGCCCTTCACCTGAGCTATCTTGCTGGTTGCCGGAGATCCCGCTGCTTCCTCTCTGGTCGTCTGTGTGCTTCTTTTTGCCTGCTTCGGGACGCCTCCGACATATTCGCCACCTGTTTTTTGTCTGTGGCCCTTGTTTGGTTCGTTCGTTCGCCTTGATGTTTACGCCGTTCCCTGGCCCCAGCATTCCCTGTTACAATTTGATCAATTTGGGCTTAAACACCAGTCTAGAAGTTTTCAAAGGGCTCTAAGCTCCACTTCGAAGCCCTGCCTAGCCAGTCCAGGTTGACCACCTGCCGGAAGCTTTCTAAGGATTCCGGCTACGGTTTCCACTTTTGATAGCCTTGGATACTGCGGCCTTCGGTCTCATTGACTTGCACTTTCTACTCCGTTTCCAGGGAGCAAGTCTGTTTTGGATCGTATTCGGTGTCCTCCTGTAACATTCCAGCATTCCTCGATGGTAGCATTATCTGACATGCCGCACATTTCTGCCACCTTAACGTGAAGCCAATGTACGTCCACACTGCCGGAGTTCTCATTCAATCCTGAACTTTGACCATCTTGTGGTAATTGCTTCGTTGGGATTTTCAAAAATGCGCCGTGCTCTGAGGTGTAAAATTGGTTCACGCATACCATAACATAAACTGGTTGTTTATCCGTGGTTGTGGTTTGCATATTTGGTGCCAAAACCCAAGAAATTACCTTGTTACCTTGAGAGTCTCCAAAGTGATTTTCGACATCCAAGAGAAGGATTTCACTCGCCGTGCCCGCTGTTCCTTGTGCGCTGGCTCACTCACTCACAAGCATATACGCATACACACAAACGTTTGTGTGCCACAGTCCAGAATGTTTGCCTTTAGGCATGATGAAAAACGGATTTTTGCTGCTTCCAGAGGCTACCATCAGTCTCAGAAATGTCGGTGCCCAGAATGGACAACCAAGTATGGGAGCCATCCTCAGTTCCCTTTTTGGCTGTTGGCGTTCGCCTAACGGACTTGCCGTCATGCCTTTCAAAAGCCCCAGCCACTCTCCGTTTGAATTCAGCTGCCTTATGCGTAGTCTCAGCGGACTCTGCCTTCAACTAAGCATTTTTGAATTCCAGCCTCACCTCTTAGTGAACCTCCGGTTGATCATTTCCTAAAACAGAAGCGGGAGATTTATCGACGGGTGGAGTGAAGGCACCGCTGGCTGCTGACTCACGATGAGGATTATCCTTAATTTCTAATTTCATCGGCAGCTGCAGGAGGCTAAGGGCGAGAGTATGAATAATTGGAAACAACAAGAAAAAACGGGAACGGAAATGGTTTATGGGAACCAAAGCACAAGCATGGCAGGAATTTCAAAACGGATCCAATTTAGGGCTGCTAAATATATTCAGCGAAGAGCATTCGCGGACCGACTGATCCGAATCGTCAAATAATCGAAGAAAGCTCCCCGGGGCAGAAGTCAAAACTTTAGAAAGCCCCGAATGTCGGCTTTCAAGTGCAATGAAAAACGAAATTTTTGCAGCTTCGAAAACCGGAATTAACGAAATTCAACTAGTGCGATCCAAGAAAAGCGAGGCGGTTACAGTGATTGGTCCGGCGTCTAAATATTGAATCATACTAAATCAGTAATTTGCAAACCTTACTTGGCAGTGCATGTTCCGAGGCTGATCTTAAGGATGTGACAGGGTGAACGTTACTGAACGACCAAGGGCCAACTGGTCGAGCAGTTCGTAAAGAGGTAAGAAATTGCAGCAGTTAAACAAAGAGTAAGGATGAAGATTAATTAGCCACTGGCGACGGAACAAACCGAGTTCAGTTGGCCTTTTTCCATGAATGCTACACTACAGCCCGTCGGCGGCCGTAACTTCCTGTTTGTTCAGCATCTGATGACCCGGATGCCCTGCACAAGTGTGATACTTTAAACCGTAAGATTTCATCATAAAGAATATTTAAGGTCTGCCAGAAGAGGATTACCGATCGCTGAGAGGGGAAATCCCGTTGAATACTCTACCGTTTCGGGTGTGATCAAGCCTAGCGCACCTTTTGGCATGTTCCAACTTCTGTTGTCGGTAGGTAAATGCACTGGTGACGCGGCTTAGTTGGGTAGTGAGAATCAGTAACTCAGTTCTAAACATTTGGCCTAGCTAGGCTCGGAAGATTATAGGTGGGCAGAGTAGCATCTAACCGTGAAAAACCTCCAAGAACACTGATATTCCGGATTCGTAAAATTGCCGGATTATATACATTTTTAAATTTCGCACCACCTGTATATTTGTGCTGGATACTTTTTTCATATGCCTCTAATGCACTTTCTAGGCGCTACTCATTTTGAAACAGTGTAACTCTTGGTATTGGATAAGTGACCTGTCCATTTTATCACGCTGTGACTACGAAACCCGCTTCTAAGCCTTTGTGAACGCATGTGGTAGACTGGTGTATGTTTTAAAGTAGTAAGTTGCATAAAACAGCTTCACTAAGTCCACGACTTTGTCCCTAACTGGAATGGAACTTCATCTTTGGGTATATAGTCCTCATAAGCCTGGTATACCCGCGTGACTGCTCCTATCGCTCAACACGTGCACGCAACAAAAAGCCATGCTAGCTTGTATCTTTTGCGGAATGTTGTCAGTCGAAAATGTAGGACTGTGAAGGGAAAGGCGGAAATGAATGGGCGACTGGGAGCCGCATCTACTATCTTGAACGAGCTGCTGGAAGAGGGAAGCAAAACATGACGCCATCACCGGGAAGAAGATTGCAGACAGATTAGTGTCCATTTGGTGACACGGAGGTCGCGCACTTGGCCCCTTTCGGAAAAATTGCACAAAACTTATCCAGAAAGACATGGTTGTCTCATAAACTGTGTGACTTTTAGAGCAGTAAGAGTAGAGGTCTTGCGCTCATTGATCACTGCTTCGTTTCTAAATGCAAGGAATCTTTGAACCAACAGGAGGGGATTTTCGTCTTATATGTACTTCACCAAATTCTTTAACTCCCTGAGAGCACATTGGTGTCTGCCTTCTAGAACCAAAAAGCCAAATAGAGGAAAAATACAGGGCTGAACGTCACTCCAAGGTACTTGGTGTCACCTTACCTCACCCCACGCTGGCAATCGTGCAGGTGTATTGTAACGGTTTGTAATATCCACGGGAAAAGTAATAATGTTTCCCTAGGAACCACTAACTGCACACAAATAGACAATGAACACCTTGCTGACTGAAATAAAAGGTATTTTAGAAACTGTCGATTTTTCCCGATGACCCCAAAGGGATAGAGCCTACTCTGAGTGATTTCTTATTGCCGAAGTGCCCCAAAAGTGCCCAAGTGCCGGCAACTTTGCGGGCGAGCTACTTACATGGTTGAAGACGGGCAATCCACTTTGCTTATGCATTTTGTGGACCTTGGATAAGCAGGAACCCACCATCGCTATGTTCACAGCAGAAGTTGATACTCAAAGAGGGGGCACTAGAGGCTGGTGATTTACTGCTGGCTGGAAAGCATTCCTGTAAAAATGGAATGCAGCTGGGTTTTGCGGAAGAAAGTATCGTTACCTCACGAGTAATTCTGTGAGAGGTAGGCGCTGGAACCAAAAAAGTTACACTCGTTCAGGATTGTTTCAAGGTGTGTCTAGTCAAGAGAGATTGCGAGGAGGGACTTGGAGTGGCTTTTGTGCCTTTTACTCATTAATCCTCGAAATGGTGATTGTGCCAACGTGACAAGTACCGGCTTACCTACTCACATCTCTTTCATACACTTGTGCTTAGAAAGTTCAATCCAGGCTCCCTCGTCATCCCACTGGTTGGGTTCATTTCGTAAGCATCTGAACTATATATGTTCTTCCGCAAAATTAGATCCTAACCAGCCGACTCGAGGTAAGCGGCTAAGTCTATAACAGGCTTTTGGGATGAGCAATCCATGCCTCATTGTTAGGGTTTAATTGTGGTAAGGTGAATAAATGTACCACCCCCTTACTGTGATTTCATACTTTTGTGGAGGGTTTTCAGAGCAGGAGGCAATTAGCGAATAGAGAAGCCTCACGGAATATTTTCTCATCTGTGCCAAATACCTATGTACCTGAATGCTCCATCGGAGTCACACAATGAACAACAAAACTCATCTGACGCATCTGACTTCTTATTTACATCTTGCCTGCTTTGAACTTCGCGCATTGCCCGACTTCACTTCTGACTCTGTTATGATTATCACATTCTATCTTGAACTCCTCTGATTTTTAGACCTCTCTTACCGGTCTTCCCCGGCCGACCTATTGAAGCTTGTATACACTCTTCACGTTTACGCTTTGTTAGTCTAGTGCCGTCTTGTTGTTGTTTTTGAAATCTCTTCACTTGAGTCTAAACCAGAATAAAGGGTAAGATTATAGGCACGTGAAGCATCCCACACTTTAAAGAGGGACCTCCACACCATTAGTTCTGGACCGGATACTCACCAACGAACCGAGTATTGTTGACCATCTGGAGGTTGACGGTTGCTTGCAGCTTAGGGACCATGGACTTTGTGGATACGCTTTTGTTTTATGGAGTCAATAGGTTTTCCTGACTGACCAATAGGTAAGCTTCGTTTGGGACACAAAGCAAGCAATCCTGCTGGTGCAAAAGTTTCTGTAAGCCACTCAAGGATTATCAGCAGTCGGGGCTTCCTCTTCACAGTCTGCAACAATCTTCTCAGTGCTTTTCCTGGGGGGCCAATTTTCAACATGGTGGCTTCAGAAACCGATATGAAAATGTCGGTATCGCCTTGGTATCGCATTCAGGTCCAATCACTGGAACACCTGATGGTGGAAGGCACGTGTCGGTTAAAAAACGATTGAGGCTGTGTCGAAAGCAGTGTGCACGATACCGAATTGGTTCGCCATGGAGCGCGAGTTAAAGGCTGTCCTGCTTGAAATGTTTGATTACTCCACCGGACCGGTGGCTTCCGGCAAAGTCCGCGGGTTTTGAGTCACGCCAACATTGACGGGGTTTGTAAAACAAACTCTTCCCGGATTCCGAGAGTTGCTGGAAGCTACCGCATCTATAGACAAGCGACGTCGTCCTGCTCGGTGGCTTGTAGGGCTGCAGTTGCTCTCTCGACTAATGGTCGAATAACAGTCACGAATTCTAACATGATCCCGCCCTCTGGCGGCCTAATTTCTTGATTTTTCTTTCCTTTCGGTAAATAAGCCAGGCCGGTGGGGTTCTAAGAAGACCTCTCCCGGCAGAACCCAGTTGACGGACTATGTACCCATAACGAGGCCACCTGTTGCTGCGTAGCGTATCCGCTTACTGATTGGCAGAAAATTCTCCAGAAAACGTTTCTCTTCGTCTTTATACGGTCAACAGTTTTTTTCCAATGGGAATTGACTAGCGATGAAGATGCTAAACGTCACTGGGTTTGAATTTCTTTTTCGGCGGGCTGAATGAATTCTACCCGCATCGGGGATCCTATCAAAGCAGCAGGTAGAGCTACCATCGCCGTCGGACATGGTTCTACCCGGGACTGTGTCGTGGAGTGTGCTTCCGCACTGGTCGAACTTTCTTGCTAGGATAAGTGATAGCTTACGGACAGGCCTGTCATATGTAAGTTAAAGGCCCACCTGGAAGAAACATTGCATCAAATGGCGTCTAACAGAGTGGACGGTTGGAACCAGGTAACAGGATTTACTTATCCGTGGTTCGATGGCTGCTCGGAATACCCCTCTGCAATTGGCGGTGGTGATCCTGTAACAGAATGAAAAAGGCTATTTGCGGGGAACTGCTCACGTATGACGATAAAATCTACAACACCGCCCTCTCCTTTGCCAACGCAGACAGGTGGGTCTTTGTGCCTTGGGGAACAATTGGGTAGACGTCAAACCTCTCACCGAATTACGGTTGTGGCCTATGGAAGATATTATTGAACCACGCCCAAAACAATTTTCGGCCCATAGCATCGACAAGGGTGACGGTTGTGCCCTTTAACTTGTGGCGGACCGGCTCAGTACCTACTGAGGTTGACGGCCCGCCACATGGACCACGCAGGCAACATAGGTGGCTGTCATGAAGGTGGGACCCGAAGTCTTGACAGTCTCACGTAAAGATGAGCGGATCCTCACCGAGGAGAAAAACGGGGAGTTACTGGGATATTTTAGCTATTTGAGAGCTCACACCAGGTGACTGGAACTCATCCGTATTCGACTTGGAAACCAAAACTATCTCATAAGGATCACTCCGCGACAGACTGAAAGGTTTCACATACATGGAGACCGTTTCAACATAGTGGGTAAGTGACTTGATGGAGACGTGGACAGACGCTGTAAATCGCTATTCCGAATTTTAAAAAAGGTGTGGCCTACTGAACGGATCCAAAGCAGAACAAGATTTATCCGAAGTTTTGAGGTACTGGATCAAAGGTGCTTGACTGCGAAATGGATGCCAACCTCATCGTTGAGGCTAGCCTCAGAACCACTACTGCCCTGCATGTATCCCATAAACTTGATTAAATAATGGGCCCAGTTCACATGAGGCTTTCGCTGAATCAAGATGGTCCACTTATCTTAGGATATAAAATCTTGATCTGGCGTAGGTATCTTCAGTTTGAAGTTTCAGCCGTCTTGCTTCGCTGGTCGTTCCTCGTTATTGGTACCAATTCGTTTGCGTATCTGAACTTCACTGTTTGGCATCCTGCACAGCACTATCATTGAGTGAGAACAAAACACTGAAGACCAATTAGTGGGGGTGAAACATTTTCTTATGACCCAAGTTCTCTAAGTCTTGATGACCGAGGATCTTATCTTCAGTCGTATGGTTCAGATAGACCTTGGGGTCAAGGCTCTGGCCCCGGCCAAAATGATTCTTCCGGGGGTATTGTCTATCTTTCTCCTCCCAGAGTCCGCCAACTACCGTTCTGTGGCTAACCTCGGATGCTTCGGGAAGCACTTGTAACTCCATCTTCGGTTTTGTTCCCTCGGAGAAAAGGGTGGTGAAACTTATGTCGCCTGATTCCATTAAACGCCTCAAGTAACCCTCCCAGTCTTTGTTTTCCTCTGGATTCAACAGTTGATCCCATTTGGTCTCCTTTTCACATAACTTTCCCAGCAAGATTTTCCCGAGAATATCCGGGATGAAAAGCCCAGTTGGTCACGTTAACTGGAGATGACCGACAAAACTCCTACAAAGGTGGCATATCAGATTGGAATCCTTACATAAGAGTTCAGTTCTTCCTTTTCAGCTTCTAAAACACTGAATGCACTGGTCGGTCCAGCTGCTGACTGCTTGATGCTCCTTTATTTTTTGGTACATCTCTGAGAACGTCAACCACACTGGTTATGAGTCATCCGAGGAGATGCCCAACCGTCTTTAGAAAGCGCGTCGGACCATTAAGATGGCTCACACATTTTCGCACCATCGGATGATCTATGATATTCCTTGACGAAGAACCTCTACTTTGTGCCTTCTAAGGAGGCAGGCCTGTATTAGCCGCCGTATTCACTCAAAGTTGCTCTATAAGTGTAGCTGGTGCAGAGGGACGAAGCGGTCATCCCCAACCGATGGGCCACCTTGCGGCACTGTATCGTCACCTTGTATGGCTCGTTTTCGTCCCGCCACAGAAATCTGAGAGTCGTTCTGTATTCCGTCAGGAACGGTACCTGCAAATACATCCGCCGTAAGTCCACCGATGCGGGTGCTGTTCCCAACCTGAATCGGCACAAAACTGCTCACCAGCATGTTTCAGTCCGGGCCCTGTAAAGGACAATACTTTGTTGACTATCGGCGGAACTTGGTAGCGCAGTCGATTACCGAACGAATTATTCTTATTATTCTGGGTTTAGTACGAAGTAAGGCAAGTACCAGTACCGCCTGCTACTGGGCACTGATCCACACTACGTATTCTTAACGTTCATTGCGAGTCATCATTTCTTTGCACTGTTTCCATAATGGCAAGCAGGAAAGGGATCTTCAAAAATAATAACCCCTTAAAAACCGGACTGAGTTGTCGTTTCCGAGATCCATCTGTTCATGCCAGGGCAGGGGACCTCAAGATGATTCCTTAGGCTTCTGGGTCTCCGGTAGACATTTCCGGTACCATGTCGTCTTTCCAAGACCACAAGGTTCGACCTTCCTCCAAATTATAACTTCATTGCCCTATTTTTCTGCTTCCGGCGATCAGCAGGTCCTACTTTCAAAGGGAGGTAATTGACAGACCTTTATCCGAGGCTTTTCCCGTTTGCGAGGCTTTACAGCATCCAGCCAGTAGCTTTGTATGATGCATCATGACCCCTGTTTTCTGGTCCAAATCAAGATAAGCCTCATTTATGTCGCAACCTGCAAGCTAGTCAAGCCCACCCTTTTCCTGGTCCTCAACGTCTGTGCCTCGCGGCGACGTCACTGAGACTTAAGTGCTCTCGCTGACTATTCATTGATGGCAGATGCATTAGGAGATTCGATTCCTCCATCACCGTTGATAGAGATGGGAAGCTTGGGAGGCTTGGTGTGGCAAATAATGGGGCTTTCGTTGGCACCCATTTGATTAGTTCATTTTCACTTGGAGCAACGTCACTTCATGGGAACCATTGATACCATTGAGGCAAACGTCTAAACTATCAACCACTTCAGGCTTTTGTGGATCCCCTGCGCTGCGGAATGGGGAGCTGTGCACCACGTAATGTGGCGCTTCACACACCTTACGTGCCGGTTATTTTGCCCCCTCAGGAGAAAGCATATTCGTTGGCTAATCTTTGATTTCTACCGGGGCACCTCAGCCACTTTTGTGATGATGCCGTAGCCCCGGGTGACCTGATATTTTTGTGCACACCTAGACCGAAACGACCATTAGGTATTCGGGCATGACGGCCTGTAAACTGCTTTGAGCCACCAAATGTGGCCTCACAGTCAAACTTAATTAGTTCTGCTGCCTTCCCGGGGCACCCACCCTGTACCTTCGTGGATGTCAGGGCAGTACTACCTCGAATGTGTGCCGCCCATGGGGGTCTGGTCAATAGTCCAGGTGGCTTGGAATAGTGGGGCAGTTCTGCATGTCATTCATCAGGCTGGTTAGGATAATGAAAACTCCTCCGACAGCATGCCGTCGATGAAGTCCCAAGCGGTCCCGAATAGAAACCCAGACAGACCCTTCAAAATTGCTCTTGTCTACAAGGCCTAGGATCAGACCCGTCGATAGCTGCCCTGGCTCTTCTACTACAGCCGTGGAACAGATACGAAAATATTTGGCACGGATCAGTTCGACTACTCCACGAATTTACAGTATTGATTGCCGAATTTTCATTTTTAGCAAGCAATCCCACTAGGCAGTAAAAGCTTTTGTTTGGACAGGTTGGTCGCGTGCACCTTTGTTGCGCGAATTCCTTTCGATGGCCACATATAACTATGATGCTTGTTCGTCTGGATCGTGGTCGAGAAGTAGACCATTGTTAGGTATGCCACTGTTTTAAAATCATCCTTCGTTTGCGTTCACGTCAGCCACATTTATCGAACTAGCTTCATTCCCAGCTGATTGCAGCTTCTGTTCAAAATCGTGAGTCCCAGCTTTAAATAGAACCAATTTTCTTGTAGCCTAATCGAGATGATCAAAGCAAGAAAAGGCGGGGGATAGATTACATTTCAAAAATTATCAACGTAATTGGTATCACTCACAGCCACTTCAACGACTTGCCAAGTTTAGTCCGTTTAGCTTTCCTCCATTTTGCCCAGTTTGTGGCACATCTTAGTGGTTTGACGCTTCCTCTTTCGGCTGATTGTTGTGAATGGTTATTCTGAATCAGAGTTGCGAGTATCCAACTGAACGGATCCCAGAGGCAAAACGAGAATAATCCTAAACTCCACGGTGCTGAATATCCAAAGTACATGCGTATGGGATGCATAAAACCTCAATTAGTTGATCAAAATAATTTGAAAGGGCAAACAAAAGCTCAGCTGAGTTTGGAAGCAGATTTGATCACCCCGGCGGAGTCCGCGGTGGAGCCGAAAAACGTGCTAAGGTCGACAAGGCGGGACACAATCAAGTGGCTCAATCGATGTATGTTATAGTTTCCAGAATTCAGGGTAGCTTTTACATTCATGGATTTTCTTCACGTGACTTGCAGACGGTGCTGATCTTTAGCTGGGTGATTTCACGGCCTGCCTCATCTTGTTTTACAGATTCTCCGTTCACTAGTACCGCTCCGCACCGAATATCTGAATATGATAAGGCTGCGGTTACGCTCTTGTACTTCGTGGCTCCTGCTGACACAACCCTCGGCCTCGCCGACTTGAATGAATGGCCCGTAAAAGAGCACATTTATGAGTGTCCGAAACTTGCGAGGTATGCAATAGATGGTGATGGCAGCTCCGCAGCCTCCATGACGTCACTTAGTAATATAGAGGCGGTTAACGGTGGGACGTGATCATTTAAAACGTGTGAAGCGGGCACAATTCTCCTCGGCAAAGTCCATCAATCAGCAGTGAACGTCTCTAGAAAACCTTGACAAGTACGAACGGTGATGCCCCGCAAAAATCTTATGATTTATTAGTCGCTTGCCTCCGAGGCCGATATCATGTGCGCCCACTCCCGTTTTGCTTCTGAAACATCCTTCACCTCTACTGGCGAGTATTCGTGCTAGGTTTCGCGGTTTTAAGGATTTTGAGCGTGTTTTGCCTAAGTCTACTGTTCCCGTTGCACAGTTCCCAGTTGATGTCACTTGTGATACCTCATGTGTGGTCGCACCTCAGCTCCGGTTGATTTTACCGCTTCCTCGTCTTAACTACTCTGTAACCCCTTCGGTAGAGGGAGAAAATCAATTCCGTTGTGTACACAGCATTAAGGTCTGAGCATTAGTTTGGGTGGCTTATAGCAATACAGCAGGTTTGCAGTTTTGCCATCAGATCGATAATGAGCGGATTTCACACTTTGAAGCATGGACTCCAAGATGCAGGCCATCGATCAGTTTACGCGTCACCCCGAAAATTTGCGTAAAAAGGTCCCGTGAAGCACCTTAGGCCTTCTAGTGGCTTTTTTGGGCGCCCACTGGCGTTTACCTCTAAGGCTAGTCTAGCACTTTCGCAAAACTAATACATGAGATGAAGAAATGTTTGTCAGTGATCCAAAAATGTCACTCCCGACGGTGTTTTTGCAGTGTCTTAAATTTACTGCTCTCGTCATGACATTCACTGAATGTCATTGGTATTATTTAGAAAGAGTTCCACCACTGATACACTTTCTGGCAATGGCTTCTCAACTGGTACATGACTCCACTTCAGGAAATGCTCCTTGTTCCGCAGTAACTCCAACAAAAGCGTTTCTAGAAGGTGCGCGCTGAATTTATGCACGAATCATGTTCACTTTCTATTCGGCTCACTTAAACGTATTTTCTAGCTCAGATATCCTAAGTCCACATAAATCTATCTCTTCAAAATTTGCGCTTTCCGGCAAATCACAAAATCCTAACTGGCATCACTGGTTAGTTAAGCGGTACCTAAAGTATTGAAAATAATCAGGCTCGCGCAGAGAAACTTCCTCTCCAGTTTCGTTTTGTTTCGTTTCCTTTTTTACAATCCAGACTGGTCGTATTCTCCAGGTTCTATCTGAGTGCGTTGTTTTAATCCACAAAGGTGGTGGTGGAGCGGCATACGTAAACTACCGGCCGATGAACCTGACGTCATTTTTACTGAAATGTATTGGAACTTAAATCCGGGCCAGCTTAATTGGGCGCCTGTTTGGAGGAATTTCCTCTTGTTATTAAACAATCCGTTGCTAAACAAATGGTAAACTCCGTGGTAGAAAACACAAACTCAAGTTTCCAAAAGTAATTTAGGAAAACTAATCAAAGAACATCAATAACGCGGTTAAGATTGTGGGAAAACCTACCACAGAATCAGGAAGATCAAAAGTCTTCTAAGTTTACAGACAGAAGTGGGCAATACACTATCGGGTCGAGTGGCTCACGAAAGAAAATGTTCCTTTTAAGAAGCATTTCACCAGTTGTGGTTTGGGAATGAAACAATCTCACCGGTGAACACACACAAGCGAGCGGGAAGACGAAATTAATACCGTAGTGATGAGAGAATGACATTACCAAAAAAGAGGCTAAAGTTTATTGAATCACACAGGCAATGCAGAGGAAGAATTGCACTGAGCCTGTGAGGTCCAGCGAAGCAAAGCAAACAAGAATTGAGCAATCACAAAGAAGGGCACGTAAGAGCCAACAAATAAGGGAGGGCACTGAGCGAAGAAAATAAAAAAGGCGAGGTCTTTGTGGAAACCAGTGTGTCTAAGCGCACGTGGTCACAACGTGAAAGAAAGTTTTTGAAACGGGTAAGAATCTGCCAGAGATCAGAGTTTTATAAAATGAGTCAGGACCAAAACTAAACCAGGGACAGATACAGGTTAAAACCAAAGGAAACATCAATAAACACTTTACAGAAACCGTTGAGGAGACAGTACAGTTTCGCCTGCACTAGGGAGCTCGTCAAAATTGTGATATTATTCTCCCCAAAGAACAGTTTACTTTCCGATCTGTCCTATTTATCTATTTATTTGCTAGTTAAAATCTGTACCTTCTTGCCCGACGATATGCTGGTAGCATCTCAATAGCCTTCCTCCAATCGACTGGTTGCCCCATTTGCCCAATGGCCCCCAAAGTTGGTCATATCCAACCTCAAAATCTCATATAAGCAGCTGAATTCTGCGCTTTCCGAGCTACGCAATTAGGTTGCTCAGCGAGACAATAAACTTCGTCGACCAAGACAATAACCTGTGTTCTCATTGAAGCTAGCAAGTGGTGTAGCTTCAGCTATTGGGCTTCTATTGTCGGTCATACTTTGTGATTAAACGAAAGTCGTTGTGCTGGTACGTGTCCAAGTGGCCCTTGGGCGTCCACTATCCGGTTGACTCATCCAAAGGATGTAACCTTTGGGGATTGTCGTGTAAGGCATAGAAGAACATGGCCAAAATAGCAAGATGCAATGCAGGGTGACCAGTTACTTTTCACTAGTGTGGATACGGAGTTTGGCCGTTGGAGAAGTCCGAATGTCTGGGCTCATGGGAAACAAAGAGGAAGTTTGACGTATGTGAGAAATCTTAGGATCTAAACCAACCCATTATGGAGGCCCTTATTGATATAGCAAGCTAAATTTGGATGTCTATTCTTGATAACCTCGACCCTAATGGGGGATAGGGAGCACGTGGGGACTGTTGACCGACCGACCTGATATCAATACTGTCAAGATTCATGAAGCGGTTAGTCCGGGGCCACATGTTTGAGCACCAGGAAAACAGCCGGTTGGTATCACTTTGGCAGCAGGGTTTTATTCACCGGATGCCGTGCCTGAGTACCGTGAATCACTACTCAGATAATGTAATCGGAATACTATGCTCGAGGGCCACCGTTGAAAATGCTGTTTGGATTTTAAGGAGGCACTTGCTCTGATATTTACAGATAATGGGCTGCTCGGCTAAGGGAATTAGGATGGAGATCTCTGGCAGGGAAAATGATGGTCAAAAGGTTTCCCAGGAGGACTGTTCAGATGAGGATGAAGGAAGATTCTTCCGTCATAGAAAGGCTGCATATCGGTGTAAGTCAGAGATATGTTCTAGGTTTCTTACCTTTTGTCCTAATAATTATTGACCAATCATACCCACTAAAGAGCAACTGACACAAGTTTTCCGAAGATCTCAAACTGTCTGGCGCGGTTTCAGATGGCTCAGCAAGCAAAAATCCGGTTTGGTTTTAGGAAGGGTTGGTTGCATTGGATCTTTGTTTCAAAAAGGTAAAATTTACAACTCCTGAGCGATGAGATCTAACCGGGCGAATCTATATATTGGCATACCAGACCATCAGAGAGAGCGCCCCCAAACAATGAACGTTCAGTACCTGGGCTGGTTAGGTAAAATGGACTGAAATCGGGTGGCCAATCTAAGGACGCCTCAAAGAAAGCCCTACGTTCACTTTGCCCACGGAATACACGGTAAGTTAGAGGATACCGGAGGTTTTTGCTATCAATATTTAAATACCGTGAGAGGCCACTCCTGAAATGCTGCTTCCATTCTCGGCGTCTGTTCCTTTTGTGGGATGGAAAAACCCTTGAATAAGAGCAGGATCGATACATCAGGCTCTTTGGCGACTACTAAGGCCCAGATTATGAGCAGTGGTTGGCGGAGCGGAACCTATTACTTCTGGAAAGACGAAGATAGAGGGGAGTCCAGATAGTAACATTCAAAACCGGAAGAGGGTAGTGTGATTCAGTCGGAGCTGGGAAGTCTCCAAATTTGGGGGAGTGATAGAGGTAGGCAATACAGGCTCCAGCTCAGGAAAATCATATAACAACGGGGATGATAGACAGTCATCCGCGGTAGGGTCTGTTAACGAAAGGACCACGATAAAAGGTGGGATCGTTGAACCGGCTGCGGCGGACTCCTCTAAACTTAGGTTGGACGAGACCCGAGAGGGGTTTTGAAGGGAGTGGTAGTCAGCGCAAGAAACCTTTGGGCGGTATTTAGGTAATTTCGAATTCAGAACTCAAAAATGATTGCTCTTATGTTTCTACGATACTGAGCTACGAAGTAAACAGATCTACAGACACAGCCCCCGAATACGGGATCATAATGACCCGAGAACAGGAGCAAAATTTGCGGCTTGCGAAGGGGAACCCGTGAGTCGCGCGAGACCGGGAAGGGACAAGCTCACAAGAGAAGTAGATCTTTGATGCAACCAAGGAGACAGAAGATTACCTATACCGGAGTGCGGCAAAAAATTTGATCCGGTAATACGACAAGTCAAGAGAGTTAAAGTGGTAATCGGATTCTTACCGTATTTGGAAGTTACACCTCCCGCCAAAATTCGTCCGATTTCATCATTGTCAAAGGTATGAAATAACGGTGTGAATCTTCCTACCTGCTCTGTCCTCAATGCACGCAACTTACATCGATGGCTTACGGAGTCTACTCAAGTGCATACTAAAGGCGATCGGAAGCAGTTCAGTAACAAAGTCGTCGAGTTGTCCCTTTGCAGCAAAATGCAATCGTCTTCTTGTCTAGTGTTAGCCACGACCGTAATTAGAATGGGTCAGGGCGTGTTCACTAGTGCAAACGGCAAAAGTATGAAGGCATCCTCAGCAACTGGAAAAAGTGAAGCAGACAGAGGCTTATATGAGTGTGATAGAATGAGTGTACAAGGTGCTTTCGCGAAAATAGCCGTAACTTGTGGAATCGTTTTACTGAGCGTCGGACAATAAGTGGGAACTCATTTTACATCTATGCGATCCATTGGAATTCAGTTACAAAGATGCAAAACATATGGGGCCAAAAGAATTTAACCACCGTGAAAGTGTTTGTGGATAACTTAGAGCTAGTTATTACTGTGTATGCGTATGCTATGATTATGTATCAAATGGCTTACAAGGTACAACAGTGAGAGTCACACGAATCCTACCAGACGAGTCCGAAAGAGAGATATGGGCAATTTGTCTGACCCAAGTGCTCATTAGAGCTGTCTCCAGCACGTAAGAGTGCATATTTCCTTCATTTTAAATACTAAAGCTATCATTAGAAGTCTGGGATCAAGGCTTCGAGTGGTACGTCTTAAACTTTGAGGAGGCTAACACTAGGTACTTCACTAGTCAATGTTCTTTTTGTGGCCCGACCCCAGCTGATCTCACCAGCCCGTTAGAACCCAAAATTGTTTCCCTTCACAGCAGGCAAAAGCCCTAAATCGAACTGAATGTGATCGTCAAAGAATATCACTACACCGCCGACTATGAAAAGTCTTCCGTTGATTAACCACATTCGTCGGGTTAGTAAACTGCAAGGTGCCCTTGTGGCCAGAGTTTCCTAACTGGCCATCAAATTAGCCTGTCTCTGTGGTTGTCCATGGCTACTTCGGCGACCCAACGGGCCTTAAAACTCAGCATTTACCTCAATGCCTAAGAAGGATTTGAGGCCAGTGCCAATTGGGTGAGGTCACTGGAGGAGGCTGGCTCTGCAGCAGGATTTTTGAGGGTTCTCTGTACCCTCTTCGGATTGTCACCTAATGTTTTAAAGTCCTGCTGTTACTGTTTGGCTAATGGCTGGAGTATTTTTCTGGAGGACATTATCAATCTTTACCATGTCCCAACACGGTGACTGGCTAGCCGAGAGCTGAAGTGCCATTGGATTCCACCTTTTGCTGTTCGGTTTCTTGGAGTGTACTGACTATCACTGAATGCCGTCGGCCGTATACCACAATCCCGTAGACCGCTCCAGACCTATCGGAAAAAGTACGCAGTTTTCTCCAATTTTGCTCCTGACCTTTGGACGTAGGCACTGAGGGGTTTCTGTGTTCCGCAGTTCCCTGCGAGTAATTATGGACCCCTCCTGGTCTAACCCGTCCTCCGTGTCAGGCGGCTAGTCCCAACGGACGTTCTTTAGACAAATACGCAGCAGGTGTATCTTTCTGGGTGGACCTCACGGAGAAGCAAAACCACGTAATTCAAACAAACCGACGGTAACCGACAAAGACGCCCTACACGGAACTGGATGATCTTGAAATTTCATCTTGAAATCAAATTTATCAGCCTGAGCCTCCAACTCTATCCCCAGAAAGTGCTCCATTGGAAGCGATGATCCATTCAACCTTTGAGCCCTTTCATCCCTCTCTTTGCTCAAAATAGCCACCAACACTCCCGGAGCTTTTGGTGTCCATTTCCTTGGCTGGGAGCCACCTTACTTCAGTATTTTCGCTTCATCCTGTGAGTGCCCCGCGGCAGTGCCAGTTTCACCGCACGACTGAAGATAATCGTCGACGTTGAAACTGTCGCATGGGCGGTCCATCACTTTTCCAGCTAATCGGTGCCTCATATATATATATATATATATATATATATATATCACAGCTGTCTGGTTTCAGGCCATGTGCCAAACGAAACATGGCGCAATAAGGGAGAAAGCGGTAGGCAGTCCTAGTCCATGAATTGTTGGCGGGCGCGACACTATCAGGTCGCCAAAGCCAAAGCGAGTGGTTTTATTTTGAGTCCACAACCGGAGCCTTTAGCTACCAAAAACTCAACCCGCAAGGTAGTGGGATAAAGAAGGGGTCTTTAACCGACTGGGGGCCGGTGACTGGACGCTTAGTTCATCCCCTTTCAGGATGAGGATAAACATCCTCGGTGTTCCGCGTACCTCTACACCACAGATGCTGGTGAGCATACCGTTGCAGGCCGCATACGCCACCCGTAGTTGGTTTTGAATCTCGGTTTGCCGTCTCTACTGGACTGACTGTTGGTTAGCCAACCCAGCGTAGGGAGCAGGGCTTTCTCTTTCGTCCACCCACTTTAGTGGAACCCTTCGGCTACGAGAAGGCAGTGAGTAAGAGCTCCTCAGTAGAGGCCGCGTTGAGAGCTCGGACACTCGGGGGGATTCCAGGAAGCCTCCGGGGCGAGGAGCCATCTTTGGCCTGCTACTCTTGTCCTTGATCATACTGAGGCACCTGGGAGCTCGACTCTCCTTACTTGACTGCTGTCTCCCGTAGGTCACCGTTTGGACAGAGTGATGATAACACAGCTCCGACTGAATCAGCTGTAATCTTGTACTCTACTGCTCGTTTGTCTATACCCTTCTTCTCGTGTATCTGTTCACGCCATCGATCGGCTGTTCGGCCGTCCATGATTTCGTGGGGGGCCGGTGCCGATGAGCTGTCTGTCGGGGGGACGAGACGCTCTATCAAACGATGAGTCAGGCCGCTCTCTCGAAAGTACGAAAATTCACTGCGTCATCCTTCCGGTTGACGGTCGGTATATCTTGAAGGTGGGACTTAGTAGATGGAATTGAATTGACCGACTTTGGCGGTCGCACTAATGGGCCACTTAGAGTGAACACTTCTGCTGAATCGCTATGCCTGTTGTGGTCAAGGGGGGATGAGTTGCGGTTGTGTGCGGCCCGTAGCCCTGATCTGAGCCCCAGTGATCGGGCTTGCGGCTGGTGATGTGGCCGTTCTCCCAAACTGATGTTTGCTCATGAAAAACTCTTCCGCCAATGTCGAATCGGATCCGCTGCCCGCAAACACCAAGGCTCCGGTCATTCCACTAGAGGTAACTACTCCTACAGCGGTAGTGCCCAGCGAACTGGGTTGTGAGCAGACCGTGATGCCGAGCAGATCGGGCCTGGCTTCGTATTTTCCCTCGACTAGGCTGTCTTTACCTGACGCAGTTATTTATGATATCTACCCGGACAATCTTGGTCGAGTCTAGCTTTCGCCTGGTAAGCCGCTGATTGGTGTGAGTCACTGGGGTATACAAAACACGCCTTCGTCACCTTGGGCATTTCAAAGGGGTCATTTATTATGACCCAGGGAAACCCTAGGTAATCTTCCACTCCATGGTTTGTTTCGCAAACCCTACAGTCAGGCAAAGTGCTACCCTCAAGCAAACTGTGTGCATGCTAGTCCAGCACTGGCATCCGCCGTGATCCCCTGCAGTATTTCATGTTTGACTGGTGCCTGGTCTGATCGGCAGGCTGTTATCACGTGCGAGTCGACCAAACCTGCCGTCGGCTAATATGGCCTCTTCGTTTAAGTATTCGGTCAGGCCCTCGAACTTGACCTTGAGGTCGGCCAGGCTTATATATTCCGCTTCTCTGGCCAAACGGCCCTAGTTCGTGTGTCAGCCAAAGAACGGTTGGCTCTATTAAATGCATGGCTCCAAGATCGGACCTGTGGCCCGACTGGTCCGAGGTTATGGAAAAGGTTTGCCTTTTGGACACTAGGTCAGACATGGCGCGGAGGTCGCTCTTGGTTCGACCGGCCTCACGAAGCCATAGTGCAAATTTTGAATTACCTTCAGAATCCTCGCCGCTTTTGTGTAGCCTTGCTCCCGGTCGTGCATGGAACAGCGATATATAGTATCTCTAGCTCTCCCTCGGCTATAGTGGGTTATATATAGAAGTTTTTGCCCCAGCTCTGTTACCCCGGCTTCCACGAAGGTTTCGAACTGCTAGACAGAACTGCGGTTACTTCGCAAACGTCAATCGAAAGTGGCCAGCTGTGCCTTTCAGGACCAAATAAAGTCTGAACCAGTTTGCCTGGCCACCGGCTTGGAACTTTTTTTCTTCATGGTGGCATGGCTCACTTCGTAAATTATATTCGAGGGCTAGTTTTCGTGGCTCCTTCTAGTTATCCCTACTCTTATCTTTATCTGCTGCATAGTGCCTTGCGGACGGTAACTGACGTTCCATTTCAGTTATCCTTGGATTAAACAAAAATGTTCTGCTAGCTGGATATATATCCGGGAGCTCACGAAAAGACACCAACGGGAATGATAGATCTAACAATGTCTGAAAGATCAAACATCAAAACCTCGGCAGTGGAAGGAAGTTTAAGGATTACTGATTAGATGTAAAGAAGGCGGGGATGAAATACTTAAGCAAACCCAAAGTGAAGTTTGTACTACTTAAGGAAAACACAATGGAGGATGGAGGGCGGGTATAAAGTAAGGTAGGTGACGAGAGCAAAAAAGAAACCGCATGAGCAGTCTATGAAATTGGACCCGAGGGTCCAAAAAGTATCTAGATAGAACCAAGCGATAAACGCCTTGAAAGAATACTCTGAAGTTTATGTAAAATAAAGAAGAGATAAGACGTTGGCTGGCCTGTATGAACAAAATAAATTTGACAAACATCCGGGTCACTGACAAACAGAAACCCAAGGAAGTTATAGCAGACGGCAGAACCGGAAACCTAGATGAAGGAATGGTAGGATAGTTACGTAGGACTACGGCGAGCCTTACAGAAAGGGAAAATTACAAATGGACAGGGCGGAATAAGAGGGAAATGAGAAAATCCGACGACCAACTGACAAAAAACCAAATGGGGCGGGAACACAATGTAGGAAAAAGCATACTGTGACCAAAAGTAAGAATTTCTGTGCGAAAGCACCGTGAGTTTGGTGGGAATGAGGGAAGAGTGTTGAAGAGTGCTAGTCTGGTGAGGACTAACGGGATTCGAAAACCAGTTGATTCGAGCAATACTGTTTGTCTTACAACTTCAACACCCAGATTACAACTGAAAACCCTGGGGGCACCACACGGCTTTTCCTTCCTCGTTAGGAATCATCAGCAGTGCACATCCACCGAGTCCCCACTGGGACTCGAACCCGGGATGAACAACTGTGAATCCAACACCTTAACTGTAAGTATATCCGGTTTTGTTGAATATCTAGGCTGCATGATAAAGCCCCTTTTCGCCACTGAATTTCAACGGCAACGACCCGCTTCCGGCATAGCGGTCGACTGCTGTGGTGGGTGACTCCTCTGTGGGTGCCTAGGTACAACAAATGCATTCCGTTATAAACAGCCTGTAGAGCCTGGCTACTCAATGCACTTGAGCGGTCGGAGATTAGATTTGTAAGGCATGGTTCATCACGCAGCTTCAGCTCTCAACTCGCCGTTGGAAAATATGGAAGCACTGTACAGTTGTTTCATCTTTGATAGGAATCAGCAGCATTGCACATCTTCCAGGCCCCCAAGGGGAGCGTTGAAGCTGCATGGATAGTTATATTATACAAATTCAGTTTCCCCATACCTAAATACACCAACAGATTCACCCATAAACAACAATCAAATGAACCGAGAAGGAACATTAAAATCTCGAGGTCACCCAAATGACTGGGTTGGGGCATATTCTAAATATTTGGTTCAGATAACGGTGTAGCAAGTAGACAATGCTCTAAGAGTGGAGGCGAGGTGCCAGGGATATAAACGCTAATAGAATTTAGGAACATGGGTTAGGAAAAGGCGGGGGAGCCAGCAAAGATAGGTTTAATCTTACGTAGTGCTACTCACAAACTGATACAATCTTCGAAAGTTCTCCCCTTGGAGATACCAAAACTCGTCTACTGAACGGCCCAGGTGACGGTTTAGCAAGCAGGCATGCCTTTGAGTCGCAACGAGCTCTGGTCTGAAGTGACTGGACGTTCAAAATGAGCTTGGAACAGATTTTGAAACAAGCTGGTTGAGAGAAACGAGGCTCTGAGGTATTTTTGGCCAATTCAGTAGTGACAATGGAGGGCCTATGAAGGAAAGGGATGTGGGTATCAGAGGTGAAACCGTCGGGTCCGAAGAAAATGGATGCTGCATGTGGCGAATTTTATAAGACGTATAGGTATGGCTTTGGTCGAGGGAGCCAGAGAAAACTGAGATTTAGAACCCAGCGGGGCTGTTCGTGGGTTAAAGCCCATGACCATCAAGTTTACATTTGTGTAAACTCACCTGGATATTTCTTTGAGTAGTTCTATCAAATTTGGTCGTGCTAGCGTAGCTCGGTGCGCAGCTTTGGAATACGGTTATTGTATGCGACTTATCGATGTGTACAGTGCCTTCATGGAGTCTTAAAGAATAGGAAATAGAACAGAGGTTACTCCTAGCCCTCGCAGCTTGAGTAGGCGCATGTCTGGAAAATCTCGGAGAATCTGCTTGACTCAAACCAAGAATACTGACCATGGGTTTGCTTGCGACCGTTTACCCATAGATGACTGAAAAACGGGGGCCAGGCCACACTCAAAAAAAATGCTTCAAATTTATCCAAGAAGGAGTTTATCAACCACGAAGCATTCCCCTGTCAAGGGCAGAGAGGTCAGCATGAAAGCCTCCCAGTACGACGTTAACGTCACTGGGCTAAAAAATTAACTCGATATCACCGGCGAGGAGAAAGTGAATTCCACTTGGAGCCAGGTTCAGCGCGTAAATGATGCACAAGAGAAAGAATACGACTTTAAGTAAGCCGTCTCGCGCAATGCTACAAGTTACTGGTTTCGGGTTAGACTCATGGCCGTCAATAATAATAACCTGGGACCTTTGAAATAGTTGAAAGTACGATCAAGAAGGAATCAGTAATTCCAAGAGAAAGCTGCGGACAAGGGGCTCGGTCAAAGGCCCTAGACATGCCACAGTAAACGGCCAGAAAAGCTGCACCTCTATCTGTGAATTCGGCAAAGAGATTTACCAATTATTGTTGAGGGGTATCACGAGAGCGGATTTCAAAGGATCCCCACCACCTGGTACTCAGTAGGTTGAGCCCGGGAAGATAGTTAGCTAGACAATCTTCGACCATCTTCTTCATTGTTGTGGAGAAACCGGGTGTGTGATTTACTGTCTATGTCAGGAGAGGATAATGAACAGCTTTCGGTTGCAAGGTACAGGGCTGGAATCCAGCGAGATGAAAGGCCTTGCAATAGTTGCAACGGAAAAATTCTCATTTGGTCAATTTCTACAATATTGTTCCCGACTAGCAACCTGGCGTCATTCTCAAAGAAATTGTGTTTTCAGACAATCAAGAGTAGCATCCTGAAAGCTTTGCCTCCTTCTGGCTGTACTACACGGTGTCGTAGAGCTCAGGTTGTCAGCCCTTGTATTTCTTCCCGAAGGATTACAGGTTCGTGGCGGTTTGAGCTTCTTTTCCCTTTCTCTTCTGTATCGTTTTTGCCTCTGCTTATTCCTAGCGTGTTACTTTAGTCGCACTGGCAGCATGGTTTTCCATGTTTCTCAGTACTATTTTGGAGCTATTCTCCGGTCTCCTTCATTTTAAAAGCGTTTCCGCTTGGTACTTTTTCATCTGCTGCCTGCGAAATTAGCTTTGCTCAAGCAAAGCCAAAGTCTCTGTGGTCTCCAAAAGGGCTTCATGCAAGGTCTGAAAACCGAAGGAACCTTCAGGAAGAAACAGCTCCCACTGCGGAAACAAAAATTGAAAGGAAGCCGTGGATTTTGGGGATATCCAGCGCAATGCTTGCCAGAATTGGTGCCACAGAACTTGCAGCAAGACAGAAAAGGGAGCGTACGGCTTATACTCTAAATAAAGTTATCTGCAGTGGTTTTGTATAGAGTGCCAGACCACAATATACCGGATAAAGTCTGGACTTGCGGCCTTGGTATACAGTACTTGGACGGCCATAACAGAATTGTGGACCAATTCAGCCACAACCAAAGCGGCCAGGACGCCAACAGCTGAAAATGTACAGACCACTTTGATTCATGGAACAATGGAGAGGGTAGTATCGCTGTATAACTCGGGACTGGCCACTGCGAGGAAATTGGTGGTTCATGAGTTACCGGGACCAAGTATGCAGCCACCTGAGGCTCTCAGCTGTCCGGCACCTACAAGTAACAGAAAAGAGGCCGCAGGAGAAGCTATTGCCACTCCAAGGGGATTTTATAGTGCCGGCCCCGGCACCAAGTTAACGACTGTGTTAAACCTCTGTGAATGTCAGTGGACTTTAACGGCCCGACATGAAACTGAAGACAGCAATGCTATCCAGCGGTTACGCAGGCATATTTCACTACCTTAATTACGCCCCATAGGCCTGAGGCAGCCGAACAAGAGTAACGTTATTCGATTTAGGTGAAGCACTAGGTCGCTGAATGCTTCTTTAGGGTCGGATAGCGACTCAAGAAACTTGCCGGCTTTGGTAAAAATTCTAGGCGGCAGTTCTGAGGTTGGCATGCAACCTCATCTACCCAGAGCAATCAGGAAAGATTCAAAGAGCACCAGACATTTAGAAAGAACCCTGAAATGGGCACGTAGTGTAATACTGCATGGTGTCTCTGAGTCGCTCAGCTACATTCCTAGGGACAGGGGGAGCCACAATCCCTGTCTTTGGAAATTTTCTGTGTCGAAAAACTTGTCGACGGGTTAGTGGTGTGCAGTATCAGCAGGTCGCCAAGGCATTCACGCTTACAGAATGTACAGAATACCTCCTTCGAGTCACAGTTCTGTCGGAGACCGTGGCACGAGCGACGATAGAGAAATGGTGTGCCACTAGAAACTGCTTATCTTTAGATCTACTTCTACGCCCATGCAGACCGCTAGGAGAACACCAACTACAAAGATCAGCCAAAAGGTCGATGACATGCCAGCCAACGACATCTTTACCCAACACTCGAGAGATCACAGTAGAATGCAGTGACAATTTGCCGGGCCCAAAAAAGTCGATCTCGTCAGCTCAGGCAAAGCTGGCTGCCTACAAGTGGTTGACCAGACAAAGTCTTTTAGTGGTTATTCTGTGACTAATTCAGCACCACAGTTTTAGACCAAAACAAAGTCCAGCTGACCCGACGTGTGACTGATGACATAAAGGTAATTTTCACACAACCGACGTTGTGCGAACACGGTTCACTCCACTTCAGACTTTGAATACATAACATACTCATCGATTTTGAAAGTCCAGGTGTTCGAGCTAACCCTGTCGTCTTAAAACATTCAGTCACCTTATGATGTCTACTGATGCGCTCGCCGTCCAAAAGCCGCCCACCCATGCTTTTCGCAACATTCCTACTGCCAATGAAAACGCCATAATCTTGTGTGCATATCGAACAATAAATTTCTGTGCCAGGTGGTGTGATTTCTAACTTCGTTTCAGCCAACTCGATCGACACACTTTCTTCTGGACTAATCCACAGGCGGGTCAACGGTCTGTATCCATTGTAGCACGCACCAGTGCCCTGCAGTAACCGCGCAAGAGGCCGCATCTTTGTCGAGCGATACTGTGATGGTCGAAAACTGGAACTGCTTATTACAGAAGAACCAAGGTCTGGGCAGTAAAATTCTCAAACTCAGCTTCTCGAGCTCCCAGTGCAAAGCGCTTGTTATTGGGATAAAGGAAATATGGTTGCCTGCGAAGTTCCTCACTTGGGGCTCAATGTCCAGAGCATGGGTACCGTCAGGAGTGGTGGAACGGGGAATCGTGGCACGGGATATGCTCTGTCACTACCAGGAGGCCAGAGGCATCAAGGCCGTAAGACCCGGCGCTAGATGAATTGCACGGGGAAGCATGGGCTATTATAAAACTAGAGCAAAGGGGACTGTGTCTCGTAGTCATGACCTGGAGACCTCCAAACCGGAAGCACTGCGGTACTCGGGATCAGTGAAACGCGACCGCGGCCTTGTAGTCGGGGACTTCAATCTGCTTGAGATCTGCTTTGCTGTCGTGTCCTGCCACGCCGGTCACGGGTCTATACCTTCAGAGTTCTCCAATAATGTAAACAGCCTAGAGTGATATATGCACGTTAAACGACCCACATGATGGAGAGGGGTCTCCACTCCATTGGCATTGGGGTGGGTACTCACCGTTGAACCAATCGTGATTACTCAGCCATGGGTTTATTGACCTCTGGAACCTGGGGGTCATGGGGTAATCAGATTTAGCTTGGAACACACCGTTGATTTACTGAGGGCTAAGGGAGCCACCAAGTGGAATCTGCCCCGAGCAAATTTCCCCGCCATGGAGGACTTTCTCGCCGCAACGCAGTGGCCACGGGACTAGTCTTGTGTTAACGAGCTCTAGAGCCGCACCAGAAGAATTCTAACTAAAGCTACTCGGGGGTTTGTGCCTTGGGCACCAGCTGGGAACCTGGGACTCGGGCCCCTTCATCTCCTCTGCACTATGAAAACCACTAGGAGGGAGAGAGTTCCGTTGAATGAGTATAGGTTTGCCCAGAGCTCTCTGGACTAAACCGAAACCTCTGCAATGCACAACGCATGCAAGACAACTCTGGGTATCAGGTGGTGAAGGACTCCAGACGCTCCTGTAGCGACATATCTACAGCAACAAAGGCCAGACCTGGATTACAGATGTGTGACAAGCGGATGGAACACCGACATGAAGCAACAAAGAGACCGCTAGCAACATGGTTCAGCACTGCTCGTCGGTTTTTGCTCCGGAAAGGCCAAACCAATCAAGTGATAATGCCCATTCCACAGCGACAACAGGTAAACAGTCGTTTGCGGTATCACCGGTTTTCTCACCTATACAAGTTGATCGTGAGCTCAGAATCTTGCAGTCCCGAAAATTGCCAAAGACGGATTAAATCCTACGGCCGCTACTGAAGCAGCTTGCTGAGCGGTTATCTCTGTCATTTGTAAACCTTTCCAACCGCTCCGTAAGGGTTGAGAAGGCTCCTGATGACTGGAAAAGGTGCGTGGTGTCGCCGTTCACAGAGATTGGGGACAGGACCGTATCGCAAACTTAGCAATCAGTAACATTGCTGTCCGTGGTCTCCAAGGTCATGGAAGGCTCGATCGATGATAGTCACAAGTCCGATGACGCTCAGCACGGCTTCCGAGGTGATAGAGCTTGTCAGACCAACCCGCCAGGAATAATGGAGTAGGGCGCTGCAAAAATTGTCCAAACGGACATCGTGCTCCTAGATTTCTCCCAGGCCTTTGGCCGTGTTTTGCGCTTGCCTCTTTTGCAGAAACTGGCAAGACTTGGTTTCTCTAGGTCACCGGTTATTCGGGTGTCCAACTACCTAATCGACCGAAAGTTCAGGGTCAGAGTGAACAGAACGCTATCGGATAGCCAACGGGCATCGAGCAGAATACCTCAGGGGTCCGCATTCGGGCTCAGGTCATTCAATGTCCTTGTAAACGATTTCCCTCCTAGGGCACAGTCAAATATACTGCTTTACGACGACGACGTGATGGCCAGCAGGGAGAACCGGACGGCAATGGGTAGTAACAACATTATTGGTTTATTTCGGATAATTCAGAATCAGGCTGCAACGCAAGATCAAACGATAAATTTGAAGGCGGGATCCGAGTTTCAGGAGGATTTTACAAGTATGTGCAAGTGACAGGATGTAGGAGAAGGTATTCAAGCCACGTTTTGTGGCAATAACCGGTAAATTTAAACTCAAGGTCAGGTAGCCTGTCGGGTCTTACCCAGGTGAGGTTGACTAGGGATAGTAAAGATACACACAAATCCTGCGGAAGGAAAACTGTTCTAATGGAGACCCAAACTGGATTGACGGATATTTGGTTATAGTGAAGAAGAAAAATTCCCGAAGGGGACGCAACCAAGCAATAGCTCTTTTCAGTGTTTGAGACGGGTTAGGAAAGGAAAGTTAGACGACGAAGAGAGGCGGCTTTACGGGTACAGAACAAGAAGGATCAGTCGAGAATTACAGTCGTAACTTTCAGCGACAATGTATCGGTTGACCCCGTTACATAGCAAACTGACAGCACACAGACAGTGGTTGCCAAATTGATGGTGGAAGAAGTTGCCTGATAGAGGCCTGTGGACTTCGAGCGGATTGTTTGCATTCGGTAGAAAGGAACATAATGCATCGACATGAAAATGGCAACTGACAGTAAATCGATGTGCGGTGCTCAGCTACGATAGTGGTAGAAACACATCTTGCAAAAGGGCGACCAGCCATTTATTTCGGCCAAAAGCAAGGTCATGCAATGGAGTACTGAAGTCTTGAAGTAGAACACGGGCGCGAGACTAAAGCCCAAGTGTTCCCGGATCTTGTGATTATCCTGTTGGCTGACCGTCAACAGTGAGCTAAAAAATAATTCACCGGATATTGGGGCAATGAGAAAAGGGGGAATGACTCAAAATACCAACCGTGACAGTGCCTTGCACCTGGCTTTGCCAGCTCAGTGTAAGGTAGACAATCGGACAATGCGGAGGGCTTCAGGCCACAAGTCTTGACTGCATCTTGCTTCTTAAATTGCCGATGATTTGGGAGATTGACCGCTGAACAGTGGGAGAAGGTTCATCTTAGCTGCCATCTGCTCCCCATGAGTGGCATGAAAGTTCCCGTCATGGAAAATCAGTCAAACATCGAACAGCTCGATTTTTGAACCGCGCCGCCCTCTGTCTTGCCGCGATAAGGGGTTGGGGCATCTGGGAAACTGGCGCTCCCTAGGGGGCAGCGTACGTCAGCTGGCTACACCAGAAAAGGCTCTTGGCACGATGGCTGCAGATAATTATTCTCAGACCACAAACTGCAACGTTCTGGCTCGCGGAGCCGCTCTCACACTTAACCAACTCAGTGGACTCCTAGGTAAGTTTATGCCTGAAACAATCTAAACGTTTTGCCACCCGGATCAGGCCGCACTTTGAGATAAACATCCAGGCGTGTCCACCATAATCCGAAGAGGCATCCTCAACGGTGGGCCACAAAGCGTGCTTGAGCTATCCAGCCTGACATAACGAACAGACTACGCTAATTTAGTCTATAAAATATGGAATACCGAAGGGTTAGAGTGGACCCAGTTCATCTGCTTGACATCCCATGCTCCGAGGAACACTCCGATCGGCTCCTATTCACATTAGTGTTCACCTCATCGCTGCACGGCCGCTCTCCTGATCAGGAACCCCAAGGTCCATGATCGAAGACCAAGAAAAGCTGTTTCTCGGAACTTGTGGGCCTCCAGGTAAATGTGCTACTAGTTTTCGCAGCCGGAGCTACCTGCAAGCGGCCTTCCAAAATGCAACCCGACAGGCATGCAGCCGGGCAGCGCCTAGGCGCTCCATTTGAAACTCCAATTACAGCATCCGGAATAAAGCCCTCCGTACTGCGTAACATTGGCGATTAGAGAATCCTCCATTTGACATGAGTTTTGAGTTTTGTTTCGTGCTTGTTTGAGGATCGGATGTTCGATGATGAAATTTTTAAGGTTTTCTATATTTCCAATCTATTCTTCCTGCGATTGCAGAAGCGCAGCCGTATATTGCACATTAGGCATAGGACCAGAAGGGAGGGATAACAGGACACACCATAGAAGCTCACCACCCATTGAGTTTCAAACCCCCATGAGCGCGGCGGCTGAAAGCCATGCTTCTTGCCCTTGGTGCAGCCCGCTTGATCAGACCAAAAATTATCGGAAAAAGTAACATTTAATTTGGCAAGCTTTGGTCAAATGGACGCACCATGAAAACAAAAGAATAAACGTAGGAACGAAGGAGAGAAACGTGAACTGAAGGGAAAATAAGAAGGAAGTGATGGCAAAAACGAAGAGAGAACAAAAAGCGTTGTGGGTAGCCGGGTACGGGGATTCTGCCCCCCTTGCACCATTCGACGAACTTTCACACCTATACGCCCGGGCGCATGTCAACACCACACAACAATCATGTGCCACTGGTTCCCAACTTGGTGGTTTAAGATCATTTTCGTAGTAAAAGACAAGCTGTGCTATGCGGTGCGGTGCCGGTTGGACACTTCATCACTTCATCTCTTTGGAAAGCCTCTACGGAAGGACTGTGTGCGAAAAGTGTCCGAGTTGTTCTCATCCTGGGTAAGCTGTAGGGTGAGTGCTATCGACAGACTTAATAGGAGCCCAGAAGGATAACGATGTTCAGTGCACGTGGCCCCGGGCATCATACTGAGGGGGACCTCCCCCAGCTTCTACGACCACGTTCGTGTAGCAGGTCAAAGAGAGGAAAGACCGTGTGTATTTTCCCTGGGCCTAATTACAGAGTAAAATCCAGTCAATGGAACTTTCCAGCGACGCGTAGCAACCAATTTTAACAGAACCCAAAACAAGGTCGACGCGAAATAGCTACGGTACTATGTGCGACAAATTGCTCTAATTTACGATAACAAAACCTCAGTAGTGTTCCTTCTGGGCTCTTGCACTCCATGATGAATAACAAATCAACAACTGCGGCTGAATTGCAGCGTACGATTAGAAACGGAAGATGGGATTACCGAACACAGTCACAACAAAGTTCAAGCTGTGCAACTCACGCTCGAGGCAGTGGTGAGGGTCCCGGTGGTGACAGGCATTTGGAGCTATAAAACAAATAATCGGAACTCCAATGGAGACAGGGCATACTAATGAAATAATGTTGTTTGTATTGTGGATGTTGATGGAGAGAATAGGGTTTCCTGAATTCCTTTACATACAGAGACTGTACGCTGACTTCCGCCAGGGAACCGTGTCTGAAGTGGCGCTAGCTGTTGCGGAGGGCGCAAAAAGTACAATCAAACGAATGATAGAAGTGGTGTGATCGGCTGATCACTATATCGCCCCAACTCATGTGTGGAGCCAGAACTAAGTGGAGTCCCAAGTTATGACGTCAGGGTTGTTGCTCTATGCCTCCCTATCCTGTTTCTTCTATAGATTTCCAAAACCACATCAGAAGACACCCCAGTTTCAGCATTGGATTCAGAAAAAGAAGACGTATAGCATTTTAGAGAGCTTTTTCAAACTAGGCAGCTAACCTGATGGCGGAACCTGGCCAATAAAAAGCTACTTTTGCCAGGCCAGTCAGTCCTCGCAAATTCAAGTGAATCTTACGGCTAGTCACTAATTTTCAGGTTACAGTCATTCCGCGTGGGAGCAAATTAAACTACTTAACTTAACTTTGTTTAAAAATGGGCCATTTCAGCGGTGACTGTTTGTCTTTGTTTTCTCAGAATTAGTTCTTGAAGATGCGCCTAGGAATTCTGTTTTTATGGCCTCGGCAGTCGAGTCAAAATTTACCCTTTTGAATGACCAGAACCGACGGGCGTTTTCGCGATTATTCTTTGCTCTTCCGAGAAATAATCCCATTTTTGACAGATTCTCCGTCGCGTATATTTTCTGGATAATAGCTGAGGCTCACTGTTAGAGCTTTTTGTTTCTATTGGAAAATGTACTGCTGCTGCCCGTGGGTTTAGTCGCTCTTAATTTCAGTATTCGTGTGACTACACGTTGCTCAGTACCGGTCGGCGCCAGCAACAACTGAACTGCAGCCCTTGCAGCTGAGCTGGGCCGCTAAGATGGTGCCGGTAAATGGAGGCCGCCGTTAACGATAGCTACTATGGGCGGTCCACCATTTCTTAGCTTGCCTGCCGCCTTGTATCGGGACGGAACTCACGGTGTTATCCTGAATTAGGAAGATGCAGTCGATGGAGAGTGGTAAATGCTGAAGTTAAAAAAGAAGGATTGACTCTGGTGGCTTAGGCTACCTTTTCCTTCGTATTGCCTAGTTTATCAACCTCCGCTCAAAACCATCACTTCTCTGATTCCATTGTGATTTCCCTTCCTCTGTTGATCTCTCGTGTTCACCCGTTATGGACAAATTCATCAGGATTTATCCAGGTTAGTTCTGTGCCATTTGAACTAACTCCAACTGTCTTCTACAGGCACTGCGACTTCCATATTCTATCGCTTCGCTGCTAATTGCTCCTGCTTTTATATAAATATACATGTATATATGACACATTTTGATACTAAAAAAGTCTGAACTAGATCAATTTCATCAACATCTGAACACCCTCGTACCAGGAATAAAATTCACAAAGGAAGAAGAAAGCGACGCAAAACTGCCGCTTCTAGACATTCTGATCGTGAGGCAATCAAACGGAAATCTAGAAACGACGGTCTATCGGAAACAAACGACAGCCGACCGCATACTGAACTTCAAAACCAATCATTCAACATGTCACTTGAAGAGCTGTGTGCGCACCCTATTCCACCGGGCCACACACACTGCAGCACACCCGAACTCCGAAAAAGGGAACTGATCAGGCTTTTCAAGTTTTTCGTGGCAAACGGTTACCCAAAATGCTTCGTAAACTCTTGCATCCGAAGTAACAAAAAAGGCCAAAATAAAAGTAGCCCAGAAAGCATGGTCGTGCTACCAAACATAGGAAGAGCATCAGAGGCAGTAGATCGTACGCTAAAACCGCTGGGCATCAAAGTTGCCCACAAACCCGTCAGCACCCTGCGGACCGCCCTATTCAACGGAAGAGACCGTGTGGACCAGCACAATCAATCAGGAGTGGTCTACGCTACCCCATGTCCAGGATGTGATAAGGAATACATAGGCAAGACAGGTAAACCACTACGTACTCGCCTACGCGAACACAAACCAGCATTACGACACGCCGACCCACACTCACAGATTTTTACCCACTGGGCAGAGACAGGTCACGAGGTCAAAATCGATAGCGCAAGGGAAGTCACCCGAGCAAAGAAGAAGGGGGAGCGCCTGATCTACGAAGCCCCCTATTCGATCAACTCGTTCAGCCGACAAGTCGAGGTTGATATGCATTACGTCACCCTGGCAAAACCGATGGCGAAAAATCGAGAAGCGGACAGACGAGCAACAAACCAAAAATGCTCGGAGCCAGTCCTTCCATTCACACGCTCATTCACTCACGTTTGACAATGAGTCCTAGTTTGGATCCAAACGTCACAATAAAAGTTTTGTAACTCAGCGTACGCCTTGACTTCACTATAATATATACATATATATATATATGTACGTGCATATATATATGTCCACATGTTCCCCCTGCATCCTCCAGTTATTTGCCGGCCAGTTCTGTTGCCACCATGCCACCGCCCCTTGTGATGTAAGTCCATTTTGTCTGACTGTGCCTCACATTCGCCTTATCTCGATCTTTTCGCACCACTGTTGTCAGTTGACCCATTATTTGCGTCTCGCGTTGCTCCCATCCTGTTTTCAAATCGACACCGTCCATTTGCTGCTGTGAGGCATATTTCGTGGCTACCTGATCCGTTGCCGTAGAAGTCAATTTTTGTTCTTCTTTTCTTTCAGTTTTTCTTTTTGCTTCATCGTTTCTCGTTGCCATAATTTCTCATGAAGATTTTCAGTTCTCCTCATGTAAAACTCTCACGTCCCGACCTTCTCCGCTTGACCAAGCCGGTTCTCCCATTTGACCTTCACCTTCAAATTCTCCGGGTGAAGTTGAATCCAACTCCGAGTTCCCCCATACTCCCTACATTGTTCTTTGGTATGCTTACACTTATCTCCCTTCTAAGTCTGCCTACCCTTTGTTCGTTACGCATATTTCTAAATTTTTCACAAATTTTGTGTGTCAATTTTTTCGCAATTGTTGTTATTAACTATTAAGTTCACTGCAGACCACAATAGTAAAGGGTGGTTTGCGGCTATTCGCTGATGTTGAGCCAGTGGAAGTAGTGGGCGCAGATGTGAAGGAACACCGGACGGTGGGTTTCTCCAAGGCTTCCAGTAGCAGAGTGGTGGCTAGTTATAAAATCACCATCCAGGATTCAAAGAGGCGAATCAGGGGAAGCTAGTTTTAAAGGTATCAGCCAGTGCTTTAGGCCGGGGCGGCGAAGGCTCCATTTCCTAAGGGTCGTTCAACTGTTTCGTGGATCAAGGGTATTACTGTTGCTTTACCGCTTTTGTTTGGAGGAAGTGACCGTCCAAAGCGGGTAGGATCACTCTTTGTAGGTTGTCTGCCGGGGTTTCTACAAAAACCATAGAACTGAAAGAATTAGTGGTCAGTGTGCTTCGCCGAATTTTCTTGGACATTTTGAACGAAGAAGCGAGGGGGGATGGAAGCCCTTACCAGTTGAAATAATAGGGGGTAGATGCCAAGCGGAGGCGTTTACCTGCGGGTTGAGGTGTAGAATGTGACGCAGAAAGGTCCAGGTCAACTTTAGTTCGCTCGGAGGCGATGACCCTATGTCAGGGCTACCGAGCCTAACAGTTAGGATTGGCATCAAACGTGGAGGGTTCCCCTTGGACCCAGCCCGTACTTTGGAACAAAGATTATCCTTTCTAATGGGTGGTTTGCCAAGAGTGATTTTACTTAACTCAAACAGGGTAGTGTAGGAAATGAGAGCCTGTTTTGGTGGTTTCATTGGCTGCAGTATGCTTGAAGGGTTGAAACATTATGGGAAAACAGTTCCTGGAGTCAAATGAAACGAAACGTTGCGGGCAAGAACCAAAGTCCTACGGGAATTCCGCTGGATGCGGGTAAGAACACTAAAGACCACAGAGCGGGAGTTCGGCCGCCGTCTTTAGGGCTTCTTCATTTATCCCTATTTTTGTTTTTAAAATCCTATCCGCTTCTTGGCTTTTTTAAGTTTCTTTGACCCCAGCCATTTTACTTCGTGCACCTGTCCGCCTGGTGGGCGAGCCTCCAATAAAAGTGATTGGTACGGAACACGGTTCAATAAACGACAAGCATCAGCAAACAAATTGAAAAAACGTAAAACTGAAATTCTTTCAGCTTACCGACGGGACTGATGCGTGTGGAAATTTGGAATTCAAACCAATAGCACACAGGATGAACCGGGAGATAAACAAAGTTTCAAAGGAGAGCACGAAAAACGGTATAGGAATCAATAATGAATTATCCACAAGAGTAAGACTTTCACTGTCCGAAATGAAAGGTTTTGAACAGTCAGGAAAGGCTGAAAGCACAAGCGCATCAAGTAATGGGAATCTATGAGACAGTTTTCACCTACTACCAATAGGAATCAGTGTAAAATAAAGGAATAACACAAATGACGCATACATAGCATTGACCGCGTTTTTGATTTCTCTGAAGGTTTAAAATTAAAAAGGAATAATGGAGCCGCAAGCACGGGATTGTTGCTTATCAGTGAAATGTTCAGGTGGATTACAAATTTAGGTTAGTTAGGAGAGTTTAGGTGGAGATAATGCCTTGGACGAAGGGTAGTTAGTCGGAATGGATACTGTTTGCTACTTAATGTGAGACTTGGCGGTAATAACCTCGATCACACAAACAGAGTTATTTATATGAGAACAAAGTTTGGATGCACGCTGGATTATTCTTTGCGTGAAGTTTTTATTGGTACTTCTACAAATGCTGCCTTGATGCGTATGGTAATGTTAGCAATGATTTATTCCAAGAAGGCCCGAAGTACCCTAGGTATGTGGGTACATGATATAACGCATAAAGGGAAGTTTGAGAAGACGTACGCGCATCAAAGTGTGAAGGAAGGAGTTGCAACGGACACTTTGATGGACTTAAGCAAAATACCTGAGAAAGTGTAATAGTTGTTTGGCAAATACATGGTAAATTATATGACTGTATGAAAGACTTACGCATACCAGTGGTTGAGGGGGAAGCTTGAATCGGCTTGCTGATGGATTCAGGTGAGAATCTCGGCTGGTTTTGAGTTTAAGGTCAGGTGGTGGGATCTATCCGAGAGGAATTCTATGGCTGAAAACTAAGAACCATACTTAAAGGTGACTAGGAGCAAGCTAAAGCAACTGGAGTGAAAATGTGCGATGGTGAATAGACTGTTTTGCACAGAAGAGTATGTGGATAACAATCAAAGTGACGTAAGGCTGCAGTGCTTTGCGATGGAAGACTGGCATCAGCGCACAAAACACCATGTGGTGCGGGAAAGGAACGAGGTCGGCACAGAACGGTCGGCCAGATACCCGGAGATTTTAAAGAGTTTGATAAGTGGCAGCAGTTTCATTGACTCGTATTAAAAATGAGTGCATGTCGGGGGAAACGCTGCAAGAAGATGACAAAAAAAGGCTCGCGGAAGCAGGTGGGTATATATATTTACTGCTTATGGGAGACAGTTTTTAGCAGAGAAAATGAGCTGCAAAGTGGAACGATGGATGCTGAATACTGAATTGGCGATTGCAAACAAAGTAAGAAGGACAGAGATATGGAAATGGTCAGTGGAAGTAGATACGGACGGACTGGATGGTTGAGAATAACAGGAAGACCACGATATATCGTTTCCTTTACGACTGCAGTACTCTAAGAACCTTCAGGATGAAATCAAACGGGGAAGCACTGAAGCAGTTGCGGCTCTGGCTAGCAGAATACAAGGGGAGGAGGAAGCCGAAGGAAGTGTGTGAAGACGATAGGTAAAAGTGATAAGAAAAATAATCAAGGGTTGGGTGGGAACATCCCGAGACACGCTTTACAGCATGAGCTGGTGGTACAGTTTCGGTAAATCAGTGGAAGAATGAGATGCCAGCGTGAGAAAACGAAAGGGTAAAGATAAATATCAGTTGGCTGGAAAAAATAATGACTATGAAGACGCCCAAAAAATAAGAAACTCAATGTCAGATGACTCAAACAGGTGGGAGAATACGCAGACACTTAGAAAAGTAGGATATACTCGTGAAATTTATCTGAAGTATAAGTAGCAGCAGGGAATTAGTAACTAATCGGATATTCTGAATTTATCGTCCCTCACAGACAGGGGAAGGTTTACACATTAAGGGAGATGAGATGCTTCGGTAACAGGTTGGAATGAGAGATAGGACATGAGTAGGAAACCATGAATGGAAGGGGACTGAATATCAGAAATGGAGTAAATTAGGACTTTAGGATGTCGGCCATCAAGGAATTAAATACCAGCAAGTGTTCAAATAGCAGTGTGCCGACGGCATTTGAGGCATGGAAGATGCCCAACAAATCCAGTGATGAAAAACTCCAGGGAGGTGTCCGCGGAAATGGCCAAAAAATGTTTTCGGTCCGTAAGTGGAATAATTTGTGACAGGATTTAAACGAATAGGAATAGGGTGAAAAATTGTTCATGGGCACGTAGCCAGAGCGATCGTGGAGACCAAAGTATATGTAAAAATGATAGTAGAGCACATGAAGCATAAGGAAGGAGTTAACACCTGGCAATAAACATAGGAATGGGTGAAGTTTCTATGGAGGGATCATGTGTCATCAGCCGTCAGCAAGGCTGCACGAAACTGATCTAGAGCAAAGGATGGAAATGGGACTCTGGTGTAGATATAAGGCAAAATGGACCAGAGGACATAGCGGTGTGGCTTTCATGCCTATAGTATGATAAAGTCAGAGATATATCAAACGAGTAACAATTCTGGAGGTGGAGAGAAATACTGCTAGAAAAACAGAGGAAGAGGATTGATGAAGGGAAAGCTGGACAGCAGTGAACACAGTGTAATGAATGAACAATGCTATACTGACACAGAAGTTATAGCAGACCAATCTGCGATGTTGAGCTTCAGCAATTACAGGGTCTGTGGTACACGAAAATGGTGGTGGAGTACGTTGACGGATATGGGTGCGTTATAGTGACCACCACATGGGTGGAACATGCAATGGCATCACAGGGATGGAATGTAGTACCGAAGAATCCATGCAGAGGACGTGGTTTGAGCGGCAGATATAGAATAAAATAAATTGACTGACCAAAAAAGTGATAAGGTTGGCGTTTTTACGCAGACGAAGGTGGAAGAGCAGACGAATGACATATGGAGGAGGAGAGGGAATTGCCAAATTGGTGATGAAGGAGGTTGTCGGAGGAAAGCTGGTAGGTGATCAGAAAATCAATCACTTCATTTTAGGCAGGTGGTAATATTCCAGCGTGCAAACGGTAACTTGGGATAAGACAACCTGAAAAACACAGCAATGGTGGAGGCAGAGTCGACTGGCTTACGAGGGTGGTAGTGAAGAAGGTAGAAGGCAGGTGTACAGTTTTTCGATGATTATTCAGGTAGGTATCATGCAATTGCTGTGGAGGGTCGGAGATGAGGGACAAATATGCCTGAAGTGTGTCCTTGTGGGGAAGAAAATGCAACGAAAGATCAGAATAAACCGATGGACGTGCACAGTAGAGGAAAAGCGGACTATCGAGGACTGCGGATAATCGACAGTTACATCAATGACTGCTGAAGGGTTGCAAAGAAATGCTTCAGTGGAGGATGTGCATGACTTTTATGATTAGGAAGTGGGCTGGGACAACAACTGTGCAAATGTGTGAATGTACCGAAAGCAGCTGCAATTTGTGTCCCGAGAGATAGATGAAATTTCAAGTAGAACAGGTGATTAGTCAGGTGCGAATCTTATGGAGTACAGGTAAGAGGGAGTAGAGCAAAAAGTGATAGACTGGTGGTATGGGAGATCACTATGCTCCGGTAAAAGATGGTGGTGGCTAGATGAAAGAGGTATATGTAGATGACTTCATCATTGGAGTGGGAAGCACTTACCGGGCGTAAAATGCGGAATGATAGTGGTAACTCTGACTGGGTGCTGAAGGAGAACCAACGAAGATGAGTGAGTACAGTACAAATTCCATGATTGCAGCAGTTGAACGAGCATAAAAGCAGTAGATTTGCAGTCCGCAACGGGTGCCAGAGGATAGGACCGACTGTGCGCTGGACACCCAATCTGAAAGCTACTTCTGGCGATAGGAGGTTCGATCCACCAGCCTGGTTGCACCCGCACGTCGTTGCAGGCCTCCTGCGCGCCCGAAGCGCGCCGGCCTAGGTGTCGGGGCTGACGGCGCCTTGGACAGTTTGGATGAAACAGTGAGCAACGCTGTATTTTTTACGTCATGGATAGCATAGCCGGGGGATGTTTTGGAGGGGCAGGGAGAACGAGGATAATAAACACAGGTACTGGTGAGCGGACCAGTGACGGGTTTGCATCCAAAAGCGATAGAACGAATAGTGACCGGCGTAGTATCAAGGACGACTGGACATTTAAGAATGGTATATTCATATAGACTTAGAACCAGAAATGGGAAATAGGAGGAGGAGCGCAGTCTGGGCGGGTCACAGATGAGGACCGGCATTCAATGGCTGGCATGGAAGGAGTCTAGGCAAAGTCAGGCTGAGCGGATGGATGAAGGTCACTGATGGTGGCGGTTGGTCCCGTGGCAAGGGGCGGATGGGTTGCAAACATCGTGAAGTGTGTAATGCACAATCACTACAAGTCGAACTGGAATGCTACTTCAAGCGCAAGAGCCTCACAGAGCTTACAGTACGAGAAACTTTATGTGGGATGTGGTAGGTGCACGTTATAAGAGAGTGATATGTAACATGTTAGGGCTTCATGTAGGAAAAATGTAGGAGGCAAATTCAAATCAGGGAAGATGGGGGTATGGTGGGTTTTCGAATATGCTCTGAAAGCAGGACTATGCTTGGGAAAGAAATATGAGCGGGAGGGAAGATGACCAACTAGAATTTCACCAGATTGTTCAATAAGATCGTGGGCTACTGCAATAGAGTCGTTAACGAGGTGATATTGATAGAGTGCGGGTGTGCGAGAGGGACTTTCGCTTAGGTGCGATGGACTAATCTGGAGAATGGTAGACACACCCTAATAATACAGCAGTGGGAATCGTTTACTTGTTCCGGGTAGTAGAACGGTTGCCGAGATATTATGGCGAATGCAGTCTAGGCAACGGCCACCTCGCCTGGATTGGTGGGAGCTAGAAAATCTATAACACCCAGCAGTGCTTATGTGATCAAGATGGGAATGCTCAGACAGCCATGTTTCGGTCACTAGGATTGTGTCGCGGTTGGCCAATAGCAATAAAGTCCCCTATTGGGTAATTTTTTCTGGTTACTGAGCGGCTGTTAGTAACAACGGGCAGCAGCTCAGGAGTTGACCGAGAGAAACGATTATGTGAGCCACGTAGTATAGGTGGAGGGGCCTGACATGGCAAGGTGAAAAATTGAGAGCAACCGTTTTATCAGGTTTTCAGGGGTATTTCAGGGTGCAAAGTGCCTAAGGGCGTGGCACTGAGGACCGAGTGATCAATATGGGCTAGGTGGCTCCTTGTGTTATTAGATCAAGGAAGGCCTACGATGCTGTGGCGCCCGGCTGTGCCAACATGCGATGGAGGTGGATTTATAGCAGTAGAAGGATTGGATGTCTTGGAGGGAGTACTGCTAATAGAAGCTCAAGGAAGGGGCTGCAAGCAGGAGAGCCAGTGAGAGAAAAGCCCCGGTTGCTTCAGAACGTGGCATAAACAGTGATAATCTTTTAATGGATCCAAGGTTATCGGTGGAAACTATATAGGATCGGGGCACCGAGTTAGCTGATGTACGATTGGGAGAAACACTCGGTGTTGCTTGAGACGGAGTAGCTGTTTGTTGGGAGGATGCACAGGATACGGCTGCACCATGGGCTCCCGCAAGACCCTGCAGGAGCTCGTTTTTGATTGTGCCAGGATAGGCAGGATAGTGACTGGTTGAATCATAAAGGTCATTAACTTGCAGTCCGGAGGTTGGTGAGTTAGACGGGAAGTCCGGAAACCTCAGAGCTGCAGTTGTCTAAGTGAAGAATGCCGCCGAGGGGAAAGACCAGGGCAGACGATACTATGTACGGCGGAAGCTCGCGTGATAGTCAGAGTTGTTTGAGAACCTGGGCATACTGGCCGTGAGGGATAGTGGGAGCGGTGGAAAATGAGTGGGGATTAGACGGCTAGTGTGCCAGGTAGTAATCCACGGGAGGATAACGGCCCGTCCTAGGATGGAAAGTCGAAAGGGTAGGTCGCGTCCAGTGCTGCATCAGTGGATGGTTGCGGAGGGCATACGGGCTAGATCCAAGCAGGTACGGAGGAGGCGTGGGGAGGTAAGGAAGGCGGAGGAGTATATGGATCGGCTAGCTAGTGTGACTTCTAGGTAGCTTTTTGTGGCTTTTTGCATCCGGGAGGATAGCCATGGAGTCGAATTTGGGAAGGCTGGCTGATTTGTTTCAGCGGTGGCGAAGGCTTTGCGCGTTTATTTTGCTTTGGGAATGGTCCTCCGAAATGGGAGCAGAGTAATGTAATTTCCGGACATTTTGGGAAAGGTTGCTTAGGGGAGGCTTTGGGTTTACGGCCCAAGTCTAAATTTTGGGGCTCGTTTACCCTAGGCCGCTGTGGAAGTTTGGCACTGTTGTCCTCCATGCTGCTGCATAATAACATGTCCGACGTTGTCGGGTGCAAAATGCGGGCTGCATCTACTGCCGGTGTGGAGTTGTTTAGTTTGCAATCATGAATGTGTTCTGAGCGGTATATCTCTCACTGAAGAGCAGTTTTATCAGTCGATTCCTGATACCCTTAAATAAGCAGGCTGTGCCTAAATAGCTGTAAACGCACTTAGACCGCCTGGCCGGGATATAGTTAGGAAACCGAATTAAGATTGGGCAATCGTTACTTGGGGAAGCCTAGCGAAGCCCTTTTATTTGATAGGGAATCTGGTTCATGCCCCAAGCATTATGGCGGATCCTCTCGACTGGCTCCATTAGATTTTTACCGGGTACTTTGAATAATGTAGCATTACGAGAGTTTGTGATTCGCCTCAGAAACTCCGGCGCGATGGAGTCTACATATCGCCCAGCATCCACTAGGCTGTGGGGTTCCGATAATTTGTCTCCGCAATATCCGAGAGGAGAGCGAGCTTGGAGATGGAGTCCCCAGTTATGGAATGTGTGGACAGTCCGTTGTCCAGTAGTTGTGAAGTGGTGTTTTAAGGGCTTAGTTTATCAGAAGGACGAGGCGTGATGAACTGTTTGTAGTTTGTTCCGGATGACATTTAATAAGTCCAAAAATAAGCCAGATGGTCAGCATGTCAATAATTTTTTGACAGGTAATATTTGCAAGGCAATCGGGAGTAGAAACCATTAGCTGCCATGATGGGGTGATGCTCCCTACAAAATTTTCAAAGTCTGAATGATTTTCTGAACTTTTTGGGTACACAGAGATGTGACGGCACTTCATTATCGTGAGTAGTAGGTTTAAAAACCTACAGTTGGAGTCTACAGGGCAGTGAAGCCCCGTCTGCAGGGTCCCTTGCAGCACACAGCCCGTTCGTAACATCGGTTTTCGGCCGGTTTTCTGTTGGTTCGCTTGATAACAGTTTTGCCAGAGAGAATATTATATATTCGGAAAGGAAGCAAAGAGGCGACCATGAAAACGTAGAAATTGCTCTGAAACGTTACCACACCTTGCGGTGCTTTCTTCGTGAAGCTTTTGTTTAAGTGGCTCAATGCCAGCCTTGTGGCAGTAATCGCTGAAAGCGGCTCTCGAAAGCGGTTTGGCTTCGCGCCATGTGGTATGAGGGATTTGGTGATTGCACTTCATCGCTGGGAAAGTTCTTCAGGATTCTTTGTGTGCTGACATATTTTTGAAACTGTACTGTGTTTCATCCAATACACCTCGAAAACAAGTAGCAGTATTCAAGGTTCAGTCGTTTTGCGGTACACGCTGGTAGTACTGTCACACGGATTTCAATACTGTTGTTTATAATTATCCAATATCGGTTTCTGTAGGACAAGCCACTGAAGTCTGTGGGCGAGGTCTCATAGGTTTATACTCTTGTGGAATAACAAATGGCTATATCTTTGGGTTATTCCATGAAGCACAGGAGAACATGATGAACATATGGTGGACTTACTGCGACTTGTGATAGTCAACAGTCATTAGGTGCATTGCAGCTTTTTTAGACCTGTTTTATGCTAACGGAGGGGCTGTGCAAAAGAATTCAACAACAGTCGAGGAACCAAGTTCGTCCACGGAATAAGTGGTGGTTTCCTCGCGTGTCACGACGACATCCGGTGTCGAAACGGGTCGTGTGGACGCAGTGAGCACGTTAAACCATGCGATAACACCATTGCCTGCTGTCCCGGAATACTACGATGGAGGAACGAATCTTAAAGGAAGAAAACCCGCATCAGAAGTCCATGTGATTATCACTTTCAAGGGCAAAATGGCATTTTTAAATACGTATGCCAATATAGAAGCGGTGTAACGGACTCCTGGCAGTCATTGAGATACGTGTAACACAATCAAAACAAAAAAAAACGACAAGCGCCCAATTTTGGTTTTTCAGTACGGTTCTTTAAAAAACAATCATGAATATGACAAAAACTGTACAAACCTCAGCGGTGATCGCTCCGTGAATCACAGTCTGCCAAGTGCGAGCAAATTTAGGTTCGCTTGAGGTTCAAGCGGTCAAGTCAACAAAATGCCTACGGGGACTGGGGGTCAAGGGTCATAAAACGAATCAACGCACGCACCAGTCGGCGGGCACCTAAGGCCAATTTCCGGTGTGTGCAGATCTACTCCTGAGGGGTTTGTCGGACAGTGACGTCTACAAGCACTTTCAGCAGTGCTCTGTCAATGACAACGATCGTGGGATGGCCGGGAGAAAAATGCAAAGTTTTGTTTATTATGCGTTACCACCGAGTCAAAGCAGCCTCTCGTTAGTAGTTCAGCCATGGTGAAACATAAAAACACAGTCCGTTATTGCCTAATTCATGTTCAGCATAAGTGTTCCGCTATATCTTTTGTTTAGTTTATGTAGTATTCTAAACGGCGAAAATATTGCAAAAATAAATTGTTCATTTTCGCAAGTGCACAAAATCTACCCCTCGTTTTTGCTTCCTTCTCTTTATCCACAGGCCAAAGATGAATTGAGGGAATACGAGGATCCTGTACACATTCGGCATAAATTCATATAGTCCTACTTTCCCCATTTTATTCCAATATATTTCTTTCTGTTTCATTTTATAAGTGGTTTACTTTAAGCTCAGCAAAAAAGGAAGGTAAGAGGTTGTTAGAGTGATTACCTTGTAGTGATGGCAGAAGTAGGTAAATGGAGACTTTGGTTGAGGGAAGTGGAGGAAAATAATGATAAATGAGCGAATAATAATAATAAGATAATAAAAATAAGAAGTAATGACAGCATACCCTGCGTTCCATAAAATGGGCTGTAACCACCCTGTAAGTCGCCGCTATAGCACAAGCCCTCCGAAATCCGGCCAAAATCTGCTCCAAAGCCACCCCGAAAACAATACAAGACCGGGCAAAAAACGGATTTATCTCGGAGTTGTTTTGCTAAGAGGGCAAATCGTACTGGAAGATGGTCTCCAGCAGCCCGGCTGAGGCGCGAGACACTCAGTCGGGTATGTAAACCCCAGGTACGAAACAGCGATGGTACTCTATAGAAAGTCGAGCGAGGTGATCGCAATCCAGGTTGACAGGAAGTTTACACTTATAAAAAATAATGAATGGGTTTCGGCTGAAGAGGAGTAGATAACAAATTGATGCTTTCTAGCCGGGAATCAACAAGCTTTTAGTGTGCAGGGTTGCCTTGGGTAGTTAAAGGTAGGCTTGAACTGAGGGTTATTGGAAAGGGCTTGTGCTGGCGCTTCGCGATTATAAATAGCCAACTCACAGTAAAGTGGCGTAGCTGATACCTCTAACAATTCGGTGCCCTAGAGCTTATAGCCAGTGCTGCTCAGAAAGGCACAAATACTACCCCAGATGATGGAAACAGCAAAGAAATAAAAAGGGGACAAACTTGTTTCTCCTCTAGGCGACCTGTAGAATCGCTCAGAAGCATGTGCAAAATGTTACGGCGGCTGGAATAGTGAAGCATCAGAGAATAGACGTTCACTATAGAAGAGGCAGCTGGACGGTGGCAAGAAGAATTCAGATTTAACACAGTTTCAAAACTGTCAGTTGAGCGGGCCGTCGCCGGAGAAACGGAACTGGGGTGGAAATACACGGTTATGGCAGTAGCGAATTGTGTAAGGAAGGGAGTATGTGAGAGATCAATAAAGACAGGTAAGGGTTGATTGTAAGGCCAAGAATTACACTGAAAGGTCATGACCCACGGCTTTTGTTTTAAGTGGCAAAATATGGCGAGGTACTGAAGATTACACTTTGAAGTTTGAGAAACGCAATCAAAGAATGCACTAAGTCGGATCGCATTCATTGTACCCCGGTTGCACAAGAAAACTAACTAAGTCAGGAAATGTAAAACCACTGAACAGGATCTTTCATCCCACCCAACTATGCCAAGATACTCAATTCTCCGTGGAAACATGACAACCGATGTTACTCCTCGGAAACTCAGTGAGCCAAGATCTTGCAAAACATCCACGATGGCGTAGACGTCGAAAGGTCGAGATTTTAAATTTGGAAGTTTCCGCAAGATTTCTGAGGTGAAATTACTCAATTCAGAAGGAGGCTTCAAATATTCGACTGCGAAGTTAAAGGAGTCAAGGTCACCCGAGACGTCGTGGTCAAACCTAGGGGCATGATTCTTACGTACACAAATAAAAGTGGAAATCATCATTTACGTACAGACGACGTTTCCTCGGCTGGTCATAGAGCTCTCGCTAGCCAATCTTTAATCTCGTTGATCACAAAGCACGGAAACCTTGATAGAACAGGCAGTGATCACTAGGCCATTCTTCTCCTTATGAGGCTTCCACTAGAAAGGATCAACTAACGGGTGGGGTTATTAGCAGAGGATTGCGCTTGCCCGGTCACTCAGTGCACCACCATGCGCCAGGTTACCTTGTGGGGATTCTGGGCCTTGCATAAGGTCGTGAGCGTATAAAAATGCGCACAAAGAACCGTCAAAAAGGGTGCCTTCAGACCTCCGCAAATTGAGCGGATGGTTGGAGCCTACGTTCCGTGGCTGCGGGAAGAGTGGTACTGAGGGTAACTGCATGCAAGCGCTCTGCACTGAAACATTAGGAAAGATACTAAATATACGTTTAGATGCAAGCTGTCCCTGATTGATCTAACAAAAGCAAACAGCCACAGCGACGCATATGAACCACAACCCTGCCCGCGGCTGTGCAAAGGTGCTTACGAGAGTATCAAAGTCACCATACACAAGCGGCAACCCAAGAAAGCCTCAGGACTGATTAGGTATATATATATATTATGGAAGCCGACGCGATTTGCACCAGGGCAGCGAAGATCGCGTGAACACTTTGGAGGACGATACTGTCGGGGAATACCTGAGGGCCATAAAAGACCCTTGAATACCTTCCAGAACAGGCTAGCACTCTTGAAACGAAGGAGTAGGAAGTGCAAACCAGTGCAAAGGAGGGCTCCAGTAGCCATGGCCATCGAAAGTTAGGACCTCAGCCGGAACCTTCAGAAACCTTCCTACAGGCAACTAACATGAATCCTTTATACAAAGAGTCGAATGGAGACGATGAGCACTTTGCAAACTTCTAAGAGAGTGCCTAAGCCCAAATTGATCAAATGGGTGAGAAAGGTATCAGAGAATTTCTGTGGTTATATACATTCGAAAGGCTCAAGGGGGATGCAACGGGTCTGCTCTGTAATAAGGCTCACGGTATCACCACTGATGGCCGGAGCAAAGCGGACGCGTGAGTGAATACTTTGGTAGTGAACGCAGAATGGATAGTGGGGTACTAGTTGACTTGATGTCGGTGCATTCTCCGTCGGATTTAACCAAACCAAATTTTCCAGGGGGAACGGTGCATAAGTACTCACAGCGACCGAATGTCCGTAAGTCGGCGGGTCCAGTTAACATCCATCCGGCCATCATCAAGGCGATGGGAGATATCATAGCTCCACCGTTATGCAAACTTTACAGGTCCGCGCTGGACCAGTGTAAGCTGCCTCAGGATTCGAAGAGCGTGGTGGTCTTGGCAATACGCGAGAGAAGACCTAAGTCGGCTATGGATAACTACAGGCTGATAGGCCCAACTAGCATCTTTTGCAAAGTTCTCGGGAAGGTCATCTGTAAGACACGTTTGAGCAATGCGTAGCCAAATTCGCAACGGATCCCCAAATTAAAAAGCAATTATCCGTGAAATCCTACGATACTACTTTATAAGATGAACAATGACACCAAAACAGATAAAAACCTCAATTATGCAATCACAAGGACTCAACAAACGAGAACCTAATTGCGGCGTGCTAGAAAGGAGCACGTGCGTCACGCAGGTCCAGAACAAGGAAATGACAAAGTAGCGTTCTGGGCGCGAACATACAAGCGTTTGTCCGCAAAGATAAACGGTGTAAAAAACGAGTCATTAGTGTGAATTAGTGAGTGATGTTAGGGAAACTTGGAAACTGCAGTGGATTTTGTGGGATTTTCCACGACCGGTTGTTACACCGCCCACCAAAATCCTCCAGAAACTTAGGAGAGTCAAACGTTTGGAATGAGGGTACCGATTCTTCCTACTTACCTAGACCCTGCTCTCAGTGCTCGTGCCTAATACCTTGTCTTCAACGTTCTACTCGCGGTCGCCTTTGATCCGGTTGCCACACCGACGCAAGGTTACTAAACGTCGTCCATGAAAACTGCTGATCGATGGCGGGCGTGAAGGCGAAACATGGGTGTTGTCCCCGGGTGAGCCGTTGCTTCTCGGAAGCGTGTGTTTGTGTGTGTGTGTGGATGGGTGGGTGTGGGTGTCATGGGTGAGCACCCTGGCGCATGGGCGAATAGTGGCGACCATTACTTACGGGGGAGGCCTTCCTTGATGTCCGGGATAAACGAGGAACAATCAGCCCTGCAGCGTGTTGTGATGGTGGCCATGGAGTATAAATGTGTATTGTGTAGGTGTGATTGGTGTGTTTCTGGGAATATGATAGGATCACGGCTGCTACTGCATATGCCAAAGGCCTTCTGTAACGTCAACGAAAACGGCGGGCACTGCAACGTGTTTGATGGAGATCACGAAGTATGAACGTGTATCACGTAAGTGAGTACATGTCACGGTGTATGGTGGTTCAGTACATCAGTATGTCGTGAATGCCCCCACACACGGTTTTTTTTAACTATCTCGAAGAAGCGTGTGGGATAGTCCACTGCGTTTCCTTGTTATCGGCTTCTCCGTCTTTACTCTGTAAGAGGTTGATACTGCGGACTTCGCGGATTAGCCTTCCGTGGGCGGTCTTCACCCCCACAGTCCTCATCATTTCGTCGGAGCTTCTATAACCACGTCCGAAGGCCACGGGCTGAAGTATAATGATGTAATAATACAATAATAGTTTATTTCGAAGAAGCCCGAAGCATGCCTTACGCATAATCACAATTTTACAAGCGACAAAACTGACGGACAAAATTCAATAACTGTTTAGAAATACGTAACACAAAGGGAGGGAAGGAAGAAACAGGGGAGGGATGAGACGGAGATAAGTGTATGCACACCAAGGAATAATGTAGGGAATTGAAGTGAACCCGGAGGTGGATTCAAATATGGGCCCGGTGAATTTGAGGGTCAAAATCAGATGGAGCAGCCTGATGAGCCAAGTAGGGGGGGGGGGGACGGAGCCTTGAATTCTTACATGAGGACGACTGAAAATCGGCATGAGAAACTATCATTACGAGAAACGATGAAAAAGCAAGGAAGAAAGAAGAGAAGAATAGAAGAACAAAAAACGAATTGTGTGGTTGGGAGCTAGGTGGCCATGAACTACGCTTTATTGCACCAAACGGACGGTGTCAATTTGAAAAAAGGGAGCTGGCAACGCAATGCTCAAAGAGTGAGTGAAATACCGCGGAAGGATAGAGATACGGTAAACGTGAGACGCAGTTACGGACGAGGAGGAAGCATATCATGATGGGCCGAAGCATGGTGGCAAAGAATTGGCCGGCGAAGAACTGAAGGAGGCAGGGAAAATGTGTGGATACGAATATATATATATATATATATATATATATATATATATATATAAGAGCATAAGCAAATAGAAGTGAAGGGACGGGACACGGAAGTAGCAGTGGTTAGACGAGACATGTAGGGCTGGGTCAAGTGGTGCGGAAGTGACTTCGATAAACCCTGATAAATTTGTTTATGTCAAGTGAACATGGGGGAACAACAGAAAAAGGGAACCAACTTTGGAAGCACAGAAGTGATGGCTGTGAGAAGAAGTTGACAAACTAGGGAATATGGGGAAAGGATCGACGAACACAGGTAAAAGTGAATCTGACAGTCTGGTTATTGCAGGTGTGGCAAGTGGTGACGGTCAAACACGGGTGAAGCGTTGATAAATGGACGTACACTATGCAGCAAGAAGATGGCCGCGAAAATTGCTGGAGAACGCTGGGCGAATGGAAGTATGGGGCGGTTGTAAAGGTGTAAAAGATCACAGGGAAGGGTTACTAGGAGGTTAGAAGAACTGTGGTACGAAGAGGCATCAGTTGTAACAGCGAATAACATGGAAAAAATAAGGAATTGGAGGGTCAGAAAGCTCAGGTGACGGCAGATCAGACGGTTTGAAACTGTAGGTGAGAATGATGATGTTACGATGACATTATACTGAGTGGAACAAGGAAAAGCAGCCCAGCCTGAAAGGCACAACGAAGATGCTTGTGGCGAGCAATCTACGAAGCATACGAGTGTTGACCAAATAAAACCAGGTAAGAGATAACCAATCAGATTGTTTCACTGTTGATGACACAGGATGAAGACCAAGAAGAAGAAAAGAATCTGGACGGGAAGGTCTATGCTGGAACAAACATGCACGAAAAATGGTTGTGCGTCGGAGTTGGAAGGCTTGGACTGGATAGGTGCGTACTTACAAACCATTGCACCAATGGATTTGGCCAGGAGCTGCTAATTGGTTCACTGCCTAAGAGGGCGATCCACGGAAGAATTACGAATTCAGACATGAAGAATATGGAGGTGGTAAAAAGAATAAATTTGGTCGTAAAATATGCAAAGGTTGGAACGGCCAGTTCTTATGTGCTGATTGGTCATGGTTACGGATGTGTCTGGTGCGTAATGGTGGGAGGTATAAGATGGACAAAAAAGGATATCGCAAAATGGCAGCTAGTGAGACTTGCGATCAGTGAGCTTTATAGGCATATGGAGGTGCCAAGTGAATACTGATTAGGAGCCGACGATGGCGAAATGGATGGAAAAGAACATATTTCGGGCTCAGGCCGGGAAAAATGGATAGGGCGACGGTGACATTGTCATTGTGAAACACGATAGGAACAAAAACAGAACGGATGGGTGTGCATACAGAGGTACAGCGACACGGAAGGGAAGCGATAAGAGTGCTGACAAGAACGATGGATGAGCGAAACGTGGCGGAAGAATGAAAGGAGCATGCGGTCGCAACGGACACTGATAAATGCAGTATGGAGAGGAGAGTTTGAGCTTGCAATCCGCAACCGGCGCTAGATGGTGAGGCTGACCGTACGCTGGATAACAAACCTGAAAATCACTTCGTGAAGTGAATGCATGAGGTGTGATCCACCGGCATAATTGCGCTCGCACATCATTGCAGACGGTCTGCAGGCCTGATGTGCGCCGGCCGAAGCGGGGTGCCTGGCCGCGCCCCGCAACGTTGGGATTGACGTCGGCGTTCATTGATGGCTGAGAAACCACGGAAAGGGTATCTGGCCCAGGACCAACTGGACAGGTTGTGGAAACTTGGGCAACAGAGCCAACGGGAACAGCGATCGACAGACGGCCATAAGGCATTATCATCGGGGTGCACCAGCCAGCAAGGTGGTCAGTGTAAAGCCCGAGGGGGCCGACTAGTGAGCGTTCGTCTGCGATCATCACTACTTCCCCAACCTTGAATGGTCTTGCTTTGACCAACCACTTCTGCCGAGCTTGCAGAGCCGGTAGGTACTCCCGAAGCCACCGCCTCCAGAAAACCTTGGCAAGATAGTTTGCCTGCTTCCATCCGTGGAGGTAGCTCCCACGATAGTTTGTCGGCCCTTGGAAACCCTCGTTCGATCTTAACATCAATGAGTCGTTCGAGGTGAGCGCCAGATGGGTGGGGTCGCCGTTGGTTACTGGAACCAGGGGGCGGTTGTTCAGAATTCTCTCGACCTCAGTCATGACAGTGTTCATCGTCTCATCGTCGGGTCGCTGTTGCTCAGTGATCGGCAGCAATATTCACTTGGTAGACCGAATCAAGCGTTCCCATGCGCCACTGTGATGACTGGCCCGCGGGGGATTGAAGTGCCACCGTATACCACAGGCCACGGTTCGATCCTGCAGTTCGTCCTCGTTCATGTTTTTGTGCCAGTTCTGCAATTCCCGGCGGGCCCCCACACAGTTTGACCCATCGTCGGAGTATATATCTGCCGGTACTCCTCTCTGGTTGATAAACCACTGCAAGGCCCGTAGGAAAGAGTCGGTTGTCATTGAGCGCGCAACTTCTAAGTGCACAACACGTGGATTCATGCATGTCATGATACAAATCTGACCAATCGTGACAAAATGAATGTCGCTTCGAAGACCGTGGCCGTTATCACCAGGCTTTTATCTCCAGTTCCAATTCCGGGGAGGGATTTTTTCATACATAGGCCAGGCTTGTTTAGGCATTTGCGGGAACTTCACTCCTCCTGCCCACGTGTCGATTTGCGGAAGTTGGTCGCACCGCGGGAGCACAGATCGGCTGGATTATCGCAAGACCTGACATGCTTCCACTGGTTCGTGGCCGATTCATCGTGGATAATCGTGAGTCGGTCAGCCACAAAAGTACTGAACGGGCTCCGGGCGTTGTTAATGTAGTACAGTACTATCGTCGAGTCCGTCCAGAAACTGGCCGACCGAGTGTAGAAGTTGAAGCATCTCTTTACCGCTTGTACCTCCCTGACCGCTAACATGGCTGCGCTGAGTTCAAGGCGCGGGATCGAAACCGCCCTCAGTGGGGCAACGCGGGCTTTGGCAAACAGGATCCTCGTAGCATACTGGCCATCTCCCGTGCACCATCGTCCGCATATACCACGGCTTCGTAACCGACCTCGGATGCGTCAGGAAAGGCGTGCAGTTCACCTGTCCGTGTTGCATGACCAGGAGCCAAATACTGCGGAATCCTCACGTCCCCTAATTTCTTCAAGTTGTTCGAAAGTTCTTCCCAGTCCATCCGGTCTTCTCGATCCAGTGACTGGTCCCAATCGACGCTCTTACGGCACAGTCACTGCAACAGGATCTTTCCGGGTAACAACCAAGGTGAGATGAAACCGAGCGGGTCGAACAAACTAGAGACAGCGGATAGTATACCTCGACGGGTTACCGGCAGCTCGCGAACGCTTAGCTCGAAAACGAAGTCGTCCGTTTCCACGTTCCAAAGTATCCCTAGAGTGCGTTTGGTAAGGAAAGGAGAGCCGTCGAAATCTCTGACCCTTTCGACCCTCCCGTGGTGCAGCATGACTTCGAGCACTTCTGAAGCGTTCGATATCCATTTCGTCAAAAGGAGGCCACCCTCTTCTAGCAATCCTGTTGGGCCTCTGAATTGCGCTAGAGCCGTGTCTACATCATCGAATGACCCGAGATAGTCGTCGACGTAGAAATGTTTGCTTACGCTATCTGCCACCGACCGGTGAATCAAATCTCCACGCTTGTTCGCAGATTCCCGAAAGGCGTAGTTCGCACAGAACGGTGATGATATGGCTCCGAAGGAGTGCACGATTATCACAATTTACCACCTCGTCGTCCCGAACGTTCTATTCCCACCACAAGAAACGCAACGCATATGGTTGGTCCAAGGCTGATATTTCGGCTGTTCCCGAGCAGTAGTTTCAAACTGGCTAGTGCTAGATTTTCTTGCTCGGATACCGTCCCGGATGAGTCGGCCAAATCCATTGTCGGCTATCTTGGTTCGCCTGTCCAATCATTCGGTCAGGTCTTCGAATTTAGCCTCACGGTCGCCTCGGCTTATACGTTCCGCCTCTTCCGCCCACCGACCTTGTAGTTCGGGAGAAAGGTGACGGACTATGACTTCTAAGGTGCGCACTGCATTTAAGTCAGCCCTGTAACCTAAATGGTCGAGGGCTATTGAACAGTTCTGCATTCTGATCACCAGGTCGGCCATTGTGTGGACGGCGCTCTTGGTTCTTTCTGCCTCCACCATCAAGCCCTCGATTGGGTTACGGGCTACGTTGAAAGCTTGGCCAAACGGGTCCCTCAGAACCCTCCTTGCTCGTGTGTAGCCCTGTTCCGGGTCGAGCATGATACACCCATCGATGGCTTTCCTTGCTCGGCCTCGACAGTAATGAGTTAGCTAGAGCAGCCCTTGCCCAGGGTCGATTACCTTATTTTCGATGTAATTTTCGAACTGCCTGATGAACTTGCAGTAGTGGTCAGATTGCCCGTCGAAAACTGTCAGTTCTACTCTTGGCAGATCGATCGTTGGTGGCGTTGATGCTTTATATTCAACGACCAATGCAGAGTATCCTATTTCAATCTGTCCTAATCCGTCGGATAAGTCGTAGTAGTTGACCTTCTGCTCACGCTATTTCTGCCTATACTTCTATCTTGCTTACTGGGTCTGTTGCCTAGCTGATAACAGTTGTTGTTCTGGGTCTAATATCCTTGGCTTATATAGATCGACATCCTTACAGACCATATCACCCTCAGTAACACATGAGCTAGCACTGACGGGACTAGGTGATCTATCATTACCTAAAGAATCGAAAGCACCCAAAACCTCCTCAGTGACTTGCCGTATTACTTCCTGTCTAGAATCCAAATGCTTCGATCCCCCTCTTAGCATGCTGCGCATTTATAGTTATAGTTATAGTATATTTCTTGACCGTGGTCAATACACATGCACAAGGCAAGATCAGAGTATACAGCAGTACGTGTCAATGTGAGGTATTCACGAATTCTAAATTTATAAATCACAGCAACCGAAATACACCAGTAAAGTCATGTAGTGTTTGAGTAAACAAAAGTGGTAATGGTTGAGGCGGGAATTTCGAATCGGTTTCGAAATCGCTGGGGGCGGTGTGGATAGCTGGACAGTCGTGGAATTGCTGATATAAGCGAAAAATGGACGGTCACTAACAAGTAACCGGGCGGAAGAGATGCAAAAGAACATTGTTAGAAGTAAATCAAGCGTGGGGCTTTCAAAGTGCAGTCAGAGATACCAGCGGGATACTGGACACTGATCCAGCATTGGGTAACTAATTGTGGGGGAAGCATGTGAAATAAAGGCAAGTGATTCAAAGGTGATAATAAAACGGACCTTTTGTGCAGGTGATTACAGTGTCATATGGAAATTCAAATGAAGGCGAAAAGCTTCGCAGGGACTTCAGTGAACTTTTGAAGAGCATGAATGGTGTATGGACATATAACGAACTATTAAAGAAAAGAAAAGCCGTCAATGAAACGGATTAGTGGAGACAAACGTCAATGGTTCGGCTAGGCAGGAGTTGGAAGAGTGTAAAATGTTTTTTTTGTGTTTGATAGAAAATTGGTAATCAAATTATGGTTGGCTGCAGATGGCTGGTATTCTGTTTCATAAAGACCTTGGTTGCAGGCAGAATGTTGTGGGAAGCAGGTAAAAAAGGGCTGGTTTGACGAAGTTGACAGCTGCGAAGGCTGGGTTCCGGCCATTGATTTCGTACTGCAACGCGGGAAGAATTGAACTGTTGGGTTGGATTATTTGGGAATAGACGTTGAGCGGATGTGTTGATGGTTGCTGTCAGGAATCACCTCTGCGATCCGGTGAGACTTTCATGAGGTTTTGTTAATCCATGTACGGTGCCCCATGTAACGTCAGCAGGCAAGAGTATAGGTTTAAACCATTGATCAAATCGTCCAGTCCTTACGGTAATCCGGAATAAACGTCGATTTGGCCGATGGATACCCAAGTAACCAATGCAATCTGGAAGAGATCAGGAGTGCGGCAGTCTGGAGAGTGTTCCAGCTGTGGGTTATGATTATCGTTTATATGGAAGCAAGAAAATGAACATTTTGTTATCCGAACAGTTAGTTATCGTTTGGCTAGTGGACAGGTCTATTAGGGATCCCTAGACGGAGACTGGTAGCTTTCTAGGGTAGTTGGGTGATAGTAGAGATTTGGGGCGATATCAGGTAGGCGGTGGATGAGGAGAGGGTGTCCGTTTGGGAACCAGGAATAAAACAATAGTAGATGGTATGGTCTGGAAGAAGAATGAGAAAATAGGAAGAAAACAGTCTGGTCAGTTCACCAGCTGTGGTAAAGGACGGCAAACAGTAAAAAAGTAGAAAAACACTGAGTGTTGAAATGAGGATTTTTCATGTGGGGGCAAACGTGCTGGTATTCGGCAGGGGCATACGGATTCCGGTTGGAATGGGGTCTTAACTTACCATGAGCATGTGCGTAGAGAAGTGAAGCCTAGTTACTAAGGAATGGTAATCCGTGTGGCAAGTACGAGAAAGGCACAAAAAAAGCAGGATGGGACGGCTGAGTTCCAGCCTGAGCCAGGAATTAACTGAGAGCGAGCACTCATCGCTAAAGGACGGAACGGTTTTATTTATATATACGCAAATTGTATGTAGTAAAATGGCACAATCTAGTTAGGAAGAGGACAAGTGAGTGGAGCATACCCAAGGTATATATATATATATATAGATGTATACGTGGGTGCGATCATCGGACGCAAAAGACTACGGCAAGGAAAGTGAGATAGAGTGACGCAGCCGAGGATCAACGGTTAAGGGAAAGAAGAACAAAAGTTAAGCACGGGCTCATCGGTGCGGCGGATCCCAAAGGCACATTGAGGCCATGAAACGTGAGACTAAAGGGGAAACGCCTAAGTGTGGCTAGAACTTTCAATGGGAAAGTTAGTATTTCGCCTAGAGTGTTCATTGAGCTGGAGTAAAGACCAAGTTCTGCATGAAATTACAGAAGAACCTTAGCTGGGGGATAGGGTGGGAGCAGAAATGGTAACGTCATAACTGGGTGTTGAGTTCAGTTAGTGAGTCACGCTAAGTGCGATGAATCAGACTGGATTTTCCAGTTCGAAATCGCAGAGGTGGTGAGCGAAGTATGAGTGGTGGGACCTGGTGCGGAAGAGAGGCATTATAAGCTAAGAGATATCACTTTCCTTGCCATGGTCTTTCGCGTCCGACCGCTCTCGCAGGACCCGTCTGATGATCCCACCCACGTATACAGCAATATATGTATTTTATATATACATTTATACATATACATATATATATATACACCTGTTCATATACATGTACATATATATGCATATATATATATATACCTATTCATATATATACATATATATGTGTAGATATATAACATTTTTATATACAATATATATATATATACTCACTACTGTCTATAATTATTAACACAATCATGGTGAGTAACTCAACGCTCCTCGATATCTCTTAGCTTATAATGCCTCTCTTCCGCACCAGGTCCCACCACTCATACTTCGCTCACCACCTCTGCGATTTCGAACTGGAAAATCCAGTCTGATTCATCGCACTTAGCGTGACTCACTAACTGAACTCAACACCCAGTTATGACGTTACCATTTCTGCTCCCACCCTATCCCCCAGCTAAGGTTCTTCTGTAATTTCATGCAGAACTTGGTCTTTACTCCAGCTCAATGAACACTCTAGGCGAAATACTAACTTTCCCATTGAAAGTTCTAGCCACACTTAGGCGTTTCCCCTTTAGTCTCACGTTTCATGGCCTCAACGTGTCTTTCGGATCCGCCGCACCGATGAGCCCGTGCTTAACTTTTGTTCTTCTTTCCCTTAACCGTTGATCCTCGGCTGCGTCACTCTATCTCACTTTCCTTGCCGTAGTCTTTTGCGTCCGACCGCTCTCGCAGGACCCGTCTGATGATCCCACCCACGTATACAGCAATATATGTATTTTATATATACATTTATACATATACATATATATATATACACCTGTTCATATACATGTACATATATATGCATATATATATATATACCTATTCATATATATACATATATATGTGTAGATATATAACATTTTTATATACAATATATATATATATACTCACTACTGTCTATAATTATTAACACAATCATGGTGAGTAACTCAACGCTCCTCGATATCTCTTAGCTTATAATGCCTCTCTTCCGCACCAGGTCCCACCACTCATACTTCGCTCACCACCTCTGCGATTTCGAACTGGAAAATCCAGTCTGATTCATCGCACTTAGCGTGACTCACTAACTGAACTCAACACCCAGTTATGACGTTACCATTTCTGCTCCCACCCTATCCCCCAGCTAAGGTTCTTCTGTAATTTCATGCAGAACTTGGTCTTTACTCCAGCTCAATGAACACTCTAGGCGAAATACTAACTTTCCCATTGAAAGTTCTAGCCACACTTAGGCGTTTCCCCTTTAGTCTCACGTTTCATGGCCTCAATGTGCCTTTGGGATCCGCCGCACCGATGAGCCCGTGCTTAACTTTTGTTCTTCTTTCCCTTAACCGTTGATCCTCGGCTGCGTCACTCTATCTCACTTTCCTTGCCGTAGTCTTTTGCGTCCGATGATCGCACCCACGTATACATCTATATATATATATATATACCTTGGGTATGCTCCACTCACTTGTCCCCTTCCTAACTAGATTGTGCCATTTTACTACATACAATTTGCGTATATATAAATAAAACCGTTCCGTCCTTTAGCGATGAGTGCTCGCTCTCAGTTAATTCCTGGCTCAGGCTGGAACTCAGCCGTCCCATCCTGCTTTTTTTGTGCCTTTCTCGTACTTGCCACACGGATTACCATTCCTTAGTAACTAGGCTTCACTTCTCTACGCACATGCTCATGGTAAGTTAAGACCCCATTCCAACCGGAATCCGTATGCCCCTGCCGAATACCAGCACGTTTGCCCCCACATGAAAAATCCTCATTTTAACACTCAGTGTTTTTCTACTTTTTTACTGTTTGCCGTCCTTTACCACAGCTGGTGAACTGACCAGACTGTTTTCTTCCTATTTTCTCATTCTTCTTCCAGACCATACCATCTACTATTGTTTTATTCCTGGTTCCCAAACGGACACCCTCTCCTCATCCACCGCCTACCTGATATCGCCCCAAATCTCTACTATCACCCAACTACCCTAGAAAGCTACCAGTCTCCGTCTAGGGATCCCTAATAGACCTGTCCACTAGCCAAACGATAACTAACTGTTCGGATAACAAAATGTTCATTTTCTTGCTTCCATATAAACGATAATCATAACCCACAGCTGGAACACTCTCCAGACTGCCGCACTCCTGATCTCTTCCAGATTGCATTGGTTACTTGGGTATCCATCGGCCAAATCGACGTTTATTCCGGATTACCGTAAGGACTGGACGATTTGATCAATGGTTTAAACCTATACTCTTGCCTGCTGACGTTACATGGGGCACCGTACATGGATTAACAAAACCTCATGAAAGTCTCACCGGATCGCAGAGGTGATTCCTGACAGCAACCATCAACACATCCGCTCAACGTCTATTCCCAAATAATCCAACCCAACAGTTCAATTCTTCCCGCGTTGCAGTACGAAATCAATGGCCGGAACCCAGCCTTCGCAGCTGTCAACTTCGTCAAACCAGCCCTTTTTTACCTGCTTCCCACAACATTCTGCCTGCAACCAAGGTCTTTATGAAACAGAATACCAGCCATCTGCAGCCAACCATAATTTGATTACCAATTTTCTATCAAACACAAAAAAAACATTTTACACTCTTCCAACTCCTGCCTAGCCGAACCATTGACGTTTGTCTCCACTAATCCGTTTCATTGACGGCTTTTCTTTTCTTTAATAGTTCGTTATATGTCCATACACCATTCATGCTCTTCAAAAGTTCACTGAAGTCCCTGCGAAGCTTTTCGCCTTCATTTGAATTTCCATATGACACTGTAATCACCTGCACAAAAGGTCCGTTTTATTATCACCTTTGAATCACTTGCCTTTATTTCACATGCTTCCCCCACAATTAGTTACCCAATGCTGGATCAGTGTCCAGTATCCCGCTGGTATCTCTGACTGCACTTTGAAAGCCCCACGCTTGATTTACTTCTAACAATGTTCTTTTGCATCTCTTCCGCCCGGTTACTTGTTAGTGACCGTCCATTTTTCGCTTATATCAGCAATTCCACGACTGTCCAGCTATCCACACCGCCCCCAGCGATTTCGAAACCGATTCGAAATTCCCGCCTCAACCATTACCACTTTTGTTTACTCAAACACTACATGACTTTACTGGTGTATTTCGGTTGCTGTGATTTATAAATTTAGAATTCGTGAATACCTCACATTGACACGTACTGCTGTATACTCTGATCTTGCCTTGTGCATGTGTATTGACCACGGTCAAGAAATATACTATAACTATAACTATAAATGCGCAGCATGCTAAGAGGGGGATCGAAGCATTTGGATTCTAGACAGGAAGTAATACGGCAAGTCACTGAGGAGGTTTTGGGTGCTTTCGATTCTTTAGGTAATGATAGATCACCTAGTCCCGTCAGTGCTAGCTCATGTGTTACTGAGGGTGATATGGTCTGTAAGGATGTCGATCTATATAAGCCAAGGATATTAGACCCAGAACAACAACTGTTATCAGCTAGGCAACAGACCCAGTAAGCAAGATAGAAGTATAGGCAGAAATAGCGTGAGCAGAAGGTCAACTACTACGACTTATCCGACGGATTAGGACAGATTGAAATAGGATACTCTGCATTGGTCGTTGAATATAAAGCATCAACGCCACCAACGATCGATCTGCCAAGAGTAGAACTGACAGTTTTCGACGGGCAATCTGACCACTACTGCAAGTTCATCAGGCAGTTCGAAAATTACATCGAAAATAAGGTAATCGACCCTGGGCAAGGGCTGCTCTAGCTAACTCATTACTGTCGAGGCCGAGCAAGGAAAGCCATCGATGGGTGTATCATGCTCGACCCGGAACAGGGCTACACACGAGCAAGGAGGGTTCTGAGGGACCCGTTTGGCCAAGCTTTCAACGTAGCCCGTAACCCAATCGAGGGCTTGATGGTGGAGGCAGAAAGAACCAAGAGCGCCGTCCACACAATGGCCGACCTGGTGATCAGAATGCAGAACTGTTCAATAGCCCTCGACCATTTAGGTTACAGGGCTGACTTAAATGCAGTGCGCACCTTAGAAGTCATAGTCCGTCACCTTTCTCCCGAACTACAAGGTCGGTGGGCGGAAGAGGCGGAACGTATAAGCCGAGGCGACCGTGAGGCTAAATTCGAAGACCTGACCGAATGATTGGACAGGCGAACCAAGATAGCCGACAATGGATTTGGCCGACTCATCCGGGACGGTATCCGAGCAAGAAAATCTAGCACTAGCCAGTTTGAAACTACTGCTCGGGAACAGCCGAAATATCAGCCTTGGACCAACCATATGCGTTGCGTTTCTTGTGGTGGGAATAGAACGTTCGGGACGACGAGGTGGTAAATTGTGATAATCGTGCACTCCTTCGGAGCCATATCATCACCGTTCTGTGCGAACTACGCCTTTCGGGAATCTGCGAACAAGCGTGGAGATTTGATTCACCGGTCGGTGGCAGATAGCGTAAGCAAACATTTCTACGTCGACGACTATCTCGGGTCATTCGATGATGTAGACACAGCTCTAGCGCAATTCAGAGGCCCAACAGGATTGCTAGAAGAGGGTGGCCTCCTTTTGACGAAATGGATATCGAACGCTTCAGAAGTGCTCGAAGTCATGCTGCACCACGGGAGGGTCGAAAGGGTCAGAGATTTCGACGGCTCTCCTTTCCTTACCAAACGCACTCTAGGGATACTTTGGAACGTGGAAACGGACGACTTCGTTTTCGAGCTAAGCGTTCGCGAGCTGCCGGTAACCCGTCGAGGTATACTATCCGCTGTCTCTAGTTTGTTCGACCCGCTCGGTTTCATCTCACCTTGGTTGTTACCCGGAAAGATCCTGTTGCAGTGACTGTGCCGTAAGAGCGTCGATTGGGACCAGTCACTGGATCGAGAAGACCGGATGGACTGGGAAGAACTTTCGAACAACTTGAAGAAATTAGGGGACGTGAGGATTCCGCAGTATTTGGCTCCTGGTCATGCAACACGGACAGGTGAACTGCACGCCTTTCCTGACGCATCCGAGGTCGGTTACGAAGCCGTGGTATATGCGGACGATGGTGCACGGGAGATGGCCAGTATGCTACGAGGATCCTGTTTGCCAAAGCCCGCGTTGCCCCACTGAGGGCGGTTTCGATCCCGCGCCTTGAACTCAGCGCAGCCATGTTAGCGGTCAGGGAGGTACAAGCGGTAAAGAGATGCTTCAACTTCTACACTCGGTCGGCCAGTTTCTGGACGGACTCGACGATAGTACTGTACTACATTAACAACGCCCGGAGCCCGTTCAGTACTTTTGTGGCTGACCGACTCACGATTATCCACGATGAATCGGCCACGAACCAGTGGAAGCATGTCAGGTCTTGCGATAATCCAGCCGATCTGTGCTCCCGCGGTGCGACCAACTTCCGCAAATCGACACGTGGGCAGGAGGAGTGAAGTTCCCGCAAATGCCTAAACAAGCCTGGCCTATGTATGAAAAAATCCCTCCCCGGAATTGGAACTGGAGATAAAAGCCTGGTGATAACGGCCACGGTCTTCGAAGCGACATTCATTTTGTCACGATTGGTCAGATTTTCCTCCTGGATGAAGACACTTCGTTTCTTAATTTGGTTGGCTTTGTTCAAGGGACATTTGCTAGTTATAGAAGGGATCCGCCCTTCCGGCCGGATAAGAATGGGTCGGATAAGCCTCAATGAACTACGGGCCGCAGAACACCATATATTCAAGACGGTAAAACGAGAGGCTTTTACCCGAGAACTCGGGGGAGCGCAAGAGGAGGGGACCAATCGACAAAGGGGTATCATCTCCGAGAGGCGATTTGAAGCATTAAAACCCCAGACTCATTAACGGACTACTACGGGTAGACGGCAGGCTGACCAACACCCACTGAGGTTTGACACGAAATACACCATATTGGTGCCAGCCCGACGGCTTTTGATAAAGCTAATGATCCAACACGTCCACGCCGTGGAGGGACATGCCGAGGAAAGTCACGTGACGAGCGTCATTCGCAGGCGCCCTTGGTTACGGAGAGGAAGAGCGACTGTAGAACGCGTAATTCGACGTTGTGTACATTGCAGGAGACGCAATGCTGCAGCGGGAAAACAACACATGGCTTCGCTTCAGAATGCAGAGTGACTCCAGGCCGGTGGCCGTTCAGCGACACCGGGTTGAACTATTTCGAGCCCTTTCTGACCGACTGTGGGAGGAGGCTGGATAAACGATATGGTTGTATCATGACATGCATGGAGCCACGTGTTGTGCACTTAGAAGTTGCGCGCTCAATGACAACCGACTCTTTCCTACGGGCCTTGCAGTGGTTTATCAACCAGAGAGGAGTACCGGCAGATATATACTCCGACGATGGGTCAAACTGTGTGGGGGCCCGCCGGGAATTGCAGAACTGGCACAAAAACATGAACGAGGACGAACTGCAGGATCGAACCGTGGCCTGTGGTATACGGTGGCACTTCAATCCCCCGCGGGCCAGTCATCACAGTGGCGCATGGGAACGCTTGATTCGGTCTACCAAGTGAATATTGCTGCCGATCACTGAGCAACAGCGACCCGACGATGAGACGATGAACACTGTCATGACTGAGGTCGAGAGAATTCTGAACAACCGCCCCCTGGTTCCAGCAACCAACGGCGACCCCACCCATCTGGCGCTCACCCCGAACGACTCATTGATGTTAAGATCGAACGAGGGTTTCCAAGGGCCGACAAACCATCGTGGGAGCTACCTCCACGGATGGAAGCAGGCAAACTATCTTGCCAAGGTTTTCTGGAGGCGGTGGCTTCGGGAGTACCTACCGGCTCTGCAAGCTCGGCAGAAGTGGTTGGTCAAAGCAAGACCATTCAAGGTTGGGGAAGTAGTGATGATCGTAGACGATCGCGTACCTTTTAGGACGCGGTCCCTGGGTTTGTTTATAGAAACCATCAAAAGCACTGACTGAATGATAACGAAGGTGAAGGTGAAAACAGCCAACGGAACGCTAATTCGCGACAATCGCAGTATTAGCCTACCCGAGAGTGAAGGCGGAGTATCTGATAACTCTGGGGCCCAATAGACTATTTTGCACTCGTCTTTGAGGTGGGTAAGGTAACCCCATCTATGGAAGCAATCACTATACACTGATGTATCGAACCATCATACACCCCGACGAACGCACACCTACATTATGCAAGTTTATACCACATGGTCTCCGTCAAACACGTTACAGTGCTCACAGTCTTTTGTTGACTTCACAGAAGGCCTTCCCGATATGTGGTGGCACATGCGATTCCGTTTCACATCCAGACACATACGCACATACCCGATGCTTACTATTTCCCGTAACCCCTATCAAACGTGTGACAGTGTTCGCCGTTTGTTTTTGTTGACATTACTGAATGTATTCTATATGTGTGGAAGTAGCGGCGATTACATCATACACACACACGCAAGAGCATACAACCAGAGCATGACGGCCCTTCCAAGGACAGCATCTATGTTTCCCCTTCACGCCTGCCATCGGTCAGTTGTTCTCGTGGAGGGTGTGGAAAAGCCTCGCGCCGGTGTGGCCACCGGATTAGGTGCGACTATGATTAGAACAGTGAAGACAAGCATCAGGCACGCGCACTGACAGCAGGGCCTAAATAGGTGGGATTAATCAGTACCTTTATACCAAAACTTTGATTCTGCTGGGGATTCGGCAGGATTTTGGTGGGCGGTGTAACAACCGGTCGTGGAAAATCCCACAAAATCCACTGCAGTTTCCAAGTTTCCCTAACATCACTCACTAATTCACACTAATGACTCGTTTTTTACACCGTTTATCTTTGCGGACAAACGCTTGTATGTTCGCGCCCAGAACGCTACTTTGTCATTTCCTTGTTCTGGACCTGCGTGACGCACGTGCTCCTTTCTAGCACGCCGCAATTAGGTTCTCGTTTGTTGAGTCCTTGTGATTGCATAATTGAGGTTTTTATCTGTTTTGGTGTCATTGTTCATCTTATAAAGTAGTATCGTAGGATTTCACGGATAATTGCTTTTTAATTTGGGGATCCGTTGCGAATTTGGCTACGCATTGCTCAAACGTGTGTTACGCTGCCTGCTCAGCACAGCTCAGCTTGGGCGCTTGAGGAGTAAGTCTATTCGAACCAACCTCGTGCTTCCTCAGTGAAGTTACTCGATGACCAGATGAAGATAGGCAAATTAAATATGTAACCCTGACTTTATCAAGGAGTTTGACTCGGTCAATCGTCTTCTGTTGCTGAGCAACACAGAGATCTTCGGTACAGGCGGGCAAGCGCATACGTGGCGGGCGGATTTTTTTTCCTGTATCACATTTTGCTTCAAAATAGGAAGCAAGTGCTCCGGTTTGATGAAGGTCGACGATAGCGTACCCCAAGAATCTGCTCAAGGCCCGAATACTATTCCTAATGCTCATTACGGATCTGGCATCCGCCCTTCAATCGCTTAGTTTACTTCTTATGAATGACATGGAAGCTGTAGAATCTGAGTAGGGACGGTGTAGGCATGGATGTAAGAACCGTCCTGGACTGAGCACAAGATTGGGACTCGCCGTTGAATGCTGAAAGAAGCCAGTTGTTTTTAAGTTCAACAGAAGCCTAATTGTCATTCATGATGGGGGCCGTTAAGCATAGACGCAGTAAGAAGGCTTTTATACCCCGTTGCCACCGTGACCAGTGATTTCGAACGGTCGGGCCGATGCAGTGCTACTGCAAAATAAGGCTCGTGATGGGCATCTTAGACTTCGATCAGCACCGTCGTGTTGGAAGTCAAAGATATTCACACCAACTTGCACGGCTATGGTACAGCCCCACTTAGAGAGTAGCGTGCAGGCCAGAATGCTTCTACAAAATGGGCGCCGCAAGCCTGGACCAGGGTCAACGTTTTGCGACGTGGATGGTTGGGGGCAGAGGAGTAAGGTGTGTGAGTGGGGACTATACATTCTGGTACTTTCCTCTTCCAGAGGAGGAGACTTCGAGGGGACCTGAGAAACACCTGGAGTATTGAAAAGACTCCCTAGTCTTAGGCCGGATATTCCATTCCGAATGCCCTCAGACTCCTGAGCAACGGGGCACGATGAGAAGTCGATGAAGGTTCATGCCAGGTTGATCAGAAGATTGCACTTTTTAGCAGCGGGGTATGGGAACGTTGGAATGCTCCGGAGTGCTGTCCCAAGCACCACATGGCATTTACTCCATGACTTTCCATGAAATTCACACAACAGCTAAAGTCACGCCAAATGATGCACAGAGTGCAAATGTGAAACCCCAGATCTGTTATCCAAGGGCCACTACAACCGACGGATTTTGGCTTTTCAAATGAAGTCAAGATTTCACGTGATCATGTCACTGACACAAACCTATTATGTTAACCTCTACACACTGGTAAAATTTCACTGCTGCAGGAATTGTTGTGAAGCGGTACCGATTCCAAAATCCGATTCATGAGCTGGGACCAGGTCCACCCACCTCAAACGTTTTATTCGCTGGGCATGTCTCATCAAACTCACCCAGACCGATGACCAGCCTTCAAAAGCGCACCCTAGCGGGAATTGTGCCATATTCTAAGCATCCAGAAGACTCAAGCTATGCTACACCACAACGAGGGCAGTGGGCTGGCGGAGAGGAAGAACCATATATTGAAAGGGTTTTCAAGGGAGTTTGTTGGTCGCCAAGCATTGCATCATTGCAACATCGTCCTACCGCGTTTCCTCCTGGCAGTAATTGACGCATCCATAAAACAGACGCCTCCTTGCATGCACAGGAAGAGAAATACTTTTGCCGTCTGATAATTTCCTCACTGGTGCTACCACAGAAATGCTGTACATTCTGCTGTTCGTGGTCTGTCTACGCTGTATCCTTCCTCCTTGATCATCGACTGGAGATTTAGCGCTTCAGGCGGCCCAGCGACAACAGAATGGCCATCCAGGCCAGTGTAATGCTTTCCCCACCTATGAACCCGCAGGACAAGTGCAGCTACTTGAGTCCAGACCGCCACACAGGACGAGTGCCAAGCTGTCCATAAGTCATAGAGCAAGCTGTGCTTGATGTCACCTACCGCCTTTTGCCACCCCAAGCTCACGAGTGGTCTTTAGCTGTGCAGGCCAGTCGTTTAAAACTCTCTCTAGACCGAAACCTTGTAAGTCTTTTTGGACTGGGACTTCCGTGAACAACACAAGAGGGTTTGCATTCTGGCTACACGCCCTTTAGAGTGGCATGTCCACGGACCCCAATAAAGCCTAGTATTAACATCGCTACGTGAGTAGGAACCCCGTGGGCTATAGAAGTGTCGGCGCGGTCTACGGCAGATCACTTATTAACTCCACCTCCACCTTAGAGATTCAAGTTCCGCTGACTACGTCGGAGCATCATTCGCTCTGCTCTCGTCAGCTTTTCTCAGGCCATTCACTTCGCCATCATCTCTCTGTCCCTTTGTTGCCGTCATCCATTTTCCATACATCTGTAGCTCACTGCTATGACATACCAAATCCTCTAAACACTTTAAATAACTGCCCCCTCTTTCCAGGCGGCTGCTATTTGGCCCACCTAGAGTATCCTTTTGTAATCGCTTCTCTCCGCCGATTCATACAATCCCTAATAGTAGTGTAGCCCTTCTTCGTGTAAAAAAACTTTTTCCACGTTCAATTTTTTTCCTGCAGTTGTTTCGTTGCACTCTTTCACTCCCTCATACTTATCCCGCCGCTTTCGGCAAATTCCAGCCTGTCTGGTCAAACTCCATCATCTCGTCCCGGCTATCAAAAATCTCAGTTCTTCTTGTGCCCATCAGTATCTCCATTTTGTGCTCTCTACAGTAGGCCCTGTTTGCGTGCATCAGCCCAAGTCATAGCTACTCGCATGATCCTTTCCTAGTTGTATCGTTTGATCACGTACCAAGCAAGCCTCGGGCTACTCGGAAATGAAATATGGCAATCATAATTATCTCAGCTCACAAGATTAAGCCGACAAAATACTGCAGCATCCGGCTGACGCGTCCAGTGTCATTTACGAGGAACAGTGTCGTATCCGTGGGATGCAACAACAGGTAGGCAAGCGGAACCACTTTTCTATTCACTACCAACCGAGACGAGTCCTTTTGCGTTACCAAACTAAACTCAACGAAGTAAAGCTCGAACAGTAGGTCACTCACCCTTTCTTCATCATATCAGGCAAAAGTAATGGTCCTGGTTGAAGATGAAGACAGTGTAGCGACCGAAGTGCGCATTTCCTGGCCCGGGAGAAGTCCGGTCCACGACTTAACGCTCGAATTGCCGAATGGCAAGCTTCACCCATCCTGGATAGCGCCTTGGGTTCTCAAAGCAAAGCTTGGTCAGAATCGACGCAGAACCCGGATGAAAAACAGGATCACTCTGAAAGTTCTACGGCGCTATTGGTGAGTTAAAATATAAGTACATAAAGATCACACCCTTGACGTCGAGCCTCAGCCCTTCATCCAGCCAAAAGATAGTCAAAATGAGGACACTTTTCTGTGCAAAGAGAACGGTTGACCGAAGAGAATGAATGAAAGGTGGTTGTCCTGTGGTCCAGCCAAACAGAATAAATTCTGCACAAACAATTTCCCGGGCAGGGCGGCCAAGAATCAACACGAAAGAACTGAAGGTCCATAAATCGTTGGCTTAAGTGAGAAAGTGCAACCCGACGGTAATGAAACAAAGCTTTCTTGGGTTGGTACGTCTCACAGTCGCACCAACTGTCTGCAAAGTTTTTACATTAGAAATGCACGGCCATGGAAGGAAAAATAAGTGCATCAAGCGCAGGTTGACTGTCGGCCACAAGACAATTCTAGTAATTAAATGTTTGAAAGAGCGGCCCGAAATTTCTGAGGAATTATTCAAACGTAAGCCGATGAGGAAATTTCAATCAGTACGGATGATGCAGGTATATGCAAGAAACAAATGCTTTGGTCCTACCACACGGCAAGTCTGCGAGAGTTTGCATCAACCGGGAGCGCCTAAGAAACGTAAACTTCGAGCCGTACGTGGAATGTTCGGTGCCTCTTGAAGCGATAAGGTTCAGGACGCCCACGAATGGCATGTTCCTCCATGTTTATAGATGAAAGGCATATCGGTGGCCGAGGAAATCAGTACCTTTCCGACCGGACGAGAATTTCGCAGCTTTCATAGTCTCCTCATTTGGAGACGCAGCCTATAAATGTGTTCACAAATGCACAGTAGGGTCGTCCTAATGTAAACTGCCGAATAGGATATCGCCCAAGTAGGCATACTGCCGTCCACACGTTCTGCAGCAGAAAATAGAATCCGGCTCGTACCCTCTGAATTCTCGTCGGGCTCACCAACCTAACTCGCTGGGCGAACGAGACGGGTGGCAAACGGAGGTGGCTTGCACCTACAGTCAGAAATAGAATGACCCTGTTCCTGGATTCCGAAAACCAAGCCCAACAGCTACGGAGATGTTTGGGCTAAGGTACAGAGCAGAGGGTTTCAGCATCTCAGACCACCGGACGTTAACTAGGTCCTGAAAACGGTTTGGGTAGCGGGCAACAAGCAAAAGATTCCGGAGGTTGCTAAAAAACGGTGATAATCAGTGGGGTTGGCGAGGTTTGGTTTGTAATGAAACAATGTTGATCACGTTCAATTGTCGAAGCGACTCCTGACATGATAATGCCTAGGATAACTGAGGTTCAACCATACGCGAGTAGAGCAGTCATGAGCGTTTATCGATTACGAAAACCGGTGGTACGGCTGGCGGACAAACCACGAATGGCCCTGTGGCATCGGACAACATGCGCACTGCCCAGGGCTAAGTAATAATTAGTTGGCTATCCGCACCATTTTTTGATCACGAATTTAAACATCACCTGCAGGTTGATACAGTTGTGCTAACTCACAAGAACGTTCAAATTCTATGATGAGGATTTGTTGATGAATCTACACAGGCTTGTCTTGGGGCCCCACACGGAGCACCGCCTTCAAGTCCGGTCACCAATGCTTGTTCGCGATAAGATAGTGCCGGAGAAAATCCAGTCCGAAAGAGCACCTTACACGTGTCCTATAAGGGCAGATTGGGCAATCCGGAGCTCCCCTCATTAGAAAGAAGGAAGAATTTTGACCCAATCAAAGCTCCCAAGCAACAGATGAGCTCATCGGCACCGATGCTGGTGCTACATCCAGGCCAAACTAGGGTACTCTGCTATGACAAGCATAGGCTCATGAAGACCAATGCCTACTGGGACATGAGGGTGAAGTCCAAGGGGATCTTCTTCGTTTGCTTGCCTAACATACTACTGTTTAAATGAACTGTTTTGAGGACCAAGTAAACGTTAGATGAATTGGCGGAAGCCGCCAATCGAGTACGAACACAAACCTCACCCGTTTTTCGGCACAATTCTAAGGTTTCTGACTTAGGCCAAGTTACCACCGTGGTCCTTTTGACAAAGCAGGTCAAGTCACGGTACTCTCAAGTTAACGAGCTAAGCGCTTCGCAATCAAACTCTACATCCTACGGTGCAAACAGCCCCTCTCGTGCTTTTCTGCCTAGTCCTACAATTGCCTGTGTGTGCTGGTACTGCCGCAACCACGTAGATAAGGCAGAAAATGCACCAACCCTCCACCTATCGATCTGAGTGCCAGGGAAACGAGATAGCTGGCGGGCGAGGGCGAATATCGTATCAAGCCCTTCCGCCCACCGTGGCCTTTGTTTCATAACCGACAGAACATCCGAACATCCATCTTAGTAGACAGCTGTGCGCAGATATTAATATTCAATCCCGCTCCACAGGTAGCCCCGGCCCCTCAAATATCGAGTTGGTCGCTGCTGATAAAACTCTCATCAAAACTTACGGTAAGAACTTTCGCACAACGAACCTTGGTTTAGGTTTCAACCTACAATGGATATTTTTTATTGCTGATATCCCACCTTCGATCATTGGCATAGACTTCCTTTGACCCTTCCATCTCATGATGGATCCGTCAGGTTTTCTTCTTGTGGATAAGACTACAAACGTCTCAACTAGTGGCACACCGTCATAGAGGCCATTGCCTTCTCCAGTCCTCCTTGATCCTGCCTTTACAGACCGCTACCAGAAGACTCTGCACAAGCTTTCTGAGCCATTTTCAACCCAATAAAGTGCCACCACATGTGTCCACAGAAGTACTACACTGTTCAATTGCAGATGGTCCACGGACTCATTGTCGCACCGGGAGCTTAGCACCCAACAAACCAAAAACAGCCAAGGCCGAGTTTCAGCACGTGCTGTGACTTGGTATATCAACCTTTCTTCATGTTCATGGGCTTCTCCGCTAAATGTTACAAAACAGTCCGCTGGCGATTGGTGACTCTGCGATGACCGTCGGGCACTAAGCAACAACACCAAGCTTGATGATAGCCTGGTTCAAAATATCCCAGAATTCAGAGCAGGTTTAGACTGTTTCAAGATTTCGGTAGCATAGATTCGGTATGAGCACGCAATCAAAGTTGCGTTATTCGTGGCGACGTGCTCAGACAGCTGTATTTACACCGTGCTATTCGGTCTTCAAAATGTGGCCCAAACACTCCAAGGATTTATAGATCAAGTCTGCCCCGGTTTAGAAGTGTTTTATACCTTCCCAGATGACGTGTCAGTCGCTGGTGTACGACCTGATGATCAAACTGTGCCCTTACAAGCACTTTTCAAAAGTTTGCCTCAACATAGGACAACATTTGCCGCTTAGAAGAGTTTGCTTAGTCAAGAAATTTTTACTTTCCTCAGTTGCGAGATATCCGCCACAGGCTTTTTGTCACCGAAAAATAAGTTTCAGGTCATTCTCGAAGATCCTGAACCTTCATTCTCCAAAAGGCTCCGACGATTGGATGGCTCAGTCGGCTTCTACGGTCTTTTTATTCCTAAGTGTGCCCAACTGATGCAACCTCTCACAGGTTCTCCGAAACTTTCAAATTTCCTGAGAATGCCCGTTCTGCCTTTGTCGAACTGAAGCAGGCCATCTCCAACTTGGCCGCCTTTGTCCATCTATCAAACGCTCCCATGACCCTACAACCCGATGCTTCTGACTTAGCTGTTGGTGCTTTTTGCGACGCAATTACTAGGCACGTAGCATTCTATGGCGTTCTGCAGCCGGCCGGATCCATGTATAGTACACATGGCTATCCATCATTTCCGACACGTACTGGAAGACATACCATTCACGGTCTTCACGAGCCACAATCCTATCATGTTCTCTGCGCGGTCAACAACAAACCGGAACTCACCTAAGGAATCCCGCCGCCTAGATTATGCCACTCAGTTTACAGAGGATATACGACATACCTCAGGCGAGCTCAACCCCGTGGCAGATGTTACCTCCCTCGTCTATCTCATTACACTGACCGGTGGTATTTACCTAGGAGCCTTTGACTCAGAGCAAGTGCATGATCCAGAAGTCAAGCTGCTGTTTCACGGCAGCTCTTTCCAACTGGAACCAGTGCGGTTCACCTCATCGGAGGGCGCGATCTTGTGCAAAGTGTTGCAAAATACACTCCGTCCACAGGTACCATTTGCTCTCAAGAAGGGTGTCTTTAGGGCGCTGCACGGACTGTCACACCGAGGTACACAAGCCTTCGATGAACCCGCGACGGAGGGTTTCGTGTGGCCAAAAATAAATAGGGATATGAGCAAATGGACGTGTTGTTGTTTAGAATATAAGCGATCCAAAGTACACAGGTGCGCAAAAGGTTCTTTCGAAATGTTCGCCACGCCCGATGCACCGTTTCACCGTGTGCGTTTCGATCTAGTGGGTCTGCTGCTTCCACCTGGAGGGGTCACTTATTTGTTTACATTCATCGACTGGTTTTTGAGGTGGGACAGGGTGGTAACTTCAAGCGACTGCTCGTCCAAAACAACAGCACGGGCCTTCCCAGAGCAAATGGTAGCCTCATTATCATGATCACCGAACGGGGAATTAATTTCCAAGGTTCGTTTGCTTCTCTGATGAAAGTAATGGAATGCAAGTGAGTGAAAACTGCGGCGTATCATCCAGCTGCTAACGATCTGGGTGAGAGTTTTCATAGACAACTCGAAACGGTTTTAAGAACTCATGCAAACCCTGCACATCAAGTGGCTCTTCCTTTAGTCTTGTTGATCATTCGCAGGCCGGTGAAAGCCAACCTGCTTTCAACGCCCAACGGGTCACTATTTAGGTGGCCTCTTCGGTGTCCGGGAAAATAGATGCACAACAACGGCGGCAGCCTTTTAACTATTCTGACTATACCCTTTACCGAACTCTGCGTACGAGTGGCCTGCACACGGCGTCGAGTAGGGAAAAGAGCACACCAGTTTATTGTCCACGTGTACACGCTTCTTCTTGTCTGCATGCAGTACACGGCACTAGCTTCAGGCTCCCTATTTAGGCCCGCTACGAGTTCTAGGGCGGAAAGAAAGTGTTACATTATCGAACTTAAATGAAAACATGAGGTGGTTTCATAGGTAAACTATTTTCGGCATTGACGGAAGCAGAGAAGACATTGGGTTCAGTCCAACAGTGTCAAGCACCTACTGTCATACCCGCACCCGGGTCTATACCATCGGCCGGCAAGGATTCAACAAAACACGGAACCCCGGCACAAGGCAACCTTCGCAGTTGGGCCGTGTGAAGACCCATACTTCTCGCAGACACAGATTCCGTTAAACCTAATCGTCAGTAGGTTTTTATCGTTGATATTATTTTTTCTAAAGATACAGAAGGAAATTTTTACAAGCACTTTAGCTTTGTGTGCACATCGAGCCGCCTAGGACGATCACTGGTGCAATCGTCTTTGTTTTTCTTAGTCCCCTGAGTTTCTTTTGTAGACGATGATTCTTCCGTCAACAACCCATTTATATCCACCTAGGATGGGTGCGTGAAGGAGAGGAGGCACTCTTATCCCACCTTTTGTATGCTTGTGAAAGTTCTCGCTGGTCTAGTCTTTTTTTCTGGCAACCCCGACCAGCTTTGTTTGCTCGCGGGCAACCGGCAGCACCGACTGTGTGCACACGGCTCACAGAAGAACACACTGATTTACTATAAATTTCCAGCCATTTGTCGAGCCGTAACTCAATCATATAGGCGAACAGGTGTACAATTCAGATTTTTTCCCTATGTATAAAATTCGATTTATCTCTCCGAACCAGGCGGTTCATGGTTCAACTGCCAATAACACACGCGCTCTTGTGAGTCCTCCATGATAATTTCTCGCTCAGTACTCTTTGCCTCGCAGGTTGGCATATATTTCCCCGCGGTTACGCTTTGATTATCTGACTACGAGCGAAGCGCAGTTCGATTCATGACTGTAGCTACCTTTTGCATCCGTGTGTCAATCGTCTCGTTAGCACTGTGCGCAATATTGTCAGCCATTTTCTTTATCCTGCAAGTCGTGTAAGAGAATTCTGTCAGCTTCACGCGAAGCACCAAACTGGCGGACGGGTGGTCCGCCGATAGTGGGAAGGAATGACGAGCGCGTGGAATATGGGGAACAGCAAGGTAAGGTTTAGCCGACCTTACAAAACTCTTAGGGATGTAGTGTAGTAGGTGATTGGGATCATGAATAAGATAATGAGGTGGCAGCAACCCCGTTTGTGCAGATGGAAGTCCAACTGGACAAAAATTGATCTTCGTCACTTCCTGCTAAGCTCACTCTGAAAGCATTGCTCCAGCACACTGATCTTCCTTTCCCTTGTGCTTTAATGCCTCTTCCCTACAAAGTAACCGAAATGTGTACTATTCTATTCCACTCTAATACCACGGGAAATCATCCTAACCCCTGGCAGACCCGTTACCATTTTTCTTTTCCTTATCAAACCGTACTGTATTCCCAGGCTTTCTTTCCTACCCAGCGGCATTCTTCCGGCGAACCTGAGTGACCAAGCAAATGGAGGTACGAGAGCTGTGGACTTATGGGCCCGCGGGACTGCCAATTCCCCCGAAAGCGAAAATGATCAACACCTCTGATCATTCGCAGGCGATTGCTCTACCAAGATAATATGAAAAGATGTAGCACAGTCTTTCGAAGCCCGAAATGACTCACCCACAAACCAACCGGATCAAGATATTTGACCCATCTCCCAAGCTGAGACCGCCAGTCCTGTGACCTTCCCGGACCTGACCCGAGCTGAACTTCTCTCGCAAGGGCTAAGCGCGAGTTCCGAAGGCCACTTCACGAGGAATGGCATGTCTGCCAACCTCAGGTTTTGAGTGGCCAGGGTTCTGTCGTCAGGTTGACTGCTCAGAGTTAGGCAGGAGTCCTCGGATATTGCTATATATATCCCTGATTGCTGGAGTCAATGTTGGTACAGTCTAGTCCGGCTGCAACTTCCTTTCTGTTGCGTTCTCAGAAATCTATATAAAAAGCAGAGTTAGGAACCAAGGGGAGGATTCTACTTTATGGTTCATAATGCAAAACTTCAATCTCATAAACTGGGGCTCTACCTAGTTCTAGTCCCATCCATGAATGGGGACGATACCCGGACTCTCACGTAGTGACTATTGGCAGTCCTCCAGGAAGCTATTAGATATCTCGCTGGCACCCGTCCCACAAGGTTTGCCCAGGATACCGTTTATTCCATGCAAGCAACCCTCTGAATACAATCCATCCGTGGACGCTGTTCAAAGGGGGGAAATAATGGAGAGTCCCACCTGCACCACATCGCACAGCCTGACTTTTATTAGGTAATCGGCCTCTAACCCCCAGGTTGGGGCCCGGTGGCATGTAAGTCCTGTATGCTGTTAATATGTGCGTTGGGTGTGTAGGAGCGGGCGCTCGTCGAATGAAGCTGGGGAGGCAGAATCCCCATGCCTGGTGGCCATGGGGTCTTTATTTTCTTTTTTTACTTGGCCAACTTGCTAGAGACGCAACTGACAGGAGAAAGTTCATTTTCATGGCTAGATTTTCAATTCTCTTCAGCCAAACGAGCTTAACGAAATATTGACGTAACGGTGCTCACAAAACGCTGCCAGTGTTTATATCTGGAAATGTGGACTCCTGCTCCCAACTCGAAAAAGGAATGTCAACAGTTACGGAATTGCCTCTAAAACATAACTATATGCACATTCACTTAGCCTTAGCCCCGTAAAGTACTGTGCAAATTGAACTGATTTGAGTTGAACTGAACTGAACGACCCGACGTAGTGCATTTATCTGGCGCCCGCCTCTTTCGAAGTGCTTTGCGGCTGTCGCTCGCGATGATTTTGGTGGCGCTCCGACTGCGGTGTATGTTTCGTGAACGTCCTCCAAACTTTCCGGTGTCATAGCAGGAAAAAACGTTGTTATTGTTGTTTGCTTTTTAAGGTTCCAGTTCAATAAATTGTTCCATGACCCTTAACCTACCCTGGTTTGTTATTATTTACAGGAAGTATGCTAATATATTAGGATTGTTTTTGTATTGGTAATGTTTGCTGTCGTAGAGCTGAAGAACAAAACCCTCTTAAAGAAATGGGCTGGTGTGCTCATTCACGGAATAAATCGGTGCCGATCGATTTTGACGCGCATCAAAATTCGTTATGCCCATCTGTTATGCGGTAAGAAACAAGCTTGTACTGTAGATGACAACGAAATTCGGTTTCATTCATAGATATTAGATCTGACTCTGAGTGGGCCTTTCTGTCGAAAATTTCTCAGGAAGGCTTAAGTTCTCCTGACTGAATCAAATTTTTTTGATTCATTCGCACCTTAAATACTACCACCCCAGTCAGCGCAGGGGTGCGCATTTCAGTCCCAGAAAAGAGCCCCTCAGGAGACTATTTTTTGACTATTTTTATAATGTGGTATAATTTGGAGAACTTCGCCCGTTGCTTCAAGTGTGGTTTATTATATGGAAGCACACCTTGACTTCTTTGTGAAATGCTACGTTTTATAGGGATGTTGAGCACCAGGAAGTACTCGGGTTGTGCCTAGTAATTTTTGAGGGTGTTCACACATTTTATTTTCCCAAATGGAAAATAAGGAAAGTGCATTAACTGGTTCCTCAAGATGAAGTAATGTCGTAGAGACTACGGAAACTCCAAAGTTAACCACGTAGGCCGCTGCGTTCTTGGTGTGTTCAAAAACAGTCTCAGAAATGTCCCTGGGGTGTTTCAAAAAGAGACTAAGTTGGGAATAAATTCGGACTAATTTGGGACTATTTCTGGACCCATTTGGGACCATTTTACTGACTGGGACATGTCGCTAGCAATAAATAATAACAGGAAGTCCACCGCTCAGATTAGCAGCAGGTACTTTAATCCTTTTATCCTAATTATCAAATGAATCGAGGTGAAGGTGATATCTCTGTGCCATAAACGTTGAGACGTATTACACGTCAACTATACAGTATTGGAGGGTACACTCCCTCAGCTCCTGCGATCGCGTTTGTCGAGAAAGTCAACGAGGAAAGACCGTGGAGTGCCAACGGCGTGTATTCTCACAGGGCCTGAGTACAGAGACCGCACGCTGGCGTGTGCCGAGAGAGTGTGTAATAATTAGCGCTAGCGGTTGCCGCGTGCGCGAAACGTACAGTCAAACAAGTGATAGACAGGGTGTGATCGGCTGATCACTATAACAATGGCGTGCGATGACTCCATCATGTTGCAGTTTTGGGATGCAGGGACGGGACTTGTTTCTCCTGTTCGGGTATGCAAAGAGCCTTTTTGGTGCTGTGACGGAATTGGCAGCAAATTGCCCTACATATTCGTTTCTCTTCTTAGTATTCAGCGTCGAACACCAGTTTGGGAATTGTTTGTGCCTGTCGTGTCCCGTGCCGGAGTATGGGCAGTGTTGTCAAACTCGGCTTCGTTGTGGTCATTAACTACACAATTCGTTTTCGAACCAAGGAGGTCCCTCTGCATAACTCGGCCGTCTGTGTGCAGGTGCAAACAAATCCATCGGTACAGTTATTTCTGGCTTGAAGGAATTCCAAGCTCCGTCCACATCGTCACCAACGATTGAATCCCATAATGGGGCAGCAGCAGACTCTCATTCTGTCAAAGGGTATGCGCCATTTGTTCAGTCTGCACTGTGGTTTCTGATGGGTGACTGCACAGCGTCACCAACGGATGGTCAGTATCGCGCAGTTCATGGAGCCCAGCGGCAGCAGAAGATCGATTTCGGTCTTATCACGGTTTCGGGGGAGAACACCAGGTCAAGAGTAGGTGCTTGAACTGCCTGATTCCTGATTGTTGCACATGCTGATGTAGGACTAAGTCATATACTGATTGACGGAGACAGCGGAAGAACCTATCCGCGAAGGTGTTGCAGATATTTCATACCCAGTCAGTATGAACAGTGTTAAAATCGCCAAGAACCAGACAATGACCGCCCGTCGCCCATAGATGCATGAAATCCAGAATACGCAACACTTTGTGGGACTGACCGCATTTGACTGTGGGCTTCATACAGCCAAGTTGACGTATGCTTTGCTTTGCGCATTCCGTTTTTATGCCCCGATCATCCGAATGCAACTTATATTGCCTCTTGGTTTGCGAACATCGAAATGTGGTTAAATAGAAGTTACAAAATATCTGTTTGCGTAGCAACTATATTTAGTTGCGTAGTATAAAAGGAATGGTGTTAACAAATGAACTTGGCTAAAACAAACCACCTGGTTCGGGTGGTATTCCACCTGTCGTGCTGAAAATGTGTGCCCCAAAGTTGGCACCAACTTGACGTCATCTTTTTTGCTTTTCGCGCCAATCTGGTACTCTTCCGTCCCCGTGTAAAGAAGCCGTATTTTTCTTATTCACGAACACGGCAACTCCGACCCGAACAATTATCGTCTTACTTCCCTAACTTCTGTCATTTCGAAAGTTATGGATACCATGATTTCCGACCAGATGCGGCCGTTCCTCGGACTTAAAGGTCTGCTAAGCAATCTTTGATACAGGTTCTGACCTCGTCCTTCCATGGGTAACCTATAAGCTATGGTTTCACTCCTGGTCAGCAGCATTCGATAACCATGAGGAAACACACCTGGCCTCACTAGACATATCAAAGGCTTCTTCGTTCTACCGCTATTATTTAAGGTTGTGTTCCTCCGAGCTATCCTTGGCTGTTCCTGTTCCCACTGTTTTTAAACGCCAATCCCGATCTCGGACCTCGACCTTTCAGTCTCGTTTTCCCCCCAGAAGGGTACGTGATGGAACATACTTCCTCTCTTTGTCTTTGTACTAACCTACAGCCCTTCTGTTGTCAGAAGCGTAAAAAACAAAGTGATTCCGACGTAGATGTCCCTCACAAACTCCTCTCACAATGTCATCACGTGGACCCCAATGCGGAAGTCTAAAACGTCCTACTTGGCCAAGTCCATTTGTCAAGGTTTTCACACCTTTATGCCATGTCATGGACTGATCACATCGACCTACCTTCCAACTGTTACCTGCCTCGTAGAACAGCGCACGCCGAGGAGGTCTATCGGTGGGCATACGTAACACGTACTACAACCACCTTAGTTTGTTTAGATTCAGTACTTCATCCACAGACTGACCGCTGGTTCCAAATACCTAGCGTCTAACCTCAGCATTGCTAAATGGTGTTCCCACTATATTCAGGCAATGCTATAGAGGCACCGATGCTCGAACACCAAGGGTCTTCGTCTTTCTTCTGTCCTTAACGACCATGTTTTCGAGCCGTATAGATGGACGGACCTAACCGCTGCATTGTACACTAGACCCTTGATAGGCAACCAGATGTCACACCGACACCACAAATGGCTGAGGTTGGCAAAAAAACAAACACGTCTTTTGTATACGTGATCACACTTCATCCGATATCTGTCCACGTGATAAGATGTAACTGGCCAGGTAACAGGGCTCACCTACGTTAGCTAGAGCTTACCTCGTCAACGCAAGGTTTGGTGTTGAGGTAACTCAGTCCTGCAACAGCATTTTGAACTTTGAAGGCGCAAAGCGCATCCCAAAAATTGCTACGCTGTTATTTAGGCTATCTAAGAAGGCTTGCAGCACACCTGGATATTCACCCAGAAGAACAATATCGTCCGCGTATTCCAGGTCGGATAGTTTCCTGCCTGAGCAAAGAGCGATGCCCGTATTCTCACTCGAGGATAGGGCTACCTTAAGAATCAATTCAGTTACAAACTTAAAGAAGAAGGACGAAAGAGGGCAACCCTGAAGAACGCCATTTTCCACGGTGAACTCGGGTGAAAGATCGTCGTAAGCACGAACTCGGCTTCGGCTGTTTGCATACAAACATTGGAAGAGAGAAATAAACTTCTCTGACACACCCTTCATTGAGAGGCGGCCCCGGAGAACCGTGCGGTCGTCCGAATCGAACGTCTTTAGATCAAAAAAGACAGATTGCGCGCCTACGGAAGATGTGTCTGTGCTCTAAGAATTATCGAAGAGTAAAGATATGGTCGATACAACCACGACTGGGTCTGAAACCGACTTGATTCTCCCGCGTACACATTTCTCGGGCATTAAATAATCCGTGTTGAATAGGTTCGGTGATTGGTTTGGACGCGATACTTACCAAGCTAATTCTTCAGTGGTTTTTAAAAGAGGGTCTGTCACCTTTCTTGTAAATCGGCACAATCACCAATTTACGCCATTCCCTGGGAATCTGCTCACTATTCCAAATAATACGGAGGAGTTTTGGTAACTCCGCCAAGATCACAAACAAGCTGCGCTTAACAACTATCCTTTCGAACGCCAACTGACCCCTCGAGTCTCAGCACATAAACGACTGTTAACGGGGATTCAGTCTAACAGGCAGCTTCAGCCTTGTCAGTCAAGACTATTCGTACACCACGTTGATCCGCAGTTCTAGCTACTTCGTCTCCTGAAGTGCACAGGAAATACCTTGATAAGTTACCAGGAGCAGTTAGTTGAATCACATTGCTCGAATCCTGGATACGCGTTTCACTTACGCATCAGACATCAATCTTCAGAGGGTCTATTGTGAGGGTTAGACACGCCTGCCAATTGGTCTGCGTGAGTGTACGCACGTTGAAGGAGCCGAAAGTCAAAGGTTGACGAAGCTTGAGAAAATGTGGGCTGCCAAATAGAAGATTGTTTTCGACACTATTTGACATTGAACCGTTGCTAGTATAGGGCGTGTGATTAGTGGGAGCATTCTCGGTGGATAGAGGGGGCAAAGAAAGGTGGCTGGGGACAGAAGACAATGGTTGAATAAAAGGGAACTGTGAGCAGTAGACCACTTATCACTACCCACCCCGTTCGACGCTATACGCAGCGCGGTCCTGATTAAACTGAACGACGACCGATGCAGTATGGGATTCTTTGTATTAGTGCAGTTCATGGTAGTTGTTGAACTGATGCTTCTAGTGGGTCCATCTGATGCGCAAGACAACGATTGGGGTTCTTAACCAAAGCCTTTATTTTTAACAAGAATTTGTCTGCAGGGCATCTGGGTAGCTGAGTGGTAGCCCATTCACTTGGATCAATTATTCTTCCCCTGATTTCACAGACTGACTTTCCAGCTCAAATCGACGCCGAACCTAGAGGACCAGGAGGCTGCTTCATCAGTCCTCTGCCCATTGGGCTTCCAGATATGGTTTAGTCTTTGGTTTTAGGTTTGTCAACCTGTATAGCTCGTTGGGTCGCCGAGGGGCACAAGCCATCACACCACGCCAAGGTGCAGCCTCATCCCTGTAAATCTTTCTATAATCAACCAGACTTCACTCCTTTTTCCGAAAACATACAGTATTCAGAATTTTTCGTCCCATTCTGGACTACGTCTCAACATTTGCAGATGCAGCCGGTTATCAAGAATACCCTCGTTTCCAGAGCCGACTCGGTCAGATACTTAAGCCCTTCGGTCAGCACCTGTTTACAGTGGTCTTATCATATTTTTGGCTGTTATAAAAACCACGCAAACTGTCTTCTCAAATTCGTGGGCTGAGGCAGTTTGTAGCCACACAGGCTGTCATTTTTCCTTTCGTCCATCATTGTATTCTCCCAATCGTGTGCTACTGCTCTCCCGTAATCTTTCCTGGTGTACTTCGTAAAGTTCTTATCCCACTACACCGTGGCCTTGTCAGTGTCAGTTGTGTTTTTTTGCGTTCCCATAGACCCCCTTATCTTCAAAGGTTGCGACTTACGCATTGTACCTTGTAAGAATCGCCATTAAGGTTTTTGTGTACTCCACCCATTCATTGTACCATGTCTTATCTGCATGCCGTTCGCATCCCTCCAGATGTTTCGCCTTTAGACTCATTACCTGTCGTATAAAATATCCTTATTTCGCACGTGTTCTGGTTAATTGAATGAAAGTCACAAACGAACTTCGCGAGAAACCCGGTGGCTGAGCCAGTTCTTTTTTACAGTATTTATTTTTTATGCTCATTTCAAAGTGACTGATCATCTTCCCTCCTTTTGGCTGAAATGTGAGTTTTTTTAACTTGCTCAATTCCTCAATACAATGCAGCACACTGATGATGTGAACTAAACGATAAACAAAGTTTGTAGTATATCTGCTCATAATGGGTGGTGGCGCTCTGAACATTGAGCGGAGCGCTTTAGGGTACAATTTAGATACTCGTCTCGCCGGCCTGTCACTCACGACTACTTGAACCCATGTGAATAATCGCTTTTATACGATAAGGCTTTAGAACGGACTCATTGTTCGGCATGAAATTCCTTATCAATGTTTGTTCGTCATAACGCCTCACAACTGACAGCGGGTCAATCTCGAAAGGGTGAGTTTTACGGTGAACTGATGAGCGTTCAGGCATCATCAGCAAAACCGATAACCACAACTCTTGGGTTTGGAATGAGCTCCCGATAATTCAGGTGCGATAACGAGTTGAATATATGTTCTGCAGTTGGTATCGACAATAATGCAACAAAATGCGAGACAGGAAGCCCGTTAGCTAGGCTTTATTCTTAACCAATTTTGAGTGTACTCTAAAGTAGAAAGATGGATATAATTAATCAGACGAATAGCGAATATAGAGCGACGAGTTCCAAGTAAAAGTACATAGCGGTATACCACTGAGGTTCGTCAGTAACCGGGAGGGGGTTGTGTTGAACCTTATATCTTAGATTTAGTAGTCTATGCTCACTTTCAACACTATATAGTTGTTATGAAAATCACTGAGAAATAAACCGAGTTAGCATTATATTCAAATTGTATCTAAACCTCGTTGAGTCTCTTGTGTTGTCAAATTGTGTGCTTCTCTATTAGGTCAAGGTTGTATAGACCAAATATTTACTCATCAACAGACTTTGAAACACGTTAACATTTCTGTAGGTCAATTACCCTGTTGTTCTGATCTTATTGAATAACTATAAATGAGTGATAAAAGTAATAATAGCAATTACAAGTGTATGGATAAACGAATAACTAAAAATTCATAATCTAGAAGTAAGTCTATGGTTTGAGATTGTGGGTGTGATTGCCTGCTCGGGTTGGAAATTTCGTGACCCAAAGCGTTTTGGACCTAAGTAAAAACCTAATAATTTCCAAGTGTACCTAAATAATCTGATCGACAACTTGCCAATTTTTTGTAGCAATTTTTATTGTCAGGGTACGATGCGCTTCTGAAATAGATGAATAGTACGACACCAAATTTCATCTCCTCAGAGAGGGCGTTAGCTGAAATGTCTGTTATGTCACTTGGATTGCTCTATATTACCTGGTTATCGGATGTCCGGTAAAGCATCACCACCTGTACAAAGGACTCATTTAATCCTTATGTACGTGTTACACCGCCTGACCGTTAGGGATCGAATGCGTGCTGCAAGTTAGATCAGTTACAGTTTGGTTCAGAATGAGACAAGGACTTCAGTTCCCTTGGGGCATTGCCTAAACTTGACATTACTTTGGCTAGGCGGGATGCTGTTTGCCAGAATATTGTCCCTATGCCTATTGTGATCTGAACAGGTTGGGTTCAGTTCGGTTCGAACAACGACTAACCATTCTCTGTGTACGCCACTTCTGTTTATTATCTCAGTGAGAACCTCGGTCGAAAATCGAGGCAATCATGGGTATGAAAAGTAAGGAAAGAACTGCAATTAATAGTGTCAAATAGATAAGGGAAATGTGTGAATACTGAGACACCACCTATCATGACTTTCGGCCATATCTTCCAATATAATTAAACATCGAGTGGATGGATCTCTTGAATCCCGACCCAGAAGTCTAATACGCTTTACATAGCTAAGTTCGCTGATTGAGTTTTCATGCCTTTTTCCCATGTTATTGACTAGTCACCCTTACTCATCTTCCAGATACTATTCACATCATCGAACATTGCGAGCTAAGATTATACTGGTGTGAACAGGTGTCGAGCGTATTCTCGGATCGACTTTCTTGGTATACACTAATTTTAGATTCAAATAGTTGCTGGGTAAATGACAAACTACGAACCCTGATGTAGGTTACTCTTTAGGGGATGGACCACATTTCAGTGAATCCATACGTTAATCAAATCACTTGCTTCCTGTTATACACTTTTTGGTTTACTCTAATGCCCAAGCTTAAGATAAACAGACCCTTCCCTCGTGCAAACTAATATATGTCAATATAAAGCTTCAACCTGAAAAGCTAGTTAGATCTGCCCATAACGTTCTGGTGAACCGTTTTATTTGTTCATTCGTTTTCTTCTGTCTTTTTCATGGACTGGTATTCTTAACCAGTTGGTCTACTGAATAAACACACCCTGATCTTATGTCTCGAAAAAATTTGATGGTCAAAACGCCAGCTCTCATACTATTTGGATTTGACCTTTTAAACACGAGTATTAGGATCTTTTCAACCTTTGATTCTTATCCCCACAAAGTCAGCTGCTAGTAATTTTGCATTCTGGCAGCCTCCTTCATCTAAGTCTCATCATCAAGTACAATGACCTACATTGTCTCACTTGCATATTGCAAAGCTGTTCCGCATCTTAAGCGCATCGTTCTTGTTCATTTATTCATTCATTTTTATGTAAGAGTTGTATATTATTTAAGAAAGGTTTCACGCCTAATGCGAAGCTGCCAGTCGGGCGTATTACCTTACCGCTCTGTTGCTGAGCACTTTTGTGGGTTCCTTAGAGCAGTGCGTATGGAACGGTTTTCACCATCGAGTTTTATTTGTTTCTCATTATTTTCAACGGTGAGCTTTATCCCATGATTTTCCTAAATTATGCCATATTTTTTATCGAAACCTCTCTAACGCCTTGCTGTTCCTTCCTAGTAGGTGCTTAAGTCACATCGTTCCTTACCAGAATCGTGACTTGTTTCACGAAATGGTTGCCATGCGGCTGATGTCCAGAATGTTATTCGTCGTCAGTACACTCTGATTGTTTTGTACCCATTAATAACGCCCGTGCAGTAATGGGTGCATTGCAATCCCTTTTGGACGCCCCTATTGATGGATTCCCTACAAAGACTCGGCGAAACTCGAAATGTTGTTGTCACGCTTGTGGAATGCAGTTCGATCGGAATCAGAAAGATTCCACGGTCAATCAGACCCTTTGGGTCCATGCACACTACTTGGCTGAGCTTTGTGGCATTTGGCTTGGCAGTCCAGATCCCAGTCAGCGTAAACATATAGGTGAGTGGTTGCTTGTTCACTCACTGTCCCAAACAGATTCATCATCACCTTTCGTCGCATTCCCGTCCACTACGTTGCCAAAACGTTCCGTATCCTCGTCCAAACCATCAGCAGTTGTTTCCACCCTGATTAAACACACTGATTTTACCAAGAACGAACGTTCCGCGCTCAAACACGGATTTTTTTCCACCATGGATATGAACACTGCCGGACTTACGGGCTGTTCTGGTTTGGAAGGTTGCCATATTCGAGGCTGCCTGTATGTGGAACACGGGAGTTTGGTCTTCCAGGCTGCTGACAGTTCACACCAGCTACCGTCAGTATTAACTAGTCGTAAGGGAGAATCATTTGACGCGCCGGGGACCATTTTTCCGGACAGTAAGTGTCAAACCACATCATACAAATTGACATTCAGTTCACATCAGATTGATAGTTCTAATTATCTGCCAGTTAGTAGTAAAGTGGTGTTACCACGCTTTCTCCCGAGACATTTTCACAGCCACTTTGTCTGCGCTCGATCACGAATCAACAAATGAATGTGAGCCATTAGTAGTGCAGAATTTAATGTGAAACTCTGTCCCGAAGGATACTCTGTGCACGTGGATGTTACTGTTATTTTTCTTCAGCGAGGTTCCCAAGGAGCGAAATAAATCCGAAACGACGAGTAGGTAGCTTTCCACATGAAGAAGGTAATTTGATAGTTCACTGATAAGTTGGGATTCTAATCTCATCATTATCATCGAGATCAAAATTGGTTTACGGGCTGAAACCATTTCTATTTATTGTGTAAATAACGAAAACCGAATGCAGACTTACAACGATGTTGAATCCTAACCCTGATTGTTTACTTACAGTGTTGCTTTGGTGCTCACGCGTTTCCTATCTACGTGATAATTTAATGTATTCTGGTAGTTTTCCCTCTTTACTCCTGTCTTTCTCTTACTCTTTTGAAGCCTTATATTCCCTTCATACAATTGCTAAATAAGAAAATAGTTTGGAAATTATAAAGTGCATACAGTTCTTTCCTAATTCTCAAATGCGAACCTAGGAAATAACAATTTCTTCTTATTTCAGGCCTACATGCACTGATGGATCAGTGCTAATGCAAGTATATCAGGAAAAAATAGGCTCTGCATGCCTAACGGGGATCCGCAAAGACTATTAACAAGCTGGGAGCGTTGGGCTTTTATCACGTACAACCATTAGGATATATGAAACCAGGTCAATCTGATGAAAAAACGTCATAGGATGTTCCACGATCAGCTAATTTCTGGGCATGCTTTGAGTAGCGTCCGTTCCTGTATTTGCATCCTACTTTTGTGGTCGAGAGGGAATGCAGTTTTTCTCCCATCTGCGTTCATTGGCCTTACGTTTTTAATCTTCATACAGTGTTTGACCGAGACTGCAACGAAACAAGCGCACTTAATACTTGAATAGCAATTATTGAAATTTCGATCAGGAGCCCGGTGAAAATTTTTACACTGCATCGGTTTTCGCACAAGAGTACACTGATCACTGTGCTAAGTGAAATGGGTAGTGTAAAGTGGTAAGCTACTGCTCAGCAGCTCATTTCATTCAGCTATTAATCTTGTTATTCAGTGCTTTGGTTTTGGTTGCTACTTCGAAGCAAAGTACTTAAAATCATGATTGGTGAGTAAACAGATGAGGTATATTAAAAATCATGCAAACGGAGTTCACTTCAGTCCTTTCAACCGTCAACCTTTTCATGCTTTATTTTAGGTTGCTATCTCCAAAATGAAATACATCAAACCGAGAAGAGAAAAAGTACTAGTAAAGTCGAAGGGATAACCACGTAACAATGTGAATAGTAGGAGATTTAGGTTGTTTATGCTGCGGCGCAAGCAGCATTTAACTCAGCATGGAAACCATGATAACTTTGTACACCTATTCCATCCAGATTGTTAGAATTCAACTGCAGTGCATATCCACATAGTCCCAATTGTGACTCGAACCCAGGGGTGCGTGGTTATGAGTCACACACATTCATCGAGGCTAATCAGGTGGGGGTGCTTGGGATGTGTTTTGCACATTTCCCCGGATAGCATTCCTCTGCGTGCAGTGTTCGTTGAGGCTGATAGTAGTTGGAAGGTAATTAGGGGTGATTAGTCCATGACACGGAAGAAGGGTATGAAAAACTTGACCAGTGAACTTGGCTATGTGGGGTATGTTGGGCTTACGGGTTGGGGTTCAAGAAATCCTTCCCACTCGGCGGTTCATCATAGTGGACGATACGGAAAGGTGTCAATCTGTAGCGCTCTTGTATTCACGCGCTTTATTTCTGCTGTTAATTTTTTCGTACCCTTGGTGGTTTTGATTTTCGACTGAAGTTTCTGCTGAGAGTGCAACCAGAACTGTCGCATACAGTGCATAATTATTGGTTGTTCAGACTGAACTGAACTGAGTAATACACGTTGAAATGGACCATCCTGGTTGATTTCGTATCAACACTACGTATGACACCTTCTAGGAACATCCGACGGTCACGTTTCTGCATTAGATTTTATCTTCATTTTCCTCGACTTACGAACTGGGATTTCTGGTTTTCTGAGATAATTCATTCTGCAATTGAGTAATAGGAGATTAGATTTGTGTAATATGATTCATCATGCAGCTTGAACTCTCAGCTCACCACTGAAAACCATGGGAGCTGTTTCATCCTTGTTGGGACTCATCAGCAGTGCACATCCACCGAGCCCCCACGGGGACTCGAACACGGGGTGAACGATTGTGAATCGAACACCTTAACCACAATGCTATCCGGGCTGGCTCTCAACGGTTTGTTGAACATCTACACTACATGATATAACACCCTTCCGTCACTGGCTTTGAACGGTAACAACCCGCTTCCCGCACAGCGATCGATTTTAGGGTGTATATAAAACAGTATGGAATCATACCTCCTCTAATTGTCAGCTCTGTGTACGAGGCTTATAACAAAAGCGTTGCCTTGAAAATATTTGTTGTGAAACTCCCAGCTGGTTTAGTGTTTCCTTGTTCATAAAGATGGGCTGTCTCCTTCTGCTCCACGTTTTGCTTCTCTAATTCAACACTGTCGGTCGTTTTCTTGAATAACTTGAATTAGCCCGATTCTGTCTGGTTCAGCTAGAACAATCATCAGTCAGGAACTAGACGCGGTAGTTTTGTTTACTATTCGAGAAAAACTCAAATAATAAATAAGATACTGAGTATTCACAAGTAATAAGGAGGAGAATTATCATCGTAGTTTTCGGCTAACAGAAAAACTGTTAGTGAGCGAATGCCACTGCTTTCTGAATTTTTTTGCACGCATATGCTAGTCGACATGCTGTCAACCAAACTGGTCTCATGTTTCAATGCAATGCTTGACTCGTTCACTAAGTCGCACTTTCTTGTTTTCGTAAATTTTGGGGTAAACTCGTCATTTTTCTGCATGTTCTCTTTTTGGTCTTAAGGGTTACCCTTGATTGTCCCCTAGGTAGGCAGAACCATTTCCATCAAACTGGTTGCATTTTCATACTGCGTTACCACTATTTTAGGTCCTCAGAGAAATTTAAGGGCGTGTGATACTATTGTTGGTAATCCTTTCTTACACTGCATGTTGGTTCGTTTGGCTAAATTATCCTTGGTCTACTGCCTATCCTCTAATCACCACTCGTGATGTGTGCATGCATGCCTGCGTCTGAAGTACAGTTGAGGTGCTGCCATAAATAGGATCACTCCCACGAATTCGGTCATGTGATCTGTGCACGTACCAGTGGCGTAACGCATAACCACATCCCTCCGCTGACCTACTGGCTGCCAAACTGATTGTTTGTGTTGCCTTTGATCGTCAGGCTCTCTTCACTTCTTCCCCTTTGTGTTCCTCATACGCGCGCAACTTTTCACCATGAAGCGTTTTAATTGCATTCACATGTCCCATCTCGAAAACAGGCGCGCATCGTTTTTCAGTGGTCGGACCACGGAACGGGTTTCATTTTGGTAATTCATCCATCACTCTCGAGACCATGCATTATCGCGCTCCGTTGCTTCGCAAGTGGGAAGATGAACAACATGAAAGCTTCACTCGGAGGAACTGGACATTTTCACTCTTATTCAGTCTCATAAAAATAGTGAGCTGATGTTGTGTGGGCACGGGATGCGGTACGCTAGGGTTGGGATGAAAGATGCGATGCACTTTTTCGGATGGCAGAATATTCATATTCCGCCGTCGTGAGAGCTCGCAATACTTCGGGCTCAAGTGCCCTCTTTTGTCCGAACTGTAGTACAGGGGAAAAAGTCAGATTTATGCTGTTCGAATATAGGGAGCATAGCCTCGTGGTTCACAACAATTAGGAAGTACGTGGATTCACTCGTTTGAGTACAACAGACAGGTCGACACCGCGTGTGGGATCTTAAAAGCAGTCACCCGATTTTGCGTGATTCAATCAAACGCTTCTCAGACAGTGCCTTACGTGTTTGGTCCAAGGCTCATTTTGAAAAACCATCGGTCATACGGACTAGGTTCGAAGATTTCCGCTGTTAATTCAGCAGTCGAAAGATAAGTGATGAATAGCGCGCAAATAACAAGGAATTTAAAACGTCAAGAAAAACTCTATATAGTTAAACGGTGTAAATACGAGAATGATGCGGCTTTACCGCTTATTACCTGGGGGAAAATAATTATTCAGATTCCATGGACCCCAGTCGGAAAGTAACTCGGTCAGGTTGTCTTTACCTTTCTGCTATGTGTTCGTTTTTCTTCTCCATTCCATTCTTTACGCACCAGTGCAGCAGAAGGGGTATTCTTCACAGCATCAAAGACCTATTACATCGTCAGGAATAACCAGTAACTTGACTCTGGAACTTCGAGCTTAGACCCATATGGAGGATTTCGGTAGTCCATGTCCGATAACGAGCTGAGTGTCTCGGGCTTGCCGTGTGCCACCAGTGTGACCGACGCTGGTGGGGTTCAGATCTCTGATGTGATAAATGCTTATACTGCTCGACCACCACCACTACCCGTGTCATTACAACGCGGAAACTCCTACGGAGGTTGTGCGCGACACCTATCCTTATCGCCGCAATTCGCCGACATTTCTCGATCTGATCTAGCGGCTTACCACGTGAACACGGTGCTGCACGCTAAACAACCGCGGAAGTTTCGCATTTCAAACAGATTCGAACTATGTTTCGAGGACGTCAGTAATCAAACGCCGGCGGCCTTCGTGCCTTCAACTCGAAACGGCCAGGTTTCCATGGCGAATAAGGGGAAAAATTTGATTACAGTGACATGCACTTATTCCGCTTCTGACGAACCAGTGGTTGTCAGTCTGATACTACGGCTAATAAGAGATTGACAAATGCTAAATGTACCTTCCGTGTGGGCAAACGCCCATTATCCAATATCCGACCACTGAATGAGATGCAAATGCTTGGGTAAAAGTTCGTCTACCCTGTAGATCCAACTTTTCCCCTTATTAGTAATGGCCTTTGGTGATTGCAGAAACCACTTCTTCCATTTTGCGCATAGTTCGCCTTGGAACAAAAAAACTTAAAGCACTGCGAAAGAAATAAATGTACAAAAACCCGGTACCGGAACCTCAATCTGGGCTTAGAAATCGGGAATTTGTTTTTACTCTGCGGCCTGGGCATGTATTATTTGTGTGCAGTCAATTTGACCAATGGTTTTGTTTGTTACCCAGATTTCTGGTTTTGGTATGCTCTTTCTTACTGATTTGTGTGCTCAGATCGGAAACGTTTCACCATCAGTAGTGCGTGCAGATGACATCACCTCAATTGACGGTAACACATTTGCGATCTTAACGCCGAACTAAGAAAGCAAGAACTTTTGAAATGCTTCGTGCATGTTAGAGAAACAAACTGAATTGAGGTTTTCAACGGTCACCGCAGAACTGGATGACAGCTCCGTAGCATTGAAATCAAACATCAAATATCTCACAGAATATAGTTGCTGAAATGAATGATTCATATACTGTAGGGTGATTCCAGAAATATTTCTCGGTTGAAAAGAGATTCTAAATACCCAACGGAATACCCATCACTGGATTAATTAGTTGATGTACAACCATCAAGCGCAATACAAAGAATCAGCGGTGATAGTAATGCTTCCTCAATTAAAAGATTGATAAACGTTTCCACAATGGTTCCGTTTCATTTTGTCTTTGTGATCGTAAACGAAGTACATATAAGAACGGTGAGCCATTGATGCTACGGTGAATCTTCATCAGTTACGGGTCATACTAATAAACTATGGGGTGGGTGGGTAATATGGCGGTTTCTCAAGTTTACCATGTTAGCTTCAATGTGGCAACCTTTTTGAAAGCTGATTAGGCTTTTTATCTTATGGTTGGTGCAGCTGAAGAACCCTCTCATTTGGGTGATCAAAGACACCCGAACCACTTCCTTTTGTCTAAAAGGCATGGTTACATGCCAACATGTAGAACGAGACGAATGAAGTTTTAACATCGTCCATATTTTTAAATCCTGGTTGTTCAGTACAGACAGGGCGGAGCTGAACGCTACCAAACTGGTCTTCAGATGGCGGACAAGAGGACGGCCATTCTAGTGGTTAACCATGAATAAGGTAGCCTCATCAAATAAGCGGTCGTGGACGATCAGCAGCAGTGCTCGAGGATGTGATGGGATTTCCACTCGGTTAGCGTTCTCCGCTCTGAAACGTTGAAAATCTGCTGACGACACTGTAATGTGGCGAGTACGACGCGTCACTGAATAAGGCCAGTGCTGCTTGTTGTCTTCCAACTACCCGATAAGATTTCCAGAAGAGGCGAATAAACCATGCAATTGGTCACCGGCTCATCAGGATCAACGCTGTTGCCTTGCACGACGTGCTCGACCGAGAAAAGTTGAGAAACTATCCCGATTTCTTAAGCTGTCGACCTAGCAGAAATATAGTCTCACTGTCTTTTGCACGATGTGGGTAGTACACGGCTACGATCAGCGGAATAAATTCCAATTGAATAACCGAATTTTCGAAAATTCGTGGTTCTGAATAATACAATATATATAATTGTATAAAGGCAAATGACTTACGGTCAGGTAAGCAACCAAGAACAACAGTATAGACAGCTATCCAGCAAATCGGGATAGAGTGGTCATAAACGGTTCTTTCAATGAGGAGTCGAACGAAAGTGTAGCGTCATGCGGTCACGGTACAGAAAGTAAACCACGACGCTTTTAAGCTAACATGAAATGTGTACTTCAGCCACAGAATAAGACAATAATCTGTAGCTAGAATATGTAAGAGAATTATCAATGTACCTGAAAAACGACAAAAGAGACATGTGAACGAACAAATTTGGTAATAGGTCTGTTTGAGCTGCAAATGTGTGTTGTGATTTAACTGTATAGTGCATTCGGTGGCTGGGCTGCGGTCGGGAGTGGAATGTTCAGCAGATTTTTCCTGCAATGGAGATGTACAATCCTAGGGCAACAGAGTCAGAAATATAAACATAGGATTTTCATAAATTTTATATCATAAGATGTAAATATCTACTATGTCGGTGCATTAGAAACAGAAAATAGGTTATGAATGCTACAGGTCCATGATACATGTACACGCTACTCATGAGTAGACTAGATGGGAGTGTTTTTAGAACGCAAATTACAAAAAGGTAATTTACAATACATCCTCGATAAAAAGGCTTACCCTGGACTGGGCGATCGAGTAATACAACGCAAACAACCACGGAAGACATCAATGATATGAAGATTGACTGTTACACTCTGGTGTAACTTTCACTTTTATGTTTGTTGTTGCGTTGGCACCATGGCTGAGTTCAAGCCGGTGTAAAACTATATATAAAATAAATTGGCGATATAAGCTGATATTAGTAATTAGAACGCAAGTTGTAGGTGAACATATGCTTTCGATGATTCTTGGAGGTGCCACATGTAATGCCTTGAATTGTTTATTTTGAAGAGTCCTCCTTCGTGATCGTCTTTCCTACCTTTTATCTGTACAAACTCGAAAAGTGAACACGTTAGCTTATTTTGCCCAGAACACACCGACCGTGGCAGTGTGCACCTTTATGGCCTTTATAACAGTTGCGCAAACTGAAGAACAGTTCAAACTAGACAAGCCTCGTCCACCAAATTGGTCTTGATCTCAGATCAGTTCGGATCAGGTCACAGAAATTGGTACTCAAGTAAGACGTTTGCACTAGCGTGCTTCATATCGATTCCCACCAAGCTGTGACGTCATCTTTGTGACCATAGGCTGATCATTGAATAGTATAGAATACCATGCATACTTGTAATATTTCAGTGTTAATACTGTAAATGTCTGCTCCGCACCGATCACATTACAGGTGTAGATTGTTATGGTACGATGAAACAGTATCTTCGTTCAAGCTGATACCTATGTTCTTTCATTTGAATTTGTGCGTACCTATACACCGAACAGATCCACTATGGATTCTACCTCTTTTCTCGTCCGTCATGTAACCAAATCCTTGAACGCTTCAGCGAAGTCTGTATGATGTGCCTTCCTACTACTCATCTGCTTTTAATCCTATTCCACCGTCCCTGCTCCTTCGTAAACTGAAAGATTTTCGCTGTCCCATGACCCTGTTGGCATAGTTGTCTGATTGTTTTACCAACAGAACTCAGTGCACATCACTGGGTTTTAAGACGTCAAAACATTTGGTGTATAATTCAGGAGTGCTTCAAAGAGTTGTCCTTTCCCCTATATTTTCCACCCACATTATTGACCTGTCAACCAGTTCTCCGTCACCTTATTTAAATATGCCGGTTGTGTGGCTCTCTGCCAAGTTATTAAACTCAGGATTTCTAGTTTTTCCTACAACCTGACCGGTGGTGGTCGAGTGGTTTGGAGCCTTTAATTACCACTTTGGTGGTGGACAATAATCCACTGCCGTCCGACTCGTCACCACATCTAACCTACTGGGACCTTATGTGGTTCTCCACCCCAAGTCTCAGAGTCTAGTTGCGTGTAATCCCCAATAGTGGGTCTTTGTGGATAATGTCATTGCGCTTCTGTGCAAGCATGTGATGAAAGAACATTTACGATTTCTCTGTCCGATCTGAATTAGTTTTCAAGATGTCTCAATGCTTTGAATGGAGATTCATCCCCTCTTGAACGGCTTATCTTTATGACCCATCTATCAGTTCCTCAGAATCACTAAGTGGATCAGGTCGTGTCAAATATGTGAGACTAATTATCAATCCAAGTGTAAGTTGGTCATCTCACATTTCAAACTGTGAAGGACCGTGTAAAAAATACTCAATAACAGCGCTGTTGGCAGAGGACATTCCCGAACGACTCGCATATATATATATTATATATATATATATATGTATATATATATATATATATATATATATATATATATATATATATATATATCAGGTCGTGCGTACAACATTTGTCTAAATTCAAGCTGTGACAATTAGAACATGGCGCAACCAGGAAGGAATGGGTAGATGGAGTCAGGGTGAAAAAGAAAAGCGGAAAAGCAGTTTTTCGTTTTGTTAAGTGCACATTTAGCATTTTTTTGTGTTCGATGATCACAACAAAGACGAATACACTCCCGCCACTGACCTCGGTTTCGAGCCATGTCCATTAGCGAAACAAACCATCGTTCCTCATAATCTCTACCGTTCCAACCGGGCAACCGAGACGGCCCTACACGTGACAGACTCCATTAATTTCTTCATTCCCCTTCGCCAAGTCATTGCGTGTTTTCCACGCCCTTTCTTACAGTCAGGCTCAGGGAGCACAAACAATGTGCTAAGCGGCAGGCGCTGGGCAGACATCCCCAATACATGTCCTAGCCAGCGGAGACAGTCCTGCAATAGGGTCTTTTCTAGAGAGGAGTCGGTTGGGCCAAACACTCAACTGGGTACTTGATCATTGTTGACGCGTTGCTTCCACCGAACACGGAAATGCTACGTAAGCAGCGGCAACGAATATGTTGAACTCGGAGAGGCCGTGTTTCACAACCATACAGCAGCACGGGGCGCATGGTGGTATTATACACTTGGTCTTTCAAGGAAAGACTGATTTCGTGTCGGCACCAGAGATACCTGAGGTTCGAAAAGCAAGTCTGGCCTTTGAAGTACTCATGGATGTTTCCTCTTTGACATCGTCATTTCCAGTAATACAACTGCTCAGGTAAACAAAACTTTCTGTAATCCAGTATATCGTCGCCCAAGTAGAGCACGGATTCATGCTTTCGCCAATCCTGGAATAGCACGTTACATTTTGTTGTTGCGAAGTACATTTGGTACCGAGCCACTTCACTTGTCATGTGGTTCAGTAGAAGCCGAACTGCTGTGATGTTTGAAGCGAGCAGGACGATGTCGTCGGCGTATTCTAAAATAGTGAGTTTGTGCCCTGGGAGGAGTTCGACACCACCATCCACGAGGCCCTCGACCGATAATTTAAGAGCGTCGTCAACTGCGAATTGAAGGGGGAACGTCGAAATAAGACACTCTTGTCGAACTGCATTGGGGACAAAAAGGGGGAGGATGCTTACTGTAAGCTCTTACTCATCCTGAAGTATTACGGTAGATGGATTTGATGATTGATACATACTTTTCAGGAACGCCGTTTCTCAACAGGCATTTCCACAGAACAGTTCTGTCAACCGAATCAAAGGCTGCTCTGATATCCGGGAATGCGGTGATGGCCGGTCTTCGGTAAGTGTGTCGATGTTCCAGCAGCTGACGGAGGATGAATATCTGATCGATGGGGCCTCGGTCAGGGCGAAACGCCTTTGCTCATCACGGGTTTTCTCCTCTCTGTGTGATGACAGTCTGCGAAGAACAGCAGACGCCAGAACCGTGTACGCAACCTGGGTTAATGTGATTCCTCTACGATTGCCGCAGAAAGTTCGTGATCCTTTCTTGAATACAGGGACTACGATCGATCCCATCCAATCCATAGGAACTTGCTCCTCTTCACATACTTAAGGGGGAACATATGCGTTAACTCTTTCACCATATCGCATCCTGCATCTTTGAAGACAGTTAGTGATAGGCCGTCTGAACCTGAAGCCTTGTGGAGCTTGAGGGATGCAAATGGTGCTGGGCACTACGTTCATTAATAGGTATGGCAGTTGGCGCAGGGCTTCAGTTGAATTGCAAGTTGAAGTGTTCAGTCCATCTTTCTAGGCGTCAGTGAAGATTATGGACAGGCATTCCGTCAGCTTCGCTGTCTGTCTCGCTGGCACCGCGTGTCTCAGTGCCGGTGCTGTGGATAATGTGGAGTAGTTTTCGTAAGTTCCCGGAGGCAACAACGCATTCCCACCAACAAATCGCACGGACGTTTCCTAGGCTTTTAGTGAGCTCATGTTTTAGGGCCAGACGGGCTTTATTGGCGGCAAATTCCGCGGGGATTGAATTGCGGATATCCATAAGTCGGAGGGAGTTGGCGTTATTCAATGAATAACCATCATGGAGGTATGCCGCAAATAACTAGACAAGCGGATTTCAGGGCCGATTTGAGAAGAACCCAATGTTGTTCCAGGGAGAACGGCGGGATGTCGCTCAATCTATCTTTCACTTTATTCAACAATGTGGCCAGCATATGAGGCTCAGATGCTCTGGAGAGGTTAACTCGAGATACCATCTTTCTAGTTGTTCCACCAAAGCACATGGAGAGTGTGGCATACACTAGTGCGTGATCAGAATCAAAGCTAGTTCCCCCGGTATGAATGACAGTTTTGTGTACATCCTTACCATCTGTTGCTAATTGCAATGTGATCTTTGCGAGCCCAATCTTGAGTTGACGAAGGAGGTCGCTACGTTCGCAAATGGTGCTTTATGTTTCTAAAGCTGGTGCTGGATAGAAACAGTCGGTGATAGAAGCATAAATTTAAAAGCCAATCATCATTATCCGAACAGCACCAATTAAGGCTAAAGGAACCTTGTAGATAATGTTCAGTAGGCTCCATACTGCCGATCTTAGCATTCTAGTTTGCAGCTAGAATGATGATGTGCGTCTGTTGCCCATTGTTATTAGGTCGTGAAGGCGTTCATATAATCTTTCCTTCGCGGCATCCGAACTGCAATCTGTGGGGGCATACGCATAACCCACAAACAGGCATCACCTGTTAGTTCGTTTTCTGCTTACTCTGCATGAACCTCTGATTCGTACAGCACATAGTCGACTGTCATCTGGAATCCACTATAGAAGACCAACCTGGGCTCTATCGTTCACGACTATTCCACGGTCTGCTTGGCCAGAGGCCTCAGCTTCAGGATCTTCAGGACAGCGTAAAGGAAAAGTAACGTTCTTTTCGGTCGGGGATAACTTTGCTATGTGACTAGGGTCTGGAATGCGGGTCTCCTGTAGGCAGCAGATAACAGCACTAACCTTTTCCAAGGTGCTTGCTAGCCCAGCTTGTTGACTTATGCGCCTCAGAGTGCGCACATTATGCGTCGCAAGTCTGAATGGTGAGCGTGGTCGGAGGAGAGGTGCTGCATCCGGGAGTGGATGGCTGGACCTGCTAGTATATCTTGGCGTGTGTCTCGATTCTGCATCAGTGTTGAAGGAAGAAGACAAGGGAACGGGTGAGTTTGTGGGTGGTTGTGCACTCAACGGAGAGTGTGCAGAGCGATTTTGTGACCTATTCATGGGCGTGAAACGCAATCCGCGTGAAAGAGAACGAATCACTCACCCACCACACAGATTCACGTACACATATGCACACACACACGTGACATGTCAGCGCTTCCTTCGAGTTATTTGATTGTAAAATTGCCTTGAAAAATGTTAACCACAATAACCGAAACTTTGGTGAATTACATCCACCAACAACGCTGTGTTTTTGACATTGTAACTTTCATGACAAAAACAGCACATGGCACATTGAATTTCCGATACACTCCTTACATCGTGTAAGGAGACTTTGTGGGCTATATCACCAAGTACGAAAGCCCAGACATTTCAACGTTAAAGAGTACCATTTCCCTTTCGGTTTATCAGTGTTTTTTTCTGTTTTCCTTTGATGTTTCCCCTTTATTTTTTAACGATCTGCTGAAGAATGATTTCAAAATGGTATGCTGAAGACCGTCGATTATTAGTTGGATATCTTTCATAGTTACCTGGTAAATTGTACAAACTACGCCTGGCCGCATGTGAAAAGTTCGCTAACGAATTCCTTTCAGACTCCATTCACGCTTTATGAAGTGATCTATGCAAGCAGAACTCTCTTGCCTCCACAGGTTTCTCTTTTCCATGCATATCCTTTCGGATTATCATCTACAGGAACTCTACTGTTCCTTATCCGGTCCGAATCCCCACAAGCCGGGAGCTCTTCTCAGCTGAATTTCTTAGTAATTTTTGACTTATAATCATTATTTTTATTCCCCCCATTCGATGTGGGTCTAAATGCAATTCTTCCTCGACTGAAATGCGGACGTCTATCTATGAAAATGTTTTATCAAGTACAAGTGAAAATACTGATACCAATATCACTTGAACATGCTTGTTCCTGTCGACTCATATGGTAGCAGTCTATCGCTTCATTCATTCCCGTTGTCTTATCTTTCCCATATTCTTCATTTTTCGTAGTAAATGCGCGTTCCCCATGTGGAAAAGGAGCTCGACGAACTCAAACACGCGGAAGTGACCCGATCACACCCGGCCCCGATCTGAATGATTACGTACGCTTCCCATCGATTCCGCACTCAGTGTACCGCAAAACCCAGCGAAAATTATGGGCCTATTTTCACGAGGGACGTTGTTCATCCCCGTCTCGACATCGCGAAAGTGGCTATTGTACCTGTCGCAGATGTCGCAGGGATCCAAAATCCACGGAGGCAGACAAACCTGTCGATTTGAAGTAAGTTTGTTCTCGTTCTTTTGATTTTCGTAATTTCTGAGAGAGTTTTGAAGAAACTCGCGATGATTTGTTCCGACAGATCAGCTTTCATTTTTTCGCCGTGAAGTTAATATCTTGAACAGTTGCCCTAAAAAGAAATGAAGGGACATCATTTTCCTTCTCTGCAGTTGTTGATCAAGTTGGCTTATTAGTTCAGAGTTTAGGAGGCGGATTCTGAGACTGGAAAAACTCGAAAGAAACTGGTACACTGGACTGTTACGTTTACGGTGCCAAACCAAAAGTATATCTAACAGTTTAGACGCAGTAGTGTATCAGTGGTCAACGGAAATTCCCGTCACAAAATTATTAGGTGTTTAAAGTGGTCAAATCAATGCAACAAAATCTTAAACTACATTGACAAGCCAATATTCCATTGGTTCGCGATTCGTGTCCGCTTCTCGGGTTTGACTGAACAAGTTTTCATCAATATGTAAATAAATAAATATATATGTATTGATAGTAAGTAGTGTGTTAACGTGTGGACAAAATTCCCACGGAAGTACACGACCGGTTTCGCGGTTGTTGCCGCTCATCAGGTATGCGTACCCGGTACTCCTCTGCCCACTCGTCCTCGTAATTGTACACTCCGATGTTATATGTTCACTAGAATCTAAATTGGAATCGCCTGGAGTGTGAATGGATACTCTTCATTGAAGAGCCCAACAATGAATCATAACTGTGATTTCTCATAGTTATTCGTGTCTGGGTCACTGCTAACCCAACGAACAACGAGGCTGCATGTGCAAGCGATCATATTGGTAGTTGTTCGTTGGGTTAGCAGTGACCCAGACACGAATAACTATGAGAAATCACAGTTATGATTCATTGTTGGGCTCTTCAATGAAGAGTATCCATTCACACTCCAGACGTGTCAAATAGGATTCTAGTGAATATATATATATATATATATATATATATATATATATATATATATATATATATATACATGCAATGGCGTCTTTTCTAGAGAGGAGTCGGTTGGGCCAAACACTCGACTGGGTACTTGATCATTGTTGACGCGTTGCTTCCACCGAACACGGAAATGCTACGTAAGCAGCGGCAACGAATATGTTGAACTCGGAGGGGCCGTGTTTCACAAACATACAGCAGCACGGGGCGCATGGTGGTATTATACACTTGGTCTTTCAAGGAAAGACTGATATCGTGTCGGCACCAGAGATACCTGAGGTTCGAAAAGCAAGTCTGGCCTTTGAAGTACTCATGGATATTTCCTCTTTGACATCGTCATTTCCAGTAATACAACTGCTCAGGTAAACAAAACTTTCTGTAATCCAATATATCGTCGCCCAAGTAGAGCACGGATTCATGCTTTCGCCAATCCTGGAATAGCACGTTACATTTTGTTGTTGCGAAGTACATTTGGTACCGAGCCACTTCACTTGTCATGTGGTTCAGTAGAAGCCGAACTGCTGTGATGTTTGAAGCGAGCAGGACGATGTCGTCGGCGTATTCTAAAATAGTGAGTTTGTGCCCTGGGAGGAGTTCGACACCACTATCCACGAGGCCCTCGACCGATAATTTAAGAGCGTCGTCAACTGCGAATTGAAGGGGGAACGTCGAAATAAGACACTCTTGTCGAACTCCATTGGGGACAACAAGGGGGAGGATGCTTACTGTAAGCTCTTACTCATTCTGAAGTATTACGGTAGAGGGATTTGATGATTGATACATACTTTTCAGGAACGCCGTTTCTCAACAGGCATTTCCACAGAACAGTTCTGTCAACCGAATCAAAGGCTGCTCTGATATCCGGGAATGCGGTGATGGCCGGTCTTCGGTAAGTGTGTCGATGTTCCAGCAGCTGACGGAGGATGAATATCTGATCGATGGGGCCTCGGTCAGGGCGAAACGCCTTTGCTCATCACGGGTTTTCTCCTCTCTGTGTGATGACAGTCTGTGAAGAACAGCAGACGCCAGAACCTTGTACGCAACCTGGGTTAATGTGATTCCTCTATGATTGCCGCAGAAAGTTCGTGATCCTTTCTTGAATACAGGGACTACGATCGATCCCATCCAATCCATAGGAACTTGCTCCTCTTCACATACTTAAGGGGGAACATATGCGTTAACTCTTTCACCATATCGCATCCTGCATCTTTGAAGACAGTTAGTGGTAGGCCGTCTGGGCCTGAAGCCTTGTGGAGCTTGAGGGGTGCAAATGGTGCTGGGCACTACGTTCATTAATAGGTATGGCAGTTGGCGCAGGGCGCAGTTGAATTGGGGCGATGACAGTTGGGATGCTTTGATGAAAGTGGTGCAGTTATAACTGGGAACTGAGCGTAGCCTTGAGGTATCCAACGGCTTTCTGGCACAGGTTTGTCCGAACTCAGTGGAGGGGCGCGCGAGCGGTATGCATTGTTGGCAGGAAGGAGCTTTAATTGCTGATCATGCCAAAGCAGGTCCGCAACGTCGCTACAACCTTCGGGGGTGCATTTCATGGATCAGGCGGACATTGGTAGGGTCCGGTTAAGGATTGTGTGGGTCATGTAGAAAACTGAGTTACTCAGTGGAATTCATAAAGAATTACCACTTTTTTGGTGTCAACCTCAACCCGTAATGTTGGACTCGAGCTAGCAACGCGGTCAAACGTTGCTTTAGTTCTTTGGGTGATCGACTCACAACAGTTATGTCGTCTAGATATGGCGCGGTAGCTGCGAAACCGGAGATCATAGTCGGGGATATCTTCACACCAAAAGGCAAATGAGTCTGTTGAAACAAGCCCCGATGTGTGTTGGTAGTGAGGAGCTCTTGAGTTTCCGGTTCACCAGGAGCTTGAAAATAAGCTTCCGCTAGGTCAAGTTTAGCGAAGCAGTGGCCGTCGTTTAAGATGGTGAAGATGTCTTCCGGTAAAGGCAGCGGATGACAATGCGATTCTAAAACGTTGTTTAGACCGGTGAAAAAATCTTCATTAATCCGGAGACTACCATTAGACATCTTGACAACCACCATTGGCGTAGCCTACTTTTAATACGTCACAGGAACGATGACGCCCAAGCGTTCCATGCATTATAGTTCCTGGTCTACAAGGGGCGGCGCTGCATAGGGCACTGGTCGCTTCGGACGAAGGACGGGTTTTTCTCCCAGAATAAGGTGGACTGAGGCTGTTGCTCGGGTGCACAACTCAAGACCCCCTTAAAAAACCTCAGAGAACTGTTTTACAACAGCCGACCTGGGTGAGACTGCTGAAGGTGATCATGGAGGTAATTACAGACGTCCCGTAGTGACAATTCAAAAAGATGTAAACGGGAAATCCAATTCAGACCAGGAACCTCAAGGTGTGTGTTGGAAAGATAGCACAACCCTTCACCCCTGGTGTCTCAGAACGTCATGGTACACCGAAAAGAAACGACAAGTTTCACAGACCCACTGCAAGCACTAGTGGCTGTGTTAACCGTCTTTTCAAGTGGTGGACGATCGATTGAGTGCTATAGCCGCCTGAAGACAATGGTGATGTCCGAAGCCGTGTCTAGTTGGAGTTGGGCAGGATGACCATTGGTCTGTACAATAATGAACTGCCGGAGAACCACATATTCTGTCAGGAAGCGGGCTATTAGGCTTCGCGAATGGCCGATTGACTTATTGCGTATAGGATGGCATCGGCGGATTGATGTCTTAGGTCGACTAGAATCGGTGTGAGTCTCACGACATTACCCGTCTTTGTGACCATTATCTTAACATCGTGAGCAACGATTTCGAAGAAAGTGACAAAATCGAAGAAAATGCCAAGCTCTGCAGTGTTCACATGGAGAAGGAGGGTAGCTATCATTGCGAGGTGGAGATGGTCGCGACCATAATGGAGAATCTTGACGTGAAGTAACGGTATGAATGACTTACGAGGGGCGATCCTGTTGTTGAAACATGGCCGAATCATGCTTCAAGTGGACAGTGCGCTCGTATTCATCAATCAGTTCTTGAAGCTTAATTCAGGGTTCTTGGTCGATCTTCGCGAGGAAACGGGTTCTAACGTTCTCGTACCATGGTGCTTAAGGACCACAGATAAAAACAACGCAACGGAATTGATCTTCGTTGAGAGACCCCAAACAGAACCGTTCACATTCTCTGTTACCCAAACCACCGTATGGCACGAAGTCATCGGAATCTTTCTTGACTAACTGGAGGCACTTGGATGAAACATTGAATAAAAAGGCTGTCTGGCCGAATATTTTCTTCAAAGTCGATACAATATCACTAAACGATCAAGATCGAGGCTGAGCAGGGAGGATGTAGTTGGTGTATCTGACATGCTCAGCAGGGCTCAGTCTCCGGAGCAGTGGACGAACTTTGGTTTCGTCATCCTGGGCAGCGAGTGATACGGTAAAAATATCTTCATAACGTTTATACCAAGATTAAAATGTGATTCATGCCTCCGGATCATGATGAAAATCGAGGATGTTTCGTACTATATGATCAGTCGTACACAAAATAACAGTTGTGGATGGTCCCTTATTTGTCAGCCTTGCAGAGATGAGGCCCATCAAGCGCATTTGCGCCTTCATCATTTTCTTCAAATCAACCTCCGTTGAGTCCGTTTTTGCCATGAGTCAGTGTTCCTGTCGCCAAATATATTGTGTCTTCCACAACAATCTCCGAAGGTTGCGACCTTTAAATGAATTAACCGGATATTAGACGCTCAAGCGTCACTTGGACACGTTCCGGCACAACGACTTTCGCAATTGAGTAGTAGGAGATTAGATTTGTATGATATGATTCATCATGCAGCTTCAACGCTCAACTCACCACTGAAAACCATGGAACTACTGTACAGTTGTTTCATCCTTGTTGGGAATCATCAGCAGTGCACATCCACCGAGCCATGTAGTGTAGATGTTCAACAAACCGTTGAGAGCCAGCCCGGATAGCATTGTGGTTAAGGTGTTCGATTCACAATCGTTCACCCCGTGTTCGAGTCCCCGTGGGGGCTCGGTGGATGTGCACTGCTGATGAGTCCCAACAAGGATGAAACAGCTGTACAGTAGTTCCATGGTTTTCAGTGGTGAGTTGGGCGTTGAAGCTGCATGATGAATCATATTATACAACGACTTTCGTTGGATCGCAAAATATGGTCGGCAATGGAAGCGCACTAGTCGAAGGTACACCACCCACTAACTTCAATAAGAACACAGGTCAAAGTGTTGACTGACGGAGCTTATTGTCTCATTGTACACCTAGGTCATGTGGTTCGGGGAGCGCAGAACTCGGCTGCGCATATAGGTTCTGCTAGATTGCAGTCGATTGACCTTGGAAATCAGTGGGCAGCCAGGGCAACCAATCAATCGGAGGACAGCGACATGGATGTTACCAATGTATCGTGGCGCGATAAGATACATATTTAAATTTGCAAATAAATAGATAACTAGAATGATTAGAAGAAATAGGATCTTTTTAGGGAAAATAATAACACTATTGTAATCAGCGCCTTAATATTGAGGAAACTATACTGTCTCCTCAACAGAAAGTTAGACGCAAGATACCTTTAAAAGGTACCTGCGGGGTTGTGTTCATCCCTTCCCATGAACAGAAGTCGAGCTGCGCACTATTAGTGACGAAACTCCTCTTAGCAATCGAAAGGAGCGAACGAACCCCCAAGGGATGATGCCGATTGGTTATTACTCCAAATTATCAGAAAAAGACAGGATATCTGGTGAAAACCACGGAAGCAGTGCTTGCAAACACTACTCTCCTGTGATTGTCCAACGCCCGCGAGCGGGTTGAAAATGGCCTTTGACTCAGTTTACCACATTAAAGAGTATACCAGATAAATGCATCTATTTTAAAGTCCCTGTATTTAGAGTCCAAACCGACTTTTTGCCTATGTCGTTCGTCAGGGTTTCCCATTGGCATCCTTCCTTTTTAACTTTGCAGTCGAGACAACCACATAGGTAGCCCCATCTTCGTGTGAGGAGGATAGCGGTGTCGGTCGTTGCTCGGGTGGTAAACTATCTGACTTAGAACATACAAACGCCGTAGTTCTTCTGGGCGAAGACTCAAGTAGATTTTAAGCTCTTCTACATTGTACGAACAACATTGCAGCAATGTTTGGGATGCTTTTTGCACCTCCGATGGGTAAAATGCTGCAGCAGAACTCGGTTGGTCCCACAGAATATCCTAGTAGGTGAATCATCTGCTGAAGCAGAAACGGTTTTCTACCTTGACGGGTACATTCCGCTCAATGGCCGGACACTGAGTAAAATGTGTCGAGTGCAAAGGGTGCGGTTTTGTACAAATCTTAGCCACATGTGGTGTCAGCGTGATGTCTGACATCATGGTTAAGTGTACGCTGCGGCAATGAGGTCAGTTCTGTCGAATGTCATCGAAACCTGACTTATGGGCGGAAGGCGTATTCAGTAGACAGCAATTTGCTGTTGTGCAGCTCGCAACCACACCTGACCTATTGGGACTAAATGTGGTGCTCGGATTCAAGCCTCACTGTCTGATTATCGGTTATCTCTAATAGCGGAGTAGGCCTTTAAGGCCATGCGTGTACCTTTTCCATATGCTTTGGCAAACAGTTACTTTTAAAATAAAACTCGTAGAAAAGTGTTCCACATACCCCAGGTGTACTTCCACTCTGTGTATTGTTCTCCAAGTCGGGTAATCGTTCGTTGATAAGAAGTACTACACAACCAGGTTGAAGTTCACGAGATCCGTCTACCGAATGATTTAAGATATTAGTTAATATGGCTAAGTTCCACGATCAGTGGCGTACTGACACTCGAGTTCTTTTATCGCCCAAATTGTTTGCCCTTGTATTCTACGTGATACGTTCTGCTCGTCGTGATTCTTTTTATTTTTATTTGTTTAACTTCCACCTTGGCAATAGTTTGAGGTCGAAAACAAAGCCAAAGTTAGTGAATAAATGAACTGGAATAACACTGAGCCGTGGCATAACTTTCCAAACTTGAACCACAAGGCTGCTCTTGTTTTTTCGAGTTTACAAATCCCCTGTCTTTTCAAGTAATCATATGATTTTCCCAGTATTTCACACAGACACCGTTAATTTTTTCAACTAGCTTCTGTCCGTTTTAACCACATAGGTGTCCAAACGTGGATTATTGTACCACAGAACAGCCATACTGTAGATCTTCTACTTTGCGTCGAAGAGATACGAATAGTATCGATCCAGATAACGATCGTCTTCCACCACCACCACTTCGGCTATCTTGGCCTTTATGCACGCTCCGCCGATTCGGATTTTACGGCAATACATTGTTCAAACTGGAAGCTGGTCGTCGGGCTCCTAGAGGTGAAGGGCACTATTTGTTCCGGATTCGAAATTTGCGCGATTTCAGGCAGTATTTCGAAGTGAGTTTGCTTATGTTGACCGCTTATCCTGAGGCGCATGCGCGTGGACGTTTCATCGTGTTGTCATCTATGTATATTGTCATTCTTTAGAGCTGGTTGTCAATTCCAACAGTATTTCACTGAAATGGACGGGCGGATTGGTTTTCGTTTTCACTTATATTTCACTGGTATGTGTTCGTGTTTGTTTGTTATTGGATGCCAAACTAGAATCCGGAGACGGTGAATTGCACTGTTTGGTAAATGTCGGATTGTTCGTTTTTTGTAAGAGTGATGGTGTTTGTTTGTTCTCATCATTTCAGTTGAGTTTTTTCAATCGTCAACCCTACACATCGTTGCCCTATTTTGGTTTGCTATCTTACGGTATCACCGGCTGGAGGAGATGAAATTACCCAAAGCATACGGAGCAAAAGTACCCCTTAAAATTGCATGAATGAATATCAGGTTTATGAAAAGATGCAAGTATGCCACTGATCATGGCGCTTGACTATGTTACCCAGTCTTAGGACCTCCGGCAGGCGGATCTTGTGGACGTCGATTCTTTTAATATACTGTAAGGCTACCTCAGGTATTTAATGAACAACTTTTGATCACGTCGTTTTTGAGGTAAGAACCCTTTTAGAACTTGAAATATATATTGCATTGGCTTGAAATCAAACATGGTGCGAACACAACAACAACAGTTGCGGACATGTGAGAGGGTACGACTTAGTATATAAAGCAGTCATTGGATTAATTGCTTTTTTTCGTGGTTGTTCGCGTTGTAGGCTGTTGTACTACTCGGTCACTCGGTCCAGAGTAGGCCTTTTTATTTAGGAATGCACCTCTAGTCTTTGTGCAATCAAGCGCGTCCTGCAGTGCAGCAGCGTTGGTCCAGATGAGCCGGTGATCGATTGTGTGGTTCATTCTGCCTCTTATGGGGAACCTTGTCGGGTAGGTGGAACACGACAAGGAGCTATGGCCTTATTTAATGGTGGATCATACTCGCCACGTCACAGTGCCGCCAGCAGTTGTGGCGTTTTAGAACTCTGCTATCCCCAACCAATCCCTCGGCTACGAACCGGGGTTACTTCCAAGAAGCGAAAAAGAATTGGAAATAACTGTTAAGCATATTTGTTCTAGCCTCACATGTGAATTGATTCACCATACAGCATCAATCCAACATAGAAAACCGTGTAGAGTATTGTACAACTGTTTCATCTGGTTTGTCAGGAATCATCAGCGATGTATATGCAGTGAGCCTCAACTGGGACCGAAAGCCGGTGCACATGATTGTAAATTAAACACGTTTCAAAGAGGTGTTATATCATACATCATTGATGCGAGAGAGGTCGTTCAGAAACAAGTTGGATAACCTACTAGTGGAATGTATGATTCAAAACAATAACCACCGGGTTCGAGTCCCTGTTGAGGATCGGTGCTTTTCTTATGATTCCTAACAGGCCAAATAAAACAGTTGTTTAATAGTTTCACACAATTTGACGATGAGTGTGTTTGCCATGCGTAACACGCCCCAATCAGCAAAGTCTACTAAGCTATGTACGCTGTTTCAGAACGTCCTGTGAACTGATACCCAGTACTCGATTTCTGACCTCAGCATTGCTCACTCGGCCATTCGACTCAATCCTAGCAATACTATGCAAGTATCGGTGGTCGGAAACCTCAAGACGACGAATATCTTCTGCACGCAGGCCCCAAGTCTCGCAACCATACAATAAAATTGGACGCACCGCGACCGAGTACACACGACCTTTTCAACTTCAGTGAAATATAAGGTCGGCGCCACAAGTGCTTCCGTCCAGCGTATGCCGCTCGAGCCTTGGATATCCGCGTGCTCACTCCTACTACAGTGCTCCCATACGTCGTCACGCTGCTTCCGAATAACTAAAGCGGTCAACAACTGTTAGTTCCTCCCCATTGAGCATCAAGCTCGGAATTGTTGACATCCAGTCTTACAATATCACTTGACATTTAGAAGGTGCAAAGCGCATGCCGAATGAAGGTACAACTCTTCCGGACCTATCTAGTGCACGTTGAGCATGTTCCGTAGATTCGAACAAGTTGACAACGTCTTCCGCATAATCTAGGCCACACAGCTTTCCATCGTTTCCTATATCGACGCCTACATCCTGAAGATTTTGCAAGACATTTTCCATTATCTCGTCCATGACGAAGTTAAACAAGAATGGAGACGTGGAACATCCTTGTCTAACACCGTTGGTCGTTTCGAACTGACCGGATAGTTCACCGTAAACCCTTACACGGCGAGAAGTATGAGAATACAGTGATCTTAGTAGGTTGACGAACTTCTGGGCATACCTTTTCGATGAACAGCACTGCAAAGCGCTGTTCGAAGGCTCCCTTCAAGTCAGGGAAAACCATTATTGTCGGTCGACGGTGTGTGTGAGGCGCCCCAACTATTTGACGGAGTAAAATCTGGTCGATGCATCATCGACCTGAGCGGAATCCGGCCTGCTGTTCGCGGTTGGTACTCGTGAACCGGTGTGAGACGACGCAGCAAAATCGAGGCTAATACCTTGGTGTCCATCGAAAATAAGCTAATCCCACGGTGGTTACTGCAGTCATTACGTATTCCTTTCTTGAAGATGAGTACAATGAATGATTCGCCCCATAATCACGGAATATGCTCCTCGTTCCAAATGTCACGGAGCAAGGTCGTACGTGATTTTATCAACGCATCACCACCCATTTTGAAAAGATCTGGGGAATTTCGTCAGGACCAACCGCTTTCCCACGCCTTAGTGATTGAATACATGACTCCACTTCTACTTCCGATGGGGGCTCAAGTGATACTCTCCAAGTAATCGCAGCCGTTGAGAGAGGAGTAACTAAATAAGCCCGCAGCCAGCTAAACTACTCCTTGGAGTATTCAGTCCAACGGTCGAGCCTTAGCTGTTTGCCATGATTAGGTTCTCTATTTCTATCGCACATCGTTTCACTGACTGGAGTTCGCTGTCCGCGGATGTCGCGAATAAGTTTGAACAGTCTTTGACTGTTATCTGAGGCAGCTGCGATTTGCATTTCTTCGGCTACCTCGACCCACCAATTTTGCGGTCCTTCCTACTGCTTTACGTAACGATTTTGCAGATGTTTTCGTGTCCTATTCATCTCCCTACAGTTGAAGAGTTGACGCTTTTACTCCATTAGACTGAGGGCTTCTTGAAAAATCCGGTGTATTTGATGGACATCGGATCTAGGGCCACAGATGAAACTTTCTGCCACGTGCATCGCCTGTTTGACATGGGTCCAGTGCTCATCTACATTTCTGCTTGTCATAGTTCCTAGCTCATGTGCTAATTTTGGTTCCTAACTGGTGCGAACTTCTGGGTCAAACAGACTTTGCACAGCTAACCGGGCTTGCGGTTTTCGTCGATGACCATGTAGTTGGCGCGACAATCGCATTAAAACTAATACATGGTCCAACTTTTCTTAGATGGACCAGTAAGATCTTCAGTTCTGAAAAGAACTGCATCATCCGTAGCTTACTGCGATATGATCGATCTGGCTTAGAGTACCTGTAGCGTTAGAGCGACATGTCGCTGTGCAACGCGAGCTGTGTCGGAAATTAGTACTAGATAGGAATAACCGATTTTCTGCACAGAACTGGAGAAGCTTATCCACGTTATCTGTACGCTCAGCGGGTAAAGCACAACAACCACCTAAGCAAGCTTCTGAGACACAAGGTTTGCCAATCTGTGCATTTAAATCATCAGCTAGCACTACATTGTCAGAGCCTTTACTCTCGGGAACGAGAGTGAAGAGTTCACCATAGAACTCATTCTTCTGCGTGTCAGGGCTGCAGTCTGTTGGGGCGTATGCCAAGATCACAAACAAGCTGCGCTTAACACAACTATCCTTTCGAACGCCAACTGACTCCTCGAGTCTCAGCACATAAACGACTGTTAACGGGGATTCAGTCTAACAGGCAGCTTCAGCCTTGTCAGTCAAGACTATTCGTACACCACGTTGATCCGCAGTTCTAGCTACTTCGTCTCCTGAAGTGCACAGGAAATACCTTGATAGGTTACCAGGAGTAGTTAGTTGAATCACATTGCTCGAATCCTGGATACGCGTTTCACTTACGCATCAGACATCAATCTTCGGAGGGTCTATTGTGAGGGTTAGACACGCCTGCCAATTGGTCTGCGTGAGTGTACGCACGTTAAAGGAGCCGAAAGTCAAAGGCTGACGAAGCTTGAGAAAATGTGGGCTGCAAAATAGAAGATTGTTTTCGACACTATTTGACATTGAACCGTTGCTAGTATAGGGCGTGTGATTAGTGGGAGCATTCTCGGTGGATAGAGGGGGCAAAGAAAGGTGGCTGGGGACAGAAGACAATGGTTGAATAAAAGGGAACTGTGAGCAGTAGCCCACTTATCACTACCCACCCCGTTCGATGCTATACGCAGCGCGGTCCTGATTAAACTGAACGACGACCGATGCAGTATGGGATTCTTTGTATTAGTGCAGTTCATGGCAGTTGTTGAACTGATGCTTCTAGTGGGTCCATCTGATGCGCAAGACAACGATTGGGGTTCTTAACCAAAGCCTTTATTTTTAACAAGAATTTGTCTGCAGGGCATCTGGGTAGCTGAGTGGAAGCCTATTTACCTAGATAAATTATTCCTCTGTTTATGCATCAATGTATGACTGTCTGAAATAGTCACCGAGGGCGAAGTAAAAGGTCAGTAGACCTGGATTTGTAAGGTCTTTGGATTGTAGTCGGTTGAGGGGCGGGAGAGGGAGGGGGCGAAACTTTGACTAGAACACCCACTTGAGGCACTAGCGCCAGTACTATCGGCGCTCTTCCCCCCCCCCCCCCGCGTCACTCCCTGTGCACCTCGTATATTCTTTCTGTTGCTACGTACGACATGGTGAGAAAGACAGTGGTCAGTGGGGCTTGTCCTGCTGTTCAACGCTGCTCGATAATGATGATCGCGACAACGCCTCTCGCTCCCCTTGAATTTTTGAGGTAATAACATTTATCCGGAGGTTGCAGAGACCCTTGCACATGTAGACAAATTAATTTTGAAGTACGAACGTAAGAGGACATGGTCGGTGACGTCACTAAATAAGGCCATAGCACCTTGTCGTGTCCCACCTACCCGACAAGGTCCCCAATAAGAGGCCGAATAAACCACACAATCGCCCACCGGCTCATCTGGACCAACGCTGCTTGACTGCACAAAGACTAGAGGTGCATTCTTAAATGAAAAGCCTACCATGGACCGAGCGATCGAGTACAACAACTTTCAACGCGAGCAACCATGGAAGACGTCATTTAAGTAATGATAGACTGCCCTCACGAGCACACCTGAACACTCTCTTACACGGTATTTAAAAACTTGACTTCCAATCTCCACTCTCTTTCGACATTGTTTTCCTTCACCACACGCCCCGGTAACTTCGGTCGACCGCCCTGCTGTAATGCTGTTGGCGGAGATCCCGGCTTTATTTTCTTTCCTTTCTCTTCGGCTAGCTTCCGAGTCTCACCGAAACAACTACCACCGGCCGATGTCCCCCTTCATACATACATATCACGTTGATTGCATGAACCAAGATGCATACAGGACAACAGGCGGGTCTTCCTGGTATCGATATTGCTCTCAGCAAAAAGGCTTGAGCGGTGCTACTAGAATAGATCTCGGTCAACAGTCGGTTGTGTGCAGTGAGACTTAGAGGTTCGTGCAAAGTCAGCCGTCGTCGTCCCGATAAAGGCGATTCGTTTGCCGTCTGGGCGCATGTACCCACTCACTACAGTCCGTATGCTATCAGTGGTAATTTCTACCAAAAATGCATGAACTTCGTAAAGCGAACCGGACTGATATTGGGATTTTTACGAGAGACTATAGTGCCAGAGTAGGACGACTGTCATCTAACGAGGTGCGTTTAGGAGGTCCCTGTGGGTTAGATCCCTGTCGTTCGTAAAACGGGAAGCGGTTTTTGGGTCTATGCAGGGATCCTCTTCTGTTTCTCGCCAGTATGAACTTCAGACGCTCGAATTGCCGGTACGCCACGTGGCGTCTGTCCTTTCAGAGTCAGCAATGGACCCAGATCGACCACAACACGACTAGCCACAAATGGCGGGGCTGCATATAAGGTTGTCGCTCGCACTGGGGCGCTCTCTCGACTCCGACAACTCACTAGTTTGCAGTGAGCTATTCGTGTCCCTCGGCGGACGCTCGAAACACGCTACAACGACAGTTAGATTGTGACTTACTTTCCGACCCGTCTCGCCTATCCGACTCTCAAAACGCGCTAGTTGAAAAGTTAGATGCAGCCCCACCATTAAATTTTAACCAGCACTCATCAATTATCAAGAATTCTTTGCATTTTGCTGGTCAAGTGAGTTGTTGCCTGTCCCATCGTGATGTAAGACCCTGCATTTCTGCTGAATCTCTGCGTCTTTTTGATGCACGTCAGCTCATCCCGGATGGAAGCGAGTATAGTGAAACACGGCTCGTAACGAGACGTGCACGTAACGCGAGTCTTCCTAGCGACCGTAAAATCTGGTGAGCACAGTGTGCATCAGAGATGGAACGTGCAACCACCATGGGAAATTCTCGTAAGCTGTTCTGTCTTATTCGAGTCACCGGTAGGAAGCCACTAAATGTGAGTAAAACAATTTGTGAAGATGAAGGTTTGCCAATTCACAGTCAGCAGCGGCTCCTAGAACTCTAGCTTCAGCACTTTCAGCCACAGTTTAGCTGGCCCTCAGCGTCAGCCTCTCCGTTAGCTCTTCCGGTGCTCGTTCTGCTGTCTGTTTCGACGGGTCCGCCTATCGATGCGGAAATCCGCAGGGAAATCCAAGCCGTAGGACATCATAAAATACCGTACTCCGACGACCTTCTGCTGTCTTGTTTGAGGATGATAGAGTACAGCTCGTTAGAGAACTTCATATGTTGAGCTTGATTGCAGCTAGAGGTGGTGTGAGAAAGAGATCAGTTCACGAAATAGCGAGAGCCAAAACAGCTCCCGCTAGCCTGTAAAACCTGTGGTACCGCCGTGACATCGAGCTCTACCATAAGTGGTGGGTGTCTTACGCCGCAGTTCGTAATATTTTGCTCCACGGTTGCGAGGCCTGGTCACTCCGTGTTGAGGACGCTCGGCGTCTTTCTGTGTTCGACAACCGATATCTCCGAAGCATTGCTCGCATCTGGTGTGAATATCAAGTGAGGAATGACGAGTTACGTCGTATTGTTAGAAACTAATAGCCGTCCACTAATCGAAGTGATAGACCTTTACCGCTTCCGATAGCTTGGACATGTTTTACGCATGCCTGTTCACCGTTTACGTTTCCGTGCTCTATTCGCACTTGCTTGACAAGGCTGGAAGCAGTGACGTGGCGTTCAGATTATGGCTCGGCGTAGAGGTATAAATAAGTCAGCAACAGCACTGGTTTCGGTTGGTGCTTCCCTTTTTCCTGGTTGGGGTCCTAGGGATAATGGTTGTCTTTGGTTACAGGCGTTGAAGGACATGGCTCAGAATATTATTCAGTGGCGCAAATGCTGTACAGTCCGATAAACTCTCGTCTCGTAAACGGTGGTAGACGGTTCCGTCACCCGGCTCATTACCTCGTCTGATTTATTGTGGCTTTATGTGATTCGACACTCAGTCTCAGGATCATGGTTGCCGAATCTCCTCTAAACGAACAACCATGAAAATGCACCATCACACAACCGTAGATTCTCACCGTAACCCAGATGGTTTATATCCATGAGCATCAGGAAATCGACTGCACGTAACTCGGGAGGAGGGAGTATACTCCCTACCGGGAACGAAGCTGGAAGTGTGGAACTAAAAGCTCTGGTCGAACGATTTGGCCATTCAGTCTTCGTTAGACTTGTTCTGGGTCCAACTGGTCGGGTTATTTGACGGTTAGAGGTCATGAAGGATAGGGATAGGTTTTGCGACCAGTGATCTTGCACTCAAAATTTCTCCTACCTAATGCTGTCATGTATTGTTCTCTGCTTACAACTAGGTTGTTTATAGCACTCCATTAGTCAGCCAAGTTCAGTTCAGTTCATTCAACCACTAACCTCACACTGCTATGCTCTGGTTTCGGTTGCTCCCTTCCAGTATCGCCCAGTTGAGGACAAAAATAACAGAAACATAGAGTGGAAAAAGATCCAAAAATCAAAGCAGTGGGCGAAAATCACGAAGACAGAGTAAAAGCCCGAAAACAACTACAACTGGCCTCGACGTCTAGCCATACCACTTAATGTTTCCAACCACCAGGTAGACGGGTTGCGTGGACTCCAACCCGGAAGTCCCACACGTCCTACTTGGCCAAGTCCACTACTCAAGGTTTCATACCTCTCTGCCATATCATGGACTGATCATCTCGACCTACCCTCCAACCATTACCTGCCTCGTGGGACAGCGTACGCTGAGGAAGTCTGTTGGTGGGTGTGCGAAACACATATCCTAACCACCTTAACTTGTTTAGATTCAGTATTTGTTCCAGTGTCTGACCACTGGTTCCCAACACCATACGCCAAGCCTCAGCACTGCTGATACGATGTTCCCACCACATTTAGGCAATGTTACGGAGACATCTGTGCTCGAACACTGACAATTTTCGCCTATCTTCTACTCTTAACGGCCATTTTTCTGAGCCGTATAAAAGGACGAAATTAATCAGCACAGTTTACACTCGATCCTTGATAGATAATAAGATGTCCCGCCGGCACCACAGATGGCTAAGATTGGCAAAAGCCAACCGCACCTTTTGCATACGCGATGGCACTTCATCCGATATCCGTCCACCTGGCGAGATTTAACTGCCCAGGTAACGAAATTTATCCACTTTAGCTAGAGCTTCCCCTGCTTACCAAGGTTTGGTATAGAGCCAACCCAGTCCTGCAACAGCATTCCACACTTTGAAGGTGCAAAACACATCCCTGATATAGCACACTGTTGTTTAGGCTATCTAAGAAAACTTACAACTTACCTAGGTCTTCATTCAGAAGAACAGTATCGTGCACATATTCCAGGTCAGATAGTTTCCTGCCTGAGCTAAGATCGATGCCACTATTCTCAGATTACAAAACTAAAGAGGAAGGACGAAAGAGAGCAACTCTGATGAACACCACTTTCCACGGTGAACTCGGGTGAAAGATCGTCGTAAGCACGAACTCGGCTTCGGCTGTTTGCATACAAACATTGGAAAAGAGAGATAAATTTCTCTGACAGACCCTTCATTGGGAGACACTGCCAGAGAACTGTGGGGTCGACTGAGTCGAACGCCGCTTTCAGACCAAGAAAGACAGATTGCGCGCCTACGGAAGATGTTTCTGTGCTCTAAGAATTATTGAAGAGTAAAGATATGGTCGATACAACCACGACTGGGTCTGAAACCGGCTTGATTCTCCCGCGTACACATTTCGCGGGCACTGAATAATCCGTGGTGAATAAGCTCAGTGATTGGCTTGGACGCGATACTTACCAAGCCAGTTCTTCTGTGACTTTCACAAGAGGACCTGCCACCTTTTTGTAAAGTGGCAATATCATCTATTTACATCGTTCTTTGGGAATTCGCTCATCATCCTAGATTACCCGGAGGAGTTCTGGTAACTCCAAAAGCAAAGCTTCGCTCCCTTCCTTAAAAAAAGATGGTGAAAACCCATCGGGACCAGCGGCTTTGTATTTTTTCAAGTAACCTATCTCTCGCATAACCTCCATTTCTGGCGGGCGAGTGATATCCATTTGCATCGTTTCACTGGCAGGTATATTCGGAAGGTACACTGTAGAAGTGGGCCAACTGAACTGTTGCTTAAAGTGCTGTGCCCAACGATCCAGACGACGTTCCTGTGGATGAATCAGTGAGCCGTTAGATTCCTCACTACCACTTGGCTTCCTTGGACCGATACTTCTTATCAAACGGTAAAGGTGGCGACCAAACCCAATTTATGCAGCCTTCATCACTTCCCTGCAATTTGCAGTCCACCACTGCTCACGGTCATTTCTATCGCCTAGTCAATTGGCTTCTCAAGGTTTTTTGAATCTCTATGAATGTGGCATCAGGAGGAACAAGTATCTACCAGAGTGACTGACGTGGAAGAAATCCGTCGTTTTTGAGGTCTGCATGAGTCAGAGTCTTATGTGGCATCGGATTCGGCTTCCTCGATCTATTGCCGACTTTCATTCGACTCCTGGACATCCGACTGCATCGATGGCTGTGCAGAACACTACCTGGAAAGCAGGTCGTCCTTTATCGTCTGTAAACAACTGTATAGGACGGATGACTTTAACGTTGGCGTGACCACAGACGAGATGTAAACCAAATCCATCACGTACCAAGGTGTGATCTGGGTTCACAGACGTAGACCAGAATGAACAACAATGTTCAGTTGATCCACGCCATCGGTAGCCAATGGCAGTATGGTAAATCTGAGTTCAGCGTTGTGAATACGTTGGAGGACATCATGTGAGTTTATGTCTGTTCTTATGCAGAAGTTCGTACTCGCCAGAAACAATCTGTGGTCAGACCTCATCTGGATCGAGCGATCGTCTTTGTCAGCGCGATCGGCTGATACAGCAAATGGACTTACTGTATGCCTTTTTGGAATTCAGCAAAAAGCCAGCTTGGGCGTTCAAGTCCCCAGCAATGACCACCACCCGTTGAACGCACAGTTGAGACAAATCGTGGTGGAATTCTTCCTTGGTATTAGAGGAACTGCAGTCAGTGGGTACATTCACAGATACGATGAGCATGCATTGGTGCTTGCGTCTGTTGCTGTTGGCACATACAGAATCGTCCAATCGAACTGCACACAAGCAACTGCCAACTGGGATCCAATATGGCAGTCCACATTCAGCCTTCATGCTCAGAGCGATCCCTTTCGCTAACCTGACTGCGAGCATTAGACATCGGTTGGCTTCACAGACGAAGAGTGAAAAGAGGAGCCGAGTTTATTTGGGGAGCGAAGTGCTATCACTGTTGTTTGGGTCTTGTGTGCGTATTTCTGAGGCAACAAATATTTGTTTCAAGGGTTCCAAGTGTCCCAGTTAAAGCAGCGCAAACAAGTCATCAGAAACCCTTCATATTGTGTATAACGTGCACCCAATAGATGCGCAATAGCTTTGATTCCATTTCGCACTATTATTTTCCAGAAGAATAGGACAATAGTTGCTTTGGGCACTCTGATTCATCATGAGAATGAATCGGCATTTGTTCCTCGCATGTAGTTATGGTGTCACGTTGAAATATGCCATTGGGAAACAAACGACCTATGGCGGTTTGCCACATCTGCAATGCAGTCATTCTAATTTTATACAGAAATTGGAAATCTCCTGCGTATCTGTTCATTTTTGATTATTCATGCTAAGAAACACCGACGCTTTCTTGTATCCGTCGGTCTAGTGTTTTCATGCACCAGTTTTTGTGTGTGATTTGCAATTTTTATGTGAAATGGTGTGCGTGGTACTGTCGAGTTTTCATTGTTATTGTGGTGTATCGAATTCTGTATGCTAGGCGACCAACCGAAATTGTACTTATCGTCTCTATGAATGATACACGGCTAAAGGAAAAACAATGAAGTTGTAGAATCTATCTCGCGCAGACCGCAATAAACTCGTCCCGGAACTTGCTACCGTTCTATGGGAAATCAAAAACAAGTCCGGGCTGAACTGAATTGTAGATTTTGTACATGTCCCATGTGCATATAGTTCAAATTTACAAGGGAATATGATTGAACCGGGAAGTAGTGATGAAACACTATTGGGAATTAGATGCACGCATTGAATAGTAACCATGTAGTTCGTTGTACCACATTACCAGCCCCGGCAAAACAGAGTCAGTTCCAGGTTGCAGATTGATCCAGGGTCGATGATCAAAACTCGGAATAGAGAATCAATTCTGCTCCGTAATAAGGAGGACGAGAAACGAAACTGAAGAGAGTAAACAGAACTCAAAATTGCACCAATTCGGGTTCTTATATCGGTCAAGTGCACCTTGATTGGAGATGAACTTATCACGAAACTTGTTCTTGAATTCGGTCACAACTCTTCATAGACAAAATCAGAAATGTCTTTCTGTTCGACTTCAAACTGGCTGTGAGTGATGACCGCCTCAATTCACCGTTGTAAGACAGTGTGAGAGGACTGGTGAAAGTGAATATCATTGTTGACTTCACGTTTTTGGGTGCAATTCACTCTGACTAAAGGATTGGTACCAGTCAATAATGAATCAAGAGGTTGGGGAGATCGCGCAACACTTGGAAATACATTCAGTACACTTAATTGAGAGTTGAACCAGATTTGTGAGCTATCTGAAAATATTGGAGACTGAAAAGCTCAACTTGAATGAACATAATTGGCGTATTACGATTCCCAACTTACTATTTTGACGGATATATTGTTTGTATACGAATGAACAAAATAAACAGGACAAAAAAATATCGTCATACAGAATCGTGTTATTTGGAAAATATTTTGGGACTTGTTACCTATCTGGGTACAGTTAGTGATCCGTGCTAGAAATTGTTGAGCGCAACCAAAGGTTTTGATTTTTTGCTTGGAAATTGACCGCTAGATTAAATCAGTATAGTTGACAAGTGACCAGACAAAATACGTTGATCAGATTCTGCGGAATTGTTCAAAGGTGATGACCCTAAATAAGGTAACTTTTGGATCATCGTGACTTTTGTGGTCCTTAATCGGCTAAGGTCAAGTAGCTCTAGTGTAGTACCAAATAACGTCGAAGAAATTGGAAAAAGACATTTTATATCAGACGTCTTAACGCGACAACCCAGAAATAAGAACAGCAGTGACTGCCTTCAGTGAGCAGGAGGGAGCTTATGCTCATAGAAAAATTCCAGACCTATGCCGTTATGTCGGTTAGTGAGTAGGCTTCGTGCCGCGGAAGTATTGCAAAGGGACCATCAGTTCCGATGATGTGAAGTAATCTGAGCAAACTTGAAAGTTTGACAGATTCATTTTTGCACTGGTTTTCACTTGTAGCTTTGATAGTTTAGGCCGGTACATCGTCGATAAACGACCTAGTTTCGTTAGCGGAGAGCACACCATCGCCTGTCCAAAATCGATGCCAAAGCTTGAGCCCGCGAAGTGACCAGTTCTTGGCAGAGTGGAGCTGAATCAACCAATCAGCGACCAACGGTTGTTTTGGCTGGGCGAGACGAACGCAACCAATCACATTTGCAACTAAAACAACCAGCTAGAAGACCTGGTTATGGAAAACGTTTTGGACCAGTGCGCTTCTGTACCATTCGTAATATTCGGACTGGTAGGACGTACTGGAATCACTTCCACCTATAGCTGCGCAAATCGCAATATCAAGAAGGCCAGCGCTGGGGAGTTGCAAAGTAATTCTATTTCAGAATTTATTTGTATATGTTGCATGAACGGAAATAGCTGGTAAATCACAAATCGACCAATCACAGCGAGCATTTGTTTTGCTTGTTCACAGTGATTCTTATTGACTTGAGCTCCTCAGCGTATGTATTCACCAAGCTGCACCGTACCGTGTTCCGTGTGATGCCTTCTGAACCACTGCGGCTTAGTGCTCTGATTCGACGGCGATCTCATGATTCAGAAGCAAAGAAGTTTTTGTGATAGAGCTAGTGGGTCGGACCAGAACAATGACAGTGTATCGCTGGATTCATGTGTAAAAACGGTAGTATTGAAAGTGTATCGGAGTCGGGAGTAGTTCACTTTGGATCGAAAAAAGCGATTGTCGGGTGTGATATTATGCGTAGCTGTTCAACATTCGTGTTTGTGATCAGCAAACGTTTTAGCTACTGCCGGTAACCTTTCTCAGGACGAGTTTACAGCTTCTATGAAGGCCAGCGGGATCTGACACTGGTTTGATTTCAATGCGCATGAACGCTTTTTCCTTATTGTAGACATTTTCTGTTTGTGTTTTGCGGATATTTGTCTAAGAGCGATGTATCCAAACCTCTGACTGTGGTTTTAATTATGTTTTAAAGCTGTCTAACGACTGCTAGAAAGCTCTACTTGCCCATTTAATGACCTCAGTACTGAGGAAATTCTTCTTCCTTTGAAACAAAATGTGGTTTCGAAGAGATCACGTTAGTCGAAAGTATAAATCAGCATTCAGAGCTATACGGTATGGCTCCCTACAGCCGGAAATGCAATCGTGCCTAACAGATCAACGGGTAGAAATCAGACAAAATTCAGTCCCACCGAATCATTGGATTGGGAGCAATTATTATGCCTCTGGTCAAAACCAATTTCCTGATTTGTAGCCGTCCAATCGAATTGGGTTAACCATAATTATACAAATCACTTGTTCATTCTTTTATATACATGGCATGCAAAAACATTTTTGCTGTCTATTTTCCTTAAGGGAATGCGTTCTAGTTACAATTTTTCAGGTGTTCTACACCTTTTCCAAGGAAGCTTTAGCAGCAATGCACAATTCTCTAGCCATACCGCTGCAAGCCGGTCAGATCAAAAGTATCGGAAAATTATGATGTCAAGAAATGTTGGAGCAATTTATTTACTTATTTTTACAGAGATTGGTGCTGCAAAGCTGACTAAACAAAATAGGAAGTGTGACAATCGTATACTGCATAGCTAACGTTGGCAATGGTACCGCAAATTGACTAGAGAAGGTTTGAACGATGAGCCCGTATCGTTGAACCATGTAGCACAGTCCGTATGAATGTTGCATTCTCGGTGAACCAGTTTTTTACACTAAAATCTGAACGAATCAAAGTAGTAAAAAATCTTGCCTGCTTGAATTTACTGAATGCCTCATACAACGGATTGAAAAATAGACTATACGGTGGGAGAACAATTATTCAGAGATTGGCATGTAATTGTGCCTCTATAGCCCTCCGACGAACGGACGCATTGTCAAAGATAAATACTAATGAAACACCAGGTTGACCAGTAGCGATAGATGTTCAGCAGCATGAAAGAAACTCATCAAAAATATGCCATGTGATCTTTGTGTCATTCATACTTCAAGCAATCAGCGACATATGAACATGTTATTGTTCCAGTTAGGTTCTTTACTTGATGGTAGATTTCGAACGGCTTTACGATCCACTTTTGAGCACCCATAGCTGCAAAAACACCATAGTAAATAAACGAAATAAAATAAATACCCGTTTTATTTCCTTTTTATTTACCATAGTACAAAGTACAACAATTCAGAAAGTGGGCCACAGCCAATGAAAGGCTGCCAAATAGTGTAGTTGGTTTCATCAGTATACAACCACATAATTACAGCACCTGATTGATTCAGCTAATTGGCATATTCTGCTCCTTTCAATTTGGTTTTATCTGAGTATTGTTCCCCTGGCTGTATATTCGGATTATTATTCGAATTGTGGTGCCCATCTAGCAATCGATCAATGAAACACTTGCTGAGTTTTGTGCTTGGGAAATCTTTCTCCATCCTCTCTTTCACCTACCTCAATGTGCTTGACGGGTTTTCGTTCATCACATCATACAAGTATCTGACAAACTCTTTGTCTTGTAGGGTCCAGGTGTGAAGGCTGTTTCCTGATTCGTAGCTGCAATAGCATCCCATGTTTTGATTTTAATGTCGACCTGTTTGAATGCGTCCTTCAAATCATCTCTTCACACACAATCGATTTTCCTTCCTCGATCATCCGCACTGGTGAAACGATACGATCTTTTCTTTGAATCCATATCGGCGCACTCCATATTGCCAGGTGATAATACGTGGTACGGCAAATATTACTTCAAACGGTCGCAGTGCCTTTATATCGTCAGACTGCCTCCGAGCGAATTATACACCAATCGACAACGTGTCTCCCCAAGCGAAGGTAAACTATCACAAACAAGCAGGCATGTAAGTAAAAGTCAATAACGTAACAAACGATACTTTGTTTTGCATTTAGAATTACTAATAAAGGCCAAGACTTGATATAATGCAAAAATAAAGGATTGGTTCCTTACCTGTTTAGACAAGTAAATACATTGACAGTTCGAGGATAATACACATAGTTGTGATAAGTGCACCTCCATCAATGTCATCAGTTTACTTTTGTTGCAACATTTGGCACCATCACTATCACTGAAAATGCAACAGTCATACGGACTGTGCCACATAGTTCAACGATACGGGCTCATCGTTTAAACCTTCTCCAAGTGCCTCAGCATTTTTGAGGGTGGATGCTTCAAGCTCCGAGATGGCTACTCGCCCTGGACACCTCTCGGAAAACTCTCAGATGGCCGTGTATTTTCTACAGCCTCTGTTGACGAAGCCCTACTCACTGTCTCTTGTGGCGGAGGTGTTCCCACTAAAGTGAGAAGACGAAAGCGAATGCCTGGCGCTCTCCATCGGGTTGACTGACTGATACTCAGTCTGGGGGAGATGGCTAAGCCCTGATTCCAAAGTAATTACGGGCGGCGAATGAGGCGTACAACAGCGTGCTCACCGGCATCTGCGGTGGAGGGATGTACTGGGCATCCAGGATGTTTGGCTTCATCCGAAGGGCGTTTGAACTGAGTAATCAGTCATCGGCCCTCAGAGGGCTATGATACCCTCATATCGTCCTACTCTCTTGTAGGTTAAACGTTCTGGTCAAAGGCTCGGGGTGAGGCCCCCTAAGTCAACCCTCTACTTCGGTCTGGACAACCGGGTAGTATCCAGCCTACATGCCTACATGAAATCTCCACATATATGATCACTCGTTCTCACGCTCGATTTTATTCACTCACTCAAGCTACACAAGTTGTGACCGAGGTGCTGGCGGTCGGACAAAACCAACTACCTGTTACCACACCACACATTTTCACCCACTCTTTTATGCACAACAATATTATTACTATACCATGTACTTCTCAGGTTGCCATCGCTAAAGACACTGGGCATGCAAATGAGATTCCTCCTTCAGTTGTGTGCAGCTCATCAGAACAAATACTGAGACCACACGTGCCACTGAAGCTTGCAGCCTTCAATGCACGCACCCTGATGCAAATAGGCCAATAAGCCGCTTTAGCGCGGACGCTCGAGACACTGGCTATTGACGTGTGCTGCTTATCTGAGACCGGCATCCAGGACCCCACCATCGCAGTTCGTTTGAATTCACCCTCAGGACATGCTCTTACTCTGTGCTTATCCGAAGACGCCAAGGCTTCTGCATCTGGTCATGTAGGGGTGGGAATCGCTTTGAATACGACAGCTGAGTCTGCGCTACGCGACTGGATCCCAGTCAACAGCAGATTATGTGTGATTCGCTTAGAGAGTTCATTCAAAGCCAACAAAAGCCACAACGGCAATCATTGTTTGTTTGTTGTCGCTGCTTACACCCCTACCGACCGAAGTCCGGATACAGTTCAACCGACAGCTTCACGAACTTCTTAGAAAGATATCTCATAAAGATATAGTAGTACTGGCGGGAGATCTGAACGCCCAGATTGGCCATCTAGGTCCGGACGAGCGAACGATTGGAGGCCAGAAGGGCGCCAATCATCAACGCACGGATAATGGCAATCGACTGCTCTATTTGTGCGCAGACCATCACCTATTCTTGTCGAGTACGAACTTTCGGCGCAGCTTTCGTAGCACCGTCACATGGCGACCGCCATCTACCAATCAGTCTTGGGCACATATAGACCACAGCCATGAGTTACCACAGACTTGGCTCCGTCAAATCTTGTAGATCATACTGGGGCACACATCTAGATTCAGATCACGCCGTAGTGTGTGTTGAGTTCATAGTACGGTTTTCTACCAATTCAAAAGTGTACCTTCAACGGGTAGACGTAGACCAACTTTGCCGACTATCGGTCCAGGTGAGTTATCAGAATAGGCTCGCTGCTCAACTAATTAGCCACACACGATGACTTGTCTGATCACTGGTAACACATCCAAGACGCCATAAAAGTGGCGAGTACCACATCTTTTGGGTTAGTCACATGAAATGCATTCACGCACTGGATCTCATCGGGTTCTCTGGAATAGCTGGACAGCCGCCAGAATATCCCTGCCGTAAGCGAAAACCACAATTCCCGCGCCCAACCACGACGAAATTTGACTAGAAGCTTGCGCAGAGTCCAAGAGAATTGGTGGTCCGAACGCACGGCCAAAATGAAACAAGCTACTGCCACCGACAATGCTCGGAGACTTTTCCAACTCATCCGATCTACTGGGACCAAGAAGTCTGGAGTGAGCGAAGTTATCTGCAAGGCAAACGGTCAACCAATCCACCAGCTTCCACGGCGCATAGACCGATGGGCAGGGCAGTTTAACTGGCCTTCAGCGCCAGCGCCCCCACTCGGTAGCCCGTTTGAACCAGTTCATGCTCCGTGGACTATCTGCACTACCCCACCCACAGAAGAAGTCGGTCGTGCGCTCCACCTCCTGAAACGCAATAAAGCTCCTGGCCTTGGCGAACTCCCTCTGGCCCTTTTCGAAGATGGGGGTATACACCTCTCCAAAGCGCTCACCAGCCTCTTCTCCGGATGTGTCCCGGGAAGTTTGAATTGTGCATTCATCATCCCTATGTACAAGAAAGGGGCTCGAAACATCTGTTCCAATCAACGAGGGATGAGCTTGACATCGGTAGCGTCAAAGTTGCTAGCATCGGTAATCCTCCAAAGATTGTCCCTATTGCGCGAACAACAAGTCCATGAAGAACAGTCCGGTTTTTGACCGAACCGCGGCGGCATCGATCAAATTTTCGCCATCTGTCAGACACTTGAGCTCTGCTTCACATATCGTAGACCGACGGTAAACATATTCTTGGACATTCGAGGAGCCTTTGATTCGTTCGATAGGACGGCCCTCTGGGATTGTCTTATTAGACAGGGAGTGTCTGATAAGTATGTGAAAATCATCTAAGCTCTATGCCATCGGACTTCAGACGGAGTACAAGTATATGGCTCATCGTCACCTTTCTTTCCTGTTGGAAGTGGCGCGCGTCAAGATTGCCCACTCTCACCATTCCTGTTCAATTTTGCAATCAATGACATCCTAAGAGGGGTACAAAGAACCTGGTAACAGGCTTTTAGACTTGGACTATGCAGATGATATCGCATTGGTTTGCGACGATTCTACTGTAGCACGGCGTCCTAGACAACCTCGCGTTGTCTGTATTACGGTACGGGATGTGCTTTTCACCCTAAAAATGTAAAGTCCTTCTACAAGACTGGCAGGAGTCCATCCCCGCAATTACCCTCGGTTAGAAGTCGTTGAAAAGTTTGTCTACTTGGAAGGCTGTATTGCTATCAATGGACGCATTGGAGATGATGTGGACAACCGAATAGCGGAGACTCAAGCGGCGTTCTGCAATTTACGTCACCTGTGGAAACTTCGTGAAAAGTAGGGTGTACAACGCTGCTGTGCGTATTGTGCTTCTGTACGCTTGTGAGACCTGGCCTGTTCGAGCGGCCGATGTCGACCGGATGTCCGTGTTCGAGCATCGATGCCTGAGGAGTATCTCGGGAGTTTGGCGGCAACATCGCATAAGGAATTCCGCAGTTCAAACGCGCATCCACGGAACCGAACCTTCCGCGTACCCAGTTAGTGCTACCATATCACTCAATATATATATATATATATATATATATATATATATATATATATATATATATATATATATATATAATCAATTGGCGGTGCAGCATTTGACACCATTGCCGCGGTCAGCTGTGCAGTATACGATCGTCACGCTTCCTAGTTGGTTCAGTCAGCTTTGCAGCACCAATCCCTGTAAAAAAATAAAAAAATAAGTTGTTCCAGCATTTCTTGACATCATAGTATTCCGATACTTTTGATCTGACTGGCTTGCAGTGGCATGGCCGGAGGTTGTTTGTCAAGGCTGAAGAACTGCGGGTCGTGGTTGGAGAACTGTGGGTCGCGGTTAAGCAATTGCGAGTTTTGGCTGAAGCTCACTGGAGAAATGTGTAGTTTCCTAACAATGTAAATTCCTTTATTAGAACCGTCCGAAACACTGTGTGCTTCCATTCGTGATTGTCATGTGTGTTTCGCTTCCCTGGTTTGTTTTGAGTGCATATAGTTTTTGAACATCAGGGATATTCCTAACCGACCACCGTAGTCCCGGGTTCGAATGCAGTTTTTATTGTTTTCTTCCGTTTTATGTCTTCTTCGATGTTGAGATTGCTGTGACGGAGCCAGTAAGCGATGTCGAGGTCAAATATCGAGTATTGGGTATCAGTTCCGAGAATGTTCTATCACAGCAAATCCAGCTTAGTAGACTTCGCTAGTTGAACCAACATGCTGCGTATGGTGAACACATGTCTACCGTACCGTGCCTTTTTTCCGTTCCTCGGGAGTGGAAGGAGCCACGTGGAGATCAGCGGGTGACGTGGTAATGGGGAATGATAAAATCTTCAGGAAAATTAGGTGTCTCACATCTTTGTGGTCGGGGTCCAGAAGATCCCTCAGCCAGTTGGCTTGAGACACTGAGGGATATGGCGGCAAACCGTGAACAGTGGCGATCGCATTGTCACTTTCTGTCGAATCAGAATGATTGATGAATGTGCGTTTGTACAGTTAGACCGTGTATTCCATGTGTTGGCTACTAGGGTGTTCTTTCCTTTTCGCAGCCCTTTAGGTCCACTTCCTATCCATCCCGTTTATTCATTCTTTCCAATTCTACGTATGCCATGGTGGGAAAGACAGTGGTCAGTTTAACGCTGTACGATGATGAATGAAGCCAGTAGATCCTGTGCATGCTCACACACATGCAGAACAAAAAAGGAGATGTGACCACCCATTTAGTGGGCATGAATTAGTTTTCAGTCCGATCCCGGCCTACTTGTAGGTCCTAGCAAACCGTATTCGATACTGAGGAAATGTTACTTTCAATATGTACGTGTGGAATGCAAGGTACCATGAATACAGGTTACTTATCCGATCAAGATGACATTAGGCTTGAAAATTGCCCCCTCTTCTGGAGCGGATTATTCCGAACAAGTAATAAAACTTTCATTGGAAATGCAAATTCTGATCAATGTGTCAGTAGTTTTCAGTGGTGAGTTGAAGCTTTATTACTGCATGGTGAGTCATTTGATAATCAAATCACGTCTACTACTGAAATAACCAAGTTGCCAGGCTCTTTAGTTGGCTTTGAACGTATAGCCTTTGTCATCACTTGGGCTCCTATAGGAATCGATCTCTGTGCGGTCAGTGGGTTGTCACCCTTGAAAATTCAGTCACGGAAGTGCGCTGTATCATGTAATAGCGAAGTGTTCGACTCAGAATCCTTCTCCCCGGGCTCGGGTTCCAGTGAGGTTTCGATGGATTGTGCACTACTGATGATTCCTAACAAGAATGAAAAAAACTACGTAGTGTTTCCATGGTCTTAAGTGGTGAGTCATTTGGTTGTCAAATCCGGTCTCCTACTACTGAAATGGAAAAAACTGTGTCTTAATCGCAACTGATAGTGAGTTATTATCCGGTTTGTCTGATCAACAGGTTTTCGTGGTTAACAAAAACAAGATTATTTTTTAGCTAACCACGCGTATGATGTAGTGCTTTGCTTTGTTGGTGCTGTAATCCATCCTGAGTAAATATTTCTCATTAGACGATTGCGCAGACCTACACAGTTGCATATTTCTGTGGTATTTGAAACATTAATGAGACCATCTTGTATTCCTCACAATTTTTGAAACGTTGATAGTTTCCATTTGTTTGATACACTTAGATCAACTCATCCTAATGATATTTGTACATAACTGAAATACTGATCGCTATTTATTCACCAATCTGAAATTGGGTAAGGTGCTTACACACAGACACATGCATATATATATATATATATATATATATATATATATATATATATATATATATATATATATATATATATATATATATATATATGGAGATTGAACCATGATGTGATCTGCCTACGCGATCAAAAGAGCTATGCTAGAAGGCGTCCTCAGTCGTAGAATAAATCGTATCTGACCGGTTAATAAGTAGAGGCCGGAGAACGTTCAGCCTTAGAACTACACATTTTCCCGTCTTTGCACAGCTTTGTGGCATCGCTTCTCTGCCGTGTATGCTATTTCTCAGCAAAGAAGTGCATTCAGGTTTAAATATGCTGAAGTTAGATTTCATACTTTAACCTCCTGATAAGAATGCGTCTCGAAAAATTGAATAATTGTTGTCTTTCGTATTACTGTCCAGCCAACAGACGTGACTTCCGATGCGTCGCTCTCCTGACGTCAATTGTGAAAGTTCAGTTTATCAGATTTCAAGCTGATAATCTACGCGACAAGGCTGAGTAACGACGGGAATGCCTGTAGTTGATGTGCAACATCTGGGTCTTCACGATCAACCACTATAGTAGGCAGTTCAGCGAACAAACGTAGTGAGAAGCAGTCTAGTGATAAAAAGCTTCTACTAGATGGACGTAGAAATAGATAAAGTACCTCGGGTTTTTTTCTACACGGCGGGAGAAGTGGTGCACTTCATTGATTAGTTGTCACCCTCCAGAATTGGGCAGCCTCCAACCTAAAGAATGCTGTTTCCTCCACATTCTGCTTTCTGTGTTTTGAGTGCATGGGGTTAAGGCCTAAATTTCAGCATAGAACGGAGGCTAATCGTCGGTGGTTCACGTGACAGGTCAGATAGAGCTTCTAAATTTGGTTTTCCCGTTCACTTTCCCGCTCTGGGTTAGGGCCTCATTGTCATGTCATGGACTGTTGGAGTAAACACTCTGGACAGATTGACTTCCTTGACGTCGAGTGTTCCTCGGAGAGAATAGTGATCAGAAGGTACGTAAAGACCTCAGCGTATGGAAATCCCCAGTCACTGTATTAGTCTGTGCGAGGCCTCTAAGGCTCGTCGCAGGGAGTTCAAGGAATCAACCTGAACAAGGTTTGGAATATCAAGATTATAGTGACATTTCGTGACTCGTTCTTGCGTTCGCACTATTGTTCATCTTTGCTTCTGCCGTAACTTAGTGGTCGCATTTCGTGATGTCCTGTCCTGAATGATTATAACCAAAATCACCGCATCCAACGTGTGATTATTGGTTTTTCAAACTGAAAGCGGAAACATGATAGAGGAATTAAACTGCAGTTGTTTGTTCTCCAACACAAAGCCCGTAAACAAAAGGCACTGACGTTTCCCCCTCTGATTAGGCGGACCCTTAGTGTTGACGGACGGTCGTCATTTTCCGTGTTTGCGAAACAGTAGACAGTTCATCTAATCCGACTGCGCCGTAAACATCAATAAAAAACAATTACATCGTTTGTTTGTTTCTGAATGCGAAGGAGAAAGCAGTTTCTTGTGTTTTCTATTGTTGATCGATTGGCTGTATGTATTCGTGGTTGTATTTAGGTTAGGAATCGTTCAGTGATATTTGCCCCTATCGTTCCTCGTACAGATGCTACCCAAGTTCACGATGCGTCATGATTTTAGTATAAAGAGCAGGGTATGAAGATCGCTGTTTTCACGTGGAGATTATGTTACACTGGGTTATTCACTGACAACAGTTACATTATCCGCAAACAGTACATATAACTGCATTGTTGCCTACTTGGTGGTAGCCTCTAATTAACCTTTACTAAACTCGGTCAATTTCAGTAGTGGATTTGCTTTGCTTACCAAATGATTCATCGCGCAGTAACAAAGCTTAACTATCGCATTACGTTTATGTGGTAGACATATAGAAAAAGAACGGAGTTATCATTATTTTTGTAATCCAGCTTCTAAACGGACTCGATGACTTTTATCTTGTTTACAAAAGAAATACGGTAATCTGAAAGGCATAAATTACGCAATACAACCTTTCTTTATCACCTAGCTCACTCCTATGTGCGTTATCATGACCTCATACGGTTTACCTCTACTGTTCTGGGTATTGGGGTCTCCAGATCTTTCCCGAATTAGGAAACGACATTAGTCCATTTAGAGCAAGAATAAGGCCTTACTGGACGAAAGGAGTTATTTGTGAAAGTTGGGATTTGAGGGAAAGCTTGCCATCCGCTGCAGCACTTATTTATGTGGAGTGAGAGTCTGGGAGTTTTCACTCGTCCGAATGTACTGAGACAAGCTTTGATATTTTTCTAACACTGCATGAAGCGGCCACCCTTTTCCATCTTTAAGCTATTTTTCCTGCGGAAGACACAATATGTTACGATAGATGTATCTCAGCTGATTTGATTCAGCCCTCTACCTCGTTTACGCCATGACCTCTTCGGACACCGATGTACTCAATATTGTCTCCTACGCTGAAAAATACATTTTGATCAGTGTTACGCTAATGACGATTTTAGCATTCATCAGACTCTCAACTGTTAAACTGAAGTTCAATCGATACTGCAGCTAACTCAGATTTTCCGAAGCCAAACGCATATTCCGTATGTATAGCAACGTTACCTTTTTTAACCAGTGATGGTCGGGTGGTCCAGGGCGTTTACCCATCACCTTGGGGTTCAGAGGTTCGAATCTCGCCGCCGTTGGTGGTAGTCAGTAATCCACTGTTACCCGGTTCGTTACTGCGCTTGACCTTTTGGGATCCTGTGTGGTTCTCTGTTGCTCCAATCTCGGAGTCAGGTTGCCGGTTGTTTCCACTAGTGCAGTGGGCCTTCATGCCTATGAGTATACCCTCCAACTGCACGAATGCACAATCATGTAAGAACACAAAAGCTACATCTTTTGTTAGAACACCCGATTAGGTGCATTTGTATATTTGTAAAGTTCCTCTGTTCAGTCCGTGGATTCACCATCGCAAGAAGTCGTAATCACAGGCTCAGTCTGCCGAGAATTTTTCTTCTTGAATTTTCCAATGTTAAAAGTTCATGAGAATTGACTATCTCTAAACGAAACACTACAGCCCATGACACCGACTATAACATTTCGATTGAATATAAGAAATATCGTTAAGTACTGTGAGTAGTCTGAATGGTAGCAAATCAATATCCATACTGTGTTTTGCGCCTTCGTTATTGCCAACTGCCAGTTTATCTTAGAGTGGGTTGGTAAGACAAAAGAAACGATAGACTAAACAAAAACAAATTTCCGCTAGATAAACGCACCTTATGGGGTGTTTCGACCAAAAATGTATTTTGTTTCAAATATTGTTGCAATCTTTCATATCAGTGCACTGGAAAGGAATTACGCCATAGCAAGCCGGACGACAGGGTCATTGGGGATGTCGAACTCGAATTCTCGACCTCCAAGTTGGTCACTACGTCGAGCACTCCACTCCTACTGGTCGTCATAAACACTGAACTGCGCTGCTTGTAAGCGTCATAGGATGATCCCCGAACGGCAGTCACCAACACGATTCATTGTAACACAGCGCGTAGTGTAGTCCGTGTAAATTCCATAAACAACTCAATTAGGCTTTTTTCCGGCGATGTGACGAGGACGAAAATAGCCTCACTTGAATACCAAATAATGCGAACTTTCGTTGAAGGAACGTTGTAATTTTGATGCTTTCATGTTACCTTCGCACAATCCTGATTCATTATGGGTTTTTTTTATTATTATGCATAGTGCTACACCACAAATACAGAAGAAGGGAAGAACAAAAACAATTATTTTTTGTTTCACCGCACGCACTTTCGTGATTCGATAGTTGTGTGACTCGAGAGTTTCCCAAGCACACCACGCACCATTCGCGACACTGACTCTGATTCTAAGTCAACTTCATAGTATCCCTAAGCCACATCGCACCTTCCAGCTACACCTAGGAAAACATATAGCGCACGGAATGGCAGACAATGAGTAGGTATGCGTAAAACGTGTTCAAGCCACCGGGGTGTGGCTGTCGGCACCCAACACACGGCGGCTAACCTTATCGTTGTTCACACGACGTTCTCACCAAACGCGAGTGGTGCTTCGGAGAAATCGATGGTCAAATACGGAAAGTTGACGAGCGTCCCGAGCGCGGAGTGGCCAGGATTCGCAGCTGTAGAGCAAAACACCGCTCATTGTCACATTTAAAACTCGTCCCTTCAGTGAGAGATGAGTGTCGTGGCGGTTCTACAAGTGACGTAGGTTCACAAAGATCACTCTGGTCTTCGCTGTTCGTTAACTGGTATCTTTCCCAATACAATCTCCAGCTATAACCAAGTCCATGATATAATTAGAGCTACTGAGTAATTTCAACTGCTCACTACAAAGGATAAGTGAAGGCACCTGCTCCTGCCGTTATGAAAGCACTTTGTACTTGGAAGGTGCAAAGTGCGTATCATATCTGGATACCTCAATCACCAAGCGGTTCAGTGTCTGTTGAACTGCCGCTGCATTATTATTCAGCAAGGCCATTTCATCCACATGTTCCAAGTCGAAACCTGTGTTCTGTGGGGGGAGTTAAACTCCACCATTTCGAAGACCAGACAAAGCATTCCCTAGAATATCCTCTCTGGCAGAGTGGGAGAGAAATGGGATATAGCACTACCTTGCCGTACTCTGCCGGAGACAGTACAAGTGGACGAAAGCTGGTCGTAGACCCTAACCGGACTTGAGGTATGACGGTACAAATCTTTGGGGACTGACGCATACTTCTCAGGTACTCCATTCTTCAACAAACAGTCCCATATTGCAATCCTGTCAACAGAGTCGAAGGCTGCGCGAATGTCTAGGTTCACGGTGATTGTTATTCTCTAGAAGGTATAACAGTGCTCTAACGGCTGTCGGAGAGTTCAGATTTGATCGACGAACCCACAACTGGCGTGAAACTCAGCCTGTTACTTGCGAATCTGCTCTTCACGCGCGTGGTACAACCTGTGAAGTATGGCAGATGCCAGCAACTTCGACGCTGTTTAGACAAAGCCAATACTATTGGAGCATTCACTGCCCGAGCCATTTTTTGAAGATGGTGACAACAATCGATTCCCTTCACAAGAGAAGGACTTACCCGAAATTTCAAACCTTTGAGAACAACACATGAAGTTCTCTCACGAGCTGTACTCCACCACCTTGAAACAAAGCTGTGGGAAGGCTGTTGGAGCTGGACACCTTATGACGTCCCAAAGCATAGATCGCTTTGAGGACATTGACCTCTGTTGATGGTTCTTTCGAAACAGACCGCTGGATGTGTAAAGAGAAGCAGTTCATAGTAGAAACCCACGGGGGAGGGGGGGGGAAGGAGAAGGGGGCAGCTGAATTGTGCTTTAAAGGGCTCCGCCGAGTTTTCGAGATGTCGCTGACGATTGTAAGTTGGCTAACCTTCAGCTTCACAGATCCTTTCACTTACACCCTATTGTTCCATGAAGGTGACACAGATCAAATGAAACAGATTGTGGGAGTTGTCCGTGGCTGCTACATGTTCCATCTCAGATGCACGTTGCAATCACTAGATTTCGCGGTCCCTACAAATTCTTGCGTTGCGACTACGATTCAAGGTGAGGCATCTTCCGTTATGCTCGCTGCCAGCCGGGACCGACTGGTATGCGCCTAGAAGACGCAGGTAATGAGCAGAAATCCGGGGTCTCACTACTCGACGTGTCAGACAGAAATTCGCCACGCAAGAGAAGTACAGAGGATTTTTAATAAGCGATCAGCACTCATCAGTGTTGTCAGGCGGGTTTTCTGTTAGTTTTTGCAGCGTGACTTGAAAGTACGATGGACAAGGTGATTGTTTTAGTTTTTCATAATCTAACCGACATTGAATGCCTTCCGAAGTAAATGACAGCTTGGCGCACACAAAAACATGGCCGAAGTGCAAGCAGGTAATCCATTTCGATCGGCAAACTTGGATGCAACTCGTCACCTGTAGCTTATTGCGATGTGGTCACTTTGGGCCCATGGCTGAGACAAAGACGGGGGGTAACGGACATTATATTTCGGTGATTGGGGTGTCTAAAGTTCGTACTGGTGATGGTCAGAGAACAGAGCTAAAGGCCTCTTCTCGTACTCTAAACGACAAGAATCCATCCTAATAGGGCCTCCCTGGTGCACCTCATTCGATGACAGCTGATCTTTTTAGCATTCGTATCCCCTTAAATCACAATATCAGCCCGGTTTGCTCTTCGTTGATCATGCAGTTCCTGGTAGAAGTTGTCTTTGACTGCTTCTGGGCTACAGTTGGTAGGTGCATAAACCGGCAGAAGAAACATTGCATTTATCGGGACGGTGACTGCTCACCTCAAATGAACTGCCACGTTTTATTGCGCACAACTGACTGTCAATCGGAATCCAGACTAGCAACTCGGCCTCGGCCCTAGTACGCACGATAACCAACGCCCGTCTCATTAGATGCTGCAGCCTCGGGGTCCCCAGAAAGATACAAGTGCAACCTTGACAAGGCTGAATGTGAGTGTCTTGGATAGAACACGCTTCGTTGACGAGGGTCTCGAATGTACGGACTGTACTCGCGTGTGGCTTTATGCTCATCAGTGTTCGCACGTTTATCGTGGCTAACTGAAACGGGCATCGGGGACGAAGAACAGCATCGGCCGATGTTTGCTGGTTTGGATATCAGTCGTGTTAGAGGGAACCGAAATCAAATCTGGACCTCTACCTGAGGCCATGCGACTAGTGGAAGCAGTCAGGACCGCCCCCAACTTGGTGATTTTCTTACGTTGTTGTTGCGTTGGCACTAAGCCATATATATATATATATATATATATATATATATATATATATATATATATATATATATATATATATATATATATATATATATATATATATATATATATATATATATATATATATATGATTTTGTCGAACTAAACTGGATCGCTTTTTCCTGTTGGTTCGCTAGCTATTAGAAGTAATACACGGGCGAAAAAATTCAATGTGAGTCTTAAAAATAATCTGATTTTTGAAGTTGATTATTATGCATTGGTAACAGTTTACGTCTTGCGCTACCCATGATTGCCATCGTTTGACGTTGGATGATTTGTTCCCTCACAACAAAAAGGGTTATGAAGGCTCACGCTCGTCCGTCACATCGATACCACCAGTAGTCGAGACTGGCAAAAGCCTTTCTTGTAACCGACGTTTTTTCGTCATAAATCCGGCCGTCCAATGAGAAATAGCTGAATATTCCACTTGCTAGCTAGCACCACCATCGAATAACAGTTGGGATAAATGGAGGCCTGAATTGCAGCTAAACGGGAATAAAAGGTATAGATAATGATTATGTAGATGAACAAAAAGTTTGGGTGTAGATACCCCACCTACCGTGGCACCTATCGTTCGTGGACCCCAAGCCGGGAGCCTAACACATCTTACTAGACCGAGCCCACTGGTTAAGACTCTCATACCTCTTAGTCATGCCGTGGACTGATCACATCAACCCATTCTCCAACCATTAGCTTCCTCGAAGAACAGTGTACACTGAGGAAGTGTATCTGTGGGCATGCGTAACACGTTCCGGCTACCTTGTTCGGGTTGAACTAACATATACTCTTTCTGCTTTCTTTTTATTCATTATGCAGCAGAGTACAACACTCCTGGCAAGGAGCCGTGGTCAGTGAAAGGCTGCCAAATGGAAAAGTTATCGGCGGTAGCGAGGCTCGAACCGTTTGACCGCCGCCGGGAGCTGATGGTGGTTGCTCCAGAAACTAACCTCATCATTGTTGAAACAGTGTTCCCAATATATTCGATCAATGCTACTGAGACGTTGATGTTCTAACGCCGATAGCCTGTGTGTGTTTAGGCCATATAGGAAAAACAATCTAGTTGCCACAGTGTGCACTCAACCCCCGATATAGGGATCACCTATTGAGACCTTATGTGGTTCTCCACTCGAAGTCTCAGAATCTGGTTTTTGGCTCTCCCTAATAGCTCAGTGGGCCTTTGAGGCTATGGGGCGTAACTTTCCACTGCACTCGTGCAGAAGCGTGTAATAAAAAAACCGATGCCACAGGTTGCTTAGATTGGTAAAAGTGTAACCGGTCTGCCAAATGCGCAAAGACATTTAATCTGAAATCCGACCACCAAATGTAACTTCAGGGGCAGAAAACGTATCCACTACGGCGAATGCTTCCTCTGCTAGGACTGAATTTGCCATAAGGCCATGCCAGTCCTGCAACAGCATTTTACGCTTTAGAGGTACAAACCACATTCCAAACATTCCTTTTCTGTTGTTCGGACCATGTTGAAAAGCTTGAAACACATTGGTCTTCACTCTGGGGTACTATTTCACCCGCATATTTTAAGTCGGATGGTAGTATTCGATCATATCGCGTAATATATCTAACCATCTGGTAGCTGGATGATGTGCATCCAATTCCGTTGTCGAAAAAATCAACGAGATGATGTCCACTGGTTGGGTTTTCCATATACTTTTACCATGTCACAGACTAACCGTCTTGAACAACCACTTTCTTTTGGGAACGATGCCAGGGTATTGTTTCATGTCTTCAGCAGTCTCTCATAGGTGAGAAATGAATCTAGAGCATTACTCCACCGTTAATCATATTGCCCAAAATGCTTGCAAATTACATTGGACTTCACTTTAGTGCTGAATGTCTCCCATTTTACTTAGGTTATATCAAATAGCACGGCTCCGATCAAGTCTGAAATTGATCTGATCGTCTCGCCTTCATCGCTCTCGAATGTGGGATAGCCACAAAAGGATAGTGCTGTCAAACACTTCCGTACGAGGTCTTACTAATTTTCTTATAGATCGATTCAATTATCTATTCACACTTCGTCTTAAAGATCTTGCTTTTCGGTTTTGTCTGAGAGATTTTGTGATCTGATACTGAAGCATAACCTCCATCTTTGAAAATTGATGGTAGTCCTGCAGCTCTGTCCTTCTGAAATATCTAGCCAACTACACCGAAAAGTACTTTAAAATCGTCAAACTCCTATGCGTTCGTGCCTTTTCGTGTCCGTGCCTTGATCCAACTCTGTCCTAAATGTGATCTAATTTTCTCAAGTTTATTTCGATCTTCCACAATAAAATTCAAATTTTCAGGCCTGTTTTTCTCACCGCGGTAATCGTACTATTAATACCCTCTCTGACTCTGAGACAAACGGGACAATGAGCACCCTTGTGGATCGTGCAAACAATACTATCGGCCGTGAAAAAGTGCATGCCTGGATCGGTCCTATCGTCTTGTATCCTCACATATAATACGCAGTTCCAGTGCGGCTTGGTGGTCTCCGATCCGTTAAACCACAAAATACGAGACAAATCGTCCGGCCACATGCAGCACAAACTGCAGCAGCAACTTATCGATTTTTTCCCGTGTTCTTCCATCTAAGCCTGTTACAAGGGGTGGGTCATGTTCCGGTACCGCTCGCGTAGGTTGTGGTCGTGTGTCGTTTCTGTGTGGATTGTTGGAGAGGTAGGGAGACAAGAGTGATGCGTGAGTGCCACTGTGCGTGCGCGCATCCGCACATCCATCTTGTGTACATCAGCACCATCGGTTGTTGCTGTGATTTCACCCAACCGTCCGTGTCATCTCTCTCTCTCTCTCTCTCTCTCTGTGTGTGTGTGTGTGTGTGTATGTTGTGCTTATTTTATACCCTAACCTAGCTGTCGTTCGCCTCGTCTGTTGCTCGCTGGACGGAGCTGGATGATGACACGTGCTCTAGCTAAATGAAGCCTTGATGAAAAGCAAAACAAGCTGTACATGCACGTTCGTATGCGCACAATGTGACAAATGCACGGGATAAGTATTTCAATCCTTCGTTAAAACGATATCTTGTACATGTTCTTTCCCCGGAGGTGCAAGATCTTGTTTGCAGTTCGTGGCGCAGTTAAGTTCTCTCTCTCTTTTGACCAAGTCTCAATCTGTTGAGAGGCATGGATAAGCGTCAATCTTCTCTTCCTCGTTTGTTTTGTTTACATTGAACAACCGGGATGTTGCCGCTTTGTTGATTGTTCTAAACTATATTGTGCCCAAGAGCAGGGGTTCGGAGAGTGTGATCCACATGACTCACATATTCAGTAGGTTGAGAAAGCAGGCGAAATGACCGCCATCCACACCTAGTACATCGTTAACGGGTATTCGCTGTATCTCACTCACAATCCATATATTGAACAACATATCATCTTCCTGATATTATCCATTCGCTCAGCATTTACCAACCCATCATGCAGCTCTGACGAGTCAGTTCGTTTCATAGTGTGTTGAGTTTACTTTGGACCTCGGACGTCAAACGTACAAATCCCACCACCGTCGGGCGTTTTGATGGTGAACAGTACAGGGTGGAAACGGGTAATGGTACCACGGTATCCCAAACCCATGTACATTCTACCCACCAATCTTGATCCCCCGATCAAATGGTTGATTGTGAAAAATCTCTCCCACACACACGAGTCACTTCACCCTTAGGAAGAGTCGCGAAAATGACCTAACCAGTTTATTGGGATGCCGCTCAGATTGATTCGGCTTCGGGGTGGGGCACAGACATCCAACTCCGAGTTATTTTCCAGCGAAGCTAATGTCGAATGTGACTAACCCTCGAGCTCCGTTACGAGACACCTAGTTGAATTTAGTCGGCTCGAAATGGTGAAATGAAAGTAGCCCGATCTGACTCACTCATCATCATTGGTATATACGATCGACAAACTTGCATTGGATTGGATTCTTATTCGTTTCTTTCATGATCAAGACACTTAAGAATAGGTAAATGTCATTTTTCCAAGCATCCTGAATTAGCCAATATGTGAAGATGTGAGCGGACGTTGGAGAGAGAAATTTTATTTATACTTGCGCAGCAAAATAAGCAAAGTAAATGACAATGAGGAATAATGAGACCATCTTAATTTCTGCTTCTCATATGATGCACAAAGCGACCTCCACCAGTCTTCTTACATAATAACATCCTTTTCGGGCAATTTGCTTGAACTCTCACTTGCTACCTCCGGCATATTTTGTATTTCCTTTGTAATATACAGTTTTAATTCATCAATCGTTTTTGGCTTCTGCAAGTAGACCTTAGTCATGAGATTTCTCCAGAGAAAGGATTCTATCGGCGATAAATCAGGGGTCCGTGGGGGGGGGAGGGAGGAGGGGGAGGGGGGATTCTTTGATGCCACTTTTGCCGATTCGTTTTTCAGGGGAAGTATCATCCACACATTCAGAGACACGTTTAGCAGTGTGTGGAGGCGCCACATGTTGTTGAAACCAAGTGGAGTTTCGGTCACCATCGGTGAGCTCATTCAGCTGGGGAATTAAATACCCACGCAAGAATGTCATGTACGTTTCACCTGAAATTAGCATTATTTTTGTGGTTACTCACCGTTAACGGACTTTTCGAAGAAACAGAGGCCGACTAATCGAGCATTAAAAATTCCTGTCCAAACCATAACCCGAGGACTGTAAACAGTTCGGCTGGGATTAACTTCCGTTGACCTTGTGCGGGACTAAACACGGGCGTGAGCCACAGTTTCGTTGACGCAAAATATCGCTTTATCGGTGAAAAAACCGATCAAGTATCCAAACATTCTAAGAACCGACAACAGAGTGCCATCCACTAGAGCGGATAAGCATTGTCCAACTTTTGCATGTTTATTTCCTTGTAACAGTGCAATTCAATTTTCATCACTGATGCATGCCATAAGTGGAAATCATCCGACAGTTTCCTTATACTTTTACGTTTACAATCTGATACTTTTCGGAGGTTCTCATCTGAGACAACATCACTCTTCACTGGCCTAGGTCCTATGTGCAACTCCAGACGCACCTTTTGGAGTGATTTTCTGACCGTTGCCTCACTTCTGGCGTTTCTCCTTTCGTTTCAAACTTTTCTGAGACTGTTATTCAAGGTATGCCTTTTTTACTCCACACTTTACCAAACCCGACGAATTACGTTCTCCTGAGTGGTTTACTCACTCCGCAATCTCACTATGCCTATTTCCCCAACTCATGTCATTTCGTAGGTTATGGAGACCATAATTTCCACCCAGATGCAACGGTTCCTCGAACGTGAAGGACTGCTAGGCGACAGTCAAAACGAGTTCCTACTTAGCCGTTCCATGTGCGATTTACTAGATATGGTTTCGTATTCCTGGTCAACGGCACTCGATAACCACGGAGAAACACACGTGGTCTCACTAGACATATCGAATGTAGGCGTCTGGATGATACTTCCCCTGAAAAACGAATCGGCAAAAGTGGCATCAAAGAATCCCCCCTCCCCCTCCTCCCTCCCCCCCCCACGGACCCCTGATTTATCGCCGATAGAATCCTTTCTCTGGAGAAATCTCATGACTAAGGTCTACTTGCAGAAGCCAAAAACGATTGATGAATTAAAACTGTATATTACAAAGGAAATACAAAATATGCCGGAGGTAGCAAGTGAGAGTTCAAGCAAATTGCCCGAAAAGGATGTTATTATGTAAGAAGACTGGTGGAGGTCGCTTTGTGCATCATATGAGAAGCAGAAATTAAGATGGTCTCATTATTCCTCATTGTCATTTACTTTGCTTATTTTGCTGCGCAAGTATAAATAAAATTTCTCTCTCCAACGTCCGCTCACATCTTCACATATTGGCTAATTCAGGATGCTTGGAAAAATGACATTTACCTATTCTTAAGTGTCTTGATCATGAAAGAAACGAATAAGAATCCAATCCAATGCAAGTTTGTCGATCGTATATACCAATGACGATGAGTGAGTCAGATCGGGCTACTTTCATTTCACCACTTCGAGCCGACTAAATTCAACTAGGTGTCTCGTAACGGAGCTCGAGGGTTAGTCACATTCGACATAGGCTTCGCTGGAAAACAACTCGGAGTTGGATGTCTGTGCCCCACCCCGAAGCCGAATCAATCTGAGCGGCATCCCAATAAACTGGTTAGGTCATTTTCGCGACTCTTCCTAAGGGTGAAGTGACTCGTGTGTGTGGGAGAGATTTTTCACAATCAACCATTTAATAGGCGACTCTAACACCAAGCCCATGTTCGTTCAACCCACAAGCCGAGTCATGGACACGGAAAATCTCGACCCTTAGGAAGGGTCACGAAAATGACCTAATCATTTTTTTGAAGTGTCGGTCAGGTTGATTCGTCTTCGGGGTGTAGCATAGGCATCCGACTGTGAGTTATCTTTCAAATTATTTGGTTTTCTAACGTGTCGGCGGTGTTGGCGAAATCTGCTGATATGTGCAAACGAAGCTAATGGCGAACGTGATTGATTCTCGAGCTCTGTTAGGAGACATCTAGTGGAATCTATTCGGCTCGAAATGGTCTTGTAGAAGGAGCCCGATCTGATTCTTTCATCATAATTCGGGTTGTTCTGTGCAACGAAGCAAAGCGTCACAAAAGCAGTTGGACTTCTCACTTATACATGCATATCGTTCGCCTCTCTTCCTTAGAAGTTCCGAGAAACGAATCGTTGGGCAAATTAATTTCAAGTGACCAGTGTTTGGCTTTCATGATTTATGGACTTGCATTGAGATGAATTCTTGTCCGTTTGTTTCACAGCACTTGCGAATAGGAAGATGTTGTTTTTCCAAGCAATTACCTAATACGACCGAAGGCATCCCAAATTAGCCATTAAATGAAAATGTAAACGAACTTTTGGAATGGAAGTTTTATTTTGTATGTGCGTAGAAAATAAGGAAAATGACAATGAGGAATAACAAGAGCATCTTAATTTCTGTTTCTCATATGGTGCCTAAAGTGACCTCCATTTTGCTTTTCCGAACAAGATCCGGTCGACTAACAGGTAGTGGCTGTGTGAACAACCAGTTAGTAGTGGTTTCGTCAGCAATGGCCTAGCGGGACAAGTGCTCCGCATGCGGAATGGATTGTGCTTCGTGATTCTGAATGTCATGAAGATACGTTGTAAAACGTCACTCTATCGTTGATCCATTTCTTCTAACACGTTCCACTGATCTTCAGTGCATGAATAATGTTTACGTGGCTTATTAACGATTTTTGCCTACGAATGCTGTACTTCGGAATTTTTCCCTCACATGTGTCTTCGACTGTTACTAGGGACGCGTCTCCTACCGGTATAGAGACCGTGCTAGAACAAGAGGGTCATCCAGTTTTACGCCTCACGATGTTTTTGTTAGTAACCGCGTTCAGAGGCACTCGCCTAAACAACAGCGTGTCGATGTTTAGGAAGCGTTTTACACCAGAGTGTAAAATGCTGCTGCGGCATTGGGTTTACTCTACACCAAGCCTTACCTTGACAGGTAAAGCTCTAGCTGATTAGTTTCGTTACCTGGGCAGTTAGATCTCGCCAGGTGGACGGATATCGGATGAAGTGCCATCGCGTATGCAAAAGGTGCGGTTGGCTTTTGCCAATCTTAGCCATCTGTGGTGCCGGTGGGACATCTTATTGTCCATCAAGGATCGAGTGTAAACTGTGCTGATTAATTTCTTTCCTTTTATACGGCTCAGAAAAATGGCCGTTAAGAGTAGAAGATAGGCGAAAATTGTCAGTGTTCGAGCACAGATGTCTCCGTAACATTGCCTAAATGTGGCGGGAACATCGTATCAGCAGTGCTGAGGCTTGGCGTATGGTGTTGGGAACCAGTGGTCAGACACTGGAACAAATACTGAATCTAAACAAGTTAAGGTGGTTAGGATATGTGTTACGCACACCCACCAACAGACTTCCTCAGCGTACGCTGTCCCACGAGGCAGGTAATGGTTGAAGGGTAGGTCGAGATGATCAGTCCATGATATGGCAGAGAGGTATGAAACCTTGAGTAGTGGACTTGGCCAAGTAGGACGTGTAGGACTTCCGGGTTGGGGTCTACGCGACCTGCCTACCAGGTGGTTGAAAATTAAGCGATTTGGCTGTCATGTCGCAGCTAGTGACGTATTCCCATCCAGTCTCTTTCATGAATTCCTTCTATTACTTTGATTTTTGGATCTTTTTCACTTTATTCTTCTATTCTTTTTCCCCTGGACTCGATGCTGTCTTGAGAAGTATAGTGAGCAGACTGTAGGCAGCTGAATTTGTGTTCGAATGTGTGGGTTCCCGATGAGACACATACTGAGCTTGTGCACATGAGTTTTTCTGTTTTTTTATTTCGCAGATCAAACGCGAGCTACCCTTCCCCCCTCCCGGTGGAAGATCACTGGTCTTACATTGTAGAATTAGCAACCAAATCCAGAGCATAAAAGTGCGAGGTTACTGATTGAGTGAACTGAACTGTCACCCGGCTCTTAACCATGCCTGACCTATAGGGGCCTTATGTGGTTCTCCACTCCAAGTCTCAGAGTCACGTTGCCGGTTATCCCTAATAGTGCAACGAACCTGCGAGGTTGTGGGTATATAGCCCTTCGGTCGCACTGATGCGCCACCGGGGTTCGAGTCTTGCTGCCGCCGGTCACTTTCTTCATTGGGAAACGTTTCATTGACTGCGAATTTCTTCCTCGAATGCTGTACCACCGTTTCATGATAAAACGGAAGTAAAAAAAATCGAAAGTAAAGAATGGCCGTCACATCATGCAACAAGAGTATGCGCCCATGGCAGTTCAATTCCACTTTCAAATTGAGAAATAGTGATGGTCAGTATTGCCTTATGCGGGATTAGGATGTGAGCATTGCAGTCTTAACTGGATCAAAGAATGAGAAATTATTTATACTGCGTGTTTTTCCTCTAGCACCGGATGTGCTTGTGGAGAAATACAAACCAAACCTATGTCCTCGTCTTCTATCGTTCTGCTTGCAGTTAAAGACACTCATCTGTATCTCGTAGCTTTTCGAACATCCAGCTGAAAATTTTCATCAGTCCAAATACTAGTTCTGGGTCTCCGACGTAAAATATACGATCTATTGGTCTAGTTTCGTTCAGCATCATCTGTCCTGAACAAAAACTTGTCAGCTCTTCCCTGATACGTATATTCGATTTTGTTGTTATTATTAGAACTTCATTCAATTGATCCAATCCACAAATTGTTTACCGGTGCTGTTCACCGCGTGATGCGTTTTATTGATGTTTGCCCACTATTCTTTGACTTCTTTACTGTGTAATTTATTTCAGAAGCGATTGTATTTGAAATTATGTAAGAATATGGAAATTGCGTGGGTAGTTCACGCTCCTGTCTCTATATCCGGAATGGTATGACAGGAACATGCGATTCCTCCATTGCGCTGAAGAATAGTGATGTAATAAAAGACACAGGCCGATCCGTGTGAGTAGTAAAAAGTCTGGATTTGAAATAAGTTGTAGTCTGTAATCATCAGGGTCTTGTTTGTGCATTGGAAGAACAGCCAAACTATGGATCGTCTTTCGTTCTACAATGAAAAACTTTCAAAATATTCGAGCTTTTTTTCTACATCTGGCTGACCCAAGAACCATCTCATGAATACGCGGTAAGTGCATGATGCAAGCATTTGTGAGAAAAATCCAGTTGAGTGATTGCTTTATACTCCCTTATGAACTGCTCGTTTATTTTTGGCAACGCATTTTGGAATGCATCTCCAAACTGGAACTGGATGTTGAGTCAGGACTCATCGGAGAAAATGATGTCATTGCACAATGTTGGTCGTTTTGTCCATACCCTATTTCCCGGTGACGAACAGAAACGATTCGAATTTTGTGACTGGGTCCAGTGTCGGCTCATTCCACAACCAACATTATGCAATGATATCAATTTCTCCAATGAGGCAGCATTCTACTTGCACAATTCTAAAGGCTTTCAACACCGTACCCTTTGGCACAAAAAGAATACCTTCCTCCACCATGGCGGACCTCGATAAGGTGAACGTTTGGTGAGCGGTCCATGAGTCACGGATAATTGGCCCCGTGTTCCTACCAGACGAAATGAATTCAACACTGTTTTTGAATGTTACAAGAAACACGGGATCCTTACTTGAACAGTTTATCTCTAGCAACCTCGTCCAGGGTTCTGTTTCAGCAGGATGGAACGCCATCCCATAGCACGAATGTTGTCACCAATTGACTGGACAAAACCCTTCGACTGCAGTGGATCGGGCGGAAAGGCCCAATAGGTTGGCCGCCACAGTCTCCGGATTTAACTCCACTGGGTATTTTCTTGTGGGGATATGTAAAGAGGAAGGTTTATCACCTGAAACCGGAGACCTCGTCACTGTGTGGCGGGAGATACCGAACAGTGTGCTGGAGGCCGTACAGCGAAACCCAATGCGAAGGGTCCGGATCCGTATGGCATAGGACGGTGGTGTTTTCGAACGTCTCATGTGATTGGCAGTACCGGTGACACTCGAAGAACGGAAAATGGTTCTTTTCACGGCCACCGCATATTAATTATGAATTATGGTTTACCACATTGTGTTACTTTTGATAACCATCGGGACTGTTTTCTAGTTTTCTTGGCTCTATTAGACCTATCAACAAAAAAGTTCGTAAATATGTTAAGTGGGATGTGCAATTGTATCATTTGTTGAATGCTAACAAATATCTATAACTGAATGACTGTTTGACAGATGAACATGGTTGCAGTGTATTCAGTCAGCAACAGTAACCATTGTTAATTTGTCGAGCGCATAACACAGCGTGCCATGCGCTTGAACCATCTCGTAACGCTAAGCTGTCGGGTAATCCCCACCACAATGAGTCACGAGGACCGAGTTCGTATCGAATGGTAGTGCAGCTAGGCTGTTAAAACGGCCAAGCCCTGTGGCATACCGAAGCACCATGTGAACCATGCTAGCCGATTGAACTCAATCAACATGTCATCGTCCGTGTAAAACGTTATTGCGCCACAGAGAGAGCGAGAATCGTAAGCAAACCACTTATGGTTAACCGACTGCATCGGTAATGTGGACGGGACTGTTGGGTGAATGGAGCACGGGGGTGACTGAACCTAAGGAAGAAAAGTGGGGGACGTGACTTATTAGTTTACGATAGGACCTAGAACATAAACCATTAACTTAACGGTGCGGGAATATATTAGGTGGGAAACGCGTTCGTATCATCTGTTCCTTGCTGATAACAAGGCCTGAAACTGAATGACTGTTTTACGGGTGAGAACGGTTCTATCCTGTGAGGTCAACGAAGGTTACGATTGTTAATTGGTCGAGCACATGAAACAACGTAGTGCGTGTAGTGTTCTTATTAGTCTCTCATGATGATGGTCAAAATATCTAACGACTCAGTACTTTCAAAACAAGTGAAATCATGAGCCAGTTGATAAGAGCTACTGTTCATAAGGATCAAGTTTTGATTGGGAATTAACAATATTCTATTTGGCTAACTTTCCAGTTGCGGGCTAACCGAAAGTTTGTTCACTAACAGATTAACTGCATTGAAGGTTCCATCAAACTCGTATCGGAATAGGATACAGGCTAGCTTATGAGAGTTTGCTAATAAAAGTTTGTCAGGATGCCTAAGTATCTTTTTCAAGCGAATTTCGCCATAAATCATCACGGTACTACAGAAAATGTGTTCTCCACGATAGGCACAATTTCACATTCATACAACAATGCAAAGACTTTTTGGATTTGAATTTATGTTGCCCTGCAAAATAAGTATTATACTTCATATTCTCCTACAGAATTCATTCATTAGGGATGAACGGCTATTGGCACAAGGCTCTTAAACTATGGAAAATAATCTACAGAAGATTTCCACGTAGCTCGGTGGCGACCGGAAATTTATTCACTACTAAACCACCGAGTTACTGGACGGGAGAATTCTAATAAAACTTTATTCTGGTAGGAGTAAGTCGGTATAAAGAGTGAGTTCTGGAGCAAGAGCGGCATTTCGAAAGATCCTCACGGAGAGGATGGGTTATATCATTGATAATTTGCACAGGTATCCATGTGTCACTCACATACCTTGTTAATTGGTTTACCAAACGTGATGGAAGAGACATGACGGAATGAAAGAATGTCTCGAGAAATATCACTTTTTAGTCCTTCCTTCACCATTCTGGAATGATCACGGAGTGAAAATAGTGTAAGATTAGCAAAGCGCTTCAGGAACAAAGGAAGATTTAATTGTAGGCTTAACTGGGAATCGTCTGAATCTTGGAATTTGAAGACAGCCGCACCGCAGTTTGCGCAGGTAATCATCAGACGACCAGTGAAAGTCAGTGTTTAACGTCACTCCAAGGCAACCAATATATTGATCTTCGGGTAATTGAAAGAGGTTAAAAGTAGAAGGATCACTGGGGAAATCTGTGCGATGTACGATGAACGGTTAAGGGATGGACCACTTTTTTGAGAGAGAAAAAACAGTGTTTTGAAGATTAGAAGATAGTTGGTTAAAGTCTCTTCATCCGATACAGTATGAATTGTAGCTACATTCAAACTGTCTTCCAGAAGATATTCCGTAAGCCAGATCAATAAACTAGGTGGAGAATCCAACAGGTGAAGCTTCTGAAGATTTTTCGGTCGTAGAGCATTCCGATGAAATGTTACAATTCCAGCCCGATTCTTCAGAGGAATATAAGACGAAATGACATAATCAGTGAATTACTCTCATTCCACATAATCTATCTTCACATTACGTTTCTTTGGAGTCTCCTGCAATGCCACACGGTACAGAGAGTAGACTCTGTGAATCAGTTTGTGGGAAAGAGCTTCAAATTTTCCTAAATCATCAGACCAAAGTGTGACCCATTTATTTGCGAATGTAGTATCACTGTTATAGTCTAGATTTCGACAGTATGTCCGAATTGAGATGATCTCAAATGTTTTGGACAGAATGTACACTGCATCAGTTGATTAATTTGTTTTATTACTCTCGAAAAGCTGACCGTAGCTAATCGAAAGACAAAGGTTGTGGTCGTTTAAACACTGATATCCTTTGAAGTATTACTTTAGCCCGTGATGGGTTCACCCGATCAGCACTGGTGTGGTTGGTCAAAGGGCACTGAATGCACAAGTTTATCCACTAAATGAAATCATAAAGTTTGTTGGGTCAAGTTTTTTTACATGTCCCCAGGCGAAACTGGTGGGACTTGTTAGGCAATGAGTAAGCCTAGCCAAAGCATCACATTGAAGAAGGGTATGAAGACCCTAGACAGTGGGATTGACCACGCAGTGTGTTTTTGTTCTTCAAAATGTGATTCACAAGATTCGCCTTCACGATGGTTGAAATACTGATAAACTAAGTGCATGACAACAAACAGTGCCTTTCTTATATTCGGTCTATTTCCTCGTTCATCCGATTTTTTCATTTCGTTCATCCCACACTTCTCAAAGCTTTATTTTTCTCGTTTCTGCTTTGGATTTTAACGTGAGATAATCGCCGAAAATTCTGCATCCAGCGTGTTTTTAATTGTTTTCAGTAAGAAACCCGTCCTTGAAAGCTTACTTTTTCAAACAAGGCACATTGAGTTTATCTGTCTGGGAAAATGTGCTTATCAACGTGACATTCAATTTGACTGCTTAATACAGTGGATTACCTGCCTCTAGAATGAGGTTTGATGTTGGACCAACTCATGACTGCGCTTGGAAAGTGCAAAATTCTTTCCATGCATTGCTATGCTGGTATTCGTCACACTCGTTACGAATGATCAGCAGTGCATATCCACTAAATCGCATCTAGGCCCCCAACTAGGGGGACGTTGTCCTCTGTACGATTGCCGAGATGTCAGTCTCTAGACTCAGTAACGGGTTAGTGCTGTACATATATTCGTCAGCGTTGAGGTGAAGCAAGCTCTTGAAACCCGGTGCAGTTATAGTCTGAGCAGTTAACTTAAGTATCTCATTCCGGCTCGTCGATTTCAAGCTGCAATTCAGACTGCACTGTTAATGATTCCTAATAATCCAATGGGAACTGTCGCGTGCTGCGCTCTCTTGGAAGCTTAGAAAAGTTTTTAAATTATTTCGAACATAACTGAGGTTCAATGCTCTGTGTTGTATCGCCATTTTGAGACGAACACAAAACAATTCTCACCCATCTTTTGCCAGGTGCATCTTACCTGCTGTAGTCACATTAACTTATTGTAATGTGGTTTTTTGACGAGTTGCTTCCATCTAATTGTGCTTTTTTCGCTGTTCTTCCAGCACTTCGTCCATCGTCGTAAAAGTCTGTCTCCTCCAAACTTTCCGTTTGATCATACGATGAAGACTGATTCATCGCGTTTGGGAACAAGGTTGGCTCCGACCTCTCGAACAGAGCCCGAACCACAGTGTCCTGAGACCGAGTCCATCTGTGTCCCTGTATCCATTCAGACGTACCCAGTCGGCCGAAACGCCCTTTGTGATAGTATACCTCGCTCATTGATGTCTGGCTTCCCTGTAGAAAGTGAGGTTGATCTGAAGCCTTGTCACTCTCATCTGCTCAGTCCGGAACGTCTAAAACAGAAGGCGAATTCTTTGACTCATTCTTCACGAGGATCAAAAGTTTCACCCAATTGTTTAGATTGGGTTCGTCAGCAACAAGAGCAACAACAGAAACATCAACAGTCACGAAGACTTCAACCGAATCAACTACAAGCATCAGATTCAGATCAGCACTCACGTCGGTCGGTCGGGTTTCAGAGCTCCTGTCCGCATTTGTCATCCACGTTTATCACTACCACCACCAACACAACATCCATTCCCAACAAGCGCTCTGCTCTCTGTGTAGATTCTGAAACAGATGATCTCATTTCCCTTCCTGAACCTCCCCCACCACCTCTGACCAACTTTCCATCATTTGAGGGTGATAGTTCGACTGACTTATCAGAAGCTCAAAAACTTTACGATAACATCGATTTGGACTGGCTACGTTTATCCCGTACCACTTCCGAGCGCCGTCCTGCCGATCGTATAGAAGAAACCGGCTCTTCTAGGGAATGGTCTGCTACCTCCGGAGCAGCTTCCGGACCACGAGGTCGACTGTACACATCGCGACGTGCGATGACTGCGTTTGCTTGTTCTAATCTGTATCCTATCCCATCCAGGCATCACGAGGAAGAAGAAGCTGAAGATGATGATGCAATTGGTAAATCCATCCATTCTGTGAAAATGGAGCCAATTCGCCAACAGACTTCCATGTGCCGTGTTCAAACAGAGTCTAGCAAGGAATCGGCCCCACCAACCTCGTGTTCTCTTCATTATCACACAGGATCGTTTCAGTCTAGCAGCCAAACACTGGTACACGACCGTCGACCAGAAATGGGTTCACATCTACGACACACTAGTCTCCCGAATCCAATTTCAATGGACATCTTGTTTGCCGTGTCTCGTGCTAGTGGCTCCTGTTCTCAGCCAAACGATGCACATGAAGCCCTCTCCAATGTAAAAAATACCACGTTGATGGATCGGTGTGCCGAAGAGAGCCAACAACATCTGCCTTATTATAATTTATCCAGTCCTGAAGTGAGTCTGGTTCACAGATAATCATTACATCGTCTATTCTTTTGATTTGCGCTTTACTGCCTCTAGCTTTCTGAGAGCGCATTTTTTTTCGCGCGCAAGTGCACCGAAGTTTTCATATTGTCTAACTTTTTGCAAAAGAACCCACCCGTTCATTTTCGTGCCGATGAATTAAATCTTAGTCTTCGTTAAATTGCCGTCATATCGGGTTCTGCTCGAAAAAAGATTTTACACTGTTCCTCCGTAGACTATCTAGTTGTTGGCCCAATGCGGGCCATTTATTTATTGTTTCTGCATTCCTCCTACATGATACGATTCAGATTCTGCTCAAAACCGTTCACTGTTAAAATCTAAACAAACCTTGGGGTCATTGTGATTTTGTGTGCCAATATAAATACTGAATTTTCCTAATGTCATTGAATATGACGCGTGCCGGATGTTGTTTGAATTGCATGTTTTGCACCTCCCGAAAGGGGTCCACGACAGCCACTTCTTCATCTGTTTGTTTGGTTTATTTATTTCTGCTCGTTTTTCTACCAGTTAGACGATTCTACGAGTTAGTAACTCACACCAGGTTGCGAGTTTAATGGTTGAAAGAATTAGCCTGGCTCTGTCTTTTAGAAATCAGGGTATCGTTGACCTGATGGTCCCATCAGACATTGAGTAGTGTGGGTAGTTTTGATAGTGTGTGTCGTACACAAACGAACCGAGAACCGTGCGGTAGGCAACGTTGTTTATATACTTTTTCCCTAATCTAAGAGCGGTCAAAGTTACTAATGGCTTGGCTTACGAATTTGTAACAGGTGAACTTCTATAACTCGTAGTCGCGGTTCTTACCCATTTGTCTTTTACCCATATTTATCTTTTTTCCTTTGTACATAAACGGTTTACGAGTTTTCAGTTTATGCGGCTTGTTTTCACTCACTAAGCGTCCATTCACTTCACTGTGCTCATTTTTAGGCTTTAGGCCAACTGCAACAAACGGGACGGTCATCTCGTTCTGCGTCAATGCGTATCGGACAAGTTTTTCCAGATTACGGCCCTATCATTGGAACCATCGAGTCGGATAATCAAAAATTCTCTTTGAACGACGGAAATTCGCGGATCACTTCACTTTGTCAGAGTAGCTTTAATGTGCAAGACGATCTGTATGTTGTTCCAACATCGACACGGTCGCAAATGCACAGCTGTGCCGATTTGATTACACAGGAAGCGCCATGTGTCAACGCACGCGTTATGACCACAGCTCATCCGGAAAGGACTGAAGCGTTGGTTAGTTTGCACTATGCGACACTCGATTTCAGTCCCACGCCTGATCGATCTCAGTCTTCCGTAGACTTGCGCGGTACAAATGCTGTCGTTTGCACAGAATGCACAAATGCGCACCCTATCAATGAAGCTGGAAATGTTTGGGATGGACGAAGTGCGGCGTGTCCTATGCGTGTCTACGGTACATTTGTTCATGACCCGATGGGTCATTCAAACAACTCTGGCTCACGGATACGATCACTCAGTAGTTCGGGCGCCCCTACCGTCCATCCATCCAGTATGGATAACACAAATAATGAGCTACCCGCGAACTACGTTGCTATTTGTCAGCTACAAACATTAGCCATGCGAGCTGTTTTAAATGCGACTACTTAACCTGTTTACATGCTGATCCTGGACGCTCTTATTCCCGCCTCAACCCCCCGCCAGTGATATGTGTTTACGTTGTATTCTTCATCGATCGCTTCCCCACCTTTTACGCACCATAGCGCCAAACACATCTAGAAATCATTGTCATAACGAGTGCTCTGCTTTCCGTCCTTTTTCCGAGGGACTTTACTTGAGTCTTCGACTCCATCGTCTGATTGACTATTCTGATTTATGTAAGCTACCTCTCTTTCTATTGCATTTCACTGGTGATTGCTTCTCCATGATTTGTCCCCTCGTTGTTTGTTTGCCTCTTTCTCAAATGCCTTCCACTTTGCCCCCAGTTATTCACTGCAGGTCGAAATGATGTATTGTCTACATTGTTTTTCTATGCCTTTTCCATGGAAATCCGTTAGACATAAGTCTTTTTCTTTGACTTATCTCTTTCCAGTTTTTTTCGGCCAGAACTTTTAGGATCCGGTTGTATTTCTTTAGGCGGAACGCTGATTATGCATCTTCTTGATATAGGTTTTTGTTCCTTGTTTTTGTTTTGCTCGTCTGATTTTGTCACCTAGTAACTTGGTAGCTCATCATATTCTAACGGAGAAGCCTGTTCTCGTGAGTCTTTCGTTTAACGGTCGCTCACCAAATGCGTTGGTGAGCACCATAGCCTCGTATTTAAACTTAACTGGCACAGTTCGACGCATGCTGTCGTACGTATCAATGCTGATTGCATGTCATGAGGCGTTCATTGTCCTCAGTGGTTTCAGTGCATACACATTTTTTTTATTCGTCTACGCGCCTTCTCGCTCGTGTTTTCTATTTCACACTACCTATATATTTTTCTCCCTCCTGGACGTCACGCATGATATTCTATCTCTAACCGCTGTACGTTTGTGCACGCGGTCTACACAATCTCAATCCTACCACGTGACTTGTTTCCTTCTATCAATAAAAACATGTAAGTATCCCTTTATAGATATATTCACTATTAGCACACACCATTAGCACAAATGAATTTTACTTTCCTAAATCGATACATATGTAGATTACACATCAAAACTTAGGTGCATCGTTCATAGATAATACACTCAGTAATGTAGTTTTAACTGCAATCAATCATATTATTGAGATTTTATTACCTACCCAACCACCGCGGTGTTATGATATTTTAGAAAAATACTGGCTTTGTGCTTTCTATTCCATATCTACTCATGGGTGCAATGTAATGTCCATAACCCATGACTTCAAAGGATCACTACACTGTCAAGGATAACCGGCAACCTTGACTCTGAAGCTTAGAATGAAGAACCACATGATGCCTTGATGGGTTTGGCGTAGCATCGAGCTGGGTGACAACGGATTGCTTTCTTCTACAGATGTGGCCGGCAGTGGCGTACTTCGAACATCTAACCTCAGAGATGAATGCTTATACTACCCATCCATCTCCAGTTGACCGATATCAACGGTGCACTTCCTACGCACCTCCGAAATTTATGCTGAAGCTGCGGACTCTGTGGACCTCATATTGATCGATAAGAGAAGATTTTATTTCCGATTGATAGTCGTTTAAGTGTGGCACACTTCAAGATTCAATTAGATTCCGGAGTAAAGTAATAGTAAGTGGTCTCCATCGGATATTTTATTGTTAGCTGATGGCAATTCTGACTCATGAAATCAGTGGTTCTCCTGCATACTCACCAAATTCATCGACGATGTTAGGTCTCATGAAAAGCTGTTTTGTTGATTGGGTCAACTTTTCCTTCATACTACTCAGGCAACTCCGAAAAGTTCAGCTTTAATTCACTGGCGAAATTACATCCCCCTGGTAGAATTGAGACTCAGTGATGTCAACGAGTGGAATTTTATGACTCAGTCTCGAAGAAACCCGCCTAAAAGAATTTGTAGAACAACTGTTGTTGACTGCCTGAAGTTGCATTTTTTTCGTGGTCACAAGAAAGGAATGTACGGACGCTATCACAAAACGATACACGGCTGTGTCCATGAGTTTCTTTCAAATGGATAGTTACACTAGAGTAAGAAAGTATGGTCAGGTTCCGTAGGTTTGCATACAATTTCACGAGTTGTCTATACAGATCAGATAACTCATACGTGGCGACTATTTTCCTTCCGAGGGTCACGTTTTGTGTTCACTAAGGGTTGTCCGGTAGTACTTAAACCACGCGGAATTTCGATTCTAGTGGCCCGGTACGTCAATGTCGTCGGAAAACGTCCGCAACTTTGAACTATGCCATCCATCGATAACAGATCAAGCCGGTTTCCCAAAGTATGCAACCAACATTGTCCTTTACAAGACGGAAACCTATGTTGGCGGGGGCTATATCGGCACACCAAGTTCTGCAAACTGACCGGACGAATCAACCTAAACGTCGCCGCAGTTATCGGGTTTCAAATATGAAGGCGACTGCAATAACTTGGTTGGTGTTCTTCGTCCGTCTGAGATAAAATTGTGTGCGAAGAAATCTACCAAAGTCATCGATTCCATATATGTCTTGCTTTATTAGTCTGTATCGATTATACAGATTACACGGAAACAAACTTGGGAGAAGGCAGACGGACGTCTGCTGCCTTGGTGAAACTTCCTAGATCCTTATTTGCTGTTGATCAACTTAGATTCTGTTGGCGCAGAAGTTCAGTCGCTGAGGCAACCGACGTCCTTTGTAACGGGACATTTCACTTCAGAGTTCTACTCAATAAACATAATCGTTAGTGTACCTCAAGGATCGTTCCCCTGACTGTTTCTATCCTCTGTATTATTATTCTCTGGCTTAGGTCATGAAATTTCCAAGATCCATTTCGGCTGACGGCGTTATCTCCGTTCCTTTGGGTAGGGTAAATAAAGAGAAGGACATAGGTATCGTCCTCTTTGTAATTCAGAAATGTAATGCCCCCAGTTAATCTGGGAAGACCCAGTTGTCATCACGGATCTGAAACGGCAATACGTAAGTTTCATCCATTGTATTCGCACTAGGTGGAGTCCCCGTGATTTCTAGTTGTCATCAGTTTCTCATAGCAGCATACGAAGTTCAGAGGAGCTTTTTTGGCTGAGGTCTGCTTTCCTGCCGAAAATGAGAAATGCTAATGCAGTTTTACGGGGCCTTGTTTAGGCCAAATCTATCAGGCTTGGTTACCCTTTTATCACGATTTTACGGTCGGTTTAAAAATTCGAACTATTTACAGGACGTATGCTAGAAGTTTAGAAAGACAAAGAACAGTTTATTGACCTTGAGCTGTTTTTCCAGAAGAATAAATCGCTATCTGAGAACCTTGTAAACGTTTTAGAGTGGTGTTTAGTGTCCTTCTTTAATTGGGAATGTTTATTCTAAGAGGCTTGCGATAGAGAAGCAATTGATCACAAAAGAAAGATCATAGAAGCGTGCTAACAACTGCATCCTTTATACCAATTTCTCGTCAATTGTACTTGTTGAACATGATAAACGCTATTCTGTAAAGAGCGGACAAGAACGCAAAATATCCTGGAGCAATCGAGTTTGAGCCTCGAAACCGTGTACTACTTCAGGAAATAATAAGCCATCGTGGCCTCTAAGAAAAACAATACCGGCTACGTATTGGGCTCATTTCTGAGGTCGAGTTTCAATCTGTGAATTGTGGTATTGAATCAAATCTGTATCAGTGGAGAGCAGTGTGGTTGCTCTGTTGATGGCCTTCTGATCCATGAACTTTATTGTACATCCCTTTCTTGAGTGCTCGTTCAGTAGAACATCGGGAACAACTACGCCCGGTGTTAGAGTCCGATGAGGCATCACTTCTCTTTCCTTCTAGAGTAAAAATACGACATAAACGTCACGGTCATGGTAGCCTGTTTTGAGTGCGTAACGTTGGAAGACATCTGTACATCTGAATTCCCATGTCTATTTTCTGCTTTTTTGCAAGTTAACCTGAGTAATCCTCTCCATCCATGACGTTGGCGTCAACAGTGGTCTAAACTTCGACAAGGGTACCTTAATAATTAATGACTGATCATGTTTATAAACAATGATGCAGCATTTTATCCTCTCACTCTACTTTCAAATAATTGATAAACTGCCTCAGCAATATTCACTTCGAAATTAGCCTTGGCCTAGAACAATTTGTGTCCACAAATACGGAAACCATTATAATTATTTCACAGTTTAGCTGACAAGTCATACTAGCGGCGGTAGTTTTGCTTGCCCAAAGCTGAGTCGAAAGTCAAATTATCAGAAGCGTGTGAATAGACTTGGAGTGGTTATTAGTTTCAGACACTGAGCTCAAATGATATCGTTAATCAAGGGAAGAATCATTTAGACTCCGTGGTACCACATCATGAAAGAAACCGGGGGTCTTTATGCACCTCTGTAAAATTGCACCTGGAATACTACGCGTAGGCATGGATACTATACTATCATCAGGATATGAACTGCCCGAAAAATTACCAGGGTTACCCACCAGGATGGTGATCGTACAAAATAAAAAAAAACATATACCTTCGCGAGTTGCACGTTTTGCCGAGGGCGTTGCTGCCTGCGTCGGGAATTTGATAGAGGTATTCAAGATGGCAAAGGGAGCCTTTAGTATTTACCGAGAAGAGCTTTTCTCACGCTCCAGAGAAATGAACAGAGGGCACAGTGTTAGACCGCAAACGGACAGCTCAAGGTTTTTCTTTAATAACTGTTATACCCCCATGCAATAATATCTCCAATGGGGTCATCAATTGCATGACAGAGGTGTTTAATCATTTCCCTGGCAACATATTTCATACCCTGATCAGCCGACATTTCTGAAAAATTCTATTTATTTCGCTGCTTGTTGATGCGATTTTACGGCCATTCGTTGACAGTCCTCTGAAGAGGTGAGGGTCAGTCAATGCTATAGCACTGGACAGTATACTATCACGTGGACTTGTAGCGATCTGGAGATGACTGAGCTTGAATGTGTAAATTCATGACCAAAAATTCCTTTAGACAAACATAACCAATTAGCACCTAACTCTCAGCAGTTTGTACGTTGTTCGATGACACAGAGCTGTGCGTTGTCTGTCTGCTTGCTGTAAGGACAATTGATGTCCGCTAATAGAACAAAGCACTTTTGACTGCTCTGCTTGCGGACGGTTGGTGTTTTAGCTTCCGTAGCCAGTATCGCGCCCGGTGTCGCTCTAAAACATAAACGTGGACGACATCGTTTCAATGCAAACCGTCCTTCACCTAGTCCACTGACTTTTACCATCGGTTGGCACGCGTCCGAACTTTTGGCTTGTTGCCCGTCCCATAGGCCACTCTCGGGATCTAGTTAGCACCTGGTAGCAGGAGTACCAAATTGGTGAGCCCTTCGTCCTTTATTTTTTTGTAGGTCCTCGAGTACCGGTACATCATTTTAACAATTTTAGCCGCTGACAACTCATTTTTACCCAGTTTTTGCATTTTCCTTACTACGTCGGTTCTTTTTTCACTTGTTCGATGATTTCAACTTATTATACCATTTGTATCATGAGCAGCCCTACATTGTTTAACGCTGAGGTGTGTGCACTCGCTCTGCCGTTTGCACTGTTTAGTAAAAGTAACCCTAAGGCTTGGTTCCCGCAGTTAGAATCAACTTTTGCTGTGCGCAATGTGACTGCGGAAAGCAGTAGATTTCACTGCATGGTCGCGTACATCGTCGAAGAGGTGCAAGATGTGTTGGAATCAGAAGAAGCCAACCCTTACGACTGAATAAAAGCAGCGTTCATTAGCCGGATTGGCATGTCTGAGAAACAGCGAATTTTCTGTTTGTTTGCAGGCACTGAGCTCGGATATCGCAAATTTTCCCAGTTGCTTCGGCACATGCGGACTAGTTTAGGAACCACCAAGATCGATAGTAGTCTTCTGAAGGGGATATGGCTTCAACGTCTTCCCAATGACACGCAGAAGGTTATTTGTGACTCCATGGAGGACCGTCTCGAAAAGCTTGCCGAGACGGCCAGGGAAATTAAGGAAACCTACGGGTCGAAGGCCATTCGGGCGATTTCCCCACGAACTGAGTCTGTAATTGCTTCTTAAACAGCTACTGTGCCCGATTTCAACAAAACGGTTGAGGCACTCAATGCGTCGTCAGTTGGACGCCCAACTCAGGCATCGCCTAGAAGACAGTTTCGCACAAAGTGATCTCCCACTAACACCCGTATCAAAATTCATGTTCAGCCATCATCAAATAACGCTCTTTGTTGGTGTCATCAGAGGTACCATTCTTAGGCGCGTTATTGCACTCCGCCTGGTGCCATGGCCGCAGCCAGTCAGGGGAACGAAGACGTCATTAAATAGCTGCGACAGACGCTTCTGGTCAGGGTAGGCGCCTATTCTACGTAATCGACCATAGTTCAGGGACACGCTACTTGGTAGACACAGGTGCTGACTTTAGTGTGCTCCCACCTTCAGGTCAAACTTTAGATAGGTGCCCCTTCTCCAATTTACGTGACGCTAATGTTACTTCTATACAGACATATGGACAAACTCCGAAGACATTAGGTCTCGGTCTTCGTCGCACTATCCGTTGGGTATTTTCTCGATTGCAGAGGTTCAAGACGCCATAGTTGGTGTTGATTTCCTGCATCACTTCGACCTCTTGGTTGATTTTCGCAGCAAATGTCTTATGAACAGTGTCACTAATCTGTCCGTGAATGGGATCTGATTCTGAACCAATTAGTCCTGTTCTACTTGAAATGACCGCTTCGCATTTGTTCGGTGACGTATTATATGTGGCCCTTATAAGGGCCACCCAGTCACGAGGGCACGCAGTAAAACAAAAAGTGTGGAAATGTTACACAAATTTTTGTTACCTCTTTGTACGAAATTTATATATACAAAGGGCGCCATGCAGTTCAGGAAGATCTATGCCATTTACGTTGAAAAGTATCGTCTGCGTGCGCCACCCCAACTCTCCGTCGGGCAGTGCCCAACAGGGTTGGGCAGTGTGCTACTTGGGAAAATGACTCCCACTCCTTTGGTATGCACGTGTTATCCCCCCTCGTGTTCTAACGACTACCCACATTTAGAAATTCAGTGTGCATTACCTAACAGCGGTAGAGGTTGTAGCAGCTGTGACTTGTTGCTCCTCAACTGCTGCCGATGAGACCTTCAGTTTTTCAGGACTGTCGATGTCATCAATTAAATCATCTGACTCATTGTTCGTTGAAACGGAACAATTGCCTGAGAATTTGTGAGGAACTTCATAGCAGCTAACTTTTTACACCATCATCCCATATGAGGGATGAGTTGAAAGCGCCCCCATTAACACTGCGAACTGCGATCTGCTTCTTGTGCCTCCATATTGTTCTGGAACAGCCACGCAATTTTGGGTGGGTCTTTTTCATCCACAGATGAAGAGGTAAATGAAAATAACTTGGATTTACCCTCCGAAGAACATCAGAAACCGACCAAACGCAGTACAATGTTCAACAGCGTAGCCTGAGGGGCGACAACGAGCAACCAACGTCAAGAACTGGCCGCTATGACAGGAATGCATTAAAACAAACAGAACATCCAAGTTTATAATACACAGTAAAATGGAAAAATAATGTGAATATTTTTTCCTATTACAGTTTTTCACCATGGAATATTAGCTTCGGACTTCTCGTGCATTCACGATTACAGAGATTTCTGTATCTAAAGCCAGTGGGGCCAAGCTATTAAATATTCAGAAATATGGTTTAACAGAGACTCTCGTTCGAAATTTTGTGCACTTATTATGGATTCTTCGGCATTTATCGAAGTTTTCGATTGTTTTCGGGGGCATCGCACTAATTTCCTGCTACCGTCTTCTAGGGGACACTCAGGTGACGGTCGAGTGTCCCTTTGTGCTGCCTGGGTGGGCTAAACGATGGTAAAAGTCAGTGGACTAGGTGAAGGACGGTTTGCATTGAAACGATGTCGTCCACGTTTATGTTTTAGAGCGACACCGGGCGCGATACTGGCTACGGAAGCTAAAACACCAACCGTCCGCAAGCAGAGCAGTCAAAAGTGCTTTGTTCTATTAGCGGACATCAATTGTCCTTACAGCAAGCAGACAGACAACGCACAGCTCTGTGTCATCGAACAACGTACAAACTGCTGAGAGTTAGGTGCTAATTGGTTATGTTTGTCTAAAGGAATTTTCGGTCGTCTCCAGGTCGCTACACCACTTTTTCTCTAGACGGGAACTGTCGAAGTGACCCTTTGATCTAATTGAGTGCGTGCCGCGCGCAGGTCCCCGTTAGTATCACAAGTCTCACGTCTGAGGAATCATGTTGCGATGCTATCGTCTTCTCGTTCCACCACTAAAATGCGCACGGGCCTATTGATCATCTACGAAGCCCTCATCTAGTTGTCGCAGATATATATATATATATATATATATATATATATATATATATATATATATATATATATATATATACCGTACAAAATAATCCAACACGACTTTCCGGGGGTTTCACCATCCAGCGTGTCCATACATGCAATGGAAAAGCAAAATAAAACAAATAAGTGGACGGTGAGTGAGTAAAAACGAAATGAAAGGAACTTACCCCGGCCGACCCGTATGATACGTACATTTCAAAATGTACTCAATGTTTTTCTGGTTTTCAAAATGGTTCTATGAAACGTCAAACAGTGAAAACGATGCTAAGTCGGGTAGAACTAGTCAATACTGTCGACGAGACTCTTTGGCCAATGTACATGACGGCCAAATCGCGAAGTTCTCTGCTGCTCCGCGGTTTTGGTTGCGCTATTTGAGGTTCGGGGGTGGCATCTATGATGGAGACGGGAAGAACTATTGGAGCTCTACCTTTCAGCATCGTCTCATTTTCCAGACTACCGCTAAGGTGCGCAGCCTTAAGACGGTTGACAGATATATTTCCATTTTACCGTTTCGGTCAATGAGGTAAACTCGATTGCGCTGCTCGAGCACCTTATATGGACCTTCAGAAGGCCGCTGTAGCGATGCTCTAATGCTATCCCCATCTATGAAGACAGGCGAAAGTGGCAGGTCCTGCTGGAATGTAGGTCGATCGAGAGTGCGGCCGCGGCGAATGCATTTGCAAACGGCGCATCTGTGTAGCCCACTGTTGAGCGAATGAAGAACAACCGTCGTCTCTCACGCTGCCTATGGTAAAGTAATCCCCGGGTAATCGAACAGTTTACCAAAACTTAATTCCACAGCTGAAGCGTTAATAGCAGGTTTATAAGCGGAAAGCGAACCTTAGAGAACGATAGGAAACGCCTGCATCTAATTAGAGCTGCCAGCAGAGGTGAAAGAAGCATTGAGCTGTCTGTGAGAACGCTCAACCATACCGTTGGCTGTTGGGTGATATGCTGTCGTACGAGGACGGTGACAGCCTAAAATACGCAATGTTCCTCCAGACAGGTGTGACTCAAATCGTGCGCCGCAGTCAGTAGTTAAAGTTTCAGGGCAACCATATAATGAAACCCAACGTTCCATAAAGGCAGATATTATAGTTGCTGTTCCTACATTGGTAATAGGAAATGCTTCTGGCCAACTGGTGATACGGCCGACCATAGTAAGAAAGTAGCGGAAACCTTTACAGGGGCTGACAGGACCAACGATATCTATGTGGGTGTGAGAAAACCGTGAAGATGCGACTGAAAAGTGGCCTAATGGAGCCATTGCACGTTTACTTACCTTCGATCGTTGGCATTGAACGCATGAACGAACCCAATTAAGAATATCATCTTACATACCGCGCCAGACCGACATATCTGCAAATAGCTTGGTGGTGGCTCGAATGCCAGGATGGACTAAATTATGTGAAACGTCGAGTATTGTGCGGTACCAAGACAAGGGTACGGTAGGGCGTGGGTGTGGCGAGGTTGTGTCACACATTATCGAACCCGCGGATCTGGCTAAACAAACTCCAAAGGTTTAAGTAATGTGGTCTGGCTTGGATCTCTGAGATCCAACCTCAAACGTCGAGCTTCAGCCAAAGCTTCGAGGCCTATGACCCGTGGCTGACTAGAAATAGCACCCACTCGAGAAAGGGCATCAGCCGCAACATTGTCGGTGCCAGGAATGTAACGAACATCACCGGAAAACTGTGCCACGAAGTTCAAATGACGCAAATCATGTGGCGAGCGTTTATCGGTTCGACTGTGAATCGCATACGTCAATAGTTTGTGATATGTAAAGATGACGAATTGCCTGCCTTCGAAGGTATGTCGGAAATGTCCAAAAGTACTGTAAACAGCAAGTTGTTCCTGACTAAACGTAGAATACTTGGTTTCAGGTAATGGGGGACAACGAGAGAAAGATGCTAGTGGTTTCCATTGTGATATAGATCACTGCTGTAGCACGCCGATTATCGCTTTGTCAGAGGCACTGGCTGTTGTACTCGATTGAGCTTCGGCGTCGAAATGAACCAGCAAAGTAGCAAAAGCCAAAGCGTCTTCACCTGCATTGAAGGCAGTTTTAGCATCCTTGGGTAGTTCTATGAGACCACCTCGAGCGCCTGTAGGTAAATCTGTTAACGACTGCATCAACTGAGCACAGTTTGGGATGAAACCCCGATACTAGTTTACCATCCCGTTGAAACGACGAACTTCGGCTAGTGAGGTAGGTAACAAAAAGTCACGAAGGGCTTGTATCTTTTCTTTCAAGAGCCGAATACCACGTTCATCGATCATGTGGCCTAGAAACTCAACTGAATTTTGGCCAAAGACACTTTTGTCCGCATTGGCGGTTATACCATGTGCGATCAAACGTCCAACAACTGATGTAGGTGTTGCTTGTGTACATCTCCAGATTCACTAATTCCTAGCAGATCGTTTGTGTAGGCGAAAACAAAATCTAAACCCTTTATAACCTGGCCAACGAAACGCTGAAAGGTTTGTGCAGCGTTGCACAAACCAAATGGCACTCGCAGAAATTCGAAGAGACCAAAGGGTGTTGTTACCGCTAAGTGAGGTGCATCCTCATGTACGATGGGAGTCTGGTGGTAAGCACTTGGAAGATCTATTTTGGAGGACACACAAGCATCTTTCAGGTTGGCCGTGATGTCCCGAATACGCCGGTTGGGATACCTATCTGGAGCAGTGAAATTATCAAAGGCTCTACAGTCTCCACATGGTCGCCAACCTCCTGACTTCTTAGGGACCATGTGAAGTGGTGAAGCCCAAAGACTATTAGATGCACGAAAAATATCTAATTCCAGCATGTGCTCGAACTCAGCTTGCGCAGTCTTAAGTTTGTCGGGTGCAAGCGGACATATCCTAGCAAAAACTGGAGGGCCTGATGTGCTAATACAACGACCTACCGAGATTGTTAAGGCAGGTAGTACGGACTATGTACCAAACATACTGCGGGACCCAAGGACCTTGTTTCGCACACTACGGGATTGTTCAACCACAAAATTGGAAAATGGCGAGTATATACACATGGGTTTAACCGAAGGCCTGCAAATGAAGTTGAGCAACATCACCGCTGTACCCAACGAAGTTTTCCTCCAGTTAAACTGTGATGGCACTTCCGTGTTTCGTTCGTCGGACCTGCAGTTGTGGCCTGTCCTTGCCGGAGTGGCTAAGCCTCATTGCTTACCGTACTTACCGCGGGTTTTTACTATGGCCGTAGCAAACCATCAGAAGTTTCATCCTATGTAGGCAAAACTGTCAGAGAGCTGCACCATTTGCTGACAGAAGGCCTCAAGCTTGATGAAAGGTCTGTGAAATGTCACCTGTCATCCATAATTTGTGATACTCCGGCACGGGCCTTTATTGGACAAGTGAAAGGTCCTACTGGCTACTTCGGGTGTGATAAATGCATCCAGCGTGGATTTCACTGCGACAAAAGGATGACATTCCCACTCGTCAAATGCAAGTCACGTGACAACGAGGCTTTTCGATCACGTCGACACCACAAACATCATGTTGGCGTGAGTCCTTTTCTTTCTCTCCCTATTGACATGGTTAAAAACTTTCCACTGGATTACATGCACCTTGTTTGCTTGGGTGTGATGAAGAGTTTGATTGATTTGTGGTTGTTTGGTCCGCGTGACGCATTTGGCCGCTTGGACAAAGCTGCTACTGCGGAACTTAGAATACGTATACTTTAGTCACACCCAGACACACGGTGTGATTTGCAGCGACTCTGTCGACACATAGATAATGTTGAACGATGGAAGGCCACCGAATTTCGCATGTTTCTTTTGTATTTGGGGCCGGTTTGTCTGAAAGGATTGTTGTCGGATGATGCGTATGATCACTTTATGTTATTGTTCTTTGCCATTTACATACTGTGCCACCCCTTTTTGTACGAAACTTGTAAAGCATTCGCAGAAACTATCCTGCGTATATTTGTACAAAAAATGAGTTCCCTTTATGGTATTTCTAACATCGTGTACGATGTTCACGCCGTTATTCATTTACCGGCAGACGTTCTTTATCATGGTACGTTAGACTCTTTCTCCTGTTTCCCATTTGAGTCCTTCTTACGGACACTTAAATTCTCCATTCGAGGTCCCAGGAATCCTGCTCAGAAGCCGTATCGGCGTTTGCGTGAGAGAACACTTCCCGATAACCACAAATCATCTGAGGCCATCCGTGATGACGTTGGGAATCCGGCCGACCTTTTCCGGGTATGCAAGACTACGATGGTGTTGAGGAGAATGGTTCTGTCTTGCTCACTACCAAACAACATTGTCATTGCAGGTGGAAAACCAGCAGTTGTGGAGAGCATTTCTGGGGATTCCATAAGTATTCGTTATTTCTTAAACACACGCGATTTTTTTCTTACGCCGATGAGATCCAGTCACTTGTACATTTTTTCTGCTGACTGACTGGATGACGATGTTGTCGAAGTTTATGTTAATACTATTTTGTGTAAATGTTTCCGCATTTGTCTCGCTAGTAATAATGTTTTGATACCCATATTACATACCTTCATAAAGTAAAACTTCTCTCTTTAAAGCAGATGTCTTAGGTTTCTGTCGTTACTTTAACTTGCGACCGAATGAACTAACCTTTTCAGATGTACTTAGTCGTCGAGTTTGATGCCGATGACTTGGTAGCCATTGTTCACAGCAGATGGCTTACTGATGGGAACCGGGTGCGTTGGCCGAAGTCCTCCACTTTTCAGGCTTACCAACGCGTTGTTGGACGGTGGATGTTTGCCGGAAAGGGTGCCAGCATACGCGTTTCATGAGATCTATCACACAGGTAACATTCCCAGTTATATGCATTCTTCTCAGATAATCTCATAGGCGCAATTAAATTCGAGGGGAATTTCATTCCTGAATCTGGTATGTCAGCGTCAACCGATGATACCTTGCCCATGACACCATTTTCACAGCAGTACACCGTTCGCCGCAGGTACATTGTTATACATTATCACAATCTTTTAGAATACCGGTACCATTGTCATTGGATGACAGTACTATCGAGATACCTCTGTCGCAGAGGATTCGAAGGGAGTCTCCGATACAGTCCCTCAACTCCCCCGGGGATGTCATGGCTCTTGGCCACTGATCACCGAGGTAAGTCCAGTGCGAACTTCTCATTTCATATTACTTATAGTCCACCAATATTGGAGTATCAGAGGAGGTCCACGGAAGATGCCACATTGTCAAACGTGGCCAGTCCCAGGTATGTTGCGTAAAATTTACCAACACTCCTATATTTCAGTTAGCGCAACACAACTTGCAACAACGCCATTATCTCCACAGCATATACCCGCTTACGCCAAGAAGTGGCAAGGTAGTTTTCTCATTATCAGCTACTACTGTTACCAGACTACTTCAAACGTATGCCATCAAATTTAAGTGGCCTTTGCAACGACATGGCGTTGATGATCGCCAAACTTGACGGCATAATTTGTCGCCTGGATGCGACAAGTACCACGGCCTACGAGCCTTCACAAGCCAACAGTATAACCGATCTTATGAAACTGGAAGAAGATCTTACGGTACTGGACAAATTTACGAGCGCTGTAAGTGATAGAATAATTCCGCATCATATTATAAGGTCAACGCATTCAAGCGTCATATATGCACCGATCTTGGATCAATTATCCGCCGAATGCTTGCATCTTTGATCGGGAAGAATTTGGCACTCACATGCAATTGGACTGGAACAGCTGGGAAAATTGCAGCAGGAAGTTTCAAGTTTCCTTACGCCGTCATTTGTCAGTCTAATGTAATGCAACTACAGTTTATTTACAGATGACATAAAATCTACCACTCGCTTCCGGGAGTTTTCTACGCTGAAGATGGAGCATACCATGAAACGATGGTTTACGGACGCAAGAGATCGCGGCTTAGGACGCAAAACCACCAGGTACATTCACTGATCACGCATTCGTAGTCCCATGGCAAGTTCTTTTTCAATCACACAGACGATGATAACGAATGTCATGCTTCACTTTAGTTAACTAAATACCGTTTCGGAGTCGGCAATATATATATAACTACAGTCATATATTTGTATGTATAAAGTTATTCATATATATACATATATTTTTTTTTGTTTTACAATTCATCTTATTGCTAAGAGTCAAACTTTTGTTATCCTTTGCAGATCTCGACGCGAAACAACTTGATGGGAAGAAGTTTGTTCAGTAAAATCAGACTGTAAATATACCCAATATATAAAATTTTTACTTCGTACAATTTGTTCGTTTTGAAATGTCTAAGGTTCAGCATTTTGGAATAAGTCTCATTTAGGTTGCACTGGCCGTTGTAAGACGTTAGATCATGCCGTCCTTAGGTAAGCATTGCTCTGGAAATGCAATGGGAGAGTGGAGCGTGAACGAGCTTTCGGAATGCAATAGCAGGCAATTATAAAATTGTGTTTGCAAAGTATGTGGAGATAAGATTGTTCACGTAGGTAACTTGATCGATAAGTTGACTACTTGCGTAAATTTCGGAAAAGCTAGAATTACTTGATCGTTGGAAGTGCGTGTACGATTTTGAAAATCGGGTTCAAATTTAAAAGTGGATTAAAATTGTACGCCTATTTTGGCTTGATTCCGAAGTGCCCTTCCGGTGCCGGCACCCCACAGGTAACATGACCGGCAAGCTACTGGCACTTTTCCGTAAAGCGTCCGGCAAATTACCGGCAAGCTACCGGAACCGACTTGCCACTAGGGTATTGGTTTCATTTAATGTTTTTTGGCAGGTGAGTTTTTTCAGCGGTGCGTAGTTGCGGTTGGAAGTATAATTGTCTGAGTTTCATGAATAAGTGTCGTTTCGACTGTATTGTTACTGTTCCGTCGTCTAGTTCTTGTATCGTAGGTATTAACTGCTTGAAATATTTCATACTTCATATAAAAGTAGAAGTTTTTTTCCGACGTTGTCAATATAGAGGCAACCAGTATTTCCTGGCAAATGAACCTCAATAATAAAACGGTTGCCTGTTAAAACCCATTCTCTTTGTCGTTTCTCAATCTTATAAGAAACATTTTGTTATGCCGAAAGAGTGCAAATGGCAAACGTGTAGGAGGAGAAAGAGGGAACTGGGCTCCATACAGTGTCCCGTATGTCACGATACCAGTTTGTGGGAGCACAGAACTTCGTGTCCCAAAGAAAGAATCCGGAGTATGTTCTTATAATGGATTTATTTATTCGAGTTGGTGAACAGCAGTTACAGCTAGCACTTCCGCTACCTTTCTTGAAGCGGAGCCACGAACGCTGGAGGTACAAACAGAAGTTCCCGGGGACCTGACGAGTGAAGATACGCTTCCCATTGCGTGCACACCCGTGGGGATTGTTCCATCGGGGTAAGACGGTGTCGTTTCTATATTGCGTTATTTTCAAGCGACGGAAGATGTACAACTTGGAAGAAATATATCCATTAACGTAAACATGGACATGGTGAAACAGTCGCTGTCTGATCTGTTCTTCAACTCAAACTTAAGCATGAAACAGCGGCGAGACGTACTTTCCTGTATGGGCTAGTTTGTACCAAGTCTCCCACATGATCCACGGACTATTTCTCGTACACAACGTTCGTGTGAAAAAATTCAGTTAGACAGTGGAATATATCTTCACGTTGGACTAACAGACGGAATAAATATGTGCCTAAGCAGCATGGATTTTATTCCAAATTCTATCGATCTGTACCTGAATATGGATAGCTGTCGTTGTTTCGGGCGTCTTCCTTTCAGATGTGGCCGATTTTAGCAAAGATAGTGAAGCCAATATGTGCGCAAATCGTGACTGTTGGATTTTATTGTGGTGTTAAAAAACCATATCCAGTACACGATTACTTGTGCTACATAGTAAAAAACTAGACCAACTGCTACAAAATGACCTAAGCTATCGTCATTCTTCCATACGACTTTGCCTGAAGGCCGTTTTCTGTGATACTGCAGTCAGGGCCTTTGTTCGTCAAGTCAAAAGCCCTGCTGGTTATTTTGGCTGTGATAAATACAACCACCATGTCCTGCTTATTGATGGTAGGATGACGTTTACCGTCGTCGAGGCTACCGCACGAACGGATGAAAAGTTTCGCGCCGGGAGGTATCGTCATCACCAAACAGGCACCACTCCGTTCCTATCCCTACCCATCGATATTGTGACCACATTCCCGTTAGATTATATGCATTTATTATTCCTGGGGGTAACACAGAAACTGCTCACCACCTAGCTGAAAGGCGGTCATTTATTACATTGCCGTCTGAGCAGGTCGGGTGCGGAGAAACTAGGCAAAAAGGATTCTGCGAACCCACAGTGCTCTTACTTGTGACTTCCAGCGCATGGCATCGAACGCTGGAAGGTGACGGAATTTCGCCAGTTCCTCCTTTATCTTGGTCCTGTGTGCTTACTTGATTTATTACCCCACGATTTATATGACAATTTTTTACTTTTGTTTGTTTCTGTATATTTTTTCGCATCTCGTTTTACATGTCCCTTTATTAAACTTTGCACAAGGCATTTTGCGTGTTTTTGTGCAGGAGATGGCAAAATTGTATGGTCCTTATTCAGCGGTGTACAATGTTCATTGTCTGGCCCATCTAGCAGAGGATGTGAGAAGATATGGGACTTTAGACAGCTTCTCATGCTTCCCTTATGAACCTCATTTGGGTACGCTAAAATGTTTTATTAAAGTACCGGCTAGACCAGCGGAGCAGTTGTACAAGCGCCTGCACGAAGTGAATACCGTTCACTGTCATTCAGTTCGCAGGAGGTAGGAAGGATTATGAGTTAACACTGTTCAAAGGGTACCAACATAGTTAACATCGGATGACAGTTTTGAAGAGGCGCGCACGTTAGTGTCTCATAAACTCTGTGGATCTTTCGAAATGCCGTCTTCTCCGCCACCGGTTTTGGAGAGAGCACTTGGCGTTCCATCGTAAGACAACTATCTTATTCCTATAAAACTTGTGCGTTTGGTCTATCCGACACGATGCCGCATATCACGTCAACCCCAACTATGGCACGAGAATCTCAAGTCACTCGACTTTACCGGAGTCCACTGAAAGACTATGGGTAACCGTAATTATCAAATGTCATGAACAACTTATCATGTGGTAACGTTTCTGCTTCTGCGACAAGCGAATTGCCAATGGAGAGATTTGGCAGAGATTTGCATGAAGTTATGCGTGAGTGGCTAGTACATATATTCATGTATGAATATAGATACGATGTACGAAATACGCGACCGTTTGGGCAAGGCCGAACGTGCCCTTGATAGGCTAACTATCGCGTTGAGTGCCACGCACGCATCAGCTGTGCCTTCCAAGGCGCGAAGAGCCGAGACGTAGGGAAAGTTTCAGAAACTCCACGAGGCTCTGAGCTCACCCGATGTGTATGCCAGTATGGTAAGTATATCCTTCCTAACTGGACCTTTTCAGGTGGCAACGCTCAAGCGGTTTTCTGACTATGACTTGGCTGAAACCTTGCGTACCATGCTGTTTGCATCCATCGAGGACGACGTTGCCCTTAAGTGCTGTTGGCTAGGATGCCCTCAATGGAAGGCCGTTAACGACCATAAGTTGATAGCCACCGTTAAGGGTAGGTCGTTCAAATTTACTGTCATACAAAACATCAGATGCTATAAAAGGAATGGAGCGGTTCTCAAACGAGTCAACGTCTGTCGTTGACAGACATAAAGCGCTGGTTCATCAGCGCCCGGGATCGAGGCGAAGGAAGACGGCTAAGACGGTACGCTATTCTCCTATATATGGTGTAGCATAACAGTTTTATTTCCAGCAAATTGCTTCGTTAAAAACGAGCTGTTACAGCTTACATCAGTTTATATGCTTACATAGACATGGGATTTATCACCGGTTTCGCCGTTGTAACTAAGCCGTTTCCTTAGTGGAAATTTTGCTCAGTGTCTGGTTATAAATTTAAAATATATAGGAAATCTACTGCGGAAGTGTTGTTCTTTAAATGCATAAGGTTTGAAACTCAAAATGCAGCTTTTTTACTTCATTTGCCAATGATGTAACTAGTATCAGCATTTCCATGCCCTAATTTTTCAGATCCCGTGAACAGCATGGAGAAGAGCCAGGAACATCCTCGCATAGGATGGACTGATGGAAAAACTGTCAGCTGCTTTTTGTAAATAAATCCGACATTATTTTTAATAAATTTAACTTTTTTTTTAATAAAATGGCCATTTTGCTCATATACAGGGGTAATTTAGTGGTTAGGCTCGAAAGGATGGAGAGTACTTCAATGATATATTAGGCGATTGAGCAAGATTGGATTTATTGGCGAAAAGTAAATAGCCATTTTCCGCGATTTTTTTGATGCGTTGGGCATGCCCAACCCTAGCCCACCTGGGCGCTGGTAGCTCTGCCCAACGCATTTCAATGGAGTTGCCCAACGTTGCGATGGGCTAGCCCAACGTTTTTCCAACCCTAGCTCACTTGGGCAAACGTTGGGCAGTGCTGCTTGGGTTATTTGGCTGCGACCACCTTCACGAAAAGTGAGCTTTATGGTGATCAACAATGTATACAACAGAATCATCATTGATGGGTGGAGAAATGAAATTTACAACACCGAGCGAAATGATAATTACCCTCACAGAAGGCGACTGAATTATTAAATCTATACTTTCCAGCTGTTCCTTTGGCCAAAGATGTTGCGAGACAGGCCGCTATATAAATGCACTCATCGATGGCCTTTATGAAGATTTTATTACGAGCTCTGGGAAAATTAAGGCTTGGTTCGCCATTGGATCCGAGGTCGTTGCTGGGTTCACCAAGGAGGATCCAGAAGAAAAATTTTGGCGCTGGTGGATTTGTACATGTCTGGCTAAGTGAAAGGCAATACTTAAAGAATTCATACAACTGTCACAGATGCACACATCGTGGCTATTGCATCCTATGCCGGTTTCTCGTCCAACATCGGAGGGCCACATTGTGATGTTGCTTCTCGAAATCGTCATCAAGGCAGTCACTATACTGGCAGTTCCCCGTTTGAAGTACTACCGGTGGACGATAACCCGGTTTCCCAGCGTTTTTCTCGGAATTATGCGACGAATAATCGGTCTGTGTCATGGACTCAGTTCTGGAAGTAGACCCATTTCGGGATGTCATTGGTGCGCGACAAGTGAGTGAACACTTCAAAACTTATGTCCAGTTGTCACTATGTACGTATCCATTATTTTAATTTATTCCTCAGATCCTGAGTTATAACGCACTTAGTGATACCAATTACATCAACCCCCATGAGAGACACTGCGAGACACCGTACAGTATGTGAAAGTTTATTATAAATTGTGATATTCCTTTCCCAGTGAGATGAAAATGGTAAAGAAGATAACAAATGTAAAAGACCAAATTTCTGAACGTAGTACCTATGGGGAAACTTTGGTTTGTATGTTCAAGTTCAGATGTTGCGTCCAGTGTTTGCAGCTATGATGAACGATCTCACAACTCGTGTTGCGGAGATACAAAAAATGTTAGAGTATCATAAACTTCAGTGCAATGCGGGTGCCTCAGTGCAGCTGCTGTATTGCATTAATTCTGTGCGCAATGCATTGGAGTTCTACAGATTGAACGCAAAATTGAGGGGTGAAGCCTTTTCAAAAGAAATAGTAACTTCCGTTTCCGTGACTCCGGGATTCGCAGTTACGATTTCTGTTTGCCACAGGGGCAAGAACCATCAATAAATGCTTGCGTTAGATTGGTTTAGCACTGTCTTAGGAAAATCGCTCCGAAACCGGTCGGTTTTTGGCCGATTTTCCAGCTTTTTTCAATATCACGCTGATCGTTTTTTTGAGCGGTTTCCCAGCGGTTTTTACCCATCGTTTAAAATACGGGATATGCTTCGTCAATTTATGTCACTTTTCCCAAATTAATTTTTACAATGCCCCATTTTCTCTTTTTTCCTAGTAATGATTTTCCAAACAAGTGTCCTTATTTTACTCTTTTCGAGGACATAAAATAGAGTGATCTATAAGGATGTATCCCAGAGTATTTCAAAGAATCAGACCAATATATCCTAATAAAACGCCAACTAAGCATAATGCATTACTCCGGTCGTCGATTTCCTTTGTATCAATTCAGTTTTGATCCGTGTAAAATGGCTACCAAACAAACCGATCGAAAACCGATGTTACGAACGGGCTGTGTAGTATAAGGAATTGTCTTCTGCAAAAATTAAATTGGCAGGGGTTCTTCGGAGACACTCATTTGCAAATACGAAAGTTTGCAGAATGGTTTTCGGTGAGCGTGGCCGTCTGTTATCTCATTCTGTATTTGAACGTGTTCTAACTAAGGGCAATTTTCCTGGGGTTACAATCCCTTTCACCAACGAAAAGATACCATGCTGAATACAGCTGTCTAGACCGAATGAGGTTACGAGCACTGGTCCACCTTTTAAAGACGTCACGGTACAAACCGACGGTGTTGAAGTCAGTTGTGATTCGATCAGTAATAATTTCTTATCCTTCACTTAACCTTCCGATATGTCTATTCACAAAGTAAAAAAGTATAACCACATTCTGTACCACCCTGGTTCAATAAAAAATTTCTATTATTTCTTTTGTTCCAGAATATGCAAAGTGCACGGCAAGAACACATGGACGAATAACAACTGTTCGTTGAAAATCGCAGTTTACGCACATACATCAAATTGGCAGAATACAACTGTTTCGTAAGACGTTTATATGAACTTGTTTTTCAAATATAGTAACTGTTTCAAAACCGGGCTTTTGAATGCACTTTGGGAATCAATTCCGCTAAATGGTGTATGCGGAATTTTGGTTGAGGTTATTGGGACACTCGTGACGAATTTTCATTATACTCTAGAATAATGACAAATTAATTGAAAGAAATACGTGTATTTAGGTGTACTTAGTCCAAATTAGTATTAAAAACTAATTGGTGGTAACGGGATCCGTTTTTATTCATTTTGGATGGCCGTCACCGGAGTATCCCTTTTTGTTTCAAAGGGGACACTCAAGTGTTAGTCGGAGGACACTCTGGGGACACTCAGGTGACGGTCGTGCTGCTTGAGAGCGTCTGAACTTTTGGCTTGTTGCCCGTTCCATAGGCCATTCTCGGGATCTAGTTAGCACCTGGTAGCAGGAGTACTAATGAATTTCCTGCTGCTTGGGCGGTGGGAATTATCCCGACACTTACTAGTGCTAGAATCGGGATTGATCCATTGATGCGAGCTGTAGGTCCTGCGACCTGACCTGACACGTCCTCTATAATGATGAGTGGTGAAATAAGTTGGGCTGAATGAAAGACGTACAAGAGTTAGGCAAAAGATTTCTATGAACACAACCCTAAAAGTCCGATATCTACGTGTAGGGCCCTCTTACCTAATCGATGAGAACCAGCATTAGGCCGATTGGATCATCCAACACTTCAGGCTACAGTCCTCCAATTGAATAAATTCCCTGAGGAAAAGGCTGCCAAACTTCCCCCCAGCTGGAAGTATTATTACAGTGAAAAGTAAAATTCAATCAGTAACTGTATACTCCAAATGCTGCAGCAACGCAAAACAATGAATCATTCATAAAAGTTGCTTCCGCATAGTTGTCCGCATCTGGGTCCCAATAACATCGATATGCAACTTTCACTCCTTGACCTCGTTGCTCACCTATCACCACCTGAACCAAATAACGGTACCTCGAAAGTGGAGAATTCTTTTTCAGTGAATGTTTTATTTCGTCAGCCAGCGCGATACATTGCTCTACAAAATAAGCTCGCTGATCATTGAATTTACCATGAGTCTTTTCTGCGGAATATTGTTCATTCGCTAGTCGTTCTTTCAGAATTTGGTTTAAAAATGCCTTTATTATCGAGGGTCGAAATTTCTGATCAAACTGTGGCCGTATTACGTAAGAGTTTTGTTTATCAGAAGGATCTGTGCTACCGCTTCCGACGGTGTTTTCCATGGCTTCGACTTCGGCGCTTCGTAGATCGTCATGGCTACACCCGGCGTGTGACCTTCAGTTCAGGTCAGTTCAGTCTTCAGCGTGGAGCGAAAAGCTGGTGTTACCACAGTAGTGACCGACTAGTTTGAATTATTGATTCTTCCAAGACACTTACGTATGTGTGTCTGACTATCGGTTCCGTCCATTCCATTACAGAGTTGTCACCGCTCATGTGGACAAACATTCCGAACAACCGTTGAACGTCTTGAAGTCTTGAAGTCTTGAAGTAATACACGGGTACGAGGCTACAGCCCAAATATTCCCGGATCTTGTGATTATCTTGTTATCTGAATGTCACCAGTGAGCTGTAAGATAGTTCACTAGATAGTGGGGAAGTGGTAAAACGGAAAGGGTTCAAAATACAAATCTTGACAGTATCTCGCATCTGGTATTGCCGGCGAACTGGAAGATGGACCGCTGGACAATGCGAAAGGGTGAGGGACACGAGTCTTGACTGCATCTTGCGTCTCGAACTGCCGGGGATCTGGAAGATGGACCTTTGGACTGTGGGAGAAGTTCAGCTTTGCTGAAGTTCGTTCAACTTGAGTGACACGGAAGATTCAGGCGTGGGAAATCTAGCGGACATCAAACAGCGAGGCTTTCGGTCCGCGCGCCGCGCGCGGCCTTCAAACTTTTGTCTAAACAGTAATGATCTAACTGTTTATTACATCCGGTGTAACTTAATATAGATTGGCTGTAAAGGAGTTCAGGAAACCCCACTCCATGCATTAGCATCCATATTACAAACGACATTTATCATTCGTATGAACTATCTTTGCTGGAATTCCGATTGTTTGTTTTATTTCTCTAAATCTTTGTCACAAACCGGACTCCCACCGTTGCCTCGCGCGAGAGTCGCTCAGCTTGAAGTTCGTTGTGACTGTATTTGGTAGTCTCATCTTATGTATCTAACCTTTTGCTGTAACCCAGCTGCAGTTGCTGATTTGTTGTCCAGTTCGGAGCGAGAGTGCCCAGAAGGAACACTATTGAGGTTTGATTGTTGTAAAATTAATTAGTTTGTTGTATATAGTACCGTAGCTATTTGGAATCGACGTTGTTTTGAATTGTGTCGAAATTTGTTGCTAAGCGTCGCTCGAACGTTCCGGTGGCTGGGCTTTACATTGGTATTCCTATACGGACTTCTGTTTCGTTCTACACTCATGATTAGAGGCACAGGGAAATCTCCCTTGTGGGCCTCGTCACGACAGCTCTTGGATGTGGCCTCATGAAAGAGAATCACATCACTTATAAGTCGGAAAGTCGTCTGGTTTTCATCTGAAGGTTGAATCGCCCACCTCTTCCACATCTTCCGCTAGGAGCGAGTTCCAATTTTTTGGTGACTCTTCGGGACAGGCGGCATATCATTGGCGAACCAACAGATTCCAGCTTCAAGAGTGTCACTGAGTGACCCCGCGTACGAAAAGGTCCACTCAGTTGTGGTTCTCACAGGAGTGCCAGAGAGCCTGTAGTGTGACGTTGACTGTATTGACCCATGCCCTCCTGCGCGGACTTTTCTAAGTTTTTCGAGAGGGTTCATGTGTTGGACCAATGCTCCAGCCTGTCGTGATCGTCCTGCAGGGGTTATTTGTCCGTGTCAGAACGAAGTACTGGCCACATCTTCAGATCTTCAGCAAGGAGTAAGCGCCACAAGTTCGACCACGTTGGGAGATCGTTGTTATAGACGAGGAACAGCAGTGGACCGAGTACTGAACCTTGGGGTACACAACTTGAGGGCATGTACCACGTGGTCAGAGCCCAGAAACTTGAACCGCGAATTTCCTCCGTCTTTGGTAGTCCTCAATCCAAAGTAGTAGTGGGTCAACTATTCTCAATAGCCTGAGCTTATGGAAAAGTCGGTCATGTAGTATCTTTTCAAATGCCCTACTGAAGCCGACAAAAACGACATCTACTGGATATCCTTCAGCGTTTGCCTCCGCTCATTGTTCTCGGGCCAACAGAAGGTTGGAAATGCATGAGCCTGATTTGAGGAGTCCGAGCCATTCAGAACTAAGCAGGTTGTGCTCATGAAGAATATCTTCGACGCTCGTGGCTATAAGCCGCTCCATCACCTTGCACGGGGCGCATGAAAGGCCTACCGGTCCGTAGCTGACAGCTACCGGCTTGTCTCCGCCCCTGAACATTGGTACCGCAATCACTTGTTTCCAGTCGTCCAGGAGTTTCCCCTTTGCTAGTTAGGTAATGAGCTTCCTGGTGATTGGGCCTGTGAGAATCTAAGTTACTCTCATAGTACCGGCGGATGCATTCCTCCCGGTCCGGGAGATTTATGTGTCTTGAGAAATCTCAGAACTGTCATGAATTCATCCGCCTCGATACCAACGAACGCGATTGAAGACCGGGACACCGAAGGGTGAGGTACCCAAAGTTCATCAAGCGAAAACACCAATGCATGGTGGCATCCCATAGCATCCTCTTTAGCTATACCCGAATCAGCCACTTTCTCGTCTCCATCAGTGCAGATGCGCCTGGTTTTTTCTATTGTTCGCCTTTTCAGATACGCAAATAGTCGTTTTGGTGCATGCGCAATTTTGGCTCATAGTCCCCCTTTGACTTTGCACCTTTTTGCCATCTTCACGAAAGGGCTTTTGGTTCGTAGTTGTTTGTTCGCGTCATAACCCGCTGCCGCTTCTCCATACTGTCTCCAAGCTTGGTTTCTTCTGCTGAGTAGGCGTCGGAGCTATTTGTCAAACCATAGAGGGCCTTGGGCGTGGGACCGTCGACGGTGGGGCTGGACAGACCTCCCTACCAGTTGGTGGATTCCATCTCGGATAAGACGCACATACTTTGGTTCCTCTTTCTCCCAAGTCATGTTTCGGGCTGTGGACATCATTTCATCAAGGGTTGTGCACCAGACGTTCTAGTCACAGTGCGGTGTTTGCAAGATTTCAGCCCCACGCCTCCAGTGTATGCTCAGCAAGGAGTGACCGCTGGCCCCAGTAGGGGGTAGTACGTCTATACAGGTAGCTTCCGAAGCCCGGGGAGTAAAAACTAAGTCAAAATGGACTTCTGCTCATTCGAAAAGTACATAGTCATGGGTAGTTATCTGCTGCTGCGGTGCAGTAGTTAGCCTTCCAATCAATGTGGGGCCTGCTGGCTTCATCCTGGACCAGGAAGCACCGCTCCATAGCCCAGCACCGCATGAAATGTAACATTTGACGGCTCAGTAGCTGGTGTTCTATAGAACAGATCCAGTGCCGCTTATCGGCAATTGGTTAGTTTCGCCTTGCACCAGGGCACTTCACCAAGATTTTGGTGGTCCTCAAATAGGTCAAGAATATTTGCCGAGACCCATTCTCTGACTCACTTCAACACACCGCCTCCTACTGTGGACGGAATTCCTCCCAAACAGAAGAGACGGTACCCTGGTAGAGACATTTCCGCACCCGATACCTACTTTTTCAGCCACGTTTCGGTGAGAGATATGATTATAGATCTTCTGGCTACTGCAAATGATTCCGGTTGGCCAAGCTTGGTAAACAACCGGTGAATAATACTGGGAATAACTTCTGCCACCTGGCCACTTATAAGCGAGTTTAGGAGGTGTTCACCACTGGATCCCCGCAGGCAGGGGCCGTCGGGCAAATGGATGTCAGAGGCGGTCACGTCAACCACAGTCTCCTCTTCATGACACGAAAATCCTGATTGTGGGGAGTGAGTTCACCCTTTTCGCTGAGCTCCCACATTTCCGTAAGGACTTGCTCGTGTTTTTAACGGTCCCTCAGGTGGGGATAATTGGGTAACCGCACTTTCTCTGTCCTGAAACGCCAAGAACGTTGCAACACTGACCGGACTCGCCCCCGGCAAGGGATAACAATCTTGAGCGTTCACGGTTGTCTGTCTTCCGGTAGTTTTCCCGGGCGGAGCTTTGCTTTACCACGAACTGACTCTGCCAAACAGTGATCACTCTCCGTAAACAGCCTCCTAAGGATTGTCCACTGTTGCAGGAGGTCGTGGGTGAGGTGTTTCTGGAGGTACTGCTACCGTCACTTCCGGGAGATTGGCAGCCAAAATCAGTGAGATCGCGGAGATGGAAGTGTTCTTGAAGCCTCTTTTGGTTCATTCCCCGCATGGCTTCGTTCCGGCTGGACGACCGTAGGGGCTGCTAGTTGAAGTGGGAGGGGGCTGTATGGGAACTCTTCTCGTCTGAGGGCATCTTGTTGTAGTTGGTGCAGTATCAGACCTTGATACACTCTCCGCATTTGTGTTAACACGAATTGATCTAAGCAACGGAGGTACCTCGGCATCCATCCCACTTTTCACGTTTTCAGGCGCAAGGGCGCGTAGAACAGCCTCGGAGTATGTTTTAGCCCGAGGAGCATTCTGGTCTGGGGCCAAGGAAACCTCGCTGGGCGGCGAAGAAACCTGAGACACAGCACACATGTTGTCCGTGGTCGTAGAACACGGTGGGTCCTCGGGTGAGGCACTTTTTACCCTCAGTTGAAGTCCTCGCCTCTTACGGCGATGATGACGGTGACAGCCATGACGCTGGTGAGGATGATGACGAAGACATTGTTGCTTCCGCTGCCTTTGATAGTAATGAGCAGGCTGATGGTGGAGACGGTGGTGACAGTGAAGACTCTGTCTTATCTGTGCCAGGAAGCGTTATCCTTGCTGATTGCTTTGCCGGTCACACAGGAGTCGATAGCTCAGCGAGTTTGATACACAGTACCACAAAGGTATATACCAACTATCACGCTGATTGTTTTGCCAGTGTAACGCAACTCAGTTCAGTTCGCACAAGACAAGCAAAGGCCCCATCCAATCGGGGGTCCAGAATTCTTTGTTGGTGTGCACCCATGTTTTGCTCCCATCAATGCACAGTGTATTTCGTCGAACCGCGGCTAAGAATGAGGAGCCAAATTATAACCCCGTCGCACATCAACTGAGAGAGACAATATGCTGTGTGGGCGTTCACTGAGTCAGTAAGTAACAGCCGGGAATGTTCAGTCGTCGCCAGAGGTACAAACGGGGTTTACTCAGTCAAGTACTGCGTTTACACAGACGGAAATGGGAACTTTCCAAAATGGTAACCGGTCAGTAGACAGAAGGTGCGATGGAGCATATATTCCGAGAACCCGTATGGCAATAGGGAATATACTGGTACACAGGTATGCTTAAAGACGTCGGTACGGTAGTTCGGGCCATAACAGCACCGGTATACAATTTCACGGTTGTACAAAATTCGTTTCAAACAAAGGGGGGTTTGTATTCTTGATTTATTCACTCCTCTTCTGGCTTGTCCCGCTATTCGGGCTCGGTCACTTTTGGGACATCTGGAATGGCAAAAAGTAAATAAGGGGTTATTGGTGGTTGCTTTAACCCTTCAGACTCTCTAGTAGTGTGCAATACAAAGCCAGTTGAAACACGTCTCATACGGACCCCATTGCCATCCGTCATCCTTCTGGCGAACTCTCATAGCTCAACACAAGGAAAAACCTTTTACCACTTACGATCTAGGGCATTTTTGAAGGACTGGACGGTCTGCGGGTCCATCATTACACCAGGCAGTTTATTCCAACTGTTCACTACCCTGTTGCTGAAGAAGTGCGATTTAGTCAATAACCTATTTCGTTGGCTTACTTTCGTGCCCCCTTGTTCTGGAATCTAAAGATATTTGGGATGAACTATCCCGCTTTAGGCCAGAAAAGCCTTCCGTATATTGAACTTTTCTATGAGAACCCCTCTAATCTTCCTTTTTCCCGTCGAGAACAGATTCAGATCACAAGCCGGGTTCCGTTCAGTCCGGTTCAGATTACATTGGACTTTGTGTAGCTAGATCCTATTGCTGCTTCCAGAATGTTGTGTTGTCGGCTCGTTTCCGTAGCTCCCAACACTGAATGGATTTATTTTTCTGAAAAGCCAAAAGTTTGTGCTGTACCATCTTTGGCAGAGAAGCGGTAAAACGATGAATGAATTATATCCGACCCTAAAGCTTCCTTACATAATTGGGGACGTACCGCCAAACAACACTGGTCCAATGATTCCTGGAAGCCTTAGCTGCTGTGGTATTTTTAACCCGCTCCAGGAACTTATTACAAAAAGGCATCACTCTATTCGAGAGGTATTTTGCACAAACTTGGATCCGTGAGTGTTTTGTAACCTTAGGCTCTACCCCTTGTGCCTCTTTCCGGGATCGGTGATAAAAGATTTCCTCGATCAAAACTCGACAGTTTCTTCTCTGCTTTGAAGGATTCTATCATATCCCCGACAACAAGCTGTAAGACACATTTGAGCAATGCATAGCCAAATTTGCAGCGGATCCCGAAATTAAAAGGCGATTATCCGTGAAATTCTACGATACTAGATTATCAGATGAACAGTGACACGAAACAGATACAAACCTCAATTATGCAATCAAAAAGACTCAAAAACGGGAACCGAATTGCGGCGTGCTAGAAAGGAGCACGTGCGTCACGCGGGTCAAGAATAAAGATATGACAGAGCAGCGCACTGGACGCGAACAAGCAAGCGTTGGTTCACAAAAACAGACAGTGCATAAAACGAGTCAACAGTGTAAATACGTGAGTGATGTTAAGGAAACATGGAAACTGCAGTGGATTTTGGAGGATTTTCCACGGCCGGTCGTTACACTGCCCACCAAAACCCTCCTGAACCTTAGCAGAGTCAAAGGTTTGGAATAAAGGTACTCCTTCTTTCTATCCACCTAGACCCTGATGTCAGTGCTAGTATCTAATACCTTGAAGCCAACATTCTGCTCACGATCTCACTTGATCCGGTGGCCACACTGACGCGATGTTACTCTGCATCGTCCATGGGAACAGCTGGTCGATTGCGGGCGTGAGGGGGGAACATAGGTGCTGTCCTCGGGAAAGCCGTCATGCACTGGCTGTATGTGCTTGTGTGAGTGTATGTGTGGGTATATGATATAATCACAGCTACCACCACATATGCGAAAGGCTTTCTCTCCCTTCAACGAAAAAACGGTGAGGACTGCAACGTGTCTCATGGAGATCATGAAATATAAACGTACATTATGTAAGTGTGTGTGTTAGGGTGTACGGTTGTTCAATGCTTCAGAATGTCGTAAATGCCCCACATATGGGGGGATCCTTTACCCACTTCAAGGACAAATGAGGAATAGTCTACTGGGCTTTCGGGTTATTGGCTTCTCCGTCTTCCCACCTGAAAAGGTTGATACCAAGTACTTCGCGGATTAGCCTTCCGTTGGCGATCTTCGCCCTCATAGTTCTTATCAATTCTTCGGAGCTTTTGATGGTTTCCATAACCACATCCAAAGGCCAGGTGCTGAAATCCGCGTGTTCGTCTCTGAGCAGCTCTACGTCCCCAACCTTGAATGGTCCAGTTTTGACCAGCCACTTTTGTTAAGCTTGCAGAGCCGGTAGGTACTCACGCAACCGTCGCCTCCAAAAAGCCTTGGCAAGATAGTTTGCCTGCTTCCATCCATGGAGGTAGCTCCCACGATGGTTTATCGGCCCTTGGAAACCCTCGTTCGATCTTAACATTAATAAGTCGTTCGGGGTGAGCGCCAGATGGGCGGGGTTGCCGTTGGTTACTGGAACCAGTGGGCGGTTTTTCGGAATTCTCTCGACTTCAGTCATGACAGTGCTCATCGTCTCATCGTCGGGCGGCTGGTGCTCAGTGATGGACAGCAATATTCGCCTGGTAGACCAGATCAGGTTTTCCTATACGCCACTGCGATGATAATGATAATGGTAATGGTTTATTTCGGATAACCCTGAGGCATCACGTAACGCAAGATCAAACGGTACAATTGGACGTAGAGTCCGAATTCCAAGAGGACGATTCAGGTATGTGCACTCGATATTGTAAAGGAGAAAGTATTTAAGTTGCTCTTTATGGCAGCGCCCGGCAAATTTGAACTCAAGGTCGGGTGACAAACCAGGCCAAGTCAGGGTGGAGATGGCCGGGGTGACTGGACTCCAACTGGAATATTACAAAAAGGGGGACTGTGCAGCTAGAAAATCAACCAGAATTGACGGACGTTTTGTTCGCCTTGAGGAAAAAGGAAGTTTCCAAGAGAGACATGAACCAGCTATAGCGCTCCGCGTATTATGGTACGGCTTTGGATTGGAAATCAGAGGATGAAAAGAATGAATTTGCGGACCAAGAACGAGAAAAATCTTTCGAAGGTTACCCTTGTAACGTTCAGCGACCAACTTTCGGCTGGATCAGTTCAATACCCAATGAAAGACTCATTTGTAGAGAAGGGTTGCCCAGGGGATGATGGAAGAAGTGGTCGAATGTGGACATGTAATCACGGAGTAGATTGTTTACTTTCAAAAATCGGAACGTGATGCGCTAACATGAAAGTGGAAACTGGGCAACGGATCAGTTTATGGTGCGTAGCCATGATAGTAGCAGATACACCGTTAGCAAAGATGATTATTTAAATGACAAGTGGGTGTTTGCTTAATGATTATCGTTGTCCAAGGGCTGAGCATGATGACCAGAGAGTTGCAAGGATCAAAATTGTCTGAGCGGATTTACTGAATTAGAATGCCGGATATGAAAAAGCACCAGACAACCAATAAATATGTTGGAGAATTTGGGGGGTGACACAGTTGACGGGTAAAATACTCTCTGCTGGTATTCTTTGTAAAAGATGGATCATGTGATGGCAAAAGATCAAAACGCTGCGATACAGATGTCTCTCAGATGTGATTATATGGAGAGAGCATGAATCTTTGCAAAGTGAGGATATTGCAATGCTACAGCCGTGTGGGCGAACAGAAGGACTGACAGAGAGAGCGAACTATCACAATATCGCCGACTGCTGGGATGCTCTGGAGTCAAATATTCCTCAGTGAAATATACTGTCTGAACTTTGTGGGACGGGAGTGTATAACAAGATTAAGTGTGACCTCTTTCAAATATATCGGTAAATGTGATAAAAAAGGGCGAGTTTTATCTTGGGGATTGGTTAACTTTGCGAATGGAACAAGCGGGTTGTTTGGCACGAATCCTCGGGGAAAAGGATTATGAACGGTGAGCCGGGTACGATAACATTCTTTTAAACCCGCGGTAATTATGTGCTAAGGAAAGTGGATTTTGCCGGGCACATGAAGCGGTAAGTTAAGATGGCAAGGATGGGGACGAGAACGATGAAAAATAGGCCATAAATGGGGGAGATAGTGGCATATCTGCAGCTTTTCGGGTGTATAAATGTTCTTTTTTTGCCGCAACCGGTGCTGATGGGATGGGCTAACCGTGCGTTGGACACCTAACCTGAAAACCGTTTTTGGTGACAGGAGGTGCGATCCGCCATCCTAGCTGCGCCCGCACATCGTTGCAGACTTCCTGCATGCCCGATGTGACCCGGCCGAAGCGGTGGATCTGACCGCGCCCCGCACCGGCTGGATTCCCTTGAGAGATATTGGCGTTGTCACATAGAGATCGAATAGTCCAGGAGCTTGCTACAAGGTTGCGAGGGGCCCCGGAGAGCAGGGCTAATGTGGTAGTGACGAAATGGCTGGCAAGTATCAGATTTTCAGCGGGAAGGGTGGGCCAGGTATTATGCCGAGCCATCGAAGGGAAGGCACATATCAGTGGTTGTCTGGAAAGGTAAAAATAGAAAAACGCAGTCTGGGGTGCTCCCGGCTGGGGATAAATGGTCAGTGGTAATGAGAAACCTTCAGTATCTAGAAATTGGAGCCACTTGGTGGATGATTCGACTTAGCAAAACACAAGGTTGTACACGAAAGATTAATAAAACTTGAGTGATATGTATGGTTTCAGGTCAAGGTCATCTAGACGTGAAAATCAGGTTGTCCAGCTTTTTTGGTGTTTTTCATCATTTAGGCTCGGCTTTGTACCATTTCTAGCGGGAATTTTTGTCCACACTGAAGTGTCGTATTTTCAGAGCTGTTAGCTGCGACACCCCACTGTGAATTCGTAATTGGTTATCGTGAAATAATAGCATAAGCCTTTTCCAGGAAATTTCGGTTCAAACCTATCTAAACTCAACCTTAGCGGCCCTGTCTATAAAGTACACACTGATTCTTGGCTGGATCATATCATTTAGGCATCTACCCGTACCTCGCTGTGAGTTGTTACCTCTCCTGCCTTATAGAGTATTCAGTGCTTGGTTGGGCGTTTCTACGGTGAAGCTAAGTCCAGATACCCAGAAAAATTCCATAGATTTTTTTCTGACACCCGAAATCTAACGAAACTTCTGCTGAAGCTATCACTGATATTTCGGCCAACTTTGAAATCCGAGCCCTCGGCCCTCAGCCACTCTCCTTACACACAGCTGCACATCAAGCTTGATTTATACGAGCGGCTATATTTATTGACGGAGTGACTTGGTGATCTGTCCCTATACTTTTCTTTCTGAAGTGTGTACACTTCTGCTGCTATAGAAGCCCAGTAAAACGTACCCATACACGGGTTAGGTATAACCTCCAGGCCCTCTTCAAATACGGCTGTCCCTGTTTTAGACCCAAAAGAATGTCTACGTCTGTATTCAAAGGTCACTGTCTGCCTGGTCCAAAACGAACCATTCGGGCCTCCAGAGCGAAAAGAAGCACAAAAGCTGACATGACGGCAGCTGTCAATACATGTTCTGTATCACTGATCGATATATACAGCGAAGCCAAAAATAAAGTCAATCATTTAGAACAGAAGATAAACCATTTATATGATAAATGGCAATCGACTGAGTATGTACTATCAAAGATTTCCCCATTGAAAATCATTGCTGAACCGATAGACCAAGCTGACTCCAAAGTCTTTTCCAAAGCCGGTCGTTATATAGATGCAATAGCCTCGGAAATTCTCAGGAGGATAAAGAACGCTAACAATGCTATAGTGTTAAACGTTCAGGACAAACTTTCAACGCAGTCTGTTAAAGCCACAATACTGAATGCATGTAACATGGCTCATCACATGTGCCATTGCACTAGGCTGCGGAAAAGGTCACCACGATACCCCTGCCCTTTGCTGTTTCAATTTTCTAACCAATTAATAGCCGCTGAGTTCCTCAGCAACTGCCAAAGGATTGCCGCAGCTACGTCATTTAAAAACATCAAAATACACACCGATAAATCTCCTCTACAAAGAGAGATGTTCCGTAGGCAGAGAGGCAAACCAGCGTTTCCCACTGGCTCTGATCAAAAGGAGCCGTAGATGCATCACCACATACTCCAATGAACAGGACTTCAGCCAGAACACCTGCTACGCCTGTGGCCCCTTCGGCATCCGTGGACCTCCACCAGGATCTCACGCAAGTTTCGTGCAATTCAACCCATAGTGCGTCACAGTCTTCTTCCGACAAGCTGAAAAGGCCCATCAGGCAAAGGTTAAATGTGGCGAAAACCCAGGGTAGCAAATCTGCAGTGAGAAATGCATCGGCATTGCCATCGGTGTACACGACGCCAGCAGAGACCATAGACCTAGACATATCGCCGTATGTGTCACCAACACAACCGCCAGGAAAACGTCTGCACCTTGCCTCCCCGCCTACCACGTCCGCTAGAATAAATAGCAAAAATCAACCTCATCAAACCTATCATTCTACATTTTCAGAGTCTTCCACTTATCTACCCAGAAGTTCTCCATCCCAGTTTAGCCACAAGACAACTGACCTACGGGTGACATCATCTCTACAGCCTAGCACGTCCACCTGGAGGCCTCATGATATGACTTCGACAATACTGCCACCGCCGCCGCATATACCTAGAGCTATGATGACCAAGCCCGGTAAGCACTGCTCCACAGGCATGCAACCAACTAACCCCCCTAGCCACTACCAAAAGCTGCCACCCCTCCCTTAAGTCAGCTACCAGGTCGTCACCCCACTTCACGATCCTCCCTATTCAGATGCCGGCTGTGGAGTTCAGGCGGGCATCGGGCCCTACAGCCACAACACAGTCGCCTCGCCTCGGCTCCCTCTGACTAACAAACCTGTAACCCCTATGAGCCTACAAGCCCCTTCCACGTTGGAGGCCCTATCGAATCCACTGACGCCAAACAGTCCTCAGATAATGCATGGCATGCCCCAACCATTCCTTAGACCCTCCCTCCAATGGACAAATCCTCTAAATCTCTATGATAATAGCGCGCCAAATAATGGCCATTGTTTCCTTAGGCACATTCCACCACCGTCTGTGCCCTACCTTTGACAATGCCATGTGTCAAAGTTGCCGGCTGCCCATTCGTTAACCCTACCTTCGTGTGAAAATCTGTATTCCAAACCGGAGCTGTTAACGGACTACACTGTTATGCAGTCTCGTATCTTCAACCTTCCTCGGATAAATGGAAATGTCGTTATATCAGACACTTCAGACACCCCGCACTTCTTAAGGGGTTTATCTACATCGGATCCTAGCACCGCCTGACACCATAGCGTCACCAGCCCTCCTTTTTCCAACATCGCGCCATACTACGCAACAGCTCATAGACCAAACCTCCCAATTCACGGAGCTGATTTGCCACCTGCATATGGACATGCTAGTCAGACCAAGAATCTAGACTGTTCCGCACCACACAATCTACTTGACCAACCGAGTTCCCCAAAACTGAATACCAATTACAGTATCTCTTTGGTTCTCTTTAATAGCCGATCCATCATAAACAAAATTCGGCACTTACGATATCTGGCCACTAGTTCTAATTATGATATGATCTTGATCACTGAAACGTGGTTAACCAATTACACTCCAACAGACCAGATTTCTCCTGTAGGCTACAATGTCTTCAGAGTAAATAGGGAAACTCGACGCGGTGGAGGTTGTTTGGCATTTGTCAAGCAGACCTTTAATACAACAGCACTTCATCATCCTCTACTCGACTCTATTCCGGATTCACTTTGGCTAACTGTCCACATTCCTGGCTCTCAACTTCATGTTGGATGTGTTTACCGTCCACCAAGCGAAAATTTTCTCCGGACTCTCATATCTAATTGAAGCATTTGAATACCTATCCTTACTGCCCTCAAGTATAAAAGTTATTGCTGGTGACCTAAACCTGCCCAAGATAGCTTGGCCATCTTTATCTGCACCCGCCAACATTTTACCATTTGTAACAAGTATTACTGTAGGAGGGTGGGTACAGCATATCCGCTCTCCTACGAAAAAAGCATTTTAGGTCTCATTTTCACCCATGGCGTCCCTCATATATTTGTCTCAATCTCCCGAAGTTTGCCCGGTAGCCATCACAATCTGGTTAACTGCCGCATTCCGTCTCACCCACAGCTTAACCTGAAATCACACTGCATCAAACCCTCTCCTCTCCCTGACTGGAAGGTTCTCCCTGCTACCATTCGACAAACTGATTAGAGTGAGTTTTTTCTCTCTCGTGACCCACAAAACGCCACTGATATTTTCTACGCACAGTTCTTCAGATGTCTTAATAGGATTACCTACCTCTCCCAGCAAAGGAATAATAGGAAATCCCATATCACTTCGCTGCAAGCAAAGCATGCCAAGATCCAAAATGTTCATGAAACTACACACGACTTTGCAATTCTTACTCAACTTTTTCGCCTCACTTCTACTATCCAAAAGCTTGAAGAAACTACACTACGTAACCAGGAAACAAAAGCTCTGCGACACCAAAATAGATCTCTTCGACTGTCATTATTGTACAGGACCAGAAGCTCTCATAATCATGGAAATATCCCGCACACTGTTTCAATGGACAGTGTATCCGCCTCTACTCCCTTTTCTATTGCAGAGGTCTTAAACTCATTCTTCGCCTCAACTATGGCCCCTATTAATAATGTTGACCCTCCGCCTCTTCCCCTAGTTACCGCTTCAACTCTGTCCACAGTGGAACTTGACGCCTCAATTATCTCCCAATTATTAACCACTTTCAAGCCATCATCTTACCCAGGACCTGAGGGCTTACCGCCCACTGCAATAGTTAAATGTGGACCTGACTTACCTTACCTACTACTGAATACATTTACCCTATCAATGAACTCCAGTCTGGTGCCCGCAAACTGGAAATGCTCAGTCATAATCCCGCGTCACAAGAAAGGTCCACTGCATGAGGTAACAAACTACCGTCCCATTAACCACACACCTGTCTTCTCTCGGCTAATGGAAAAAATCGTAAAAGAACACATAGTCAAGCACCTCTTTCAATTGGACGTTGTTAATCCTCGACAACACGGCTTCCTTCAATCAAGATCTTGCGCAACGTGCCAACTCGATTTTTTAAATCTCATCACTGAAATGGCAGACAATGGAATGGCCTTTATGGTACTTTACTTAGATATGTCAAAGGCATTTGACCGCGTGCCACACCCACATCTTCTGGCCAAAATCCGATCATTTGGCATTACTGACCCTTTACTATCTTGGATCAATTCTTACCTGTTTAATCGCTCTCAGGTTGTCTCGATAAATGGACACTGTTCCAAGCCTAAACCAGTTACAAGCGGTGTTATACAGGGTAGCGTCCTTGGGCCTCTGTTGTTCCTCATGTATATAAACGACATATTTCTCTCGGTGAGCCATGGCGCCCTATTTCTTTTTGCTGATGACATTAAAATTGTCTACTCATTCAAGCCTGAATGCTTCGCCTCGGCTATCTCTAAAGACATATCTGCACTCCATAGATGGTGTTCAACTTGGCAGATGAATTTTTCCGCTTACAAATGTGAGGTCCTTACATATAAATGCAAGCTACCTCCAGGATCCTTGACCGTTTGTGGTTCAACCGTTGCTAACAAGCAAATAGTTCGGGACCTTGGCTTGAACTATTCCTGCACATTTAATTTCTCGGAATATTCGGCCCTCCAAGTCGCTAAGGCTAGAAAGTGTCTAGCGCCAATATTTCGCTCCTACCAACTTCGAGACTGCATTCTTTTCCTTTATAAATCTCATGCTAGGCCTTTATTAGAATACTGCCCACTGATCTTTTCTGGTATGCGGAAATCAGACAGAAATGGTATCGAGTCAGTTCAACGTAATTTTACGAAGCGACTGATTGGATGGAGCTCAGCCCTCACTTATAAAGAACGCTGCTTATTTTTTAAACTAGACCCTTTATGGCTTCGCCGTATGAAACTGAACCTTATCTTTTTGTATAACATCCTTCACAGTCGGACATATACTTCTAACCCACTGCACTTTGCGCCCGTTACTAGCTATCCACTACGTTTTAGAATTCTTACCCTTTCAACCCCTATTACCAACACCAGCTCACATTCACATTTCTTCATCACAGTGTACTCTAACTTATGGAATAAATTACCGTTAGAAATACGCAGTTCTAATTCCAGCCATCGGTTTAGAAGTGCGTTGGATAAATTCCTCACGGTTACCCAAACCTTACAGCTCCTAAATGTAGATATGCCCGATGACCAAGCCTATGAGAATGGTCTAGACTTTTGAATCGCGCAAACACCGGCAGTCTATGACAGATGAAATTAAATAACCTTTCTTAGTTTTTCCGCCTTCTGCAATCGAAAAACTAGTCTCAGAGAATCACTGTCTATTATTGTTGCCTCTTTGTATCGATTCCCTTTTATCCTCAGCTGAGAGCACCCCAGACTGCGCTCCTCTACTTTTTCTCTATTTCCAGACCTTCATTCGTGCGTACCTTTCTCTCGATGACTCTTAATACTCTGGAGACCATACCGGTCACTAACCTGGCCTACGCCTCTACCTGACCGTTGGCTATTCACACGCTACCCGACCGATGCTCCCTTGGTTACGTTCCGGGATCCCCTGGTGCATGGTCACCCGATCGCGGACTTCCTGATACCTACGGCCTCTTGGCCTTACCAAGAAAACTCATGTCAATCCCAACGGTGCGAGGCGCGGTCAAATCCACCGCTTTGGCCGGCGCACATCTGGCGTGCAGGCCAACTGCTACGATACGCGGGCGCAACTAGGCTGACGGATCGCACCTCCTGTCACCAGAATTGGTTTTCAGGTTGGGTGTACAGCGCACGGCCAGCCTCACCCACTAGCGCCAATTGCGGATTGGAAAACAACGTCCCCTGCATATTACTGCTGCCACCCATTGCCTCCTCCAACGTTCCTGAACAAGGTTTACCATACAACCGGTCAAGTTCCACATCAACATTTGCACATATACTCACTCGGCTCAGAAATGTACCCTACTATTTGCGACTGCTGGCATTTATATCCATCTACTTATCTTTTATTTGTCTGAACTGACGCCACGTTTACCCTCATCCTATTATATCCAGGTATCGGATTCTGTACCCCAAAATATGAAACGGTTTCACTGTTCAGATCTTTATTATGAATATGACAATTCCTTGTATACTCTTGAAGAGACCATTCATCCAATTGGTAATTCTGAATGTCATCACTAGATTTATCTAAACAAAACCATCATTTAAAGATTCGTCTCTCACCTGCCAACAATTCCACACAAAACGAAATGGTCCTTCTTCCAGCGCTTCATCGGCGTGACACCACCTCTATGTTCAGTGTATCCTTCCGTTGCATCTTTTCTTATTCAGCCATTTGCATTTCATAACAGTTGCATTGGCAATGAAGTATTCACAATCCAGGACATAAAAAGTTTGATTGCCTCCTTAGCTTTTCATGTCAGACTTCAGCGTATCCAGCTTTGCAATCACCTGCACTTCCTGAGAGCTGCTCATAAGTACTACTCTTATACGACTGCATCAGTCCACTATATGTTCACCTCCCGCATCCACTTTGTCACCAACTTTAGATGCTCCCATGCTACTCATCAACGAACCCGGACAAATCCATAATTGTATCACTTTTCACTCATCTATGAACCACTGCCGCTGCTCCGGCAAGATTCATGGTCAGCCACCTGCACCACAATCCATAGTGCTCTCTCTGCATTTTTAGCTGAAAATCAACTACTGTAATTAAGCTGCCGTTATTCCCCCCAAAAGTCTCAGTTTGGACTTTCTTCAACGTATCTAGTCACACGATTATCTGCACTTTCCGAAGACTCCAGTGATGTACTATCTCCAGTTTATTCCGTCAGATATTAAACATATAAACCACTATTATGCCCACTTCGTGGTACATTTGTATTCCTCATCGGTCAGTCTTGGAGCAACCCCCGATAAACCAATAGTCGAGCACCGTTTCACCCACCTATTACCCATTGCCATTTTTTCGTCAGTCCTCCACGATTAGGCATCTACGCCAAAGAACACTGCGAAAGCGATTTATCCAAACCTTTGCTGGCAATGAACTATACGTATGCCAATTTACTGACCTTTTAGTTGTTTCCCAAATGCCCCATGTCAGACTCTTACCAGTGCATCCCGTTAAGCGATTCTTTACATGTTTTGACAGTATCGTTTATGCACCACCCCCATGCGACTTCATAAGATCATCGTATATCAACTCCTGTTGTCAAATTGTGTTCACCAATTAACCTGAAACGAACCCTTTATTCGAATCGTGTTTCACTCACCTGTCAACTTTCGTCACTCTGCTGAAGTGAAATTTCCAGGCTCGGGCATCTACATCCACCTCTTTATGGGGGCGTCCTATACAACCTCGTGATGAATAGTAAATAATTCCTTGGTTAAACGGACTGTTTCGTTTACGCATTCCCCCTCCTCGAAGGACACCACAAATCCTTCGGTATTATATTCCTGCTATTTTCCGGGTCATCTGGACTACTGGTTCAAGTGCATGGCCTTCATCACCCAAAATTCTCCAATTTTTTGATGGTGCTTTTTCGAAAGTTTTCTTTGTCAGTTTACTCACCCCTGCGATGTTACATCGACGCTATCCAAAATACTGCTCGTTTTTACTTCATCACCGCTTTACTTCATCACGTATCTCGATGGCGGAGCCTATTTCACTTATTTCGCAAATATAGGTACCATCCAATCACTGAAGAGGTGCTGGTGTAAAGCATCACTCAGCAGTTGTGAAATGAATGGGGAAAAGACGAATGTCACGGTATAATGCTATTTCCATAGGAACTGATAAATCTCTTTCATTGTAAAATGCTGACCGGTTTTACTTTTTTCCTCTGCTTCTGTTTAGTCGTGCTATTTAATTTGTTTTGGTGAGTTTTGATTGGCCCACCGGCCATATATAAACGTTTGTGAGCCGCAGTTCCGTCAGTCGGCTGCCACGTGCTGCGCGGAGCGCCGAGTGCTCGGCCGTGGCGTGTTTGGAAAAGAAGTCGTAGGTGGCCTAGGATGAGGATGTTCAGTGGGTCCAGTGTGCGACCTGTTGACAAAGGATATGTTTCCATTGCGCAGCTAATTGATGAGACTCATTTGGTTGTAATTTAGTGGTTAAAGTCGAAAACATCGCCAACACTGTACCGGTATTTTAAGCGACTGAGCGAAATTGGAGTTATCTTTACCTAAGTACTATGAGTAGAATATTTTACTCATTCTAAAAGCATAAATTAAAGCTGTTTATAACTATTTTTACGTGCTTTCCCCAGTTTCTTAGACTACAATACAGAGCAATACAAAAATTTGTAAACCCTACCTCCCCAGCATTAAAAATAGGAACGGCCATTGAAAAAAGGGAAAAACCATAAACTTAGACCAATCTTCCTTTACCAAAACACCCAGTAGTTCAATCCCACCTTAATAATTTAATTATTAAATCGACCGCCAATGGCATACACAGCAACCATCTTAGAAACGGCGGTTGCTCAAAAAAATGTTTGGACAAATTGAACGCTACCGCAGATATACGTCCACCCGACCTTCAAACCCAAATTTGCCGGGCAATCGTTCGTGCGACCACTAAAACCTGTACACTTTTAGGCTGCATTTACCCTAATGAATATCCAAGGAACCTCTTTGTGACCTCACTTGTATCATATGATCATGCAATCGAGCATGCTTCGGGTGTCCCTGAAATAAACCATTATTATTATTATTATTAACTTGTGTGGTACGTAGGTCTCGTGGCCCCTGACTCAGACCCGCGCGCCAGTAACCCAAGCCAACTTCGTAAGCTTGCTCTTCCGAAGCGTATGTTTCATTGTTTGATACGAGTGTCAGTACAGCGAGCAGTTTGATTAATTCCCCTTTAAATCTCGGTAAGTGGCCTATTGCACGGACATTTGGTGGAAGTTTATTCCGCATTTGTGAACATTTAACAATGAAGAAACTAGACCGTGGGCTGATTCTCAGGGACGGTACAGTGACTGAATGAATGCTGTGTCGTAACGAATACCTTAAGCTTAGTGGGTCTTGTATCACATGGGAGGCTTTGCAGGATCTATACTTTAATAGTGAGTGGAAAAAGGGTAAGTTGTTCTTTATCCGTCGGAGCCAAAGGGGTTCGAGGTGTAGCAGGTCACAGCGCTGTTTATAGTTGACAGTAGAAGAATAACCAACTAAATGTTCAGCAAATGTGCGCTGAACATTTTCAATGGCGATCCTCTCAATCCGGCGCACATTGGAGCCAACTATTGAACTATACTCTAGCAACGGTCCTACGTGTGTTGCATAGACACTGAGTTTACTTTCACGCAAACGGAATGTTTTGTGGACAAGTCCTATTAACCTGCGGGACCTAGCAATTTGAGTGTCTCTTTGCTCCGAGAAGTTGAACAAACAGGAGTAGTATATGCCCAGGTCGCGTACTGATGATTTGTTGGGGATCAGGTGACCACCTATACTAAACGTTTCGGGAGGGACATGACACTTGTATGTAAGAATGCAGCTTTTGTCCGCCGAGAACTTCATTAGACAATCGGTACACCACGAATTGAGCATCCGCAAGTCCTCCGATATTTTTGCTATAGTATTACCTAATGAATTATGGTTATAGGTGTACAGCTACTTTGCATCATCAGCAAATAAAAACGGAGTTCCATGGCGAACTACGGTAAACATATCCCTTATGTACGTGAGGAACAACAACGGGCCCATTACACTACCTTGGATCACACGGTTGGTTACAGGGCTGGGTGGGGAAGTTGTGCCATCAACGTTTACCACTTGACTGCACGAGGACAAGTACGATTCTAGCCAGGCATATAGTGGGTCAACAATGCCGTATGTCTTAGCCTCTGACAACAAACAAATATGAGACGCCCGATCGAGGGTCAGCTTTGCAAGATCCGGGGGACAGAGTCCGTCGTCATCGAATGCGTAACTTCTAAGTGTACCGCACGTGACTTCATGCATGTCATGACACACCCGTATCGTTTTCCCAACCCCTTCATACTCTAGATTCACTAAGGCCCGAAATAGTTCAACCCGGTGTCGCTGAAGGGCCGCCGGCCCGGAGTCACTCTGCATTCTGGCAGTGGAGCCATGTTTCTTTTTCCCGCTGCAGCATTGCGTCTCCTACAGTGTAAACAACGTCGAATTACACGTTTTACAGTCACTCTTCCTCTCAGTAACCAAAAGCGCCTCCGGATGACGCTTGTCAAGTGACTTTCCCCGGCATGTCCCTCCACGGCACGGACTTGTTGGATCATTAGATCTATCACAAGCTGTCGAGCCGGTAGCGATATGGTGTCTTTCGTGTCAAAGCGCAGGTGGGTGTTGGTCAGCCTGCCATCTACTCGTAGTAGATCAGTAATGAGTTTGGGGTTTAAATGCTTCAAGTCGCATCTCGGGGATGATATTCTTCTATCAAATGGTCCCCCTTCTTCCTCCCTCTCGAAGTCTCGGGTAAAAGCCTCTTGTTTTACCGTCCTGAATATATGGTGCCCTGCGGCTCGTAGTTCATCAAGGCTTATCGGACCCACTCCGGCCGGAGGGGCGGATCCTTTTCATGACTAGCAAACGTCTCTTTAACCTGGCCAACCAAACGAATGACCAAAGAGTCTTCATCCAGGAGGAAAACCTGACGGATCGTGAAAGAATGAATGTCTCTTCGACGGCTGTGGCCGTCGTCACCACGCCTTCGATCTCCAGTTCCAATACACGAGGGGTTTTTAGTTCGTACACGAGTCAGTCCATTTAAGGCCTCTGCGGTACTAAGCCAGCTCCTGACGTTGTCAATGTACCACGGTGCTATTTTGAGTCCGTCCAAAAACTAGGTGACCAGATGTAGAGGTCTAAAAATCTCTTTACCGCTTGTACAGCCCAGACTGCTAACACGGCTGCGCTGAGGTCAAGGCGCGGGATCGAAACCGACTTTAGTAGGGCAAGATGGTCTTTGGCGAACAGGATCCTCGTAGTATATTGGCCATCTCCCGAGCACCATCGTCCGTACACCGCGGCTCCGTAGCCGACTTCGAATGCGTCAGAAGAGGCATAACGTTCTCCCGTCCGTGCCTCAAGACCAGGGGCATACATCGTGGAATCCTTATGTCCCCCAGTTTCTTCAAGGCTTTCAGGAGTTCTCCCCAGTCCAGCCGGTCTTCCCGGTCCATTTGCGGGTCCTCATCGACTTTCTTAAGGCAGAGCCACGGCAGCACGATCTTTCCAGGTAACAGCCACGGATAGACGAAACCAAGCGGATCGAACAGACTAGAGACAGCGGATAGTATACCTCGACGGTTACTGGCAGCTCGAGAACTTTTAGCACGAAACAAGGTCGTCAGTTTCCACTTTCCATTGTATCCTTAGAGCGTTTTTGGTGGGGAGTGGAGAGCGGTCCAAATCTCTAACCCTTTCGGCCCTCTCGTGGTACAGAATGACTTCGAGCTCTTCTGAAGCTTTCCATACAGATTTCGTTAGACGGAAGCCGACCTCTTCTAGCGGTCTTTTTAGGCCTCCGGACAGCGCTGGGGCCGAGTCTACTTCATCGAATGATCTAAGGTAGTCGTCGACTTGAAAGTTTCTGCTGAAGCTATCTGCCACAAACCGGTGGACCGAATCTCCATGTTTGTTCGCTGATTCTTAAAGGGCGTATTTCGCACGAAAATGTGATGATATGGCTCCGAAGGAGTGGACGGTCATCCTTTAATTTATCAATGCTTTACCCCGGTTGTCCCATTCCCACCATAGGAAAAGCAAAGCATCTCGTTCTTCTACCGGTGGTTTCACCTGGAGAAACATTTCCCTGATGTCGGCGGACAAGGCCACTCTACCCACTCTGAAACGGCACAAGACTTCAGTCAATGGTGTGGCCCTGTCAGGCCCTTGTAGTAGGCGATCATTTAACGACTTGCCCTGGAACATGGCTGCACAGTCAGAAACCACCCGCACATTTTCGGGCCTCTATGGGCGAAGAACCGGGTGGTGAGGTAGATGCCAGATCGTCTTCCAGTCATCGATGTTTGCAGGCACCCTTCCAAAATAGCCGAGAAATTTGTTCCATATCATTACTTCTGCATATAGTTTCCACAGATCCTGGTCTCGAAGGAAGCTTTCTTTCGGTCGTGGTGGTCTCTGCAGAGCATAGTTTCTGTCATAATCCGAAGACTTAGTTGGTGGGCGCCGTGCGAGAGGAACCCTGAATTGTTTTTTAAGGATCCTAGTTCCTTGCCGCACAGTTTGCAGAGCGAAATAGTCCTCTTGAAACAGTGATAGTCTTTCTTCTCCGATGCCGTGGAACTCTTTTTCACACAGCCGCTGCAGGTGATACTCTATGCGGTTCACGGAACCGTATTCACCTACTGGACCACATAATATCCATCTCAGAGCTGTGCGTACGGCATGAGGTGCCTGGCGGTTGTCCACTTTCTGGTCAAGCACCCAATTTGCCTCTGGTACGTCGCCGCCGATGAAGAGGTCCACTTCATAGTCTTCCCATTCTATGACGATTACATCCTGCAGATGGGGCCACCTAGCCAAAATTGCTTTTACCGACCTTGGTGCTTGCATTGGGAGATCAGTAAACGTGAATGCTCCCGTTGGTTTGATTTGCTCGTTAGTATCTAAAGAGATGAGTTGCTACCTGAACCGGCCGGCGGTCATTGCTTGTGTTCCGCCCACCGTGCTCACTGCTAACGACACCGCACCTTTAGCGAGCCGGTGTTTGTCGGCAAACGGCTCTTTCACTAAGGTTGTGTCAGATTCACTGTCGACGAAAGCCAACTCTTTGACCACCCCAGTTGGGGTCACCACTCCCACGACAACTACTCCTAAACGTACTGGTTTACTGGCAGACCGCGACGTTGAACAAATCACTCTGGGCTTGCTGTTCGCCTCCGGTATTGCTTCTCTTGCCTGGTGTAACAATCGATGGCGTCTACCCATGCAACCCTCGTAACCACATCTGTTCCTTATTCTACAAGCTGCCGCCCGGTGCTTGGTGGTGAGCATATAAAGCACGCTGCTGTCATCCTCGTCATTTCCCAAAGTTCGCCTATTTTGGCGTTGATGAACTTCCGGCATTCCAGTGGCCCATGACCAGCGTCACAGGACCTACAACTTGGATGCGCAACAGCCTCGTGTGAAATGGAGTATGCTTTGGCCCAAGGCTTATATTTCGGATGTTTTTGAGCAGTGGTTTGCGCCTGGCTAGTACTAGATTTGTTTACTCGGTTACCGTCTCGGATGAGTCAGGCAAATCTACTGACTGCTATCTTGGTTAGCCTGTTCAAGTATTCGGTCAAGTCTTCGAAGTTAGCCTCACGGCCGCCTCGGATTACGATTTCCGCCTCGTCCGCCCACCAACCCTGTGGTTCGGGAGAGAGGTGACGGACTGTGCATTCCAAGGTGTGCATTTCATCGAAATCAAGGGCTGTTGAAAAGTTCTGCATTCTGATCTCCAGGTCGGCCACTGTATAGACGTCGCCCTCGGTTCTTTTGCCTCTACCATCACTCCCCCTATTAGGTTACGGGCTACCTTGAATGGCCGGCCGAAATTGTCCCTCACAATCCTCCTCGGTCTTGCTTGGTTTTGTTTCGGGTCGAGCACCGTTCACCTATCGATAGCTTCTCTTGCTCGGCCTCGACTGTAATGAGTCAGGTAGGGAAGCCTTTGTCCGGGGTCGGTTAGCCTGTTTTTGATGAAAGTTTCTAACTGCCTGATGAACTTGCAGTAGTGGTCAGATCGCCCTTCGAAAACTGTCAGTTCTACTCTTGGCAGATCGATCGTTCGTGGCGTTGATGCTTTATATTCAACGACCAATGCAGAGTATCCTATTTTAATCTGTCCTAATCCGTCGGATAAGTCGTAGTAGTTGGCCTTCTGCTTACGCTATTTCTGCCTATACTTCTCTCTTGCTTACCGGGTCTGTTGCCTAGCTGATAACAGTTGTTGTTCTGGGTCTAATATCCTTGGCTTATATAGATCGACATCCTTACAGTCCATATTACCCTCAGTAATACATGAGCTAGCACTGACAGGACTGGGTGATCTATCATTACCTGAAGGATCGAAAGCACCCAAAACCTCCCCAGTGACTTGCCGTATTACTTCCTGTCTAGAATCCAAATGCTTCGACCCCCCTCTTAGCATGCTGCGTATTTACTCGTTCAAAGTTGATCACTTGGGAATTGTGACACACGTTTGAGCAGTGCGTAGCCAAGTTCGCAACGGATCCCGAAATTAAAAAGCAATTATCCGTGAAATCCTACGATACTAGATTATCGGATGAACAGTGACACGAAACAGATACAAACCTCAATTATGCAATCAAAAAGACTCAAAAACGGGAACCGAATTGCGGCGTGCTAGAAAGGAGCACGTGCGTCACGCGGGTCAAGAATAAAGATATGACAGAGCAGCGCACTGGACGCGAACAAGCAAGCGTTGGTTCACAAAAACAGACAGTGCATAAAACGAGTCAACAGTGTAAATACGTGAGTGATGTTAAGGAAACATGGAAACTGCAGTGGATTTTGGAGGATTTTCCACGACCCGTCGTTACAGACGCCTCACAATTAGCCTCATCATCAGAATGTTCCTTTTTCGTATCCCAACAGGCTCACCAATTTAGAAGCCCGCATTATACATGCGGGTTCACTTCCCGTCCAAGAAATGGAAAGCCCAGATCTATGGCAGTTGGTGGGTTTTCACACTTATGTTGGTCTTCCTGTATATCTGACAGGAGGTGGGAGACTGAATGGGCTAGTGACCGGAAGTGACACGCTGGAGCGCGCTCTGCCACTAGAGTCGCGCGGTGTAGGTTGGCCATGCCATAGCATCTGCCAGCACCACGTGGGCTTGAACAAACAGACTATAAACAACCGGTCAGTTGAGGGCATTGAGGCTAACCTGGATTTCCGACTTATTGGAGAGCCTGGTCGACTTTTCCTTGATCAGTTTTGTGCTATATATATGAATGATGGGAACGGTCTTTACCCTTCAGGCCGCACCGTGCCTAGGCTTGCACGCAGTACTCCGTGTGCAGCCTAACTATGGCTTGACAGATCGGAACAAAAGGGTACCGATGTCTACACGAATAGGTGGATCTAACTCGAAAGAAGTTTCTCCTGGCCATATTGGACGACGGGGCGAACTGATTCGACGGCTTGAGGCTGTTGTCTAGTATAACACCCAAGTCTTCGACCTAGGTGGTTATTTGCAACGATTCCATACCATCCCCGCTGGTCTTTGTAATTGTGGTCTAGCAATGGCTCTTGCCTTGGAAGGTCCCATTTGCGTGACCAGTTTTGTTCTGCCAAAACTTCGAGTTCTATATCGACCCCAGCTGTCTTAGCTTCATCGCCAAATATAAAGGTGGGCTTTGAAAGTTCACTTGCTGGATCCTTTATGAAGATGAAGAAGAGCAGAAGGCCCGGCACCGAGCCCTGTGGCACGCCGCTATCCAAGCCTCCTGATTTGGAGACATTACTAACCACCTTAACAACAAAATTCCGCCCTGCTGAACAACTGCCTAACCCTCACCCTGCTTTTCAAAGAATTCACACAGACTGCAGTTTGACGTCAAGAAACCCATGGTTCACAGACTTAAGCGCCTAGCTGGAGTCAACGTGCCAGGCAGCAATTGACTGTCCTTCGTCCAGGCGCCTGGTAACCTCATCGAGGAACAGAGGGAGATTAGTCAAACAAGATCATTCCTCCACAAACACATACTGCTTATTTGATACGGGGTTATGTTGAACCAAATGACGAGAGATCTATTCCCTACTCGTTCGCCTCAGGCGCCTACTCAGCGCTGAAGTTAAGCTAACCGTCCAGTAATTTTATGCCTTTTTCCGGGGTAAGTTCCTGTATATTCCCACCACTGTTGCCTTCTTCCAGCCTCACGGTAGGGTTCTTTCTCTGAGTGACTTTTCACACGGCTTCGACACCGGGGCCTTCAAGACCCCGGTCAGAGGCTGAGAGATGGCTGGGTGAATCCTATCTAGTCCTGCGGCTTTATTTCCCTTCAAGGTTTGCAGCTCCGCGTGCATCTCTGCATCTTTTGCAGTAAGCTCGGGTACCAAAGGCGCCTGTGATCTCTCCATTCTTCCCTATAAATTGTTCGCTTGTCGATATATGCTCTTGAAGAACGCCAGCAGCAAGTCGGCCATGCCTCCGTCGCATAGAGTTAAAGGCTTGTGTGCCTCTTTTTGAGTCGTTACACTTTCTGTCATACGCTTTTGGGATTGGACGTAAGCATAGAATTGCTTCCACTTCTTGCGGTCCGGTGCTGCTAGCCTACGCTCGAGTGGATGTTTCTCCACTCTTTGTACCTCCTAAACTCTGTTCCTAACTGACCTATAACCATTCCATGTCCATCGCTGTCCACGAATAAATTAAGCCTTGAGGGTTTTTGACTTCCACCACGGGGGCTGGGTTTCACGGCTAAACGCCCTCAGAGGGCAAACTCCTCTGCCAGTCTCAGTGGCCCCACCAAGATGGCTCTCCATTCTTCAGCTTTGTGACTCGGCATCCAGCAAACCTTCCCCGGTGCCCTCTTTATTTCGCCTACAATAAGTCTCATACAGAGCGGACGCAACACAATTTCCTTCGGCTCCTTGCTGAGTCTTGGCGCGACCCTTGGGGCTGCGTGGTTGCTTTTACCCAGTGGTTCTTCCGACTAACTTTTGAAATCCTAACGGCTCCGCGTTATGTATGAATCCGGGAGAGAGGGTGTACCAACCAAAATGTACAGGCCCTGGCCAGGGTAAAGTCTGTTTTCTGCTCGATCCATTGAATAATCAACTTGACGCCTTCTGGATAAGGCCTCGGAACACCTAGGCAAGGCGTAGCCCAATTCGACGCGGAACCCAATAGAAAACAAGACTGCACCTGGAACTCTGCTTCACTAATTGTGAGTTAAAACGTATGTGCGCAAAAATCATGCCTTGAAAAGTGAGTCTCAGTCACTGTCCAGCCAAAAGGTGGTCGAAATCAAGACAAAACTGTGCACAAAAAGAACAACTGACCGAAAAGAATAAACAGAAGGTACCTGTCCTGGCGTCCAAACACAAAATCAATTCCGCTCACATAATCAGGCCCGACAAACATCCTCCTTATCGTGGGGCCGAGAATTTACCGTGAACTTGCCAGCCGTCTACGGTCCATGGACGTGAGCGAGAAAGAGAAAGCGAACTTCAGTAAAACAAATGGCTGTGCATCACTGCGATCAGTTATTGCTTTTAATTCCCACAACCTTATCTCACCAAGGAAACAGAACGAAGAAGGAAAAAACTGAATGGTCCGATAGGGGAAAGGATGAAGGCCGTAACTCTGTGTCAGCAAGAGCATGGTGGGAAAAGTGGTCTAAATCCCTAAAGAAAATGTGTAAGCGTAACAGGTGAGGAATTTTCAATCATTCACGATGTTACAACGAGAGCTGTCTCCTCCTTCTTTATTAGCCAGCCTCATGCTGCGTAACTGCATGCAGCTGGACCCGCTGCAGACAACTGTTGGCCACTGAGCCCCTGGGTGAGATCTTGTTTTCCTAGTTGGTTTCCGGCAGGTTTAGTTCCCTTCCCTCTTCGCGCCTACAGTGCCCCCAGCTGCTGTAAAAGCCCATGTTTTTCATATATTTCGCTAGACATGCCATGTGGATGCCAGCTCCAACTGCCCCTCCCCTTGTCGCGATATGCCGGGCTTGGCCTGTACGTCAACGGAGCCCAAGTTGAACGGAGCCTTTCGTTGACCCACTTCAGTTCTCTTATAGTGGCTCTACTCACCCCCTTTTTCTTCCATCCTACCTATCCTGTCCTTAAGCAGCTCATCCCTGGGGAAATCTTTTATTGGTATCCGGCTTTATCCAAGTTTCCTTCAGTGCCCCTAGGTTACGCTACAGGCTTTTGCGTAACTGACTGACGGTTCCCTGGTCCTTGCTGCTCAACTTATTGCGAATTTTACAGCAAGAGTACCCTCGAGCACGATCTCCTAGGCGCTGCCCCTTTTCGCCTCTACAGATTTCGGCCGTTCTGAATCTGGAGTATTAAGTGACGCCCCAAATTTCCTGGCCTTTTCGTTCCCACCCACTGCCCGGGTTTTGGGGCTAACAGGGCACATAGGACGCACCTTACTTTTGAGGCACTATGCCGACTGCTAGGGCTGGTCTTTCAACTAACTCGGCCCAGCTGCCTTTCTTGGCTGTTCTCTCTGGCTCCTCCACCTTCACTAATTAAACAAGGGCAGATTTTTGGGGGCCCCTTTCAGAATCGGGCTGGTTAGCTGCACTGGAAGCTCTGTGAGTCCATTTTGTTCCTTCAAATCGCGTGAACTTTGGATTGTCACCTACCGGCTTCCAACGCCACCTTGGAGGACTGACGTATCCTTCGGGCTCCAGGCTTTGACTTATCAAGAAGGGTCATCTCCAGCTTTGTTGTATGGGGATCCGGCCGCTTCAGGTCAGGCTTGCCCGTTATCAACGAGACTATGGCCCTACAAGTATGAGAAAAGCCGCACTGTCGGAAGCAACCCTCACTGCTCTCAGCTTGTTGCCCTCGATTTCCCTTTCCCTGGATAGCAGAATATCTCCCCGGTAGACCCAATGGAAAACTGCTACTAGGGATTGTGGCAGAGCTGGAAGCATTACTCACCACAGCCTTATCTCATAGCACCTAACTACTGGTGTCATGGGAGGGGGCCAGCCATCCTAAGAACCTCACTCACGTGCCGACGGTTTTCATCCCTCCTTATTCCGTCGTCCTCTAAGACGTTTTACCCCAAAGTTATGAATTAGAATTCTCATGCTTCCGTCTGCCATGGCCTCCGTGTCATGCCGACTGCCGTGCATTTCAGCCTCTGAGTGTTTGACCTGCTGCTTAGGTGATGCTACTTTCATCGGGATGCTTTTTTCTACTTTGTTGGGATATGCTCCCTCTAGGTTTTATCTCTGGGCTCGAGTTTCCCTCTTTATGGTTTTCTGATTTGCCATACTGTTTTCCTTTTCCAATAAGCTGTTGCTTCACTTTGCTCCCCCAGGCCTTTGTTACGCCATCATAGAGCTGTGCATTTTTCCTGGTTCCCTGTCGAGTTAAGCTCGAGCACTTGTTTTCCAACGCGAAACCGTGGGCGTATATCTACATTAGGGATGCTTGCTCGACTCGCATCTCGGGGTTTCTTTCCGCCAACTTGAAGCTCTTCTGGTAATGCTGTAGGTAAGACTGATCCCACTGGATTCCCTAGTCCTTCACCAGGTCTATGCATTGCTTTTGGCCACAACTCACTGCCCGACTGATAAGATCAACAGCCGCTCATTCACTTCGGCAGTGGTTATCGAGTCAGTATAAAGATACCGTGTCAAACTTCAGTGGGGTGTTACCACAACCTTTTAGCATTAACAAAATAGGTACATTGGAAAAAGTGCCACATAATGATTGTAAAGAAGTTTAAGAAACTCTGTTCCATTCACCAACAATCATAAAGCAAACAACATTAATTTTTACATAGACTACGTGTACCGGTGGGCTGTTCCAGTTATCGAAGAACCGTGGGGCGAACCGGCGCACGAGGCCGACCATACCTAGCGGTATACGAGAAAATTTCGGGCCGGGATTTTGGGCCGATGTAAAGGAATTCGAGAAACCCCGTTCCATTTACCAAAAGTCACATTTTTTTTGTCATTGCGCTACATCACGGCGAGGTTTTTGTAGATTTCGCTAATTTTTCATATTAATTATTCTAGGAATATTTCACCAGCAACCTATATTAAACGTTTCACCATTGCCATGTTTAAGAAATCCACACCTTGTCCAAACTACTAGTCCCTCATAATTCGAAAGCGACCCAGAGTTAACTACAAAAATAAAACAGCAGTAGCTGTTCTTACCCGCCCTTGGGTGGTCTATCCGTTAGTCATCATCTTAGATCAAATCGCCTACCAACAATATTCTGTAAAAATAAATGGCCAGGTCAACCAGCAAACGGTCTCGGCCAGTGGCTTCTCGCTCTACAGCCAATCAGAAACCCAAACGACCCGAACACAAAGATACCCCCAATATGATAGAAATATTTGGAGAAGCCAGTAGAAGGGCCAGTGCCATCGAAAGTATACTTTCACGTTATAACTTGGTAAGTATGTCTACCCATATTGCATCGGTTGATGATATATTATCTAAATTAACACCACTAACCTACCTTCTGGAGCCCTCGGCACTCCCCGGTCCCCTTGACTCCGTGGCGTCGGAAATCCTGCGACGGCTGCAGAATGCAAAAATGCAGTTGTTTTCAACATCCCAGATCGGCTGGACATCACAATGGTTAAATCCACTATCCTTCAAGCCGCAGGCATGGCCCACTTTCCATGTCACTGCAGAAGACTAAGAAAAAGGTCACAAAAGCCCCAAGCAGCACTGCCTAACTTTTGCCCAATTGGGCTAGGGTTGGGCAAACGTTGGGCTTGCCCATCGCAACGTTGGGCAACTCTATTGAAATGCGTTGGGCAGAGCTACCAGCGCCCAATTGGGCTAGGGTTGGGCATGCCCAACGCATCGAAAAAATCGCGAAAAACGGCTTTTCACTTTTCGCCAATTATTCTAATTTCGCCCAATCGCCTAATATCATTAAATTATTCTCCTTCGTTTCGAGCTTAACTACTAAATTAACCCTATATATATGAGCAAAATGACCATTTTATTAAAAATGTAGATAAATTTATTGGAAATAAAGTCGGATTTATTTGACAAAAAAGCCGCTTTTCCATCAATCCATTCTCCGCGAGGATGTTCCTGGCTCTTCTTCTTGATGCTCACGGGATCTGGAAAATCAATTCAGGGAAATGCGGATGTTAGTTACATCATTGGCAAATGAAGAAAAAATCTGTATCGCGAGTTTTAAACGGTAGGCATTTAAAGGACAATAGTTCCGCACTAGATTTTATATATATGTATATATATATTCAACTATATTACTAGACACTAGACAAAATTTCCATTTAGGAAACTGCTAAGTTACAACGGAGAAACCGGTAATAAATCCCATGTCCAAGTAAGCATATAAAGCAATGTAAACCGTAATGGCAAAACATTTTAACGAAGCAATTTGCAGGAAATAAAATTGTTATGCGACACCACATATAGGAGAATAGCGTACCGTCTTAGCCGTCTTCCTTCGCCTCGATCCCGAGCGTTGATGAACCAGCGCTTTCTATGTCTGTCAATGACAGACGTTGGCTCGTTGGAGAATCGCTCCATTCCTTTTATAGCATCTGACGTTTTGTATGATAATAAATGTGAACAACCTACCCTTAACGGCGGTGATCAACTTATGGTCGTTTACGGCCTTCCTTTGAGGGCTCCCTAGCCAACAACAGTGAAGGGAAACTTCGTCGCCGATGGATGCGAAAAGCATGCTACGCACGGTTTCAGCCAAATCGCAATCCGCAAACCGTTTGAGCGTTGCCACCTGAAAAGGTTCAGTTAAAGTGGATATACTTACCATGCTCGCATACACTTCGGGCGAGCTCAGAGTCTCGTGGAGTTTCTGAAATTCCCCCCACGTCTCGGCTCTTCGCGCCTTGGATGGCACAGCTGATGCGTGCGTGGCACCCAACGCGACGGTTAGCCCATCAGGGGCACGTTCGACCTTGCGGAAACGGTCGCTCATGGCGTTCATCGTACCTATAATCATACATGATTATATGTATTAGTCACTCACGCATAACTTCACGCAGATCCTTGCTGAATCTGTCCATTGGCCCTTCGCTTGTTGCGGAAGCAGTAACGTTACTATATGATTAGTTGTTCATAACATTTGATAATTACGGTTACCCATGGTCTTTCAATGGACTCCGGTGAATAACAGTAACCGGAGGTTCGCGTGCCGCAATTGGGGTTGACGTGATATTGGGCATTGTGTCAGATAAACTAAATGCACAAGTTTTACAGGAATAAAATAGTTGTCTTACAATGGAACGCAAAGTGCTCTCTCCAAAACAGGTGGCGGAGACGGCGGCATGTCGAAAGATCCACGGGGTTCACGAGATACCAACGTGCGCCCCTCCTCGAAACTGTCATCCGACGTTAACTGTGTCGGTACCCTTTAAACATTGTTAACTCATAATCCTTCCTACCTCCTGCGAACTGAATAGCGCTGGCCAAACAGTGTCTGTGGCACAGTGTCATCTGTGCTGCAGATTGAGGATTTGTTTAGAAGCCTACTTTTGAAAACGAAAGCATCCCCGAAATTGTCTAGGAGAGTTACATTTAAAAACATTTACCTGTGGCAAACATCTCCACAAATTCGTGTGCCGGAACCGAATAAGGCAGTGACGCACCCGAAAGCAGCAACTGCCGGTAAGCGCCTTTACTTTTTGACCGCGGCCACCGGACTCGGTGGCAATCGACCATCCAATTGCTGTGAACCACAGCATACGAACTGTCGTCTACAAACTTGACCCCGACGTAAATCTAAACAAGAATAATTATGTGTAGAAAACAGATGCCACCTTCGTCGGTGCTTTCCACGAACAAAAACTGCCACGTATATATATATATATATATATATATATATATATATATATATGTATAAAGGGAAAACAGCTGTGGAACCAAAAATTTTATAAAAAGGTATGTAAAATGGGAATACACACATTGTAAGAATTGACGGATAAAAGTAAACATTTACAGGAGACTGTGTGAATGGCAGCGGTATGGATGTCTGACTGCTATCCGTTTACTGAAAAGATAAATAAACGCATTGAGCGCAACGCGTGCGTAAAAAAGTTTCCAAGGATATTAAAATAGATGAAGTGAACTTCATCGTTCAAAATATTGACAATAGTCGCAGGTTTATTGTCTATCACAATGATATTATTTGGATGTACATTAGAGAAAAATATACCATTAACAACACAAGAACACGGAGTTTTACTGAAACGTGGTATAGGCAGGAGCGTGTCATCTAGGACCGAATCTTTTTGCAGATTACAGCGGGCAGTGTTAACTTCGTGCAGCCGCTTGTACAACTGCTCCGCTGGTCTAGCCGGCCTTTTCATCAAACGTTTTAGCTTGCCCAAATGAGATTCATAAGGGAAGCATGAAAAGCGGTCCAAAGTTCCATGTCTTCTCACATCCTCTGCTAGATGAGTCAGACAATGAACATTGTACACAATTGAATTGGGGCCATACAACTTCGGCATCTCCTGCACAAAAACACGCAAAATTCCGTGAGCGAAATCTAGTAAGTGGACATGTTAAATGGGATGCGAAAAATACATACAGAAACAAGCAAAAGTAAAAAATGGTCATAGAAATCATGGGGTAATAAATCAACCAAACAAACAGGACCCAGGTAAAAGAGGAACTGGCGAAATTCCGTCGCCTTCCAGCGTTCGATATCACGCGTGTGACGGCATTTGCGCTGGAAGTCACAAGTAAGAGCACCGTGGGTTTCCAGAATTCGGTCGCCAAGTTCCTGCGCACCCGACCTACTCAGACGGCAAGGTGATGAACGACCGCCTTTCAGCCAGGTGAAAAGTAGTTTCTGGGTTACCCCAAGGCATATTAAATGCATATAATCCAACGGGAATGTAGTCACAATGTCGATGGGTAGGGATAGAAACGGGGTGGTGCCTATGTGATGACGATGATATTTCCCGGTGCGAAAATTTTCATCCGTTCTTGAGGTAGCCTCGACGACGGAAAACGTCTTCCTCCCATCAATATGCAAGCCGCGTTGGTTGCATTTATCACAGCCGAAATAACCAGCAGGACTTTTGATTTGACGAACAAAGGCCCTAGCTGGAGTATCACAGATAACGGCCTTCAAGCAACATCGTATGGAAGAATTACGATAGCTTAGGCCATTTTGCAGAAGTTGGTCGAGCTCTCTCACGGTGTGACATAAGTAATCATGCACTGGATATGGTTTTTGAACACCACAATAAATTCCAACAGTGATGATTTGCGCACACATTGGCTGCACTATCCTTGCCAAAATCGGCCACATCTGAACGGAAGATGACCGAAACAACGACAGCCCGTCTATATTCACGTGTAGATCGATATAACTGGGAATAATATCCATGCTGCTAAGGCACATATTTATCCCGTCTGTCAGCCCAACGTGAATATATATTCCACTGCGTAGCTGAATTTTCTCACACGAACGTGGTGTATGAGAAGTGGTACGTGGATCGCGCGGGAGGCCCGGCACAAACTTGCCCACACAGGAAAGTACGTCTCGCCGCTGTTTCATGCTCAAGTTTGAGCTGACGAACAAATCGGACAGCCACTGTTGCAGCACATCCACGTTAATGGTAATGGATATATTCCTTCCAAGCTGCACATCTTCCGTCGCTTTAAAAAATACGCAATATAGAAACGATAGCATCTTACCCGATGGAACAAACCCCACGGATGTGCACCCAATGGGAAGTGTATCTACACTGATTAGGTCCCCGGGCACTCCTACTGTTTGTACCTCCGGAGGTCGTGGCTCCGCTTCAACAAATGCACCGGAAGTGCTAGCTGTAACTGCTGTTCAAAAACTCAAATGAATAAATCCATTATAAGAGCATACTCCAAGTTCTTTCTTTGGGACACGAAGTTCTGTGCTCCCACAAACTGGCATCGTGACATATGGGACACAGCATGGAACCCAGTTCCCTCTTTCTCCTCCTATACCTTTGCCATTTGCTCTCTTTCGGCATAACGAAATGTTACCTATGGGATTGAGAAATGATGAAAGGATAGGTTTCAACGGGTAACCATTTTAATAATGAAATTTATTTTCTAGGAAATACTGGTTACCTCCATTATAACAACGTCGAGAGAAACTTCTAATTTCATATGAATAAAGAAATGTTTCAAGCAATTAATACCTACGATACAAGAATAAGACGACGTAACAGTAGCTATACAATCTAACCGATACTTATCCATGATACTTAGACAATTAGACCACCTACCGCAACTACGCACCGATAAAAACACTCACCTGCCGACGAACAATGAACGAAACTAATGATGGCCACCCGGTCACGGGGGCACGCAGTAAAACAAAAAGTGTGCAAATGTCATAGAAATGTTTGTTACTTATTTGTACGAAATCTATATATACAAACGGCGCCCTGCAGTTCAGGAGGATCTATGCGATTTCTGTTGAAAAGTATCGTCTTCGTGCGCCACCCCAACGCTCCTTTGGGCAGTGCCCAACAGGGTTGGGCAACGTGCTACTTGGGGCACTCTTGTCCCCTTCTATTCCGATTTACGGATGAAAAAATCGCTAGAGAATTCATTACTAAACAGCGTATAGTCTCAACTGCTTCACAGTTTAAATCCATCAAGATACAAGCTGATAGAACGCCACTACAAAGGGAAGTGATACGATGTGCAGCTTTAAATTCTAATCACATTGGCATTAAGATCCCGAAGTCACCCTCTTCCTCAAGCACCTTACCAAGGATCAACGAAACCCCTCACTCTTCTACCCCTAGAAGATCCACAGGGTTAGTTGATCTGGACGAATCTTTCCCCACCTCCCCGCAGCTCCCCCAGCCAAAACGACAACACATATCGACAACACCTACAAGCTCATCCCAGGAGGGTCCTCACAATACGCCTCCAGCTCCGGTCGACCGTTCCACGGGACTTCAAGTTCCCAATGAAATAAAACCTGCAGCTCTAATATCTGTCCCCATAGGCTCCCGTTTAAAAACTGATGAAAGGTTCATGCGTGCCACTCGTATGCCACGTATGTCGCTGACAATAAAGAACCGTCCAGAAGAAAGGGTCAACGAGAGTTTAGTTGCCAAGGCTAAGTCTCCGTGCGGGCAAACAATACGGGGATGCATGAACAATGACAATGATCGTTCTTTCTCTAGACCGAATTCGGCACCGACCGACTTCCCTCATTTGGGATACCCTCGCATCTCTCAACATATGAAACAAAATAGCGCTTTCAAGATGATGATGCAACAACAATGGGACCATACCCATAATAAAAATAGATGGTTTGATGAACGAACTGCTTTCATTATTAACTCCGCACTAATGGAACCTTCCCATCAGCCTAATCTCCCATTATTTCCATCTTTCCTACCTCCCCCTCCGTTAAACTATCCAAGCGCATCGCATATCCTACCATCTACCAGCGGGTACCCCATATCTAGCCAAAGTGCCTATTTTTTTCCATACGTACCGTGGGCACAACATGGCCCTATAACCTAGATATGCCTATTATGAATTGTTCTAATCATCCCTATAGTAGCGTAATACCTAATACCCTGTCATTTTTTATTCCACACGCAGACCCAAGTCCTCCCTTTGCTAATGACAACTTGGGCGGGCTTGCATCTTGCGCTGATGATTCTTTCCAGGTTAAACGCAGCAGTCAACAAACGGTAAGTACTAATATCAATGATGACGTCAGAAGCACTGAAATTTTCACATTGCTGTTGGTCAATGCACGATCTATTAGGAACAAAATCCAATACATAAGATCAGCTGCACTAACAAATGACTATAACTTCATTTTAGTGACGGAATCTTGATTATCGGACCTCTATCTAGTAGAGGATATTGAGGTACTCGGCTACAAATCCTTCAGCAAAGGCAGAACACATCAACGTGGAGGAGGCTGTCTAGTGTATGTAAAGGAAACTCTCAGGGCGACAAGCTTTCAGCACCCTATCCTAGACGGCATTGTCGACTCTGTATAGCTGAACGTTGAAGTTGAACGTCAAGAACTGATACTAGGTTGCGTATACCGTCCGCCTAGATCTAGTCCTAATAGTTTCAAGCAAATTATAGAGGCACTCAACCTGATCAGTGATCTTAAAATAGGCCCAAAATTAATAGCTGGTGACTTTAATGCACCAGAAATATGCTGGACATCACTCACAGCACCACGCCATTTACTACAGTTTTTGAATGCTATTCACCTAGGAGGATGGAAGCAGCACGTCACGTCCCCAACCAGACGCGACCACACTCTTGACTTAATCTTGTCAATAGGATTAACCCAGGTTGTAACAAAAGTTCAGAATAACCTACCCGGAAGTGATCACGCAACTGTCCACCGCTGCTTCACAGTGCCCATAAAGGATAAACAGCCGACACCCCCGCATAGACCATATCATAAGGCTAACTGGAATATACTACCTTCTCTGATTAGGAGCCAAAATTGGGACACCTTCTTTTTAAGTGCAGATCCCAAGCTGGCGGCAGATCAACTTTACTCCATCTTTGAACGATGCCTCAACCGAATAACTCCGTCACGAGGGTCGTCAATCCGCCCTAAGGACAATAAACTGTCTCGTCTCAACTTGAAGTTAAGTAGACTCCAACGCGTTTATCTTAAAACAAGGGACTTTTCGCTGTTTAAACAGTTGAATCGTCTGGCTGAAACGATAAAACTGTACTCCGAGAGTGAAATGGTACAACAGGAACTCAGGGCCTTACGTGATTCCAAGAAAGTCGAGATTCTTGCAAAACTGATGAAGTCGAGAAACCCCAAAACAACTTCATCTATCTCTTCTATCTCCTTCAATAACACGTGCCTCGACAAACCGCTGGACATTGCAGAAGCGCTTAACACGTTGTTTGCTTCTTCCTTAATTAGTGACACGGCACCATTTTTCTGCAATCCACCAGTACCATCATATGAGCCACTTTCTGCTGTAACATTCCTGCCCTCCGAAATCGAGCCTTTAATTCCAAATATCAAAATGTCTTTCCACCCCGGATCGGACTCGTTACCATCGGCCATCTTTAAATTGGGTGGCCCAGATATCCCAATTCTTTTATCGAATTTATTCAACTTGTCTATGCGCTTTAGTTGGTATCCTACACAGTGGAAAACGTCGGTTATTATTCCAATTCATAAGAAGGGAACACGGGAGGACCCGGCCAACTACCGGCCTGTGAATCATACCCCAGTAGTATCGAGGATTATGGAAAGATTAATAAAACTTAAACTAACAAATCACCTCCTTAAAAACCACCTTACAAGTGAAGGTCAGCACGGTTTCCTAAAACATCGATCCTGTGCAACTTGTATGACTGACTTTCTGAACCTTATTACGATAGCTGCCAATGATGGTAAGGCAGTGATCTCAGTCTTTTTAGACATGTCTAAGGCCTTCGACCGTGTGTCTCACATTCGTTTGTTGTCAAAGGCTAAGACATTCGGCATTGTTGACCCACTATATGCCTGGCTAGAATCGTACTTGTCCTCGTGCAGTCAAGTGGTAAACGTTGATGGCACAACTTCCCCACCCAGCCCTGTAACCAACCGTGTGATCCAAGGTAGTGTAATGGGCCCGTTGTTGTTCCTCACGTACATAAGGGATATGTTTACCGTAGTTCGCCATGGAACTCCGTTTTTTATTTGCTGATGATGCAAAGTAGCTGTACACCTATAACCATAATTCATTAGGTAATACTATAGCAAAAATATCGGAGGACTTGCGGATGCTCAATTCGTGGTGTACCGATTGTCTAATGAAGTTCTCGGCGGACAAAAGCTGCATTCTTACATACAAGTGTCATGTCCCTCCCGAAACGTTTAGTATAGGTGGTCACCTGATCCCCAACAAATCATCAGTACGCGACCTGGGCATATACTACTCCTGTTTGTTCAACTTCTCGGAGCAAAGAGACACTCAAATTGCTAGGTCCCGCAGGTTAATAGGACTTGTCCACAAAACATTCCGTTTGCGTGAAAATAAACTCAGTGTCTATGCAACACACGTAGGACCGTTGCTAGAGTATAGTTCAATAGTTGGCTCCAACATGCGCCAGACTGATAGGATTGCCATTGAAAATGTCCAACGCACCTTTACTAAACAAATAGTTGGATATTCGTCTAGTCTCAACTATAAACAACACTGTGACCTGCTACACCTCGAACCCCTTTGGCTCCGACGGATAAAGAACAACTTACCCTTTTTCCACTCACTATTAAAATATAGATCCTGCAAAGCTTCCCCTGTGGTACGAGACCCATTAAGCCTAAGGTATTCGTTACGACACAGCAGTCATTCGGTCACCGTGCCGTCCTCGAGAACCAGCCTACGGTCCAATTTCTTCATTGTTAAATATTCACAAATGTGGAATAAACTTCCACCAAATGTCCGTGCAATAGGCCACTTAACGAGATTTAAAGGGGAATTAATCAGACTGCTCGCTGTACTGACACTCGTATCAAACAATGAAACATACGCTTCGGAAGAGCAAGCTTACGAAGTTGGCTTGGGTTACTGGCACGCGGGTCTGAGTCAGGGGCCACGAGACCTACGTACCACACAAGTCGCCGTAAATACCACTCAAGTTTCAATAATCTTTCGCGTAAAACCTTGTGTTTAGCAAAGTCGAACCATCCCCCAAGTAGTTCCAATTTCTAGATACTAGAAGTTTTTCTTTACTACTGACCGCTGATCCTCAGCTGGGAGCACCCCAGACTGCGTTTTTCTATTTTTACTTTTCCAGACAACCGCTGATGATGGCTTCCCTTCGATGGCTTGGCATAATACCTGGCCCACATTTCCCGCTGAAAACTCGATACCTGCTCGTCATTTCGTCACTACCACACAGGCCATGCTCTCCAGGACCCCTCGCAACCCGGTCGCAAGCTCCTGGATTATTCGATCTCTATGTGACAACGCCAATATCACGCAAGCGAAGCCCGCCGGTACGGGCCGCGGTCAGATCCACCACTTTGGCCGACGCACATCGGGCGTGCAGGACGTCTGCAACGATGTGCGGACGCAGATAGGATTGCGGATGGCACCTGTCAACAAAAACGGTTTTCAGGTTGGGTGTCCCGCGCACGGTCAGCCCCACCCACCAGCACCGGTCGCAGCAAAAAATCATTCACCCGAAATGCTACAAATATGGAACTATTTCCCCCAGTTACCGCTTATTTTTCATCGTACTTGTCTCCATCTTCGCAACCTTAACTTACCGCTTCTTACGCCCAGAAAAATCTACTTTCCCTAGCACATAATTATCGCGGGGTTAAAAGACCGTTTCTGTACTCGGCTTACCGTTCATTATCCTTTTTTCCCCGATGATTCGTGCCAAACTGCCCGCTTGTCCTATTAGCAAACTTAACCAATCCCCGAGATAAAACTCGCTTTTATTTTATAAGTTATCAATATATTTGCAAAAGTCACATTTATTGTTGCCATACACTTCCGTACCACAATGTCCGGTATTCTATCTTGGTAAATCCTCCCAGACAATTTTGATTCTTGCATCTCTCCGGTCATCATGTTCGGCCCTTAGATAACGATTATCAAACGTAAATGCTTACCTGCCATTTAAATACTCGCCCAGTACCCATTTCTATTTTGGTGCATCACATTTCACCTTTATGAAAGTAAGCAATGTGCGCAACGATTACATGTTTACATCCTGCCACTTCTTCCACCATCACTCCAGCGACCTCGCCAGATGTGATGTCCGTTTGGTTTATCACGGAATCCATCCACATCCAGCCGCCCAACTTCGCAACTGTATTCAGCGTTTGTTGGTGCTTTTTCATATTCGGTATTTTATCTTGGTAAATCCTCCCAGACAATTTTGATTCTTGCATCTCTCTGGTCTTTATTTTCGGCCCTTAGATAACGATTATCAAACGTAAATACTTACCTGCCATTTATATACTCGCCCAGTACCCATTTCTATTTTGGTGCATCACATTCCCCCCTCATGAACGTTAACAATGTGCGCAACGATTACATGCTTGCGTCCGGTCACTTCTTTTACCATCACCTAGGCAATCACTCTCTACAAATGAGTCCTTCATTGGGTATTTAACAGACTCAGCCGATATTTGGTCGCTGAACGTTTCAAGGAAAATCTTCGAAAGATGTTGATTGTTCTTTGTCTGCAAATTCATTCCTCTCATCGTCTGATTTCCAATCCAAAGCCGTGCCATACTCCGCGGAGCGCTGTAGCTGGTTCATGTCTCCCTCGGAAACTTCTTTCCCCTCGAAGTGAACAAAACTTTCGTCAATTCTGTTTGATTCTCTTGTTGCATAGCACTTCGTTTTGTACTGTTTCAGGAAGAGTCAGCTACCTTCGACCATCTCGACCCTGACTTGACCGGGTTGGCCACCCGACCTTGAGTTCAAATTTGCCGGGCGCCGCCACAGAGGGTGACTTAAATACTTTCTCCTGTACAATATTGAGTGCACATACCTTAACCAACCTCTTGGAATTCGGACTCTACGTCCGATTGTACCGTTTGATCTTGCGTTACAGCATGCCTCGGGTTATCCGAAATAAACCATTATCATTATCATTATCACTATTTCATCGGTATGAACTTTCTTCACTGAAGCTCCGACTGTTTGTTTTATCACACTAAATCTTCGTCAAAAATCTGAAGTTCACCGTTGTCTCGAGGGTAAGTCGCTCAGCTTGAACTCTGTTGCGACTGCATTCGGTGGTCTCGTCTCTTGTTTCTGATATTTTGTTCTAATTTAGCCGCAGTTGTTGGGTTATTGTTCAATTTAGAGCGTAAATGCCCAGAAGGAACTCTATTGAGATTCGGTTATTGTAAGTTTGATTGTTTTGTTGTACACGGTACCGTAGCTACTTAGAATCGACTTTGTTTTAAGTTTTGCCGAAATCAGTCGCTACGCGTCCCCATACTTTTGATCGGCTGGACTTCACAAAGATGTCATCAGGTGTCAGTTACTCTGAACAACGAAAGCTCAAGAAGTAAAATGCATGTTCGGTCTTTGAAGAGAATAGGCTCTTCAAAATATGTGCTGAACATTCCGCAATTGGGATACCTTGGTTTTGGCGAAATAACGTGTTATTTCCACAAACGATGCAAAATCCCTTATCACCGAGAGCGAATAAAAATTTCGAGCCACGCGGCCACTCGCATGGCCCTTACAGGACTTGCAGCCCAGTTAACGAGATTCAAGGTTCTTGCAGCTCTGAGCCCCAAAACCTCACCGTGCTCCGATTGCGAAGGTATTTTCTCGGTCCTTTCGGGTTCCACTGATTCAATACCAGGGCGTAAAATCGGGTTTACTTCTGGAAAATGCAGGGACTCGCAACACGAACGGGCTAAAAAGCCGGAAAGCAGCAAGAACACACCCTGGGCTAGGCGAGGGGAACATCTTCCGACCCGTTAATCTCGGTAGGGTGAAGAGTACTGTGCACATAATGAGAAACAGAAAATAAGTGAATACACAAATCAGCAAGAGTTACTGGTAGTTGGGATATATGGTAGGAATCACAAAGGGGCATATGTGACGGGAGACTATTAATTTGGGTAACAAAAATGGGTAGGGAACACTGATGGTCAGACCTCAAACTGCCTGATAGCATGTAAGGACATAGCGTTTTATGGTAGCATATTTCATGTGATAACTACTCCCTAGAAGAGATTACCCCGGATACTTCGCCGTGCTCTAGGCTTCTTCTGTTCTAGTCTATGTCCCCTCGTCGATTCCAAGGATGGGTGGCTTAGTCACTGGCATCCCCTTCAGCTTTGTTATTGCCTTAATTAGGTCCCCCCTTGTCCGTCGCCAACCAAGGTAGTAAAGTCCTGAGGCTGCCAATCTTTCTGCGTGAGGTAGATTCCGGAGAACTGGGATGGTTTTTGTTCTAACTTGTGCCGAATTTGGTGACCACTCGTCAGTTGGACGTTCGACTCGCCCAACTTCACTCCTGCTATGAGTCAGAAAATTGTGAACTAATTCCTGCTGTTAGTGTGGCCCGAGAGTGGTTTTGTGGTATGGGCCGTTCTATTTTTCTTTCCGGACAAGGTAATGCTCCTGGTGTGTGATGATATTTTGCGGAACACTGCGGACAGTTTTCTGCCAATGAGGAGAGCGGTATAATGAACAAGTCGAGGGCTTCCAGTAGTCACTCGATTATTGTAGGCGCAGAATACCGGTAATGCATTTGCTGTGCTCCGGATAGGATTTCTTGCTGGTTTTGCAGACGAGACATATGCTACTCCGCGGGAGGCCACCTTCGACTTTTTGCAGAGCGGGCTATGGGGCCACTGGCAATCCAATTTGCGGCAAAAACACTCCGAGGAAGTTTCTCAAAAGGTGGCCTCAATTTGAGAATGAAGGCAGATGTCAACAGTAGGCTTGGAGATGGATGAGAACGCGATAGAAACGATGAGTTTTGAAGTAGGACGGCGAATGCTTACAGGTAAAATTAGTGGACACTTTGGCATGAAACACCAAAAACTGGCCAACCGGGGAAAAGCCAAGGTGAAGACTGTGGGTGTGCATGTAGGATATCGATGAGCGGTTAGGGAATAAAGCCGAGGCTGCTGTTGAGAGCTGCATAGCAAAAACTGAAACAGGGAAAAATGCACCCCACCGGTTATATTTGGGAAACTGAGTGAGTCTGTGTTGATAGTGGGAGGCGGAAGTGGGCGTGAAGGGCGACTACGGGGCGGAGAATGTAACGGCGGCTTACATGCCGCTATAGTACGAACAAAGTGGGCGTGTGCGATCTACTATTGATACTAGCGCCAAGGGCTGGTCATGTGCCGAGCACCAAACCCCCAAATAACTCAGTGAATTGAATGCAGAAGGTGGGATCTGGTTGCATAATTGCGCCTTCTGATCGCAGCAGATGCCCTGCACGCCCGTCGTGCACCGGGTAAAACAGGGGATCTGACAGCGCCCTGCATCACTTAGACTGAAAAGAGCCAACGTCTCTGATTTTGCTAGGGCAATGTAAAGCAACCGATGAGGCCATGTTGTCCAGGGCCAGGTGGTCTGAGTGCGATGGGTCCCGAAGAGCATGGTTAAAGGACCCAACGGCTAGGATAAAGGCGTCTAACGAACTTTCAGTCATGTGCTTGAGCCTGAATGGTGGCGGATGTTGTAAACAGCTACAGAGTTTCATTGATTTGAATGCGCAAGAAAGGGAAAAGGAAGATAGAGGCGAGAAGAGGGATCTCAGTTTAAGAGGATAAAGCTGAGGATCAACGTAAAACAGCAAAAGCAAAGCTAGGAGGCTCCTATGCAGCAGACCTGTGAAACAAGTTAGGAGAGAGTAGAAGAATGAAAGATTACGATCTGCACAGTGCTGCTTAATAGGCCAAAGCCACAAGACCAGGAAACGGAGGTGAGTTAGGGAAAGAAAGCGAAACGGCAAGTTCCCGGCTTCGGCCGTAGACGGATGAAAACGTATTCCCACCTGAAGCTCAGCGCACGATGAAAGAATGATCACAGGATGTAAAGCACCTTATTCTTTGAAAGAAGGGCTACGGTCTCATAAGGTACATAACCATTTTGGGGAAACGGGCTTCGCTAACTAGTGACGACCGGTAAAGGTCTTGAGCTTTATCGCAAAAAGGGATAAAACTGGAGAGAACCCCTAATGCTCACTAAGAAATGGTCGCTGCTTACCTCAGAATAATGCTGCTTTATAGACTGGGACCATTTTTCGTTAGAAGCCCGGAAAAGTAGGCTCAAGACAGAAGTAATAATAATAATAATATAATAATATTGGTATATTTCTCGGCCATGGTCGAGAGACACGCGCTAACGCATGATCATGGTGTAACACGTTACTCAATAAGATGGAATATTCACAAAGTTCTAAGTATGAAAGTCGAGAGTATCAGAGATGGAAAAACATAGACAGCAACAGTTTGAATGGATCATTCTGATAATGGTTTGCGCGGCAGTTTTGAACCAGTTTCGATTCCGGGCTAGGCAGTGGTACGCGGTGGAGATATCGAAGAAATCGTTAACGCAGTGCTAAGGAGGCATTATGAGCAAGAATGATGAAAGCCAAGAAAACCGGAGGCCAACTAAGGTTCTGCATATGGAGTAAATTTCTAACGAGAAGAAGAGGGGGAAAAATCGACGCATGCGAAGAGGATAGCGATCCATGAAGACAATGCAGACCCTGAATGACGGATTTACCGGAGTTCGAAAAAACGGAATGAGCTTTGAATCAAGGGGGCATGAGGCCAATTTCGTGAAAGTGAACTGGTGGATGTGGGAGAAACAGCAGTCCATAAAAAGGTAAGTTTAGATTCAAGGCCAATAACATGTACTATTCAGAAATAAGAAGGCGCAACTGGAAGGTTCTCGAGGAGTGGAGAGTCAATTTCCAGCTGGCTACGGTTCTGAGGAAGGATAACCTGTGGTATCTGATAATAAAGTTGGAAAATCTCCGCATGAACTTCAGCGTTATTATGCTGTTTTACTGACAAATATATGTATGTGTTGATGCATTTGCCTTCAGTGTTATTCAGCGTCATTTCTGGCAATGTACGGCTTCGAATGCGTAAGTTTCGTCTGGCAGGGCACAGTATGTGTCGGTCGATCAGCCGAGTGTGGCTGTATATTAGCGGCGTGCGCGTGAACTGGAATTCGTGTTCGTTGCGTTAGAAAACGCTGAACAGTCTGATAAGCATATAGGGGTATCTCCTGTTGTGTGGTTTGATTTCAGTCTCAGTTGCTATGGTAGGTTCCACTTGAGTCTCTATCCGTGCGAGTCAAAGCGGCATCCTTGGTTAGCCAATTTGGCGACTGAGATGGTGAGAGACAACGAACCTGAAATAAAGGGAGATTGCAGTCTGGACGTGGTTCCAGCTGTGGGTTATGATAATATATGAAGACAATAAACAATGGGTTGGTTAGGTCTATGTGAGTGGGGCATGGGTAAAATAGACTCGCAGTGGATTTGAGCTATACTGCTGCAGGCCGACGAAGTTGCGTACACTGGCTTGGTAACTGTGTATGCATTTAAAAGGATTTGTGATTTTCCCTTGAGCATGGCATCGCTGGGATACTAATAAAAGACCTAGGGCTTCACGGTTAAGAGTGGTTAGTAATGATAACCCTCGATACCGTTTGCTTACGCAGAACGTGGTTGGGCAACGAGGCGATAGGATAGGTTTGAAGTGACAGACTGAGCGAGTAGGACTAACATACTGTTTGCGTGGCGCTACGCTATTACTGTCTCTTTCTGTATAGTGGTTATTCTATACTGAGTAGTTTCTGAGGGGTCAAAGTAGAAGGAACTATTGGGGTGACAGTAGTGATACATTAGAGGTAATTGGTCACTTGTCTTGGAACATTGACGCGAGTTCATCTATGCTCTTCCTCGATAGTGCTATCGTACTGAGATTTAGCTTCAATGTGAGCAAGGAATTCTGATGCGGATATGATTGCATGGTTGCCGTGGTATCTTTTTCGCTGTTATCGTACTGCAAAGCAGGACTTCACCGATGTGAGGACTGGTTTGGGGAACCGTAAGAGGTGGGTCCAAATTTTCGTCAGGGATGCAAACTTTAACGGTCTACATTTGGTGCTCATGGTAGGCGGCACAAGGGCCAGCTTCAGGTAGGGAGGTAGCACGATACACAACTACTGGCATCCAGCACGTGGCTCTCCAAGAGTGATCCACACTTTTTAGACGTTCTTATTATTCTTTCTTTGATGGTTTTATCACAGTCAGGTATCTGGCTGTCAGAGAGAGCAGAGCTGCTTTTGGTGGGCGACCACAGCTAGATATCGAACTGGCGGATTTTGACCATAGTCACGAACGGGTCGAATCCCAGTCAGTCTCGAAGTTACGTGTGCGATGGGGGGTGAGCTGAGATGGGCGGGTTAGATATACGGTGTATTAACAGTAATGCAAACGGCGAGTAATCCTCAGGAGGGAAAATGATTGATTTTCACACAACATGGACCCGGGTAATCAGTCAGTATGATGGTGCATGTGAAATTGGTAAGATTAGATCGCTTTATGAGATCTCTTTCTTGGGCCAGATCAGCGGTGGCCTAGATAATTAGCTAATAGTTTAACATTCGGTACGGTTGGGTAGGCAAGGATTGAGCGCTGAAAGGCTCTCAATCGAGAGATGCTACGCACTGTAGGAGACAGCTTGATCCGTTACTCAAAATGAACCGACGGGAAGAATCAGGGCCGGAAGTCCACGTTGGATAGTGGGACTCGGACGAAGGAGATGTGGTGCTGGAGTGGAAAGCTTTGAATGGAATATTTTTGGAAGCATAGACCTTGTGATAAGTCAAGTCAAAAAAGAAGACTGATTTAAGCCGTGATCTGCAAGTCCACAGAGGCCTGGTGTGTAGAATTGTTCCGCGTCGGACGCAGGTAAGGGGTGGGGATCGGTCAGGAATCATTATAGTAAATATATGCTGGAAGTTCTCAAGGACTACAGCTGGAGAACACCGAAGGCGGGTCGACGTCGAAGGACATTAACCTTACAGTGGTCCGACGTGTGATGGACGAACCGGCAGCCGGCAGCAAATGAGAGTCGGTACTGGCGACTCGAAACGATGCTTGTCTCGAGAAATTAAAGGTAAAGGAATGTTGTTGTATTGTTCAGTGACCAACGTTCAGCCGTGAGGGGGTGGGGGTTTGTTCGTGTTCGACCTGCCAAACAAAAACAAAAAACCAGTGAGGACAAAGCCCAGCTGGGTCCTATCGGGAAACAACATACACCTTATTCGAACACCAAAAAGGTTGTCCGCAGTCAAGTTACTACTTTATATCTCAGGGTCAACTACAGTTCGGTTGATGGTAGCGGGACGTTTACCAGGGGTTAGGTGACCAGGTGGTGGAATGAATTTAACGAGTTGGGAATCGGACATCAGCAGGGAATTTCACCAATCATGAGGTTATACAACTGCTGAGAGAAGATAATCGATCTGATATGTTGCTGAAGGTTGTGGGCAAGTAGCAAGGTCTGTGAGGCCTTGAAATGAGCCGCGCATACCATCCATAAACTCATATATTTCAGTATCTAGAGTGGAAAGTAGTTTACTATTTTATTCTCATTGGCAAAGACAATTGCAGTGCCGTGGCAAAAATTGGACACCTCAGTGATATAAAAGATGAACAATGGTGCAACAAGGAGGTTACGATGGAAAACCCCACCAGTGTCAGGTTTGGCTGAAGACAAGGGGCCATCGGTCACCACTACTTTGAACCTGCAGGAAAGGAGTAGGATATAGTCATGTGAAAAGATCCGTGAGGCCAAAAGATTAGATTTTGACTATCATGTGCTTTCATTAGACATCATCGACGGCAATAGGCATTTCCAAAAGTAGGGTGACCGCGGAGCTGTCAGCGTAAATTGTAGGGGGAAAATGGCAAAAAAGTTGGTTTGGCGAAAGGACTCAGGGCGGGGTTTAGGAAATTCAGATTTCAGCCAGATGTTTTATGCGATAGTCAACTATAAGTATTTCGAATACTCTCCCTTAGATTTTACGGGCTACTGTTACATGTAACCAGCCGGTATTCATCAGGATTGTATTCTGAACCCCTTTTGAAACGAAAGGTGGTCAAAGAGGGCCCTTTTCGAGCCTAATGATCCATGGAGATTATGTGGATATTTGATGGGAATAATGCCATATCGGCACAACCTTAAAGGTAAGGAGCCAGAGCGAGAGCTTCCAAACCTGTTCGGGCGGTGGTTTCGTACTGAAGACTAGTTTTTCAGTGCCAGGAAGAGTTAGGCAAATCAGGGGAATTGAGACTGGCGTGGTGCTTAGAATGGCGGGAGGAGAACCACATGGGCAGAATATAAGCAATGAATTGGGATATTATTTGAGGATTCACAAAGCGAATCCTGGGTAATACCGGCGGATGAGCCGCGAATAGTACCCCTGGGAGAAGCTAGAAAGGAGATGTTGGAATTTTTACTTCGTCTAGCGTGGATTTGACGTTAAATGTAGTCTACTAAAAGTTTCCTTCCACAAATCTTGGGTTTACCTTTATCCCACTCTGACTGAATAGAACACGTAATCTCGAATACTTTCTTCGCTGTTAGTGAGGGTAGTGAGCAGGATAAACAAGACGAAGGCTTTCTCCTCTGAGTGAATTCTTCGCTGTTTCTCTAAATTGCCTGAAAAACGTCACAGTCTAAAGTAGAGCCAATAATAAAGGAATCTAGCAGTCTGGCTACTCAGCTGAAGGCCGTTTGAGGCACGCGGATAGAAAATATTGCTGTTTGATGTTCGACAGATTTTCCGAGATTGAATAATTTGCTCCTTCTAACCCAAAAAAACAAGCCTCAAGGCCGAACTACCTACCATTGTCTGATGCCCTATCTTTCAGCTCACTGGCAATACAAGGCGCAAGGTTCAGCAAAAACCGATATTCCGAACCATCTTCCGTTGCCTAGTGGTTTATCTTCCAGCCGATAGGCCACATTAGGAGCGAGATGTTCTCAGGATTTTATCCAAAACTCTCTCTCTTTTCGGCTGCTTTGTTATCCGGTGGGCTACCCTCCTGCCCAAAGATGACAAACGGGTAATAATATAATCACAAGACCCTAAAATCTTGGGCTTCAAACCTGTATCCTTGATTTATTTCTAGACTCCAGGATTACCTGAGGAACTGCTGACCTAATCCACGGGCTTGATCATTCCGATCCGACAGAATTCTCAAAATTTGTAAATAGGACTTCTTCCAATAAGTGAAACGCCTCCTTTTACCATGACCAGTCTGGCCTGTTGTAGTAGCCCCTTGGTCACCAGTTCGCCCCTCGCGGCCTCAGTCTTCATCTGGTTGTCATTAGGTCTTCGCTTTCCGTAGCATGGCCTTGGTTGCTTCAATATTCAGTTGAGCGCCCTCTAGTTGTGGTCTGACATCGCAAAATTTGTTGTTATACATGGCGAGAAAAAACCATTCAGGAGAGGACTTATCCTTCGGGGCATTTTGGTAGTCTCGGCTTGCCGGTCACCTATGGAGAAGTTTTCAGTCATTTTTCTAATAACTGGCGAAACAATAAATGAAATTACAAGGATAGGGCCAAAGAATAAACAACGGCAAAGAGGTTTCACAAAAAAGATCACCGACATCAACAAAATTGTTATTCGGGGAAAGTTTATCCCGCAATATGGTAAACAGGGTTCACAGGAAGCAACTCAGAAAAATTTATGGAGCTGGCCTAATACTACCACGGCAGATTGTATTTCCCAACTTGATGGTGCAGAAACAAGATAACTGCTCGTGATATTCTGAATCCCGGAATCAAGTCAACTCGAGGAGCAAAAATTGACTGGGCGATAATCAACAAACAGCTCGTTATTTCAGTGCGGTATCCAGACGCCTAATGTATAGGCTTAAAATATAGAGCAAACTCCCATTTGATCGTTGTTTTTATGGAGCTAACTCAGGTATCAAACCGCACGATGAATGATATTCGAGCTCAGTGCAGCTGTAGAATTCCAATCGCAAGCCAAATGTGCGTGCTTATCTGAGCAAACAGAAGTTGCAATAGCTGAGTCCGTCTAAATGAGAAAAACGAATGAATAATTGAAGCAAACTGAAAAGCAAAGTAAAGACTAGAAACTGCTTTAAATTTTGGTTGTGTTTTTGTTAGATTTCATTTCAGGAAATGCAAAGGTAATGCTGCGGCATTCCTGTTGCCGTAGCGCCAAACACTGACTTCTAAACCTCTACTATCAAGAAGACTTTATGAAATCTTTCACAAAGACGGAAATTTAACGTCATAAGTTGCCCAAGAGTTCATATAAAGTTTCCATTACCGTAGGCTAGAAAATGTTTTAATCCAAAGTTCCAAGATAAGGAACGAATAGAGCTATTTATCAGCTGGTTATTTACACAAAGATAATCTTTAGTCACGAGCTCATGCACGGGAACTCATCGATTCTCGAGTCCTTAAGAACTGAGCGGTGCTTTAAAGGTATTTATTTCCTTCGGGACCAGCTAAAGCGGATCAGTTACCAACGGGAGATCTAAACTACTTGGGTTTTGCTGGTCAGTTCATCGGAAGAGCCTAGGACAATCTACTGTACCGTTGCTTAAGGCGAAGGATTCGCAAGAACTATCAATACCTTTGGATTAAAAGAAGCACTGTAAGACTCGGCAACTGGTACGAGAGAACCCGGGTGGGTTTATGCTAATTGAGCATTCTGGTTCGTATGTTTTCAGTATCATTCTCGGGAGTCACCCGAGCTCTGTTGAATCTGTTCCGCAGAATCATGTTCTTACTTTGCATTTTCCGTTTTTCTTCGTCATACGAACCGGGTTGGGTCTTCTAGATTTTCGCTTTTTCACGCGCTAATGCGTGACCCACTTGTGCGCGATAATTCTTTCGTTCACCTCTCATTTATGAACCGCAGACTGCTGTCTTGTTAAACGAATGCAGCCGCGGCTGTCTTTTCATCAAGTGGCATGTTGTTAACTGAAAATTTACTGATTTTGTTGCAGAAGGGGCACCACATGTTTTGGTCTTTGGAAACTTTACCGGCTAAATAACTTATCATCCGATATTTACACAAATTACTTTGGTACTGCTCCACCAGGCAGTTTTTGTTTCCATTGCACTGGAAGCATGGTATCAGGAGTAACTCCAGTGCTTGGTCTGGATCGGGGATGGTAATCGTCGGACAGTCCAATTCTGTGAGAGGAATTGATAAACTTACTTTGAAGTTTTTCTTGTTTAGTTCGTATACCAATTCTACTAAACCAACAAAATATTTTGCTGGTCAGTAGTATACAGCTCGTATTGTCAAAAAAGAAAGGACAACAGGAGGGCACAAAACCGTGAAACAGACATATCGTAGAGGAAAAAAATGTGCAAATTAAACAGTGAAGGAATTCAGTGTGGCCTTTGCTAGAACTGGCATCGTAGTACCTGCAGAAAACCTCAAATACGGCCTCCGTTGTGTTACCGGCATTCGTACCTGAAGTAGTCTAGTGTGGAAAGCTAAGCTGCAATAGCTCAACGCAGGTCAGGACCGTAAAAGGTAGTTAGGTAAGCGGTAAGATGCAAGAGAGAGCCTCAGGAGGAGCCTATGATATAATATGTTGCTACTGGGAACGACGATGCTGAGATAGTAGGTGCCCAACTGGAAACGTAATGCCACCTGATTTGGAAACTCTTAAGAAATCAGGGCCAGTGTAGCCAATGGTGATTCACCAGCCCAGCGACACCTGCATCCAGGTGACCCGTATGAGCCCATATGAAATCCTTACCATGGAGTGCTGAAGGGTGTCCATCCACCAGTCATTTAACCCGAGGTTCAGCGGCCGCCAGCAAAGCCCTCTACTGAGTTTCCCGGATACAAATCGTGATAAATGGGGCGGTGGTCTGGTCCTGGACCACAAGGTTTTGGGGAAGGTACGGTGGCTTTTCTCAGGGAACATTGCGGAACTAAAGGGCTCACACTCTTTGGATGAGCTGAAAGCTCTGGGGCCGGTCCTATTTAGGCAGAAGAGAGCTGGAAATGACAATTATAAATCTGAAAAGCAAGAACGAGTTAGCAAAAGCGACTGTTCTTCTGTTTACACAGAATAAAAGTCCAGCCGTAAAACCAAAACTCATGGAAATAATAGGCTAGATTGCTTGGAAAAATCTTCGCAAATTTTCCTTTGCACAAAGCAGCAAACTCACGGAAAATACTCCTGAAGGAGATAGTTTTGCGTGAAGGTTGCTCAGTGTAACGCTGGCTTGGACAAGGCAAAACAGTTACCATTCCGTAACCTTCCTCCATTCCTGAAATCTTTCATTGCTACGCATTTTTCTTTTTCATCCAGTGCTTCTTTTGTACGTCACGTTTTGCATCCAGCTATAATTATTTTTTCCGCTCGTTTTATACAACCTGAATCTACACAATTCCCTTTTGTTCAGTTGACTTTCATGGGTAGGAGCTTTTCGGCTTGCCTGAAGCTAGTTTACGACCACAATGCCCTCTAGCTTTCAGCCTGTTTACAACTGAGCAACTGATTATGCCGAAGTGGCAAACGTCACATCCAGGATGCCATAAAGCACTTAAGCAGCTACAAAAAAGTGCAGCTCACTAGCCACCATTTTCCTCGAAATGGCCCGGAGACACTTGTCTTTATTTAGATAAGTCCATTGAATACCTTCTTCGGGGGTAGCAGGTTGCTGGTGGTTCTCTAGGGGGCCATCGAAGATGAAACAGCGCCTGATTTAAGGGCCTTCCACCTCACGGAAACTGACTGGACATTTTAGAAAGCTCCGCGGAGTTCATCGTGTAAACCTCTTTTTTAATCCTTTCTACACAAATGGAGCCAATTAAATTGTTGACACAAAAATGTTGGGGGGCTCAATCAGCTTACTGGTAGAATGCAGATCACATCTTGCACCCCTGATCCGCCCCAAATATAGGGCTGAAAAATACCATTTGGTGTCTTCCACCTATAAACACTGAAAGGAGCCCGTGAAGTTACCGTCAAGTATAGAATATACTGCGTTCTAGCTTCCGCCTTACATCCCCACAAAGGCGAACCGAAGCCCACGCTTGATACGTTATTCGAGTAGATTCGGATTCCCATGTATTCACGTATCACTTTCTCGCTGTTGCACTATTTCAACATGGATTAAGACGCCTAAGTTTAAGCACAAAGCACAGTCTCAGCAGCACTTATGGTGATACCACGCAGAGGAAAACAGTATTAAACAAGGCTCGAGGCGCCGAATCACTACTCTAATCGGCCAGATATCCACTACACTATCATGATGACCCCAGTCCTGGCCAAAAATCCTAAAGCTCCAGAAAAAACAAAGGCCGACGTACTGTCTGCTGCGCTTAGCCCATATATGCAACTTTTTGGGGGAAAAAATGCGCCGTCATATAGGGGAGGCGTCGGGCTCGAACCGCGAAAGGCGACAAAAATGTGGGGTGTCACTCTAGACTACCAAAACAAGAAACGGTTCGAAAGAGTTCGGGCGAACACTGAGGGAGTCTGAGGCTTGCACTGCAAAGACCAACAAAAGAGGTGCAGGAAAACCGTCTTCTTGTCATCATGCAGCGTGTCACAACATATTCCCTACCACCGCCGAAAATATAACAGGTTCTTAACCCATTTTGGGCTCAAACCGAATGTGTAGTAGAGAAAGGTAGGTGTCTAATGGTAGGTGGAGTCCTAGCATAGTGGAAAACCTTTAAGCTAGCCTAGTCTAGCAGTTTCACATTCTCTGAAGCTGCCACTGCTACCTGCGATCATCTTCAAAACGGTTGTGCTCCTTCTTTCTTCCCACTTTCCCCCTTCGCTCGTATTCTCTTACGTATCCAAGTAGCCCCTTTAAGTGCACCGGGGAACCAGAAAGTTTCCAGTGTCAACAAACCAGCACCACAATGACAGCTTAGATCAAGAACCAACATAAGTAAGCATCAAGGTCTCATCCTTGAGGAGGGCCCTTGGATGGGTTCCAAGCTTCAGTAATCCTTGACCTGACCTAACCTAGAAATGTTAGTAGAGCAGTCGCTTCGACTTTCGGGGGCCCCACCGGCAACATGACACAGACCAACAGCCTTTACAATTTTATCCTTATTTTGAACATGTTGAGAACTATCCTGGCCACAGTAACTGGGGCTTGGCCATCGAGAGTTTAGATGCCTACACGGGTACCTCGTCGGGGTTTAACAGCAAGAATATTTCCCTGGGGTTTAGTGTGGAAGACTGAGAGGGTAAAGTGAAGATCACTCCCGGAAAAAGCGGTGACTCACGACCAAATTTGACCACGGCGCAGGGCTGACGGACAAAATCCTGCGATTGTAGGATCCCGCATTTCGCTTTTCACCATTTTCTTGAACTGAAACTGCTAGGACCACAAAACTGACCACCGTCGCCGTCGTAGAGAACTTCAAAAGCAACATTTCGAGAGCGCGAGGCGTAAGTAATCGTCGGGTTTATTGGAGCAAAGTTCAAGTCCACCGAGTACGAACCATCTCGTAATACTGAACAGAAGAGAAAGCCAAGATGCACTTGGAATGATTCTGGTCATGGATGAAGAAAAGCGCGAAAAGTTGTAGTTTCCGCTAGCCATCGACACCAAACAGGCAATTATGAAAGATTTGCTCTCGCCAAGTCCAAACTTTAAAAACTGCAACCGTGTTTAATTCGTCAAGGACACCACACCCATTTATATCTGCTATCATCTCAAATGCTACCTAATGAGTAAACAGTAATTTACCGCTTCGGGCATTGGTGGTCTTGGTTCAGCGGCCAGTACATCCCCCGTTTTTCTTCACTGGTTCCCGACCATTCACGGAGCATCGTTCGTTTTTTGGCTGTAGTTACTGATCACATCCGTGGGCATTCCGTCTCGTTATCTCCGCTCGTCAATCTTCTGCTACTTTTGTGAGGGTGTACCCCAGCGGATAGCTATTATGTGGGCAAGTAGCTGAATTCTGATGTTCTTGCTGGGCCTCTGCTTGATAACTTCTGGCTTACGCCTACTGAAGGCGGAGTTTTATTGTCATTGGTACTTGTGCTCCGAAACTAGTACTATTACAACTAATACAGTAAGCGCCTCGACCCGAACTACGAGCACTGAGGGAGTAAGACCATCGATCGAAAGGAAACACAATTCGAAATTTTGCTCGGCGCAATCAATATGTGCAATATTTCGGGCGCGTAGCAAGACACGGAGAAGTACCACCAACAGTCATCTTATCCGCCACAGCTTGAATGCAGTTCCGGTCTTCTATAACTCAGCTGTTCCTCGTGAAGCAGTCTTTTGGATCTGACTTGTACTGTTTCATTGTTATCCAATAAACTGAGATAGTTTGCCTCTGTAATAAGCCCCGAAACTTTGGAAATGAGTGGCTTCAAAAATAAGCATGTTAGAAGCCGTTCAGTCTTGGTGATTACGACGCACGCAACCGTCGTTTGAATCAAGGGCCCTTCAAAACCTTTTGATCATTTGAATAAAAAAAAATTGCCACGGGCAGATCTCAGTTCATTTTTACGATGATAAATGACCACAGCGGATTCCAAGCTGAGTAAGTTTGTTTGCAATGCCCTGCTCCTAAGCACCTTGGCTGGGCTCTCTCCGGTAGTCAGATAGGTGGAGCCACGGCACTGCTGCATAAAACTTTCAACACCGCAGTCGAGTTCATCAAATGTACTGGCTATCAAAGACGCCATCGCACTGCTCAAGTGGTGAACAAAGTTTTTACCTACACTGTTGTATCGTGGGTTTCGGGGTTATTAGAAGGCACACTACCTTGGCTCGTTATATCACTTTCGTCGAGGAGGTCAACGAAGGAAGACCGTGGAGTGCCAACTGCGTGTATTCTCATGGGGCCTGTGTACACAGACCACAAGCTGGAGTGCGCTGAGGAAAGGTGTTGGAAGCAACTCTTGTGGTTGCTGCGTGCGCTAAAAGTACTGTCAGACAAGTGATGGACAGGGTGTGATCGGCTGCTCAATACAGGGGCCCTTTCCTAGAAGACCGCCCGCAAGAAAGCCTTCGATTTAGGAGTCTGGCAAGCTAACGAGTATGTTGCATGTGATGACGCCTGTAAAATAAATAAATGTTGCAGTTCCTTGTGACTTTGGTACAGTTTGTGGGTTCAGACCGCAGCCCCAAAGTCCTCGGATCCGCTGGTATTGCCTGTAGATAGCATCCGGTCACCTGAAGGGCAGAACAAACATGACAACGAAGGAAACGCGTAAGGTTACTCCGGAGTGAACGAATTACTTCAAAATTAAGAATAAACAGCTGATTGAAACCATTCTATGTCAGTTAAAAAAGAACTGATGACATGATTCCCGCAATAAGGGAAATAGAAGAAAGCAAAAGAGCTGATAAACAGTTGCATGCTGCAGAATGTGTTGGTTTGTCCTAAAAGCGAGACACTAGGGAAAGCCGCCGAAGCTGGCTACCCATCCAGAAAACCTTCGCAGGCTCAACTCGGGAGGCAGGATTTCCCGGTGCTTACAACGAAGTTGTCAGTAGAGTCTTCTCGCCGCTCACCCCAATGAATGACCAAGCAGAGTTAGATTTGATAAGGGGTGTTGTTGTCGGTCTTTCCGGCAATGCATGTATCCTGTTTATGGGTAACTTAGAGCAGTCGGGTTTCTGTGGTTGGCCGGCAGGTATTTTGAATGCGGTATGAAGTCCCTCCGAAGCTGCGGGGTTTTATTGATGGTGTCCGGTGATGGATGATTAGGACGTTAACAAAGTTGCTTAGCGACAAAAAATAAAACCATGAACGGCCTCATTGTGTGAGGCAAGCCTCGAAGCAGCAGTCACTACAATAGGTAAAAAATCCTTTTTTACTTGTGTAATTTTTTCCGTGGGATCCGTTGTACCCTTCCAGCGAAACGAGCGGGTTTCTCTGTCACCCGTCCGCGGCTGGAAGTCAAAAGAGCGGAGCTCTGTGTTGAGGGCAGCTTCAAGGCTGCTAGGCAACTGGGTTGCCGGCTTTCATACGGTCGGCTCATGGGACACCGAAAACGTGGGTGCTGGCCCTGGAGAATTCAGTTGGACGACCTCAGACGGAATTGATCCGGATGAAAAAGTAGGTTCAAGTCGGTTTACGGTAAACTCGTCCTTTCTGCCGTTGTGGTCAATGAAGAACGTTTTCTTCAAGCGGCGCTTGACACTGCAGAGGCCAAGGTGGGCGGGCTGTAGAGGACAGCTTGCCCCTGCCTTGAAAGAAAAGTGCGTAGTCTTGGAGGCGTAGGTGTACGTAAACCGTCGTGTTTTGCTCGCAAGCCTCTAGCGGGTATAACTTACGTATCTGGTGCCGTAACCCGGCAGGGTAATCAGCGTAGTGAACAGTGGAGATGGACTTTGGAGATGCCATGTCACCGGGGAGTCGCAGCGCAAAACTGAATGTGGATTCAGCTGATGCGGTTTGTAGATCGGCCTTAAGAGCGTGGCGGCAACCTGGAAGTACAAGCGGTAGTGATTTCTGCCAGTCTGGATTTCCGTGAGCAGCCGAGGCTGCCTTGATTTGCCGCTGAAAACGTTCTGCCATTCCATTTGCTGTCTGGTGGTGGGCAGTGTTGTGAACGCTATGGGTGCCTTGAAGTTGTCAAAGACTTATGAGGGCTCCCTCAAAAAGCGAGCCGTGATCTGTGGCCGCCACGATTAGACAACAAAATGCTGCCACTCAGTGTTTCGAGAGAGCTTGGGCGAATATCTCAGTGGCTGCGTTGTGCTAAGGTATATCTAACGGCCATCTGGTAAAACGATCTACACAATAAAGTGGATATGTGCCACCCTTTGACGGGGGCAGCGGTCATAATAGACACATGAACTTGTTAGAAACTTGAGTCGGCGGGTGAAACTTTTGATAATGGGCTTTTTGTGTGCCTGTGATCTTTCGACTGTTGACATTGGATGAATGTATGAGCTCATGCAGTTACACCACGGTTCATGTTGTGCCAAACACAGTGGTCTTCGACTAGTTTGGTGAAAGAATTTATACCCGGGTGGGACAAACTGTGTAAGGTTTCCTAAACCTGTCGACTAAGGTCTGGCGGCACTACTTGCCTCGGGTGGCCTTTGGACATATCACACAGTATGTTAGCTTCAGGTGAAGGAATGGCAACCGATTAAAGCAGCAGCAATGAAGTGCTAAGGAACTGCTTTGCCTCAGGATAGTGTGCTTGGGCGGATGAGATGGCTTCACTCTAGATCGGGCCAGGGGTGCTTGGCCCCAGGTTGTGAATGGGAGATAGCCTCAGCTACAAGATTATGGGCACTTGAGATATGACTTAAATCACTCGTTGACTGAGTAATGTAATCCGGATATCTAGACTATCTGGGAAGGTATTTGTCCGTGAAGGCGCGCCATGCATCTTATTGAGACGCAAGTGGGGAAAAAGCACAAAGTACAGCACCAATGAACAAAAGCGGTAATGAACCACGCAGGCATTGTTCATGCATTGAAGAACGCGGAGAGGTCTGTTTGAAAGAGAACGTCGACTGAAGCCGTATTTCTGAGGGAGTACTTGGATTAGGTCTTGTTTAACTCAGGGAATCCCATCACTGATGGTATTTCAGTGAACGATATGGGGTAGAGATCATTAGTAGAGGAGCCAAACTGCGGGTTCAGGGAGAAAACGGTGAGCATCAAACAAAAACTCAAACAGGCCACCCAAGAAACGAGGACCACATTTGTCTGAGTGGATGGATACATAAAATTTTGGACGTATGTTGAGGAATAAAAGCAGGCGGTCAGCTTGCACATCTTTGTCGGGAGCGTACATAAACATCTAGGTCGAAAACCACAACTTACTCTGTTTTTAAAAATAGCAGGGGAAGCACTAACACCGGAAGGCGGAATATTGTCCCGGTACAAAACAAACTGAGTGTCGCTGGTGGTGAACTCGCGGGATTGCTGACCAAGTAGAATCTGCAAAAATGTACATTGTACCTTGATTCAGAAGACTACTTTGGACCATGAAACTAATGGAGTACATTCTGACGTTTAGGAGCAGCACAATAAGACTTTTTCAGCAACTTGTTCGAGTAAAAGCTGTAATTACCACTGACACTGGGGGTTTCTACCTCGTTTTGCGGGGGTAACAATCCGCATGGCCCGTGTTGAAGGACTCAGCGGTGTCAGTGCTGTAAGTCAATTCTAGTAAGTCGAGCAAGGAGTAGCCAATTCAAACTGATCCTTAGGCCGGAACAAGATTGATTCGTGGTTTCTATGGTACTAAACTGAAATTCACCAAGGGTACAAATATATGCAAACCTCAAGCATGCTGCCAAATAGACTCCACAGTAAAACCCAAAGCTTCATGACCATGTGGCCCGAGCACGACAATCAGAATCGGTTTAGGGCCAAATTCAAATATCCCACATAAATAAGCAAAAGTGCAAGTGAGTGGTGTACAGCTAGCTTTTCAAAGTAGTGTCAAATACAGTCTACTTCACAAAGCACGTAGAACATTTGAAAGGATTTTCGGTATTTGTTCCTTACGAGTTCTCGTTTACGAATCAAATTGTTGGGTAACTTTTTAACAGGCTGACTAATTCTTAGTCGGATAATGCCGCTTTCATGACGATAGGGGGTCTGGTAAACTCAGATTACACTGATATCATTTCCATGCTAACGAAAGCTTCAAAACCGTCAAGAAATCAGTGCCAAATACAGGACTACTGAGAACCAGAAGAAAGATTCAGTGAAGCAAACAAATGCTGCGGTTCAAGCTAATGTCAGACAATTCAAGGTCAATTGAAGGAAAAGGACACTTGTAAACATTTCACTGTTCCGTGGTAGCAAATAATTCACATGAACAGTTGGTTAGTGAAGCATTTGACAGGAATGAATGTGAGTCGGTGCTGTGCGGGAGGGCTAACTTACTACCACTTCTTATGTCCATAATGAATGAATAAAGAAAAGCGTGATTAAGAAGCAACAAACGGCTGGTGGAATTTTTCGGAAATAACAGCAAATATAGCAACAGATTGGAAATCTGAAAGTGAACAGAAATGTGTGGATAGACTTCCAGCAAAGCGTACCTTTTTACTTCAGCTTACGGACTAAACGTGACCTACATTACCACATACGTAACACTTCGCATCAAGAAACCGGCGGGCCATTCAAGACGTTTTCAACTACCGGAGTTGTAGGCTTTTCATTTCTTGCTTGTTTCAACCGGCCAGGGTTATTAACTTTGGCCGGACTGATTGCTGAAGTTACTGTATCTCACCCATTCCGGTGGAGGGTCAGAAGAGGATTTGGGATAGTTCGTGCTGAACAAACCAGAGTCTCGTTATTAACAGTGCCACACAGGTCTTGATATTTTTCACAGTGATGTTTGCCGGATTAAAAGGCACATTTGTGGAGCAAATTAAGCATTTGTTTCAACTCCGGACAGCTAACATCGGCAATCATTCTGTCCGATATTCGCACATCGTGCTGACCACCAAAATTGCATTTCGTAGCCTGTGTCTGCAACTGCAGTAAAAAGTCCCGTATAGACTGGCTAAAACCTCGCATCAATAAGCAAAATTTTGCCCGTCGAGGGCTCTAAAATTTGCTCGCTGGAAATGCTTCAGTAGCAACCCCTTCAAAGGACTGTATGGAGGGATTATCATAAAAAGTGAAAAAACTGGATTCTTCGAGAGGGAACACGCACCATTTCCAATGACTGCCAAGAAAGGCAAAGTCTTCGCGGAATCCAGAATGTAGGGAACAGCTCCGAATTCCTAAGCTCGTCATGCAGTCCTCAACCTCGTGTGCACTGCACTGGACAATCAGTCTCCAAACTGCAGGCATTCACGGTGGGGACTGACTTCGACGCCAAATACTGTAGTTGTTACGTGCCCTCGAGAAATAGCGCCATTGCAACGAACAAAGTAAATGCCCCTGCCCGAACTACGAGCACCAAGGGAATGAGAACACCGGTCAAACGGGAAGGTTATTCGAAGTTACATTCAGCACAATCTTCATGTGCACTCTTCTGAGCATGCACTTAAACACAGTAGAATGTCCTTAACGGTCATCTGAATTTTCCGACTCCTGTGAATAGCGACTTTATTATGGTAGACAGGTCGTGGTTTTTGTTTAATTGTATCCTTGTGGCCTCTCAGCACGCGTTCGTGATTCAGCAAGTAAATATTCAGCGACGGTAACCTATCTTCTTGTATCACTCCTTGAGCCGGGAATAATTCTTGAGAAAGTTCTCCAAACGCTATTCAGGTGATGATAATGATAATGGTTTATTTCCGATAACCCTGAGGCATCATGTAACGCAAGATCAAACGGTACAATTGGACGTAGAGTCCGAATTCCAAGAGGATGATTCAGGTATGTGTACTCGATATTGTAAAGGAGAAAGTATTTAAGTTGCTCTTTATGGCAGCGCCCGGCAAATTTGAACTCAAGGTCGGGTGACAAACCAGGCCAAGTCAGGGTGGAGCTGGTCGGAGTTAGTAGACCCCAACTGGAATATTACAAAAAGGGGGACTGTGCAGCTAGAAAATCAACCAGAATTGACGGACGTTTTGTTCGCCTTGAGGAAAAAGGAAGTTTCCAAGAGAGACATGAACCAGCTATAGCGCTCCGCGTATTATGGTACGGCTTTGGATTGGAAATCAGAGGATGAAAAGAATGAATTTGCGGACCAAGAACGAGAAAAATCTTTCGAAGGTTACCCTTGTAACGTTCAGCGACCAACCATCGGCTGGGTCAGTTCAATACCCAATGAAAGACTCGTTTATAGAGAGGGTTTGCCTAGGTGATGGTAATAGAAGTGGCCGGACGTAAACATGTAATATTTGCGCACATTTTTTCATTTCAGAAGTTGGAGTTTGAAGCACGAAAATGGAAATGGGAACTGGACGATAAATCAATTTTTGATGCGTAGCCATGATAGTCGCAAATACACGGTTTGCGAAGATGATTATTTGAATGACGAGCATTTACGTACGATTATCGTCACCTAGGGGCTGAAAATGACGACCGGAGGGATGCGAGGATCAGAATTGCCTAAGAGGATTTACCAAGATAGAATACCGGATATGGAAAAGCACCAAACAACCGATGAATACAGTTGCGAATTTGGGCGGCTGGATGTGGGTGGAGTCCGTGATAAACCAAATGGACAGCATATCTGGCGAGGTTGCTGGTGTGATGGCGGAAGAAGTGGCCGGATGTGAACCTGTATTCGTTGCGCACATTTTTTACTTTCAGAATGGTGGAACGTTGTTTTGTGTCCCGAACTTGCCAGGACTCATGTTCTCACTATGTTTTCTGAACTGAGCTGGATAAGGGCTTTCTTCGAGGGAGCTGGACCCTTGGTTCCCTGGCTTGGCAATTCCACTCGGCTGGCACATAACCCTGATCGCCTCGTTGACCACCCACAGATATCTTACTGGCAGTCTTGAATTGCTCTTTACGACCGCCTCCAAGGCCCTGACCTGTGCCTTCCCTGCCACTGATTACGGGTTGTTCGGATTCAAGTAACGGGGGCCTGTGGATCTTCTTACTAATAAGCGTGTGCACTCGCTGACTTTCAACACTGGGTCTAAGACTAATGTCTGTTTGTATACAGCTTGTAGGTTCTTCTTAACATGTGCTGATTTGGGGGACCCCAGAATCTTCACACAGTTTAGGCGCACAAAACGTGGTGACCCGAGGACCCTCGGTAAATGTTCTATGAAAGTTGGGAACAAAGCCTTTTTTTGAAGAGTCGCCATTCGAGCTATGCTTGGCCAAAATAGGGAGTCTGGGAAGTCTAAAAATATTTCAGCCGCGTATTATACGCTTTTGCATTATGACAGTAAAATATGTGCCCTATATGCTAACCCCCGGTGTGGCCCATGACAAACCAAATTAGGAGCCAACATCCACTATAGTTAGCTTATGCAAGCAGAGTCAGCCAAATCACAACCGGGTTCAAAGACGAGGGATTTTTCATAATCAAATTATCAGGCATACCTTAAAAGGTCTGGAGTTTTCTAATGATAAACTTCGTTACGTATAAATAAGACAGAAGATTTCAAACACACTATTTACCCAGTTTCCCCCAGTGGCCCCTGGGTAGCTCCCTTGGTTCCTATCACCGTCGAGACTAGGTTCCCTCGTGCTTGAAGTTGAAGCCGTGGAAGCGCAGGTAGGGGTGCAACCAGGTCATTTACCCTATGTCCACCATTAGGCTTCCTGATTTAGTTGCAGCGAAAGGTTAGGTTTTCTGCTGTCAACCGCTCCCCAAAAGTCGCGTATAACCCAAGTCATTTTTTCACCCCGACACCTTCACCTGGTAGCCTCGTTAAAAAGCTTGGAACCTTCACTTTTCAGGGCCACAATAATCGCCTGCGGTCAAGCTTTTCAGAGGCAGGCACCTCGCTAAGTAACTTTGGAATAATTCTTACCCACTTTCTGAACTACAGATAAAAGATCAACGGGCTGTTATCTCGGCGTTTCATCCTCTTCTCCTTCCATGATGGGAACGAATTTCGCTTTTTTTCTTCCCACAGACAAGCTCACTACATCCAAAGGTCTGCCAAAATAGTTTGCCAGGGGCCTGGAGGGGTCTTCGGCCGCCGGCCTTAAGCTCGCGAGGAGTACGCTGTCTGGCCTCGACGCCCTCTTCATCAAGCGTTTCCAGGGCCAAAACTGTCTCTAATGATTTCGACACCCACTCCCTTTTGGTAGATATAGACCACTATGGGGCCGGCGGCCGTCCGCCGTCGTCCAACCTATAAGTCACTTAGAAGAAATATTTAAGTACCTCCGTCTTCTGCATGCCGTTTTAGGCCCCTTGACACTTTTTATCCCTAATCTACACTCCGAGACATGTGTGGCTGCTCTATTCTGGAAGTAGCTGAGAGACACTTTTGAGTCCATCCACACCACCGTGGCTATACCCCACCGATATGCCACATCCCGATCCTGAGCTAATTGTACTTTATTAATGCCACAATCAAGAGCCCGGTCGTGCGCTCCAGTCGTTAGATATTCTCACGCTTGGTTCCGCCAACTCAGAGCTCGATTCATACAATTTTTCCACCAGGATAGCGAGTTTATATTTCAAACGTTTACTTGAAACCACTACAATAATCAACCGTGGTAATTCGTTTTCGATGTCTTCCCACTCATCCTCCAGAGAGCCAGCCGAGTCCCAGGAAAGCGAATTTGTCATCTTCAGCACAGCCCTTTAAACAAACCCCTGAGAAACGTCCGTCATCCAACCGGCCCTTTTGCTGTCGTCGGACAATCAGAACTTGATGATCCTCCGATAACCCTTCCCAGATAGGCCTTGATAGTTGTCACTATTCACGGAAAAGTTTAAAATCAATGGGTTCAGTAGACTTGGCCTCTGACCCTCACTCTATCTGGCGTGGCAAATGTGCTGTATGGGCGTTGCCTTCTCTCTGCAATCAAACCATCACTCACCAGATGATCCCGCTGCCTCCCGGGTCCAGTGAAAATCTACTTGGGGAGCACCGAAGTCCTAGATGCTAAGGCTGTTGAAGAGCAGTAAGAAATATCCTTTTTGGAAAACGTTTGTTTCGAATATATCCGTCGCCAGTAATGTTTACTATCTTACCACCATCTGTGTTCTTCGCTGATCCACTAACAAAGCCCATGCCGCGGTTGACCACCAGAGCTTTCTGTTATGTTTCGCTGAGCGAGAGGTCGGTAGCCTCACTGTTCTTCTTCGAATCACGGCTCCTCTGGAGGGCTGCTTCGGCCAATTGGAGGATTATCATTTGCGGTTTGCCCAAGAACGAGAATGATCGAGTGGGCTTAGTGAACCAGTTAGGTATTTATTACCAATTATTTTGGATGCCCCTTAGTTCGAAACCCAAAAGATTTTTTGGTCTTTGTTTCATCTACTTTTTGTTTTTGCGAATTGGTTTTATTGGGCTCGCGACATGATGAATTGTGTTTATGTGCCCGTAGGCCACCGAGATCGGTAAGCCATGACAACATTCTACTAACGGATGACATTATGAATCCCTGTGTGCCTGCAGCCGGTTACGTGATCCTGACATTCGAAGTGACATTCCATTCCGTCTTTCTAAACTCGAACATTTCAGACCCACCACTGACTCTTTTTCTTCAGTTTCGTTTATCTATGGTCCGTCTGGACAGTCTTTCATTTTCCCCTGTCGTTTACGATGAATCAGTCTAGTGAAGGTAGTCTTGGTGCGAATGTAGCTGCCTCACAAATACCAAACTCTTTAAAACGCGATCGCCAGCCCAGATCCTAGGTGAGCCCTGTTTGCAAATATGCACCCGTTTTAAGGTTTACTTGGCAATGACGACCTCTCCACGGGGGCATCCGGTTCAGGTACCAGGCCTTCATCTAGCCACAGGCAAACTCCTTTTTCAAATCGTTCTTTCCAGTCTCATAAGGTGGTTTATAGTTAGGACGGTTGTACTTCAAAGAACCTTCTCACATCTGGGCCCGATCCAACTAGTGCGGCATAATATTCTCCTTCTGTCGGACACACTGATCTATTTAGGAAGTCCTGTAGGACATTTGGGGAGTTCCCATCAGTCATAAATAAGGCTCGCGGCGGATCAGGCAAACGTCGACCACGATCTTTAACAGGTCAGTAATCCAGGTTAGCCTCACTTCCCCCAACTGCCCGGTTGTTTGGAGCAGGCTTGTTCAAGCCCACGTGGTGCTGGCAGATGCTACAGCATGGCCAACTTGCACCAATTGCTATAGTTCTGGGTTTGCCGTTTCTTGGACGAGAATCGAGCCCGCATATATAGCGCGGGCGTCTAAATTAGTGAGCCTGTTGGGATACGAAATGGGAACATTCTGATGATGAGGCTGATTGTGAGGCACCTGTAACGACGGGTCGTGGAAAATCCCCCCAAAACCACAACAGTTCCATGTTTCCTCAACATCACTCACTTACATTACTGACTTGTTTTATGCACTGTATGTTTTTATGGACCAAAGTTTGTTTGTTCGTGTCCAGTGCGCTGCTCCGTCGTATCTTTATCCTGGACGTGCTCCTTTCTAGCACGCCGCCATTCGGTTCCCGTTTTCTGAGTCGTTGTGACCGCATAATTGAGGTTCGTACCTGTTTCGTGTCATTGTTCATCTGACAATCTAGTATCGTAGAATTTCATGGAAAATCGCTTTCTAGTTTCGGGATCCGTTGCGAATTTGGCTAAGCATTGCTCGGAGGTTTCCTACAATACTCAGTTGACTAACGAGAAAATATGCAACAAGTCAAGAAAAGGATCGAAGCAATTAGAATCTGGGCAAAAAGTACAACGGCAAGTCACTGAGGAAGTTTTGGGTGGTTTTGATTTTTTAGTTTATGCCAGGTTACGTAGTCCCGTCAATGCTAGCTCATGTATTACTTGGGGTAATATGGATTGTAAGACGGTCCATCTATTTGAGCTAAGGATGTCAGACCTGGAACAACACTTGTTATCAACTAGACAACAGGCACAGGAAGCAGAAGAAAAGTGTAGGCAGAACAAGCAGGAGCAGACGGCCAACGACTATGACCTATCCGACAAATCAGGCAAATTAAAATAAGAAACTCCACACCGGTCGCCGAATATAAAACATCGACGCCACCAACGATCGATCTGCCAAGAGTAGAACTGACAGTTTTCGACGGGCGATCTGAACATAGCCGGAAGCTCATCAGGCAGTTCAAAACTTTCGTCGAAAGCAAGATAACCGACCCCGGGCATAGGCTGCCATCCCCGACTCACTACTGTCGAGGCCAAGCAAGAGAAGCTATCGATGTGTGTAACATGCTCGACCCAAGATTATCTGCTCATAGGGACATGACGATTGCAAGCCAATGAGATTAGACATTGGGCCTCGCGGCATTGTAACATCTAAACATATAGGAGGTTCATTGCTCTTTTGGAGGCGGATCGAGTTATTGAGTGATTTCGCGAGAGCTTATAGATCGATGTGAACTAGTAAGCAAGTTTACCCATCCCGCGATCAGCACAGTAGCTGGGAGTCACGCTGAAGATTTGATGGAGCTGGCCACATAGTTAAAGTCTCCAACTGATGAGGAGACCGTAGACAATTTGAAAGCCTTCGCAGTGGACAACTTGCCAACAAAGCCAGTCGACTCCGTCAGACCAGTCGCCAAGAGAAGGTTTTACCTCAAAGGCACAGTTTTCGGAGAAGTATCTAGATCACCTTTATTATAATGATTTGGTGCAGCTGACCAGAGGCTTTAACAGAGCATACGCGATCGAAAAAGGCCATTCACTGCACGAAAGATATTTGGCTGGAGGGTTCTCCGACCGCCAAAGGGAGATATTCAACAATAGATATCCGTGAATTGCTTAGTGGTTGCTGGTAGAAGTGTCTATGTAGAACACAACCAGCCTTTTCACCATGAGTCCAAATGCCTATCTCACGAATGTGCAGTTATCCCAAAGTAAGAAAAATAGGTGCCCGCAACAATAACTTCAAGGTCACAAATTCGCGGCGGGAAACCCGGAATTGCTATTAAGAAGAGACCACTGACACTTTACCTATCAGGAAACCGGAAAACTGACCAAATGTTTTTAAAATATCCCAGAAGACGACTTCACGAGAAAACGAGTTGAAATATGAACATCGAGGGACTATGCAAAGAAGCTTTGAACTGGTCGACCCAGTGGAGTAGTGCGGTATCCTGATGGAAGTTTACGGCCGGAGAAGAAACAAATTACCCTTTCCTAAAACAATAATTCGTTAGCTGAATTCAGTTTCGGTGACTGGGCTTGAAGCTCCCTAATTTTATCTAGTTTCTAGGTGACTACAGTGTTACGAAAGGAACGGAACTCTTTTTACTTCCTCTTTGATTCATTTTACAAAAAAGTGTAGCAGCTCAGAGCGGGCGCCGCAGCCAATGAAAGGATATCAGATAGGAAATAGACCAGTGAAACGACCAAAAAGCTCAAGTCCTGGTCCGGTTGAAGCCTGACCAAAGATTCAGTGCCCGACGCGCCAACAAGTAAATTATACTTGTTCGGTATAGCCCCCCTGAGCTCCAGAGCAACGCATAGCCCAAATCAGAGCGGAACCCAAGCCGAGAGTATGGTTGCTCTGCAAACTCTGCTGTAGCACCAGCCAGGCAAATTATAAGTAAAATCACGATCATACTTTTGGCAGGGAGCCTCGGTCACTACCCAGCCAAAAGGTGGTCAAGAACAGGACAAAATGCCTTAAAAAGGGGAACAGTTGGTCAGAAAAGTAAACATTAAGTGCCTTTCCTGAAGTCCAAACAAGTAGAACAAGTTCTCCACGCCTAATCAGGCCTATGGAATAACCTCCTGAGCGTGGCGGCCAAAACTCAGCGTAAACGAGCTGAACTTCTACGATCACTCGACCTGAGGGGGAAAATGAAACCGAGCCGAAATAGAACAAGACAGTGTTGAGTCAGTGTGACTCGATACTGTACCAACTGTCCCCAGGTTGATCTCAGTAGGAAGACACGATTATAAAAAAGTGCATCAAGCGTAGATTAACTGCCGGCCAAGAAACGGTATCAGCACAAGTAGGCTTGGAGAAAGCAGTCCAAAATTCGTCAGAGCGTATATAAAGATAAGCAAAGGAGGAATTCTTCAATCAACATGGATGTTACAACCGACGGGGGCAAAAATTTAACCCTGGATGCTATCTTCTGGTCCATGATGACAACTGTTTGACCACCGCCAATGAAACAGTACTTCGCCACAGTCCGATTGAGATCTTCACATTAAACAGATCCCGAAGTTGTGAATAACTACAGGATACATAAAATGGAGAGTGTGTTCGAAACAAATGAGTTTTATCCACTCATAGGAGAAAGCAGTGATAATTACGCTGACGAATAAAACTCAAAATTGTGTGCGAAAGGACTGGTAAGCTTGCAGACCGCATCGCGCTGGGTGATTCTTTGCTTCATTCCATTTCATCCCTACCGCATTTTCAGGTCAACATTTTGTTCTTTGACAGCAGCGAAATATACTGAGTTTTGATTTTCTGTACAACTTGCTCAAGGGGAAAAACAAAAAAATTCGTACAAATTTAACTTGGATTGCTCAGGTGGGGCTTGTTGGCTGAAGTCAATTATGAAGTTATTCCGGCCTCTGGATGAAGACATTTATTCACAGCTCAAAGGGCACTGTTTATCACACATTTTTACTCGAATTCCTGATACACTGTGGTTAGTATTTGTGCTCAATCAGTTTTTTTGCTCACGTGTGTTTCAATACCATCCTTTCTACACTCGTTTTTGAAGCTGACTTTGATCGAAGTCCGATTTTAAATTCCTTCCTTCCCTTGTCTTGGTTTTGTATAGTACCTCGGCTTTTGACCTTTTAGTCAGGCGCAATATCTCGTTGTTATCTGATATTTGAACTAAGGTTCATATTCCTGCTCAACGTCTTAAAGGAATCACCTTGCCACCTAAAAAATAGCTATCTCCTTTGGATACGTACCTCAAGACCTTGCCGCAAAATGTACAATTTCGAACCCTCGACATTTTGCCTGCGCTTATAAGAGTGTACGACGGTCTTCTGATTATCATCCCAATCCCAAATTGTGCAGCGAAATTTAGGGTCGATTCGCCAGTATTTATAAATTTGTGACCAAGATGGCCGTTAAGGTACTCGTAGCCAAAGCAGAACGTTAGTAATCGCTGTCACCGGGAGTAATTTCTATGTTCGTAGAACGGGAGCTATGATTGCATCTTGAAAATTAGACAGGGATATTCGCGGAATTTTCGACGGATTTGTAAACGATCTGCATTGAAAGTCATACTGAAGGTTCTACAAGATTTGTGAATGTGATTGTGTTCAACACCACCTTGCCGAGCTCATCCATACACAACACGTTCTGAATTCCATCTCCTTGCGTGAGACATTTGAAGTAGGCGTTTAACTGTTCCTGACTGTCTTGCTTGAGCCACGGGACGTCAAACTTTTGTGTTTTACTAATAAATCTATTCGGCCGCACACTCGCGAATTATCCACATTTGCACCTCTTGTGCCTTTCAATTTAGTACCTGGGAAACTGTGAATCAATCTTGTTCTGGCTTTTGGATTCACGTAAATTGGCAGCGCTCCGATCCAATTGCGATTCTTGCAACTCGCACCGCCATCATTAGTCTAGTGGACCTGCTATCCACCTCATCCTCACTTCCACCATTGCCATACATTCTATCAGCCCCCAGCCGTTTACTAAAAGGAATCGACCGGCAGTCAATTTATAATACAATGCAGAAATGTTGTTTATAATACCACTCGTAACGTCCCAGCATGTGATGAAGTCTCGTTGTTTGAGAAACATTTTGGAATGCTTTTTTCTGCTGAAGTGTGCGTTTTTGGCGAGAACAATTAGCTGCCAAATGGTGGAGCAGTTTTGGCTCGCAGCAGAATTCAAATGATGAATGTACTCCTTTGTTACGATTTTTTCGGCTACCGAAGACTTACCGATCAGTAATAGTTCAACGCAGGTCAGTCTGGAAGCAATTGCGCTGGTGTTTTGCCCACCAAAACCCCCATTCCAGGTACCGACATGTAAATAAGATCCATTTGAGTAAATGAAGGATTTTACTGCCAAAAGATCGGTAAGAACACCAGTAGGGCCTGCTAACAACTGAAATTCCGATATAAATTCAACGTGTATCGGATATGACCTTCATGGGTGTCTGTGACATTTGAAATTTCCGTTGAGTTCGTTTACCATAATTCGGCATTCCATTTTTTTATCACTTACTGATGAACACTCAAATCCTCCTCCAGAGTCAACCGCAGGACCGCGGAAAATCCCAACGAACCATTACCGTTTCTCCGCATCTTAGCCTTAGAACATTTTTTGGAGGTTTTGCTTCTCGGTCCAGGGCGTTATCCTTCAAGGGCAAAAGCGGTCGGTTGGCGAGTACCCCTTTTATCCTCAACGACAAGGTTGATGAGCTCCACAGCTTCCCGATCGTGATTATCTACAAGCACACGAACAAGTGCCGTTATGTCGCGATTTCAATCGAAATCGATCCACGAATTAAAACAACGTGTGTCTAAAAGAGGTCAATCAATGCGGCGGTTCGAAGGCTGTAACAATAGGATTTTGCCAATCATACCCCACTGTACGAAAAATTTTGCTTTCCTAACGGACCACATTTTCTCAAACTTCTCTCCGAAACTGGCGTCCGGAGGACCAGAGTACCGTTTTCCCTCGTGTTCCGGAAAAAACCGTGAACCACTGACTGCGAAATATAGTGCAAACCGACAGTAAGCACAACCTGAGTTCCTTTGAAATCATTTCCATCATAATCAAATACAACCTTTGGTTGGCTTCTAGCAGGCAGTCTAGTTGGAGCCTGTATGTATGAATCGTGGGAGGGGCGGCGAGTGCGTTATCTCAGTTTGCACGACCCTAAAGCCTAAGCAAGGTACAACCGTATATTTTTTGCCCAACTCCAATTTTGACATAATTTGGTCTAAAACGAACAACCCCAATATGAGCGAAAAAATGAACAAAGAAAGAACTAAACTCCTCTGGTAGGCTGGCCGCCTGCTGACAGTACAGGCGAGCATATTATTTCCGACACCGGGAAACTTCTACTAGCAACTCGGTGACTAGCTGGTCTTTCCTGTACAACCAAGTATACCTGAATTTCGGAAAGTAACTCAATGGGCATTACATGGATTTGTAATACGTGATTGTGACGTTTGTTATGTGGCTTCCGTTCCACGAAATCGCGGGCCCTTTAGCAACCCCTGCGAAGTTTGATCATTGTAGGCGCCCGTCAAGACACTTGATTCGTTTATGGTAACCGAGTAATACATTCAGCAACGACGGTTTGCCACTCTTTCCTCACTCAGGAGAGTATCAACTATCACGACTTCGTTATCCCAGAGAAAGGCTTCCAGCGAGACATATAATAAACCCTCCCGACGACTGTTTCGAATCCCCGGAAAGGCCGGTTGAACCAACCCGAATGTCACTACAGGGTCTCCTCTAACACGGAGCAGGAAGTACTGCCAGAACCTAAGGAGCCACGCAACTCAGAAGCTTATACCAGGAAATTCGGAAGGTGAACCAAAGGATTTACTGCCGCACTAGCCTCCAGTTCTAGTGATCAAACTGGGATATTTAAGTTATCCGAATTGACGGACAGGGTGAGCGCGCCGATAGTAAAAGTGCGAGGACAACTGAACCATTTTTTCGCGCCCCTATCCTGTAACTACATGCGGCTAGACGCCAGATGGGCTGCTTTCTTGTTCTTCTGCTACTTTCTCCGTTGCTTTAGAAGCTAAAACTGATCTGGAAAACCTGTTTGCCGCAAAGGTTTGCAAAATTTCCCCTGTCACTTGTTATGTAATGCGTTACCTATCAAAAGAACACCTCAAAAAATATTAATTTATTTCCTTCTATATGATCTTTGGTAGCCGAACTGCCATTGCATCTGCATCAAACTCATGAGGTGGTATGTTGAATGAATTTGTGGGAGAGTCTCCTGGATTGACCATTATCTTGGAGCAGCTCCTTGGCACATTCGCACCTGCCAACGGTACCATAACCAACGTTCTATGCTTCGCAAAATGCACTAGGTTTAACAGAGGTTTTCGGTTCAGTCCTGCGGACAAGCTATCATGTTGGTCGAACCTTCCGTGTCCGATCAGTGATACGTTTGCACGGTTTTCATTGCTCTAGCAGTTCAGCTTCTAGGAGTTGATCTTCCTCAGTTCCGGGTGTAAGTCACAAGAATCGCAATTGAATCGGAGCGCTGCCAATTTACGTGAATCCAAAAGCCAGAACAAGATTGATTCACAGTTTCTTAGGTACTAAATTGAAAGGCACAAGAGGTGCAAATGTGGATAATTTGCGAGTGCGCGGCCGAATAGATTTATTAGTAAAACACAAAAGTTTGACGTCCCGTGGCTCAAGCAAGACAGTCAGGAACAGTTAAACGCCTACTTCAAATGTCTCACGCAAGGAGATGGAATTCAGAACGTGTTGTGTATGGATGAGCTCGGCAAGGTGGTGTTGAACACAATCACATTCACAAATCTTGTAGAACCTTCAGAAGAATTTTTGATGAGTCTTTACAGGCCAGTGGGGCTTTCAAAATAATGACCACAAATCCCTTTCTATTTCTTGCCAAGCGTTTTTACGTATCGATGGGCACCATTATATGTAACAGGAGCCAGATGCTTTTCTTTTATTCCATACACTTTGCTGAAAGCATTCTGCGTGAACTGGGGCATCAACGACTTTGTTTGTATTATACCTGGCCGACGAGAGAATGCGCCATTTATTGCAAGCGTGTAGGATTTGTCCAAAAACGAACCACAGCTATTGGCATGCATTCTGCGACAATTTTGCTTTTAAGTAGCCAAAGAACCCATTTCTTCAATTACAGTCCTTGGTTGCGTATGCAATCCTGTAAATTCTCACGGTAAGAAACGTTGATTTGGCTAACAGACAGCAAGATGTGGACACGCAACGGGAAAACGACATTTAGGCTCAGGATAAGTGGACCAGAATCAAAAATTGGAGATTTACACTGAATGGGAGAAGAGTTGGAAAAACGAATGAAAATGGGTCATGAATCTAAATCGTCCAATGAAGGAAGGATGATACTTCGGATCGTAACTTCAGTAGGTCAAGTATGAGCACCAGAGAAAAGAACCCTAAGATTTCCAACTGACAGACTCGGGGCTGTCCGAATCAACAATGAAGTCATGCGAATTATTGCCCGGAGTAAAACTGGAATGTGAGCCGTACGAAACAAGAGGTTTCGAACAAGAGCTTGAGCAAGGAAAGAGAATGCATTTTTGAGTAAAGCCTGGCCGAATCTGGATTAGCGGCAAAGTGAAAAGTTTTAGGTTGCAGAAGAATACTCTGTACTCTACCAGTCTCGCTACGGGAAAAAACCATAATCCGCTGTGGACGAGGAAGCCGGGAAATTAGACAACCACAAGGAGCATTTTTCCCAGGGTATTCTAGAAGGGAGCACGAGAGCTGCTCGCAGTCCTGACAGAAGCACCAGTGAAGCGGCAATCACTGAAGGGTCTGAAGTACCGGGGAGATTTTGCTCGTGTTTCCCAATGGTATCTGGTCGATCTGGGAGAAACTATCTTTCTCAAGTTGCAGTTATATGTGTGGCATGATGAAACAGTTCACAAGAACTTCCTTTCCTCTGCAATGTTCAGTCTCTTTGAAGTATTGGTTTTAACTGCTATTTTGTCGTAGTCATCCCAGCAACCGTACGATGCCAATGCAAGCCATCAAAGTGCGCACCACGATCGCACATTGAAGCTTGCCCTAAGTTCAAGGTAAAAAGCACGAACTAATTTGTTATTTGTACAGAGAAGCGCACTGAAGCCGGCTGTTCCTGCCGCAGTAACGTTAGTGGGTTTAAAACGATTTAACAGAAGCGCCCTCAATTTTTTTACGGAATAACTTTACCGGAAAAATTAGGAGGGGCAAGATCGCTTACCAGTGCATATGATTCTTCGCCAGTGAAGTGTAAACGAATGCAGTTTTATTTTCAGACCTCAATTCACTTCTAGTCAGAAACCAAACTTTGAAACAGTGGAAGAATTTCTCGCATCCTTTTTAGGCAGAGCCCACAGGTAGTGTCTTCCTCTCAGCTGAAGCACGATGGAATTTTCTCACTGGATGTCACTTCTGATTTATGTGAATTACTTAACCTTTATTTCACCCAGGATATCACGGAATCAAGAAACTTTTGTGGCCCACAATGTACCGCGCTATTTCGTATTTTTCGCTCATGTATGTATTATTTCGTGGTAAGGAAACACAGTGGAATGTTTAAATAAAACATATATCGTCGGTCATAAGTAACACTGTCAGCCATCTACCAGTCGCATTGCGTTTTTCGGGTCAGTTTTTATTGGGCTAGCGATTAAAAGAGTCATGGTTATACACTTGAAGACCACGAAGTTTGGGAAAACACAACTCTCAACTTTACGTAGACCCTGCCAGTCACACTAATTGGTCCATATTTTCTTATTAATCCAAAGGTGAACCTCTGACGGCACACCATCGCCAACATTCTAGTTCGATTACTAATTAGTGTCGTAACCGCCTTTATCTTATCGTCATGTACTTGTTACATTCCATTTTAGTGTCGAGGTACTGGTAAACAACAACGATAACAAAGTATTTCAGGGAAACTTTCGGCATACATGGTCGGTTCACATCAGTGATGATGTTAATAGAAATTACAGATAGAGTGTAGGCAAATATAAGCACGCTGAAATGTGTTACAGAAAGTTCAGTTGCTCGGTAGCATTTTTCGGCACACATAAAAGTAGGAGACATGTGGAGGAATAAGCCGACACCAAGTGATGCAACCTGAAGCCTATGAGGTTTTGCATAGATGGAGTTAAAAAAAAGAAATCATAGAAGAAACGAATGAGGTCCTGTAATAATTTGGTCAACTTCGGGCAAGATTTGAATGACAGAGAAAATTGTATGGATCACTAGTCTGCTGCAATCGGCAGGATGAACGTGACTATGAGACCAAATGAGAACAGCAAATAAAATAATTGAGGTGGAAAACTACAAGCTGGTCGGGAGTGAGGGTAAGAAGTTTCGGCTTTAGATGACCAGAAAAGACAGTCATATCGGAAATAGAGGCTCCGTGAGCAAGAAATTTTAAAGGAGGTGTCCAATAATATTGCGAGCGACTACGGCGAAGCACGGAGCCACAAGAACTTCATAAATGGAGACGGCGAGTACTTAATTAGTGAACAATGTGAAATGAAGAATAAATGAACTGCAAAATACTAGTGCGGCATGGACCGGAGCGAATGGTATATGAAGGAGATGAATGACAAAATGGCCGGAGGACGCGGGTATGAGTTGATCAGTTGGTCTTCCCACACATTAGCTATTCACGCCGTAATCAAATATAATATAATAATTGTATATTTCGGATGCGCCCGAAGCATGCTAGAGGGCATGATCAGATGATTATAGTGATGCCGGAATGACAATTCACAAAAGGGTACAACAAGTGCATGCAGAGTATCAGAGTGTTACAGTGAACTAAAACGGTAGTATTGCCCGGCAAATTTGAAGGTCAAGGTCGAATGATGTCAGTTGGTCTGGAGTACATGCATAAGTGGTATATGAAATAATTACCACTAGTGGAAATTCGAACATATTCAAAGGAAATGTTTTTGGTGCGCTACCGAATATGAGAGGCATATGGATAGAAATCTCGTCGAAGCGTTCGGTGAATTATTCACTTTACTACAGGTATGTCAAGAAGTATTACCATGGAAATATTTCAGTCTGCAAAGATGGTAGTATATAAAGTAGTGGCTGTATACTGGAGGAATCATATATGTTGCAAACAATTGCGTATTTCTTGGGAGGGATGCTACCAGAGTGATGGTGGCAGTAAACGGCCGGAGGAAAACAGGTGAGCGTGCGGCAAGTTGTTAACTTTATGTAGGGTTGGTATGAAATGTCAAAGCGGAAGTGGAAGACTAATCAATATTGACCGTGTGGTTACATCCATTATACAGGTGTTCAGTTCTACGAGAGGAAAGGTAAAGTAATCCACGGATAAGTGTACGTCAATAGATGAATGCTGTGTGGTATGTACCATGCAAAAATGACAGGTCAATAAAACTGCCCAGGTATATCGCGGGAAGCGGCCGTGGATCAACGAATATATAAATAAAATGTATCAACCGGTGCAGATAGTGGTGTGATTTAGAGGCTGCATACGGGGTCAGTTTCGGTAATATAACACGAATGCAACATCTGGAAGATCAAAGGTCTCGATAGCGGTGATGGTATAGTAAGTAGACGGTTAGTGTCACATTTCTAATGACCAATTTGACAGGTGTAACAAATTATGGGAACGGAGCGGCGATGCAGCATGGGAAGTATATCGAAGACGTCTAATCGTGGAGTGAACGCAGTGATCTGCAGAGCCCGAACACTCGATGCAACAGCATTGCGGATGCGATCGGATGGACCGATGAAGAGTGCAGGTAGTTACTAATTACTTCGCTACCCACTGGAGGACTACTGAAAGATATGTCAGCGCCGGACGTTGTTTTTTTGGTGACCGATGAATCAATGAACAGTGACAATAAAGGTGCCAGTGTTTGAACAGTATTAGCGGGTTCTAACACGGAACGGGCAGGATGACATATGGGATTAAAATGAGTTGTATGAATGCAGTGAGATCGAGTAGTCCAGATTCAAGAAGTCCGATGGCGGGAATCTTGCGGAAAGCGATCGTGAGACGGGCGAAAATGAAGTTGTGTGTAAATCTCGTTTGTCCTGTCCAGCGAGAGAGGGTCCAAGTTATTCCTGGGAAGCGGAAGGCGACAATGGTCCTTAGGGTGCAGGTTCTGAAAACAAAACGGAGAGGGCTGCAGTCTGGCAGTTCTACCAGCTGTGGGTTAGGGGAGAGAGACAGAACACCAATATCATGCCAGTAACAGAAATGGGTGGTCGCAACGTTGAGGTCTTGTTTTTTGGATTAAACAACATACGGAAAGCGAAGAAGACCGGTACTAGCGACTAATTCTTGTGAGGCTTAGTGAGAGTTACCAAAAAACCAAGGAAGCGAGAATAGGCGACACTGGGAGCAAATACTTATGTGTAGTTCGACGAATGGTTTATGGAAGACCACATCGATTGTGGCGATTCGTTCATCAGAACGAGGCCTGGAATCTCGTGTGTTGAAATAGGGTCTCAATGAGTAAGTAGTTGAAGCGTGGATGAGACTGGTACCTTGAGGACCATATTATATATGCTGCTATGTATTTTCTAGCATTATAAATGCTCTTACACCTGGCGGCAGCTGATAAAAAAAAGAACCTAACCGACTATGGTAAAATCTGACAGCATAAAAAAAGAATCACCGGAGTAACGGTGGCCAGTAGGGGGTCGTGGTCAGAAGCGTTGAAAATAGGAAGTGGCTAGACAAACACGTGGAGTGTGCTGTTGACAGTCATGGAGTATAGGTTGGGCTGCTTTTATTTGCTAACTATAGTACAGAATGCTCCTTACCATCCATTGGTAATAACTGTCTACTGAACAAAGTTGTTAAGCTTTTGGTTAGTATCCCAGGTCCAGTTCGTAGTCTCGGGTAATAGACATGTAGGGATCATGCATTCGAATCAGTTTTTGGACAGTTAGATGTTTATTTATTTCTTTTTTGAATAGTAAAGAGGCCGAAGACATTGACCTAAGTTGAGGTGGGAGTTTGTTCCAGAGGGAAGAATATTAAACAATAAAGAAGTTTGACCGCATCGCAGTCCTGGATACTGGAATCAAGACCATACAGTCCCTATATCGTAAAGAATAGTTGGAGGGAGTTTTGACCTGGGGGGCTGAATTGCAAGATGTACGTTTTACAATATTGCAAAAGAAAGACAGGTTCATTCGTAGACGGCGCCGCCATAGGGGCTCTAGGTGCAATATTTCACATCTTTCCATATAATTTAAAGGCGAGGAATATCCTAGTAGTTGTTTGGTAAATCTACGTTGTACATTCTCAATTGCAAATCTGTCAATCTGCCGCATGTTAGAAAAGACGACAGTGCAATATTCCAGAAGTGATCTGGCGTGAGTTTTAAAAATGCTTAGCTTGCTCTCTGTAAGACTGAAGGTTCTATTAATCAGACCAATTAGCCGTCTAACTTTAGCAACCTGCACGGCCGAATGTTCGGAGAAATTAAATGTACAAGAATATTGTAATCCCAAGTCCCTTACTTCCGGACTGTTGGGGATGAACTGGTCATTAATTTTAAACATTCCTGAGGGAACCTGACACTTATACATAAGGATACAACTTTTGACAGCGGAGAATTTCATCAACCGTTGGTTGCTCCATGAGTCTAGCGATAGTAAATCGCTCGTTATGCTAGCAATGGTAGAAGCTAAGGCGTCAGGTTCAAAGGAGTACATAATTTTTATGTCGTCTGCAAAAAGTAACGCAGCTCCGTGTGTGATGACGTTAAAAATGTCATTAACGTATATAAGAAAAAGTAAAGGACCTAGTACACTACCCTTAAGACAGTTCAAGAAAGTGGTGGTAAGCAGTGAACGAATTTTGGGAGGAAAGCCAACTGGGATGCTATTAAGTGAGGGCAGCTAGCAGGGAGTCACCGGCCAAATAGCAGGCAGCTGAATTGCTCCGGAGACGTTTCACGAAACTGAACGTTGATCTGAAACTGAAGAATTAGTACGGCAATAAATGAGGTTGTAAAGCTTAGGTTACAGAAACCCTCAGTCCTGATATTTATTAGTAAGATGAGACCACAGGACATCTCGGAAAGGGGCCTTAAGCTTTGGGACCATTGGAGGCCTGTCAAACAGAATAACAGCTAGAATGAAGTGACCCTACCGTTAAGCACCCGGTGAATGGAGTGATAGCTGGTTTGTTCTAGGAAGCGGACAAGAGAAGCAAACAAAACTTGTGCTGGTCCCGTGAGGGATGATCCGACAAAGCAACAGTGACATTGTGAAGCGAGAACGGGCATGATGGGAAACTATGATTGAGACCACACCGAAGGCGGAGTGAAAGCACTCATGTGGCTAGAATATAGCAAATCCATGGCGAACCTTTTCGCATAAGCCAATTCCCGAAGAACACCAATTCCTAACTGGATGCTGCACATTTCATAACGCACACGAAAAGACACATCTGAATGTTTTGTTCATATTTTATTTTACCAAACGTGACACATTTTTTGCTTAACCTCTGACTCAGCTGCTGTGAAAGCTTTCCGCCTCGAGTATTGTCTAACTTCATTTTTAACTTTCAGGCTGAGTTTGGCCGCTTATTTGGGGCCTGTATATAGTTTGCACGTTCACATTTTGTTGATCTGGTTAGGTAAAATAATTTGATAAAGCTTGTTTTGCTTTAAAATCCGTCCACGTTTCTACATTTTACTTTAATTCGAAGTAGCGGCTTACAACCGGTGGTACAAATAAGTTGGTCGTATGCACTCCACAAACAATTCTGGTAGATTTGGCCATCCACAGGCTGGGCACCCAAAATGAAAAACACTTCACCAAGTGGGCACGGAAGGTTTAACCTGCCAGAAAAATTGCATCTGGGGTGCTCCGGTCAAAGCGGTGGATCTGACTGCGCTCCTTTTCTTTTGGGGTAATCACGAGTGATTAATGGTGGTTTCACATGGAGGAGGTAAAGTAGCTGATAAGCACGTAGTTCGGCATCGAGTGGCCGGATACCGAAGGTTCCGCGGAGGTTCGAGATCAAAGAGAGCGGCCGTTAAGAAACAGGCTTGTAAGGAACTGTTAGCCAGATGCATGAGTCCGGGTGGCTTTTTGTGTAATAAGAGCAGCAAAGGGAATCCTAGGTTGTAAACAAACGACCAGAGAATTCTAAGGAAAATTAGAAACGGAAAGGCGGTTTCGATAGGTCCTAGCTGGGAATCGACCGTCGACCGGATATGTAATCAGGGAGGGATATATTCGGGAGATCCTTGAAGCCATTTGGGAATAATTATGTTACTGAGACGTGTTCGAATGTGGAAGTCATGCACAATTCAGGGGTGAGAGGGGAGAGTTTGTTGTAACCGGAGGAAGCAGCTTTGTGTGAAGGGGAGGAATTTAGGTTATTTTAGGGTCTGGTTGTGAGCAGCCGAGACAACATGCGCAAGCAGCTGGAAGCCACTTGTGGCGAGCAGAGAACAAAACGGGGGCATAAGAGTGGTTATGGCACCGAAAAACTCCTCAAAGTGAAGGGAAAGAATATGCTTGGGTAAAGTTGCGAGTAATGTCAACCAGGGGAGGACCATTGCACTACTGACCAGGGCACATTGGGATTATGTTTTGAGTGGTGAGCTGGGAATCGGCGGCTAGTAAAATCGAGTATATCTGGGAACCATAGAATTTGATTGTGAAGAAATGGGTGTCAAATGGATTTCCAGCAGTCACTAACACAAAGAATCAAAGAGCGTGATGGCATGTATAGTGGCAGAGGGGAGGAAGGAGTATGAAGCTCCTTAAAAAGACAAATCAACGATAAAATACTTATTGGATAACAGCAATGTATTGAAAACTTTAAGCCGGATCAGAAGTGCGAGCTCAAAAGCGAGCAACAAACAAACACAACGTACTCTGTAGAGCAGCCTGCTCCAGGTCTTGTAGTAGTCATACTAGACTCGGGACACTCAGCTGAGAATATTTCACTGCTTCGAAAGGAAAATAGCACAGAGTCCGCGGGACTGGAGCAAAGGGTGGTGAATGGAAAGTGGTTTCAGGTGTAAACTTCATTGTATATTAACCTGGATTGGAAAACAAGGTTCAGCCTCAGGCGACGGCGGTAAATTAGGGGTGTGGGCAAGCCCAATAACATTTTGGTGCCGGCGTACTGGACAGCCCCAGGGATTTTATTGGGGGACCGAGACCAGTGTGTGAATAGCGGGCAATACTCTAGCTGCGGTCTAGAGTGGGACAGATGCATAGATGGGCGTCCATCAGGTTGCAAGAAACATCCGTGGATGGGTCCTCGGGTTCGTCTAGCTGTGGTTAGTTAGAATGATGCATCTTCCGAGAAGTTAAGGGCGTGTGAGTGGAATACGCCGGGGTCTCTAAGGGTGGAGTGGGTGGGGGTGGAAAGGTCGTCCATAATAACTTTACCAGGCGGAACGATGCATTTTTAGGATGAAAAGGAGCCCCTTTAGGCGGAGAATTTCATGGACAATGATGAGACCCAGTTGCTGGGAAAATATAAGTTACCCGAAATATTGAACAGGGTAGCAGGTAGGTAGCCAGGGCGGAAATTTACCATTTTGTTTTCGGCTGTAAGAAGAAACATGCTGTCGTGAAAAATGGTGGAGAAGTGGTCGGTGTAGACGAAGAATAGCATTAAGTCACAGTCAATAAATTGGATGGCACCAGTAGTGACGAATATGGTAGAAGATAAGTTACTATTGGCCAGGGCAGCTTGGAGTTTGAGTAACTCCGTACATGCAACTAGAGGAAACTCAGCTAAGTAAGTTGATCTCAAATCAAAACCCGATTTATCTTATAATTTTGGAGTACCAGATCAGTGTTTTGCAAGCGTATAAAATATGCTGTCACTTGTGCGGCCATGGCGTATCACACACAAAGACCAAGCCCAGCAATGAATGGGTTCAAGCTCAAGCGACAGAATAAAACCAAGGCCAACTCAAATACACCGGGATTCAAAACACCCACCGCAAACAAGCATGGTGTGAAGCATCCCATGATATGTGGTGTATGGTAACTGATGTTAGATTTTCAGCAGAGCTGTTAGAAACATGTATGTAAATTTTTGCGGCGGATCTTCAGTTTGCTTGATACAATCTTTGTGCCGTCTATTTTCGGGGTCCGACGAGCATCAAGCATGGGCTGGAGGCATTGTCTCGGTCCGACTGACCTACTATGATGGGGCAGGAAGAAACGTGGCTCCCAATGGATACCCTGGACCCTTAGTTACCTCGCTGTGGTAGCGCCGCATTCCAAGTCGACAGGAACTATCTTCAGTCCAGTGGAGAAGTTGCAATGCTCTCCTAATAGATATTTCAACCTGGCAGTTGGACTCATATGCTGACCGACAAAGATTTGATAAAGTCATTTGGCTCCGTATTAGGCTGCCTTCTAGGGGTTTGAGGCTAGTAGGATCATTTATCGGACACCTGTAGCCGATCTCCCAGATATCTTGACGTCAGCGAATAGATGGGTGTGTGAAGAAGAACGTCTAATCCTGGGTGACCTCCGTAGCCCGTGTGTCGACCAGACGTCAGGCAAGGCCATGGATTGGGCGGCTTCTCAAGTTCTGGATCTGCTGACAACTGTGCAGGGGTTGGCTCTACACCAGTGCGTTCAGAAGTCAGCCCAGATGTAAACTGCTCGGGGTTCCATCCTAGATCTTGTGATCTCTCCCAAGAGCCTCGGTTTAGGCAGGAATTGAAACCTTTCCCCACTAGAGATTACAAATCAAATTATATTAGAAGTTCATCTGTTTAGTATTCCTTGTCCAGAGCCTTGACCACACTTCAAAATTGAGGCTTTGGAGCATGACACTGGAGGACGCCTGAAGAGCTTTTATAGACATTAACTGGCTTCCCACGGACTCAGATGTCGACAACTATTTATACTGAGCTTCAGAGGTGATGGCATCTTGCACCTTATGACTACCTACTCCCCTTTCGGCCAAAGAAGACCCAGAGTGGATGGCCCATTGTGGCTTGACTTGGAGTCCAAAAGCCCACTCGTAGGATGGAATCCGGCTCAGCAGTTGTTCCGACGTGCAGTTGGGGGCTATGGCCTCTATCGCAACATTCGTGACTAGTGTACGGAGCAAACAATGAACAAGTCAAAAGGACTTGTGGGAGGCCCTTGCAGTCGATGCTGTACGAGCACCAACGAGCTGGCTAGCACACCTCAAGCACTACACAAGAGAAAAGTTTGGCTTCCCAGCGCTGACAAACAACGAAGAACTGCTTGTAACAGCCGATGAAAAAGCTAAGACATTAGCCAGTTTTTATTTATCGAGGCATTCTGTAGAAGAGTGAGCGCAAACCCTGAAGGCGAGTGGCTTACAGCTATCTGACATACAAGAATTGAGTAACCTCCCGAAACCTATCAAAACCCACAAGTCACGGGGATACTACGGAGTCTATCTCTTGATTTTGAGAGAGCTGTTTGGCCATCTAACCCCTCTGCTGACTCAGTTCCCCACTGTGTCGTTAGCTTCTGGTGGCCTGCCCTGGGAATAGTAAAAGGTTGTGGTCGTTCCACTGTACAAGGGTGGTACAAAATCCCCTTCAGCCAACAGCTGACCATCCAGCCTCACTTCCGTGGTCCAATACTCCATGGGAAGACTTATAATATAATATAATATAATAATATAATAATGGTTTATTTCGGAAGCGCCCGAAGCATGCCATGTGCATGATCATGTAGATACAGGTGATGGAATGGACAGATATAATTCATGGAAATATGGAGACTCTCATTAAAATATTGGGTAAAAAGGCTCAGAAGGGTGAATAAGGTAGGATGAAAATAGTATAAACGTATGCACACCATAGAGATTGTGTGGAGTTTAAATGAGCTCAAGAGCGGATTTGAATGGACGCCCGGTGAAATTGAAATTCAAGGTCAGGTGGACTGATTGGCTGGGTAAGGCGGCACTAGTCCAGCACTGGAATTTGAAGTACCGCCGTTTCTATGGTGGTTTCTATTGTCCGTCACAAGCGGGCGATTTGTTTTTCATAATTTGTCCAGTTCTGTGTAGGTGAACAGGTGCATGTTTTTGGTTTATAAGGGCAAATTCCTAGCCATTGATGTTATCTAAAATGAGTTCAAATGGAGCATCCTGTTTATATATATATATATATATATATATATATATATATATATATACCAGGTAATTATAATTACAATAGGCATTATGTTAATATTTTATGCATGTCATATATTTCCTGTGCACTGTTATATGTTTGTTATGTATTCTATGACATCTCTTATGCTGAATTTCTTTGCACTTTCATTTAGAGTGTTTTGAACTTATGTCGGAGGGATATGGCTAACCTAGGGCGGTATTTTACTAGTTAAAACTATATATATATGGCTATAAAAGAAGGAGGTAATGCCGTCATTATGCTGATTCTTTATTGTGCTTTGTGGGGTCCATTTAGGGATATTCTGTAGATCGCAATATTAAAAGGATGCTTTTGAATCATGTGTCAATGATATACCTGACTTACGGTGGCTCACTGTTGGAATCGAGAACGCTGTTTTCCTTTCCATCGGGTGACGCTATGAAAAGTCAGCAGAACAGCGTCAGTGCTATATGCACAGGTTAATTGTTTTACATGACATCCCAAGAAGCACTGCCCAATTGGGCTAGGGTTGGGCATGCTCAACGTTCTAGGAAAATCGCGGATTTCGTTTCACTGCAGAATCGGCTAAACAATATTCCCCCACGTTTTCAGTTCAACCACTTAGTTGCCTTTATATGTATGAACAAGGGAAACTGCCAATTGTAGAAGAATAAGGATAGATTTATTGTATAAAAAGGCGGTAAAAGTGTACATAAAATTCCGACATTCGTTGTTGGTCATTCTTGTATTTCACGGAATGTTGTTGGGTCTTCTTGCTGTTCACGGGATCTGTAAAATGAAAGTGTGGAAAGTGACGTAATAACCGTTCGAAAAAAATGGAACAACCTGATTTTGTAAGTTTAACTCAGAAACGTATATACTGCACACAAAATTATGCGTGTTCTGTTATTTAACATTATACGAGGCAGCGTCTACTTGTAATAGATAAACCGTGTCACCACTTCATAGTTCCATACGCATATTGGTGGATGACATTCTGCACCATCAGTTTAAAATGAAGCAATGCAGTGTACGCAACGGTAGTTCTCTTCGTTATGAAATGCCGCACACCGGAAATGTGTCCATCGTCCGCAGGTTCCACATTGGACCCACTGAATGTCCTCGTCTAAATCCACGTTTGGTTCACTGTTTTTCCAGACGCTGCAGACGTCCTGACGAATTGGCGAGTAATCCACTTGCAGACGTCGTCTTTTACAATTTGTCTTGTATACAGTGGACGTTGTAACTTTGAACCTTCGGAAGGCCACTGAGTGCAGTTGGTCGCCTGAAATTTCTAGATCTTCATTGGCTATGTTCCTTGTTGTCAAAACGGATTTCCGTTTTGATGACAGACGCACGGACTTACCTTCCTCATACGTGACAGCTTGAGATTGGTCACTAGGGTCGTGACTAGTGCTGGCAACTGCAACATTTAGAACTGCTGTTTTCCTCTTTGCGGCTGCGGCCATCTTGGATATGTCCGCATCACACTCAACTGCAACCGGCGTCTCGCTATTTGGAGCTTGGAACAGAATTTTCGTTCCAGGACATGAAGCCAGAATCTTGTTTAGGAAGCCCAACTGTTTCAAATAATACCTGTAATCTTTCTCCCCTAGCATACTTAAAGCTACAACTGTATCTTTGGCCAGAAATTCGGACTCTGATAAGCGATCACTTTTAGCCGTTATCGGTGATCTTTGTTGATCAACCTCAACGGAATGAAGGTGTACTAAGCTGCTGGAAATGTTTCCGCTGAGTGACCATCGGCCCAACGAGACTTCCCCAACTGGGTAGTTTGCTTCCTTGCAAACTGCTAACAAATGCCTGCAGGGGAGTGCCCACTGGTGACTGAACGAACAATCACACTTCACATCCCCGTTTAGACTAACGTGGTGCGTGACACCCCTGCGATTTACTACACACCATACGCTGTTGATCTGCTCTATGGATTGTACAAATTCTCGACGCAAGTGCTCTAGCAACAAATGACGTGCGTAACTCGTCAATCTCTTAAGCAAGGGTTGAAACCATTGCATCCCATCTGGTGCCCTATAACAAGCCATCTGATCCTTAGCAACCCTATGACGGCTTTTTTCAGTCAACGACTGAACACGCTTGACTACGTTTTTGAATACGTCCAGGATGTTTGAACGGTTGGACAGGCCATCTTTCAAATGCCTGTTTTCCGTTTCTACCCTGTTAGTGGTAAAATTGCCTAACACTAATGCATCACGTGTCACATATCCAGCCCAAAACTGCCTAAGTGGTATCCAGGTGTTACTCAGGTATGCAGCCGCCTCATTGCTCCTACATTCTATTGCTGCCCTAAATCTCTCAAAACGAAGCCTAGTTTGAGCTAACACTAGATTACGCATCCACTGAAAGATGCGTAGCTTTTCACAGGATTGTATTCCATGTAGGCGGCTGCATCTACGTTTCATGTCTTGCATGACATGGAAACGGCAAAATAACACACGAGATTCTGGATAGATATCCGTGAACGCATTAAACTGCGCCAAGCTCCTATCAACTACGATTGTCTTACAAGTACCGGTTTCAGGGAGCATCTTTCTCATAAAATGAACAGCCTTACGATAGCAGTCACCACTCTCATTTGGGAGAATGGCATAGAACACACTGCGACCTAACCCCGTCCCATCAACTACCATTGTGTGCCATAGAATGTACCCACCACGGTTGAGTTGGTGAGTAGCATCTGCCAAAATAACGTCGCTGAACCTAGGACATAACTCTTTGCTTACAGAAGGGACGAAGAATATAAACTTTATCTCACGGTTATCGGAAATTATCTCCGAATAACCATGGGCCTGCAGCAATTTTTGAACCTCCTCCACTTCACTTACTAAGTCTCTCTTGTTCATTCTTCTTCTTATCGACCTGAAATCGTCATTATTAAGACGCCGGTTGAATTTCTTAAACGTATACTCCCTTAGCTCAGACTTCTTTCTGAAAGTGTCCATCAGTTGCAACACATGAGCATCCTGCTCAGGTGTCAGTCTACGATTTCGTACATAAAATCCCTCATTCCCTACTTGAAAACTATGCGAATGCTTCATCGACCAACTGACGACACAGTAACAGGAACCCGCAAATCGAAGCGTGACGAACGCCCCGCATTCCAAATTAGGATACCTGAAAGGGATTTATTTACCGATAAATGATAACATACCTGGACGACTTATCACATTTCCTTTTGCGGTGAACGCAGCAGTACTTTTTGAAATAATAAGGCACACCATCTGGCAGATGGATGCCTCTTTTTTTGGCCATTGCGTACGTCTCGGAACTGTACACGAAGAAAGACGTGCAAGTTTCTTTTTGAAACTCCCGAAAATCGGCTTGGAATGCGTCGATATCGGGGTATACACTACGGACCAAACGCCGAAACACAACTGAATCGTCCACTGGTACGCGCTCCATTTGCAACGCGACAGCACAACACGCAACGAAATAACAGCGAATTCCAGTGCGCTCAGGCTTATATATCACCGATGAACCAATCACCTTTCAGGATACAAACATAAATACCTTCATTAAACAAAACACCCTCAAACCGAGTAATAACCATATGGGAATTTTCATGCCAATTACCATAACAATTTAGCCGTCAATACCATCTAAGCTTTCGTTTCCCATCAACGGACGTGTGCTGTACACCGGGTATGCTGGACTAGAGCCGTACTTCCGATTGGCTGGTCCCGGGCAATTACATATGAAGGCAGACTGGTAAACATGAGAAAGGCTGGAAATCGGTATAAAGAATTGCAGTAGCGAGGAACGATGGAGAAAAAGGTGAGGTGCATTGCAGTGGATTAGATGACAATGAAGCATTGGTACTTTGCAGTGAATTGTCGGCGGACAGGACACAAAACTCACCGTAAAACAGGCAGCGAGCAATGCAGGACGTAAAGGGATGATCAGATGACAAAAACGATTTAGAAGGATTGGATACGGTAGATGTGAGGCACAGATGTAGAGTTGATGGATGCCTATGATGACGGTCGTTGGGATGATAGCAAGAGAAATGGCAGGTGAGGAACTGCAAGATGCAGAGCGCGTGCACATAGATATATATGCGTAAGTTTATATACATATATATATATATAGATTAATTGTATATATATGTATAGGTTTAAGAGAAGCAGGAGCAATAACAATGGGGTCCTAGAAAGAAATTATCAGTCAATAGGAGGAGTAGGTAATGTTAGATCAATTTGTCGTAGGATTAACTTTGGAATTTCGTGGTGGATTAACTTCATGACAAGTGCACGTGGCAGCCCAACGGAGAGAAAAATAGAATGTGGAAGCACAGAAGTGATGAAGACTGTTAGGAGCAGTTCATGGAAGAGTGAAGATGAAAGACAGGATCAAGGAAAGCAGGTAAGAATGGGTCTAATTATTTGATCAATGCAGGTGCGAGATGTAGTGACGGACCAGAGGAATCGGGTAGTGACAGGTCAAACAATTTGGAACTGTAAAAGAACGTCACGACGTAACATTGTCATTACAATGGTGGAACATGGAAAAGCGGACCACACTGGAAGGTACAGAAAAATGCCTGTAGCGAGCAATAAACGGATCAAGGGATGAAAGCAATGACCGAGGAGACACAGGTAAGAAATCACCAATCAGATCATTTTACTGCAGATGAAACACGAAGGAGGCGGACAAGGAATCGGGAAGCCTCGAGATAAGTGGGCCAGTAATAGAGCAAAAAGGCCACAAAAAAAACGAACGCGCAAAGGAGTTGGGGCAATGGAACTGGAGAGCTGAGTGCCGGCAGACAATTGAACAGGTGGATACTAATCAGGACACTGGAAAGAACCGCAGAGGAATCGCGGGGCCAAGTGAGGAAGATATGGTGGTGGTGATTAGATAATAAATACAACTGTAAAGGATGCGAAGTTTGGAGCGGCAAGTTCTAATATGCGGATTGGGCATGGGTGAGGGTGCGGTTGGTGCATCATGGCATGGGGCACGAGGAGGGATTAACAGGGCGACATGTTTTAAGGAAGCTATCAATGGGCGTTCTGAGCAGAGGGTAACACCAAGCGCATAGATGATAGAAGCCAGCAATGACGTCAGGTGGGAAAAGAGTTATTGGCGAGCGTCGACAGAGAAGAGTGGTTAGGACGATAGTGACTCAAAGCAGTGAAAGTTGATGTAAAGAGAGGTAATAGGAGGGAGGACAAAACGGGAAGGTGTGCATACCGTGGTAGGGCGACAAAGACGGAAAGTGGAAACAGATGATAAGAGCTCTAGGTGAACAAGCTGTGGCGGAAAAACGATGAGGAGCATGCAATTTTCAACCGACAGCATTGGATTCGGTAGTTCAAGAAAAGTTAGGGCGTGCCACCCGCAACCGGTGCTAGTGGGTGGGACTGGCCGTGCGCTGGGCACCTAACCTGAAAAACACTTCGTGAAGTGAACGCAGGAGGTGTGATCCACCAGTCTAGTTGCGCTCGCACATCGTTGCAGACGGCCTGCACGCCCGATGTGCGCCGGCCATAGCGGTGGATCTGACCGCGCCCCGCACTGTTGGGAGTGGCACGAGTGATCATGGATAATTGTACAGGGGACAAAACGACTGCGATGGGGTTGCGTGAACCAGGAACAATTGACCAAGCCGTGAGACCATGGACAGGAGAGCCAACGGAAACAGCAAGTGGTAGACGACCGTGTAGCAATATTATCCAGATGCACCTGCCAGGGACATGGTAATTACGGTGCCCGAAGTGGTTGGCCGTCAGCGGGGATCACTGGAGAGGGAAAAAAGATGGAGAAACGCAGTCTGGGTGTGCCCCAGCTGAGAATCAACGGATACTGAGGAGAAAAAAGTGAATATGATGGATAAGATATGAACTTAGGTGAGCAATAGGGTTATTTTATGATGGCAGGAGGTAGGTTCGCTATGGATCATTGACGGCAGTGGCCTTAGTTCGCGGGGTGTACCTAGTGGCTTGTGACGCAGAGGTAGTAGAGTTACAGTGTGAGACCTCTTTCAAAGGCCAGGTCGGCGGAGACGAGCTCATTGGTGAGCAATATAGCATTGGGGACTGTTAAGTATGACAAAAGTGCGCGCCTAAAAGCGAACATTGAGGAGGCACTGCGTAAGCTAAGGGGCAGCTTATTCCAGATTTTGGAATAGGCTGACAGAAAGAATCGGGACTTCAGACAGAGATTAGAATGAGGGACAGTGAGAAAGAAGGCACGGTGCCGAATGGGGTAGGAGCAGGGCGCAACGAATGAGATGGGATAAGAGGTGTAGGCCAGGTTATGGATTAGCTTAAAGAGGAAAATCAGGTTGAGCCTCATGCGACGAATCCATAGAGGCTCAATTTGTAGGAGCTCACAGCGCTGGCGGTATGTTAGAGCTAGGGATACGCCCAACAGCCTTTTGGTGAAGGTACGCTGAACGTTCTCAAGAGATACAATGGAGGAACGTGGCCAGAGGCTGGAGGTAATGGGACAATATTCTAGGAGCGGTCTCACGTGTGAGAGATACATGGAGAGGCGACTGGCCGGTATTAGGAAACACCGATTGATCAGGCCTAGGGTTCTCTTAGCCTTAGCGATTTGGAATGATGCCTGTTCTGAGAAGTTAAAGGAACAAGAGTAGCGCACGCCAAGATCGGTAACCATGGGGTGTATGGGGATAGGCAGACCGTCCAGACAAATTTGGCCGGGTGGTACCGTGCACTTGTACGGTAGGAGGAAGCTTTTCTCCGCAGAGAATTTCATGAACCACGAGACGCACCAAGTTTGGAGAACGAGTAAGTCCTGCGATATGTTGCATAGAGTCACGGATAGGTCACTAGGGAGGAAAGAGTACACTATTTTTATATCGTCGGCAAAGAGGAAAGGAGTGCCGTGTCGAATAGAAGAGAAAATGTCATTGATATAGATAAGGAATAGTAATGGGCCTAGGACACTGCCTTGGATGACGCCGCTAGTAATTGGTTTGGCGGAAGATAGGTGGCCGTCGACGAGCACGGCTTGTGATCTGTTAGAGAGATAGGAGGATAGCCAGGAGAGGAGAGGGTCAGTAATACCGAGAGATCGGATTTTGGCCAACAGATGAATATGGGGAACACGGTCGAAAGCCTTAGACATGTCGAGGTACAGGACAATTACAGAGTTGCCGGCGTCGGCAGCAGACGATAGGACATTGAGAAAGTCAAGCTGGCGGGAAGAGCAGGAACGGGAGTTCAAGGAACCATGCTGACCAGGGTTCAGCAGGTTGTTAGATAACAGGTACTGGACAATGTGTCTTTTAATAATTCTCTCCATAATTTTGCAGACTACTGGGGTGTGGTTGATGGGCCGATAGTTATCTGGGTCGTGTAATACGCCCTTTTTGAAGCGCGGAACTATAACAGAGGATTTCCATTGAGGGGGGACGAAACTGTGAATCATGGAGGTGGTATACATATTAAGTAACAATAAAGGGAGGTCAGGACCACCGAAACGGAGGAGGGCCGGTGGGAGATCATCTGGTCCCGGTTTCGAGGAAGGTTTAATAGACGAAACTGATTTTTCAATTTCTAGATGGGTGAAGGGAATCGATGAAAGAGAGGCAGGGGAGCAGGGCTGGATTGTAGGAGGGGGAATACCAGGACAGCTTATAAGGGAGGAAGAAAAATGCTCATTGAAGGCCTCAGAAATAGATGCAGGAGTATTAGCTGTAGATGAGCCGCAGATGAGGAACTTGGGCGAGATATGATTGGATTGCTTGGACCTTTTACTAAGCAGGTTGGACAGGTAGCCAGTTTTTTTTGGGTGTGCTAGGGCGATGGCCTCTTGCCTTCTCAGATGCGAATCGACCATGCAACGCAGCCTCAGTTGTAGCTGGTTTATGCGCAGGAGAAGTGTAAAGTCGTGTGATCTAGCGAAGGTAAGTTGCAGCTTAGACAGCTTACGCTCTAAAAGTGACAGGCGTGAGGTGCTGGAATTGGGGCGTGGGTCGACACATGGGTTGGCGGTATTTAGGCAGTGTAGGAGGTTGGAGTAGAGAGAGTTCACGACAGTGAGGGGATCGGATGAAAGAAAAAATGTGTCCCAGTTAAGGGAGCGGATTATCATTGGAACTAGGGGCCAGTTACAGGAACGGTAGGAAGTCAGAACAGGGGGAGAGGATTGCATCGGATGAGAACAGCTGAACTTGCACCTGACAATACGGTGGTCACTACCCGGGAAGTGATCAGTAATCTGGGTGATCATATCAGGAACATCAATGGAGAATACTAGGTCCAAGATGTTGTTCCTCCTAGTAGGGCAGGAGACATGTTGGGTCCATCCACCAAGACGGACACAGGAAAGAAAGGTGGAGAGGGCGGGAGGGCTAGTATGGGAGGACCAGCAAATTGAAGGAAAGTTAAAGTCACCCGCAATAATTTTTGCACTGGCAGGGTAGTCAAGCGCAGCATTGAAGACATCCACGGCAGAGTCAATTTTTGCAGGCTCCAGACCCGGGGGGACGTAGACGCAGCCAAGGAGGAGGTTCTGGCCGGAGGCGTGAATGGATAGCCATAACGAATCCTCAATAAGGAGAAGAGGGGGGTGGTCGATAACACTAGCGTGGATAGTGCATTTGACAAAGGCTAAACAGCCCCCTCCCCGCCTGGACTGACGGGTGTTCGAGAAGCATTGATACCCAGGTATGCGAACAAGGTCAAGCGAAGCATCATCTGACAGCCAGGATTCAGTTATTAGTATAATGTCAGCGTTTGATGTAAATGCCAGAGATCGCAGGTGCGATATTTTTCTAATTATTGAGCGAGCGTTAATAAGAACTAGTAGGAATGAGTTCAGTGTCGGTGTGCGCAAAGCATGGATGCCAGGTGCAAGACTATTGGGATCGCTGTGGCGATAGGAGTTGGGTCTCAGTGGGGATAGAGCGTCAGTAGAAGGGGGAGGGCAGGCAGTGTTGGGTGGGGGACGGAAAGTAGGAGAAGCGTTAGCATTAGGCGCAGCCGATCGCTGTGGGTGATCAATACGGTGGGTGTGCAGCACACCGCTGATGTGGGCCGGAGGGGTGTCACACGGTGCAGAGGGAGGTGGCACCATATGACAAAGTGAGAGGTTAAGGATATCTGTCGAAGCGGGGTGGACAGGGGGGAGTGCGTGGTGTAAGGTGCTGAGTGGCATGGCCTCGAGTGGGGAGCGAACAGTGATATGAGCCTGTGAAAGTTTATGGATATGGTCCATAGGGCGACTAGCCATATGGCCACGGGTGCGGAGGGCACCGGTCAGGAAAAAAACGCGATCTTGGCTGCAGGTAACCTGCCTGTTGGGCAGAGTCAGTATAAGGCCGGTAGGTCGGTATGGGGGTGAAGGCATGTGGGAGAGTAACTGGGACGTAGTGTGAGGTGGGGGGCGGGAAGGGAGTGGCGAAATTTGGAAAGGTTTGGAGGCTCATGAGGGGCAGGGGAGCCGGTAAGTGGGGGGGTGGGGCGAGGAGGCGGGATACAGGTACGAACCTAGAGTATCTGCTAGGGTATGTACGTGGTACTTCAGGGTTAGATGGGGGTTGGTGGAGGTGAGCAGGGGGGAACAGCGGAAGCATGCTGGGGCTATAGTATGGAGGGTTGGTGTCTGGGGCGCAGGGAGGGATATACGGTAGCAACGGAGATGGAGGGTTGGTGTAACCCATGCGATCAGAGAGGGGGAAAGACAGTGGAAGGGGGTGAGAGGCAGTGGAAGGGTGAGTGGCACTGGCAAGGCCCTGGAGGTCACTCCTACTCAAAGGGACGATGGCGTTAGACGGACCCGGATGGTGGCCCAGTTGGTTATCACCTGGAGGAACCGAGAGTACGCTATAGGCAGAAGCCGATTGAGAGTGGGGGGTAATAGGTGAGGTGATTAGTTGGGCAAGTGCGGACCTGGTGGGAGTACCAGGTATGCTTATGGGGGGATTAGAGCGGCACTTATGAGGATAGAAACGAAGTGTCGCGGCTGAGCTAGCAGATGGTGGGTAGTTTGTAGAGTCGTAAGAGCGAGAGCGGCGGGTGACAACACTTGTCAACGGCTCGGAGGACGGATTGGAAGTAGTACGGCGGGGGCTGTTGGTTGTACCAGGGTCTTGTTTTGGCTCAGAGACTATGACGGGGGAGCGCGGCTTTAATACTGAGGTGGAGTGCCGCTTGGGGCCGGTGGTCGGGGAGCGAGAGCTACTGCTAGTAGAGGCTACTGGGGGAGATGGTAAAAAAGGGCGTTTGAGTGGAAGCGGAACCGGGGGTGGGGAGTTAGACATATCTAAGTCGACAGTTTGCAGGCAGGCAGGGCGAGGCGCTGGGCTCGCCTTTGACTTCTTGACAGAGGGGCATTGGGCAACCATGTCGGTTACAGTGGGGTCAGTCTGCATGGGCAAGGCGGAGTTATTTCTCAACGAACGAAGTATTTCCCGTTGGAGGGGGGTTTTATCAGAGAATATCTTGATATCCTTATATGGCGAAAGGGCAGCAATCGTCGACTTGTTGCTAATGAACTCTGTAGCTGTTAGATCGTCCGTGAATTGGAATAGCAGGGGGCAACTATGTCGCTGGGACTTTTACGTAGCCTCCTGCAATGGCATCTATAGTGAGCCATGTTGCACGAACTTAGTATGTTGTGTTTCGCCAAGGAAAGTGGTAAGCGGTCTGGAACATTAAAAACCACTGCGTTCTTGGAGTTGGCAATGCGGTGGTATATTTCAGTAGACACGGAGTCGAGGAGGTGTCCCACCGAAACCAAGTTCTTAGGCGATGTAGCGGCTACAGGGTCAAGGAGAGTAGCCAGGGGTGAAACCTTTGAAAGGATTTCACCAATCAGCTCGACCTTGTTACTAAGTTCGACGAAACTCTGCTTTAGGCCATTAGGACTATTAGAAGCTTCACCGTCGACGTTAACGAGGGTGACAGAGCACGGCCTGGTTTTTGGGAGGGGTTGGGTGCGTTTGGATTTGCCAGCTTTAGCGATTCGGATTTTCCGAGTACTGGTTGGGGGCCGGGATAGCATGATAAGTAGAAATATATGGCGGAGGTAAAAAGGTAGCAGGAAGTCAGTCAACTAGACAGAGACAGGCCAAAGGTCTGAGCAGACCAGGAGTGTTCCTGGATGCTATGTGTGCAAAGGTCTAGATGAGACCAATGTGGCAATGAGGTACGGGCAGTGAGCTATATGACCCGCTATATATACTGTTAGGCTTAAGAGACTTGGGACGATGAGGAATAGTGAGATAGAAGGAATTTTGCTGTGTGGTGTGCACAGGTTGAACCCCACAGGATACGGTAGGTACTTAGCTGTTGCTTGGGTCACAACAGCAGGTTTTGCGGGAGAGTATATTGTAAGTATGGGGTCAGTGGACCGGGTGGAACGAAAGTGCGCTCTTATGGCAAACAAAAAAATGAATGGAGGCACAGTGGGACAGAAACTTCAAAAGGTGCACCGGAGGATGCGTAGCGAAAATAAGGTAGGAGTTGGGTTATAGCGATGGGATGTAAAAACGCTAGATAGATCTTACTGTGGCGAGAATCAGGGGAGATTTGCTAGATAAGCCATGTAGAATGTAATTAAGTGGAGTTAGAGCAGTGCATAATCAATGTAGTCTATAACTCTAACTCGCGATAAGTACTAGCGTCTGCACGGTGGTGTGCCGCAGTTGTTTACACAACTAGGTCACGGTTTCAGGTAATTAGGTGGTGTATACTAGGGTGGACACAATTACAAGTCTAAACAGTGGTATTTGCAAAAAAAGAAAACGAGACAACCTGGATTTCACGCGGGCTTGACCTTGACTTGCAACCATCTAGCATTTGCGGAAGCCTGGAGTACTATCAACTGCTAAGCGCACGGTAGCATTGTTTTCGGAGAAGCAGGTCATGTTTGGCAAACTAGTTAACCGATCGTGAACTCCAAAGGTTTCCAAGACCAAGCGATTTGTCACGAAAGTGTTCTTTTCCGGCTTTAGCAAAGCGTTCGATAATGTTGCTCAAGGTAAGCCATTGCTGAAACTGCCGGCTGCCTGCATCTTTGGGTCTTTGCTTCGCTGGATTGGAGACTTCTTGTTCCAGTGGACCTGTTCCGCGAGGGTCGAGCAGCCCAAGTCCGAGTGATATCCAGTCAGAAATGCTTTTCTGCATGGATCCGTGTTGAGGTCTCTGTTGCTTCTGGCATGTGCGAATGATCTACCACAAAGCCCCCGGACTCAGTGCATTATCCACACCGACTCCCTGAAGATCTGTGGCACCATTCGGCCGGCAGCACATAGTGGGATGCTTCAGGAGGAACTCCAATCGTCGATCAGTTCACCGACCACCTAAAGGCTACCTACAAAAATAAGACAAATATTAATGCGAGAGGACTGGAAAACCCAGTGATACATCGTACTTCTGCTTCGGGAGTGTCGTGCCAACCCTCATGACTGATGCATAAGACTTGAGCTTTTTGTCATCTACAGTCTGAATATTCAAGCACGCAGTAAGCTTCCCTTTGTGTAGAATATTCGGCCTGATCCATCGTTCATTTGACTTACTACGAACGGAAGACATCCCGTAAGAGAAGACTTGTACCCACCTTCAGTGAAACGCATTTTGCCGGTATTACGGTGGTTTACCAATTACTGAGTCCTGGACCTGCTCTACATCGCTACTCGGTCCTGCGTGGCGATAGCGCTGTTAGTAGCCAAATACAAGAAAGGACGAAATGCTGCTGGCCACAGCGAAAATTATTGAGGGATATTTATACTGGACCAAATAAAGACTGACTGAGCGGAACCCTTGGATCGTTGGCAGGTATGTACACTAAGGGGGGGCAAGTTGGGAGTAGAGCGAATTAGAGCTCGAAGAGTTTCTCGATAGTCACCGACGATAACATGCGGGTGAGCCGGGTCTTTCTCTTCTGCTGCTTTGTTAATGCCGACAGAAAATGCTTAAGTCTCTGAATCTCACCGGTACCTCAGCATTAGCTGAAGGCATACAGTACCGGAATTTTCTTTACTTTTCTCCGTTTTAGTACAGGGACTCTACCTCATTATACGGTAAAAATCAGAAACAAGAGGGGGCTAGGCCCGGAATCCACGGAATCCCAAACATTTCCTTACAGGGCTGACGTCTACTCCAAAGAAGTAGAGGGGAGTATGCTGCGGCGCCCGTGACATTAGGCTTCATCGTGAAAGCAAAAGGCTTACTTTTGGAGATTTTGAACCCCATCTAGCAAAACTTTAGCTGATTTGGGTAAGCGCAGAACGTGTTAAAACAAGCGGGGATCATTGGACGTGCATTTGGACTTCTCAGAAAACCACCAACACTTGTGAAGTTATCGTCATACACTCGAAATGGAGTATAACAGAGACCCTTCTAAGATAGCAAATAGGAAAGGCTAGTCTTGAGGGGTTTCAGTAGGGCATGGGCGAGAAAATTTCCTAGCCCCAAAACCTAGTGAATGCAGCGATAAATTGGCTGCACGGATATCTTCTAGCACACCGACCATATACGACTGTTGAGAGCTAGCTCGCCGCAAGTTAAGGTCTACTTTTTCTTTCACTGGCCGAAGCCATAGTCTAACTGTAAGCCTTGGCACTCTACATTCTTCTCGACAGTGTTGACACGGGTTTAGAGCTGGCCTCCAAATCAAAGGTGCCACCCAGAGCAGGGTTCGGGGCGCATTCTTCGTTTAGTCAGTTCCGTCTCGGGTTGTCGTGCGATGTGACCTAGCCACAGCAGCCGACAATATTATAGGAAGTCTGAGACTTCATCGGTTTCGCAACATCGTCTCCTAACCTCATCTCTGGTCACCCTGTCGCGCCAGTGTTTTTCAAAATACGTCACCGGCACCAGTGATCGATTACCTCTGACTATCTATTATCCTCTGCCCTCGGTGGCCAGGTTCTGCAGCCATCGCTGAGTACGGGGTATGGCATCACCGTGGGCTCGAACCCTAGTCCAAAGGCCGATTTTTCTGCGAGCACACAACTCCCGCCGCAGCTGGAGAAAAGCTTTCCTAGCATTGTCTATCCGGAGTATTATTTCACCCTTTGCCTGACCTTTTGGAAGTGGTGTAGAGGCCGGACACCTAAAGGAAGGAACGCACTCAATTAGTAGGACACTGGTGAGCGGCCGTTTAGCTGTTAGCCCTGGGCAATTTGGCCTACCTTTTGTTTCCGCAGCTTTTATTTCTGGCCCGATAGACTGCGAAAAGAAAACGACAAAGCCAAGGACTGGATAAAAAGTGGCCGGAGGGTCCGCTAGCTCAACAGTGTCATCCGCGAACTGTGGGTCCGAGATATATACCTCCTGACCTAAATGGGCATCAAAAGCGCCAGTGGTTGCCTGTCTCACTGTCCGGTTGACGGCTTAGTTAGGTAGCCCTGGTGAAAGGCAGCCGCCCCGTCGCAAGGCGGTAGTTATCGTAAACTGAAAAGGCCCTTAGCCATACATGCGGGCTCTAGCGGAGTAGTGTTAGAATTAGGTCCGCTCAGCGTACTTCGCGGCGGAAATCAACCTGGTTCTGTCGGATGCAGTGGCCTTTTGCAAATGAGAAGAGGATGAGTAGCAGCAGACAGAAAACCTTCGCAGTTGCGTTGACAAAGCTGATCTCACCGTGATTCCTGCACAGTAATTCATCCCCTTTCTTCCGTGTGGGAGGCAAAACGGACCTGCTTCAGTTAGTCCAAAAAGCCTCTTCCGGTGGGGTGGAGCCCAAAAGGACGTGTTATCCGCCGATTACCAGCGGCAGGCGGCACTTGTAGACTCCAGGCTAAAGGCCGTCTCTATCGGCTTTTGTCCTCCAGGTAGTTGTTGACCTTGGCGATTTCATTTTGGCTCGGTGAATCGCAGTTGGTATCGTACGACTGTGTAAGAACTGGAGGTTTTTTGGCTACCGTTTGAACTGACGTTCAGTCAAACGATCGATCGAAGTGCTCTACCTATCGCTTCATTTTTTCTTGCTCAGGCATGGACAGACCGGCTGTGTCGCGTGAGAGTGAGTCCTGCTTGCAGCCCCTACCTGAAGCTCTGAGCACGAAGCGGAGCATGTTGCTGAATTTACCGACCCCTACTGCAACCTTCATTTTTTCGGCTACTTCGGTCCAGTACCACCTACGGCAAGCCCTAGTGGAGAGCGAGGCCTTGCCTTGCAACCGGCGGCGCTCATCGCTTCCAGATATATGGACTTTATTTGCTTTAGCCGGCAGTTGAAGTGTGCCCTCAGAGATCCAGTCTTCTAGAGGCCTTTCGTTTTCTCACACTACTTTTGAGGCAGCTTTTCAAGCCGTCGATTTGAGTATCGTCCACTGTGCTTCTGCAGAAGTTGAACCCGGTGGTACTTTGCATACTGGTGGTGATTGAGCTTAACTGCATTTGGCACCTCTGGCATTTCCGGGCCTGCAAATTTTCACGTGGGTCAGTGGAGAGTTCTTAGGGCGAACAAAAAGATGGATTCTAAAGCTCGAATCAACGGAAGCGTGATCTGTATCGTTTGCGTCTCAGCCACTGCCCCGATGTACACTCGACAATCTTTGACATACAAAGCACAACAGGTCCCAGCTAGGATGTGGTCAAAATGATGCGAAGTGTGGCCGTCTTTGAAGTACCACCTCTGTGTTTGCTTTTCAGGGTGTTGGAAAAGTGTGCCGTTAATGGCCGTCCCGGTAAACTCAGCCAAACTGACAAGACCGTTCCATTTCTCGCGGTGTCGACCAGGACCGAATTCCCCCTTGACGGGCCCCAATGACGAATCCGACGGACCTGTGAGAGCTTTCCAGTCTCCACCGATGAACATAAAGTCATTCCTGTGACCCGATTTATTGACTCTTGCACACCGCCGAGGAATTCACTTTTTGTCTCAATGTCTGCCGGGTTGGTCACAGTGTAGACCGCAACCACCTTCAAAGTCTTCAGAGATCCTTTGAAACGAGCCAAAGCAAGTGTTGCTGAAGTCGGCTTTCAAGCGGTCACTGCGCTGTTGGCATAACTGTCAGAGAAAAGTGTAACCTCTTGTCCTTCAGAGTATTCGGTAGAACAGCTTTAATAAATCCAGTGGGTTGCTTCTTCTCCCGAAGCTTTATGCATCGAAAGCAAAGGGTTGGGTATGAGGATTTCTGAGAGGCAGGCTATGTTGATGTTGTGGCTGTTTAGTGTCCCCATTTTGAGACTATGGCTGTCCTCGTTTTGAAGTGTCTATACATTCCACCAAGCTACGTAAACCTGCTTACTAAAACAGAATATTCTGGCCTGTTTTCCCGACACCTCCATCGCTGGAGCACGAGGCACTTTGCTCGCCGGAGAAGCTGTGGTATGATCAGAGTGAATGTTTTTGGAGATATTCTTAGAGAGTCACGGGAACATGGTACTAGGTGGAGTCCCCAGCTTCACTCGGGACTGTAGTAATAATAACAATGCCGGTTTACTTCACAGAAGCCCGAGGCAAGGCAGACGTATGATTAAGTCTTACTGACGATAATATGGATGCATATTTCGTGAAAATATAGAAACATTTGTGGCAAATATAAGATGGTTAGGTTTAAGAGAAACAGAAGGGAGATAAATGTACGACAAAAGTGTGCACCAGAAAGATAAAAAAGGATGAGTTCAAACAAAACCACGAACATATCCAAGAGAATGCCCGGTGAGCTTGAGAGACAAGGCCAAATTGTGGATCTGGTGGACCAAAGGGAAGGGAGTCGAAAGCCGGGATTCTTACATGAGAAAGACTGAAAATCGGTTTCAACAACTTTCTTGAGGAGCAACGATAAAGAACAGATAGATTTGCACGGAAAAGGAATAGGTAGCAATGAAGCTTCGTTACACTGCAGTGAGCGGTCAGTGACTGGTTTAAAACTAGATGAAAAACAGGGGGCGGGCAATGCAAGTAGGTGAGAGTAGGTCAGACCGAAGGCATATTTTGGAAGGTTTAATGAAGGTGGCTGTAAGGCACAGACATAAACGGAAAAGTGCTATATCAGGAGAGGCAATGGAGGGAAGCTTGCCGGCTAGGAAACGGAGAACTCGGAGCAAATACACATGCATGGGAAGCAGGAGCGAAGAGCGATGGAGTGCCAGAACACGGGAATAGTAGCGACTGAAGGACGCTGGTGGGGCTAGATCAGATGGTAAAGAATAACTTGGAAAAGTCGCTATAAATTTTCTTCATGATTGGTAAAATTGATGGATCAGGAGAGGGATGAAAACAACCTTTTGAGCACAGAAGTTAGGACGACAGTGAAGAGCAGTTCGAAGGCTAAGAAAGATGAAAAATTGGATCGAAGGAAACAGTTAGGGGTGGATCTTCTAACTTGATCTACTTTGGTGCACCATGTGGTGGCGGTAGATTCGCTAAATGGACTTACACAAAACACCAGGAAGACGATGACGGTGGAAATGTCCAGGGAGCACCGATAAAATGTAGTTGAAAAGTGGTCGGAGAAGTGCGGAATACTGGCGGAAAACGGTGTCCCGGACGTGATACTGACTGTGGAGCGGATATGCTGCAGCTGTGAAGCTGAACAATGAAAGGGGGAAAGGAGTCAACGAATGATCAGGGGGATCAAGTAAAAGCAGATCAAATGGTTTAAAACTGCAAGTAAAATTTACGGAGTAACGTTGTCGTCACATTAGGTGGAACGTGGGAAAACGGAAAAATCTTAAAGTCACAAGAAGCTACTTACGGCAAGCAATGCGCAAAACAGGAGGTGAAGAAACTGACCCAGGAGGAACAAGTAAGGGACGATCAACCCCATCTTCTCACTACAGGTGGGACATGAATGAGACCGAGAAACGAAGAAGCACCAGGAAAACTGAACCTCTGGATGAACAATAGGCACGAGAAACATGCGCAGTGGAGTTGAGGCTATGGAACTTGAGAGCTACATACATGTAGGCAACTGCACTGGTAAGCTGAACTGGAAGATACCAATCGAGGCATTGTCTAATGGGAAGGTCCATCGAAAAACCCACTCATAAGGTAGGGAATGGGTAGCCGATGTGGTTGTAAAAGACTCAGTGGTGGAACGGCATGTTCCGACATGGATATGGGTCATGGGTACGGGTGGGGTTGGTGCGCAATGGTGTGAGGCATGAGAAGGAAGTGCAAGAAAGGATATGACAAGATGGTAGACAGTGAGGTGTAAGAATGCGACCAGTGAGCTAAGTAGGTATAGGGCGATGGGAACATAATGTAGATTTGGAGCCGGCAAAGGAGACATGAGTTGGAAAGAAAGTTTTGGCGGCCATGGGAAAAGTAAAGTGGATAGGGCCATAGTGACATCACGCTGGGAGAGCTTTCACTACGTGAAACGATAGCAGAAGGGACAAAATGGGTAGGTGTGCATACGGTGGCAACCGAAGTGGTTAAATTGCCGCCAAGGTCTTTACCAGCCGGCAGTCCTTAGTGATAGCCAAAACTGGCTTCAAGTGTGCCAAGATACTTCCTGACAGAACCCCACGGCAAAGAGAGGTGAGCACAAGCAACGTCCAGGACAATAACCGCGGTGTAAATGCAACCAGAAAACCACCTCAAACGTCTGTTGCGCCTATCGCTGGCCTTCACCCGATGATGCCATATATTACAAATAGCTTTGCAACCGTAGATTTAGACAGTACGTCTATTTTTCCGCCAAGTGGGTCACCTGACGAAAGCCCCAGTCCTCAGAATAACCCAAGCATAGCCCTAGACTGGAACAGGCACCCCAGCATCCACAAGGCTGCTGAAGGCTCTTCCGACTCATCCAGCCGCGAGCTCATGTTCCCCACAGATCTAGATGACCACAGTCCTTCCACCAGCTCCATGTCTGGTTATACAACTACACCTACAACTCACTGTATCACTACTCCACTTCCGTTTAGACCCATGCTTTCTGAAGCCCCTGGCGCTCTTGGAAAAGCATCCAGGCCCCGAGCCCACCAGCCGTACCCTCCAATTCGCCACCGGAATGCACCTGGTTAGCGCCCAGTCCATCGTTGCAGATTAGCCCGCCAGTACAGGTTAACCCTCAGAACTTAACACTTCGTTGCCCAAAAAACAAGGCCTATCAACGTGAAGCACATGTAAGCAACTGGGGAGTGGCTCAGTGGAGCGAACGTTTACCCGCGTCTTGTGTGGCTCTGAATCCTACTTTCTGATCTCTGCTAACTGCTTTTTCATTCCCACCCTACTTCGAACCAACTGCCTTCCCTCATCACAGCCCTATTACATTTCCATCTGCCACACTAACCTCTCTATACCTCGGCCCTTACCCGGTCACTCCCTGTGAACCTTCCCCGTGCCTCACAAACCCTGACTCCCACGAGACTCATCCACTTCTCCTGGGCCAATTTTGCTACCCAATCGTGGCAGCTTTTTCCCTGCCGGCCCCATCCAAGACTATTCACAGCACTCTGACTAATCTCTCTACTAGCATCTCCTCATCCCTCCTCCCTTACACTAACCCCTCCATGCTTCATCTTATCAAATCCTCGGGACAACTGATCTCTCTCTTCCATCCCCGCAGTAATCTTCACTGGAATAACCACCGTCGTCATCACTACCAAATTGGGTATCCTCTCCATGAAAACCAGAATCATCTTTTTTAATCATATTCACGAATTGCTGTTCAAAACTGAACTAAACTATAACTGTCCGCGGCATTGCTCAGACCTTCGACCTTGATATTAACATCGTAAATGAAAAATGGATAATGGATTCCTTCTCGTCAGATCATACCTTTCTAGTTAATTACCAGACTTTCCGAAGGAACAGGCCTCGTCATGGGGAGGCTGTTCAATTTATGTCAAAAACACTCTGGCGGTTCTTCCAATCTCGCACACAACTCCCGTTGCAGCTCAGGATTCTCTTTGGCTAACGATTCTCTTACCTAACTCACTTCTTCACGGTGGTCGCATCTATCGGCCACCTGACTCCAACTCTGTGGGTCTTACCGAGATCACTGACGCATCCACTTGTCTTTCATTGGTGGTCTGTTCCCCAAGGGTCATGGCTGGGGACTTCAATGAGCCTAGCATTTGTTTGAATACCCCATCTACCCCAATCTACTTATTAGACTCTATTTCACGCATCAGTGTGGGGCGCTGGATCCAACATGTAACTGTCTTAACCAGAGGAAAGAACATCCTTGATCCGTAGTTCACCGTTGGTCTATCCAATGTTTCAGTTAATACTCTCGACCTCTTCCCGGGAAGCGACCACAGAGAGGCGTTCCGCTCCTTCGCGGTTCCGCGACCCTTTGACGAGTCCCGCCCACCCTATCATCTCTCTTCAACAGACAACTGAAGCTTTGTTATCTGCCAGCTTTGATCGTTAGACCGGGAATACTTCTTCCTGCAAAGTGGCTCTCAGCTGGCTACTGATTTATTATATTCTAACTTATCCAACCTGCTGTCCGCAATCACTACAAATGGTCTCACATCAAACCAAGTCTATAGTTTGGTCCTGACCCTAAAACTAAACAAATGTCCAAGACTGCAGAAGGTATATCACATTTTTATTGACTTACCGTCATTCTCGCTGCTACGAAGTCTCTCGGTAGCAATCAGAAACTAGAGCGACGATATGCCCAGAAAACGGGAAGTATCTGCCATGCAATGTCATGATACTTCCTCAAAGTTGCCATGCCTACTGAAGAACAGAAATCAGAGCAAACCCGCTGGTATCTCCTCTCCAACCTCAGCAAACAGTGATCACATCACTTCACCTTTGACGACAGCCTAGGTGCTTGATTCCTACTTTGCTGCTTCCGTGACTACGGACCCCTCACTTAACCCCAATGCAAAGACTCCTTCACTCAGCATGCACTATCTGATATGGAATTTACTCTAACTGAGGTGACTAACCTGCTTACCCTCGTCCGGAATTCCTCACACTGTAGCCATCATGGTGTTCCACAAACACTTCTACCTCTTGGAGGAACCGATGTCGCAGCCCTTCTATTGAAGGTCTACAATCTATCCATCAAGTCTGGTATATTTCCCTCACAGTTGAGCACTACGGTCATCCTCCTAGTTCATAAGAAGTGACCAATACATGACCCCTCAAACTACGGCCCCATCATCCACACTCCAATTGCCTCTAGGTTGATAGAAAACCACATCAAAAAGCGGATATCTGACTTCCTGTTGTCTCACAATATAATTTATAGTGGACGGTAAGGCTTCTTAAAGTCGGTTTCATGCTTCACTCGCCAGTACGGCTTTTTTCAATCCCATAAAAGCAGCCGCCGACGACAGTAAATCTACCATCAATATATACCTCGAGGTGACAGAGGCAACTGATCGTGTCACCCGCTCTTTACTACTAACCAAACCCAAAGCCCATGGCTTTTCCGGGCCCACTCCGTCATGGCTAAAAAATCATGTCCATCAAACAGCTCACAAGTGGTTTCCATTGATGGATTCTACTTGCAATCCGCTCCAGTCACCTGTAGGATTATAAAAGAGGGTGTATCCTGTCCCTTGTTTTGTCTCATCTACGTAAATGATGTATTTCCCATTTTGCTCCACCGTACTCCATTCGTTTTCGCTGATGACATTAGGAGTGTCTATGGGTTTCCACGTCGGAATTTCGACACTATGCTGGAGGGAATTTCTAGTAATTTTAAGCGACTCGGAGACTGGAGCTATTCTTTAAGTATGAGCTTCTCAACCTCTAAGAGAAGCTATATAGCCTTCAGATGTCTAGTGGCCCCCGGAACTCTGCTTAACCACTATCTGCCCATTTCGTACAACCTGTTGGTTCGAGACCTTTGTCTTCATCACCCTTGCAGCCTGAAGTTTTCTGAGTATGTTCTACTCCAGATTGTCGGGAGAGAAGAACCATCGTTTTCACCTCCAGAACTTTCGGGCCACAAGATCGCAAACCTCTCACACACGAGTTTCACACAAGGCCTTGCCCTGAATACTGCCGCACTATCTTCACCAAAATGACGAAATTTGTCCGCATTTCCGTGAAGTCAGAGTAACGCTAATTTACCAAACATTTCGTGTGATTTTCCTCCAGTCCGGGTTATAAGGATCGATGAGTGTTACTCGTTCTTGACCCCCCATTGCTGCCTTTCATGGGGCTTAATCTATGTTTCCTGTTTAAGCTATACCACCGTATGGCCTTCTTGTGCACTTAGCCTATTCGTCTCACCTCCTCCACGAATTGCACTGTACACCACCGCTCACCAGTGCTCTCTATTTTTAGACCAAAATTGGCTTTGATATCTAACTTTCCCCTTATAAAATACTCGAGTTTATGGAATAAACTCCCGATAAACATCCACAACAGTCTCTGTCTTTTGGTTCGTAGGCTCACGGGATCACGTCTTGATTGTTTCCAACGTGCTTCTACTTGCTGGCCACAAAGTCACCGAAGATCTGGCCTAAGGAATCGGGTTTGACTACTAGTGTTGCGGCACTGTGTCCTAGAACTTTCATTACCCGCCCGATGACAAAAGTCATGTCAAATATTTTCCGTTGCCTTATACTGCACATATTCTACGTTAAAGAAGCTACGGTTCGTTGCCTTTTGTACCTACGCCTAGTTTAGCGCTAGCCTCTTCTAATTTTAGACAACGTTCTTGTTATACTGCCAAGCAGCCTAAGGCTGTAAGCCTTTGATATCTCCCCAGAAAATGAAGTTTTGGTTTTGGGTCCAAGGGCACTAATTACCGCCATCCACCAATTTACTTGATCTTTTTACTCCGTTCCCATTCAGATTGGCTACCACCACCCGCCTGGGTTTTATATCCGGCTTCATGGCACTTCCCTCAATTATCTTCTTCGAGAATCTCAGATGTCCACCTTCTAATAACTACTCTCTGGTCTAATCTCCCGTCTCATTTCTGAACCTACCATCTACCTTCAACTACCAACTTTCCTTTTATGCGCCATTTTATTTCCCGTCAGTACTGCTAACCTTGTTTACATCAGCTAGCCCGGAATGGTCTCTGATAATCTTAGGAACGATTTGGTGTGTACAAGACTGATACACGCGCGCTCGTCTGTGCTTAACAACATTCTTTGCCCCACTCCGCGTGCTTGCTTAGTCCCACCTTGAATTTTTCCAGCCCACTCTAGCAAAACCCCTGACATCAACAGCACCCATACCATAACGATGTCCAGACTTTAGGAAAACAGACCACCCCTAGCATCTGCAAAAAAAAATACGTGTAAAGTTACAATGGGGCTGTGAGGCTATGGAAAGCTCCTATACGCGCTCATCCACCACTCCTTTGGGAAACAAAGGTGTGGTGACCTCAATCGCTACGAGAAAACAACCGTTTTCTGGAGGCCACTTTTGATTTATTTTTTCTACCATCCTTTCTGACGTTTGACATAAACCTCACTGATTGTTTCGGTGGCTTGCTTTTTACTGGACTGACTTTTCCGGGGTTTCCGCCGACGTCATTTCTAATCACTTTTATTTTCGGTTTTTCGCCGACTATGCCCGGTCGCGGCTCACTTTCTGCTTGACAGTCGCGTCCGTTTTCGTTGGAAGTATTTCCCATATCGATATCTTTTCGGAGCCACGATATAAGGAACACATCTCCGCATCGGTCAACCGGTTTACATCTTTTGTGTCCTTTCAATAGAGTGTATTACACTGGTATTTCGCTGTGAGACCGAATAGAACACATGCTGATTAGCCGCGTTTGAACGTTTTCTATAGAAGAGAAAGCAAAAAATAAGTGGAAAACAAAAAAGACCTGGTGGGATCGATTTGATCTCCAAATACCGCCGATATCGGGCTGCAAAAAAGTGTGCAACCTTCATTTATGGGTATGTCTCCCATCAGCTCATATCTGATCCTGCGAAAGGGGAAACCTCAGTTTGCCTTTGTTCGCTCAACAAGCCTTTCGTTCTTATTCGTGAGACTGACTGTGGTGACAGCGCACTGGACTCTCCACATATTCTTATCCACCTCTCACTGTAAGTTTTAACCAACTCATGTCCTCCCCAAGCACACCTAGCAAACATGTCGACATCAACTACAATCGCTACACTGGCCTCGACTTTCGACCCAGTGGTCTGGAGAGCATGTCGTTGCTCCTGACGACTAACACTAACCTCAGTGAGGCCCGAGAATAAAAAGAACTTGGTGAAAACCACTCGCCTTCTTCATTCGTGCACCTTTATCTTCCGTCAACTTTGTTGAAATGCGGCCTTTTCGATGTCCTAGCATCCAAGCCACTTTGAGAGTTCCAGCCCTGCATAACAGCAACCAACACCCGACACTAGCCAGCAGCATCAGACATGTAAATGCCCCAAGGCTGCACTCGTCAGATGCCCCTCAGACCAGTTATACAAACTGCCACCTAGTTTCTCAGTACACCTAGTTTGCCCCCGCCAACCACAATCACTACAGTAGACCAGACTTTAAGCCAACTGGCCCGAGTAGCAAGTCGAGGCAGCGGATGACCGATATCCGTCTCATTAATGCCCACAAAACTGAACATGGAGAACTGTTCATATTTCCCATTCCCAGCGGTCTTTCCGCATTTTTGCAAAAGGCGACGTTTTACTCGTCCTGGCACCCAACCCACCGTTTAGGTTAGTGCTTAAATCAACACGCAAAAAAACGCCGGAAGCCAGTCAGTAGCACTCAACCAGTAAATACCCAACTGCTGCACTCTCGGTTCGCCAATTATACCATTGGTTCTTCTGAGCTGCCTAAGTCGGATGATAGCGTGCTAGTTTTCCACATACTCCCTCCGATGAAGCTCCTCCATCCCTTTTATCATATCACACCCAAGCTAATCGATCGGCAAAACGTTTCTTATAATTCTCAACTAGAACCTCTTCTAGACTGCCGCTCTCCCCCTCCATCTATTTCAGGTCCCACTGAATACTGTTTTACCTATCACAACGCCCGGCAAAAACCCTAGGTGATCCTACCAAGTCATTTTTCATACCTAAAGACCAAACAGTGCGGCCTGACACGTGTCGGCTGAGCATCTACTACAGCCCCCGTTCGCTGGCCAACTTGATCGCAAGCTAAAAGAAAGGCATATGAACTCCTCCGACAGCTTACTGTTGGACTTACTGGAGTCTGACAGTTGGTCCTTCATTGAAGTCTCTTTCCGAGCCTGTGCATCTACGGGCCGCACACCAACTATCACGGCACTAGCAACCAGTGTTTACCGTTTGCTACCGACTTGGCTCACCAGGTTCACCTGTTCGCTTCATCCAATTATTGGTAATCCTCCTGCCTTGGCAAAATATCTCTTGAGCCGAAAGAGGACCACATTGACAATGTCATACGCATTACCTATGGCTGTCACCCGCTGATATATTATATCCGGCCGAGACCTCGCTTTGTCAGTTTTGGGTGACTAGCAACCATGCAGTGGAACCGATCTCAACAAAGGGTGAAATCAAGATACTGTAAGACATTCTCGCTTATAGTGCCTAGTTCGGATGCAGGAAAGCCCCATAAGACGCGATAAAGTAATATATATTCGCCACTAGGAGTAATCAGGCTTAGTCCTGACGAAAACCTTTACCTTTTTCTCTGTTTCAGTTTTTGTTCTTCTTTGGCAGCATTCCTCTTCGTAATCCATTCTTCATATCGTGGGACACCATTCTTCTCCTGCCAGTCGCGGATTCACACCACAGTATGATAGCCATTACTCCTGGTAATCTTCTCACCCTGTTCACAGTGTCCTGACTCTTTTCCCGTTCGTAAATGTTCCTTTGAGCGTCATTTTGCAGCGTCTCCCCGTTTACTTCGTCCAACGGACTTGGATAGGCATCCTTCGTCGCCTCTGAATCGTCCCTGCGTATAACGTAACTTCTGCATCGTGCGACTACTTCCGTTTCAACAAATCCGCATCCTGCTGGTTCCTGACTACTGCCGATGATGAAATCGAACCCAAGTTGCATTTGCCGCCTAAGCTATTGTCGCAGTAGTTCATTTAAACTAGATCTAGCTTTATTCTCTTGCTTGCTAAAGTAGCCGACTCCTCCCCTGAAAATTTGTAATTTTCTGTCTCACTGAGTGACGGCAAACACCTTGATCATACTCTTATGCGCACCTCTTGGCTGAGGTCTAGAAATGAACCATTATTATTATTATCATTATTATTATTAATACTACTATTATTATTATTGTAACGGTGATGACAAGAACCACTGGTAAGCAAACGGTGGCAGAAAAAGAACGGTGGAAGCTTTTGATCAGCAACCGACATAATTGGATGTGGCAAGGCAAGGTAAGTTGTAACTTCAGATCTGCGACCGGAACTGGTGGTTAGGGTTGACGGTGTCCTGGGGACCCAACTCGGAAAACACTTCACAAAGTGAACACGGGAGGTGTGATCCACCGACCTAATGGCGCTCGCACATGTTGCGAACTGCCCTCACGCCAGAAGTCCGCCTGCCGAAGCGGTGGATTTGACCGAGCCCCGCGCCTTTTGGATTGGCACGAATGAATGTTGATGGTTATACAGGGGGCAGAGTAACCACGAAAAGGAAGTACGCTCCAGGATCGATTGACCATGTTCTGAGAGACGTTGGACAGCACAGCTAACTGGAACCGCTGTAGGTGGACGGCCGTATGGATTTATTATCCAAGTTCACCCGTGGCGGAAATGATTAGTACAGTGCCCGAATCGGTTAAACGCCGCTGAGAATCGCTGGAAAAGGAAATGCCATAGAAAAGAGAGGTCTGGCTATGTCACATTTAAGGATCAGCTGTCGGCGGGGAGGGAAAGTAAAAAGACAAAACAGTAACTCATCGATGCAATTGACCCCTAGAGCAGGTTGGGAGGCAGTAGGACGTGCGAATGGCCATAACCAGTAGCAATAGCGTGGGTAAAGGCAGTGGGGAACTGGTGGAGCCAGCCTAACAGTGCAAGATAGGAGGGGCATGAAGCACTACCCGGAAGCCTAGTCTGGAGATGGAGGTAAGTCGACGGTACCTCGTCCAGCCTTTTCGTTCGAGGATTCTCCTCCAGCCCTTCCGCGCCCAAGTGCAGCAATGGAGGCAGCATGGCTGTTGCAGATGGGCCAGTGGCTTGTTGTGCGGCTCATTCACTTCTTCTGGATACCGGGTCGGATAGATTGGACTGTTTTCCTTGGCGGCCTCTGGGTCAGTAGTTCTTCTCCACCCTTTCAGGTGCTTCTGTGTTTGCATGCCGAACACTACTTTACCTAGGTTTTTAGAACTCGGTTACCCTCAACCTGCTTTAGCCCGCGCGTAGATCGATCTGCCGGGGTGTGGCAGCTGATTCTTGCTTCAGCTTCGCCGAGCTACAGGTGAGAGCTGAGTGAATAATGGAAGCTAAGAGGAAGGAGGATTCCCCAATGGCAGTGACATTCTACCGTTGCAGGGATGACACCCCTCTCAGATACCCCCATCACTTTGGTATCTCACGCCCTCTAATTTTGCTAGGACATGTCAGTCTGCGCTAGACAAGCTCGAAATTGCGCCGGCTGAGTTCAAACACATGCTGGAATTATATATTTTTCGTGCATCATGTGGTCCTTGGGCTTCATCACTTCACGTGGTCCCTAAGAAGTTAGGAGGTTGGCGACCATGAGGAGATTATAGAGCTGTTAATAATGTTACCGTCCCAGATAGGGATATCTTAACCGACCTGGAAGGTCCTCGTGCTTTCCCCAAAATAGATCTGGCACGTGCTTATTACCAGACTCCCATCGTACATGAGGATGCACCTCAGTTAGCGGTAACAACACCCTTTGGTCTCTTCGAATTTCTGCGAGTGCCATTTGGTTTGTGCAACGCTGCACAAACCTTTCAGCGTTTCGTTGGCCAGGTTATAAAGGGTTTAGATTTTGTTTTCGCCTACACAAACGATCTGCTGGGAGTAAGTGAACCTGGAGATGTACACAAGCAACACCTACATCAGTTGTTGGACGTTTGATCGCACATGGTATAACCGCCAATGCGGACAAAAGTGTCTTTGGCCAAAATTCAGTTGAGTTTCTAGGCCACATGATCGATGAACGTGGTATTCGGCTCTTGAAAGAAAAGATACAAGCCCTTCGTGACTTTTTGTTACCTACCTCACTAGCCGAAGTTCGTCGTTTCAACGGGATGGTAAACTAGTATCGGGGTTTCATCCCAAACTGTGCTCAGTTGATGCAGTCGTTAACAGATTTACCTACAGGCGCTCGAGGTGGTCTCATAGAACTACCCAAGGATGCTAAAACTGCCTTCAATGCAGGTGAAGACGCTTTGGCTTTTGCTACTTTGCTGGTTTATTTCGACGCCGAAGCTCAATCGAGTACAACAGCCAGTGCCTCTGACAAAGCGATAATCGGCGTGCTACAGCAGTGATCTATATCACAATGGAAACCACGAGCATTTTTCTCTCGTTGTCCCCCATTACCTGAAACCAAGTATTCTACGTTTAGTCAGGAACAACTTGCTGTTTACAGTACTTTTGGACATTTCCGACATACCTTCGAAGGCAGGCAATTCGTCATCTTTACATATCACAAACTATTGACGTATGCGATTCACAGTCGAACCGATAAACGCTCGCCACATGATTTGCGTCATTTGAACTTCGTGGCACAGTTTTCCGGTGATGTTCGTTACATTCCTGGCACCGACAATGTTGCGGCTGATGCCCTTTCTCGAGTGGGTGCTATTTCTAGTCAGCCACGGGTCATAGGCCTCGAAGCTTTGGCTGAAGCTCGACGTTTGAGGTTGGATCTCAGAGATCCAAGCCAGACCACATTACTTAAACCTTTGGGGTTTGTTTAGCCAGATCCGCGGGCTCGATAATGTGTGACACAACCTTGCCACACCCACGCTTTACCGTACCCTTGTCTTGGTACCGCACAATACTCGACGTTTCACATAATTTAGTCCATCCTGGCATTCGAGCCACCACCAAGCTATTTGCAGATATGTCGGTCTGGCGCGGTATGTAAGATGATATTACTAATTGGGTTCGTTCATGCGTTCAATGCCAACGATCGAAGGTAAGTAAACGTGCAATGGCTCCATTAGGCCACTTTTCAGTCGCGTCTTCACGGTTTTCTCACACCCACATAGATATCGTTGGTCCTGTCAGCCCCTGTAAAGGTTTCCGCTACTTTCTTACTATGGTCGGCCGTATCACCAGTTGGCCAGAAGCATTTCCTATTACCAATGTAGGAACAGCAACTATAATATCTGCCTTTATGGAACGTTGGGTTTCATTATATGGTTGCCCTGAAACTTTAACTACTGACTGCGGCGCACGATTTGAGTCACACCTGTCTGGAGGAACTGCGTATTTTAAGCTGTCACCGTCCTCGTACGACAGCATATCACCCAACAGCCAACGGTATGGTTGAGCGTTCTCACAGACAGCTCAATGCTTCTTTCACCTCTGCTGGCAGCTCTAATTAGGTGCAGGCGTTTCCTATCGTTCTCTAAGGTTCGCTTTCCACTTATAAACCTGCTATTAACGCTTCAGCTGTGGAATTAAGTTTTGGTACACTGTTCGATTACCCGGGGATTACTTTACCATAGGCAGCGTGAGAGACGACGGTTGTTCTTCATTCGCTCAACAGTGGGCTACACAGATGCGCCGTTTGCAAATGCATTCGCCGCGGCCGCACTCTCGATCGACCTACATTCCAGCAGGACCTGCCACTTTCGCCTGTCTTCATACGTGTGGATACCGTTACGGCATCTCTACTGTGGTCTTATGAAAATCTGTTTGATGTACTTGAGCGACGCGATCGGGTTCACCTCATTGACCGAAAACGTAAACGTGAGACCTTATCCATCGACCGTCTTAAGGTTGCGCACTTTGCGATATCCTGAAATCAGAGAAACCGCTCAACGACGGTGCCCTAATTGTTCCATCATCCATCATTGTTCCCGAGCGAGCGCCTCAAATAACACTCCCCAAAACCTTAGAGCTGCAGTGAGTGAAGCTTTCTGGCTGCCATTTACATCGGCCAAATCTTGTCGTCGACAATGTTTATTTTTGAACCAATTCAACCTTCGGTTTCACCGTTTAGAGTTTTACAAATCGATTTAGGGAACCAGAAACAAAGCATTTCGTACACTTCGTAATTGGGGCATTGTACCGACCGACCGGGGTAAAATCCTTTTTTGGCTTTTACTCATTCGCGGTCTGATCATTTGTTTTGTTCTGCTCTTCCGTTGACTGTAGGGGCAAGGAAGATGAAGAAACTCTCCTGTTGTATTATTTCGCACGTTTTTTCCTGCTACGCCTAGATGAGGACTTTGCGGGTGACCTCTGGTCCAGCTTGCACTTTAGTGAACACTCCCCGGTGGAACGAGTGAACAGTGACATCTTATCGTGGTCCCCCGGACGGCTGACGGGGGCATGCTTCTTATGAGGCTGATGGATACGAGCGCAAGGTACGCCGTCAATTAGATCGTAGGTTCACTTAGAGGTTCCTTTATAGGCGGAATCGGCTGCAGCGATCTGGAGATGACCGAATTTGTATAAGTTCGTTACCAAAATTAGCGTAGATACACAACTTAATAATACCTAGCTCTAGGCTGTTTGTGTGTCGTTTTGAGACACAGAACTGCCCATTGCTTGTCTGGTCGCTGTAGGGGTCACAGGTTTTCTGACACCTGAAGAGCACGCTTTTGACGGCTGCACTTGTGGTCATTTGATCCCCTATCTCCCTTAGCTAGTATGATATTGGTCTCGCTCGGGTACGTAGAGGTGACTGACATTTTTTCAACACAAACCGTCTTTAACCTACTCCACTGACGTTAACTGTTGGCAAAAGTTAGAAATTTTGGCTTGCAGCCCCTTCTTCAGGCCTTTCCTGGGATCCATTTAGCATCTGATATCCGGAGTCAGGGGTAGCCAGGCATTGGGATTCTGTCTCTCCAGGGTCGTTCGAAGAGCAAGTACTAATACACGCCAGCCCACATGCCAGCAACACACAACATTCAAATGTCACCCGTCCCAACATTATGGTGTGAGGCCGAATGCGTGGTAAAAAAACAAGCTGCGCTTTGTGGTACGGCTGGAAATCTCCAATATATTCCCTCTTCAAGTTGCGTTCACAGATGGATTGTACACAAATGTTGTCTCAGTTATTTGAGTGGAAAGAAAAGCATCCTGTTTATATTCCAGAGCGAGTCCTAGCAATGTAAAGCACTGGTGGGAAAATCCTCCCCAGTCATTGTCATATACTTGTATTGTTGAGACTATGTTTCTTGCCTTTTGACCCTCAAACAATTACAGCACGCATCAACCACTACACTTGAACATTTGTTTATATTTTGCTCACGTGCTGTGGCAGATTTTCGATTTGAACTCGGACTGCCGTGACAGTCGTATCTGGCAGTGCCCTTTGCTAAACTCTGATCTTCGTCGCTAAACGTTTTGGCCGTAAAGTTGAGGTTCGTAGATAATTTGTATGCGTATTATTTGTAAATTTAGTACCGTCGAATCAGCGAATAAATCTTCTTCTGACTTTGGGATTCGTCAATTGGGCTACGTGTTGCTCGCGATCAGAATAACCGGTATAGTACTCAACTTGGTACTTCCGAGGGGAAATCAAGCGGGAGTGTCAAGAAGAAGGCAAAGGAAAACCAAAATTGCGCAGGACGTAACTCGGTAAGTCCGTGGGTTATTTTTGGGTGGCACTGAATCTCTAGATATTGTTAGATCTGCCAGCCCTGACAATTCAACTTCATGTACTTCAACCAACGATATAGAATTTAAACCCAGTGATATTTATAGATTGCGAATGGTAAAATTAGAAAACAAGCTTAGGCAGGCTAGGAAAGAAGCTTAGTCAACTGGGAAAGAACAACTTGGAGGACGGAAGCGAGAGGTGGTCTTGAAAACCGCGGAGCTTGCGGTCATTCGGCCTAGAAATTTCATAGAAAGATTGAAGCCAACTTGTGCCAATAAAGCGCTCGCAATTGACTTACCGAGGGTGAAATTGTCCCCAATCGATGGAAGCTTGGTACGGTACCGCGAATTCACTACACAATATGAAATCTTGGTGGAAAGGGGAGTACCTGGTCATGGACAGGGATCCTTCTATCTGCAACACTACTGTCGCGGAACAGCCAGGTAAGCGATCAACGAGTGTTCGATGCTGGGTTCCTGGTTACACCCAAGCACGTGAAACTCTGAAGGACCCGTTCGGGTGACCACTTGAGGTCTCTCGCAACTTGATCGACGGGTTGCTGTCCGAGGGAAGACGTTCCGAGGGCGAGTCAGATTCTCTAGTCAGTCCAGCGATAAAGATTGAAAATCTGAGGCATTTCCTCCAATCACCTTGATTATCCATTAGACCCGAATGCCCTTCACAAATTGGAGACCATAGTGCGCAGTTTACCCAAAGGACTATAGAGTAGATGGGCCTTTGAATCCAAATTGAGTAGTAGGTTTGGGCGAGGAAACTACCTTTGGGGACCTGAGGCAATTTATGGACATGCACGCCTGTAGAGCAAACAGTGGTTTCCATCAACTTTCGCATAGGGAGGACCCGCTACCTAGGGCTGCGGCAGCACAGAGCTGGATCAGGAAACTAAGCAGAGGTCAACCATGGGCAAACACACACACAATATCCCTCTAAGGTTAAAATTTGACGGTACTTAAGGCTTGTGGCTCGCTACCTCACCTAGTGGAATATCCTCGCTTCCGCGAGGCAGACTTCGAAGAACTATGGGGAGTGGCTTAGAGCCTGGGTGCCTGCTTTGTTTGTCTCAACGATTCGCATCGGGCAGTTGTGTGCCGAATGATAACAAGTTGTAGTCAGGTTGAATGCCAGGGGAAACACCATTATCTACCGCGAAAACCCAGGAAATTGGATGCTGAAGAAACTCTGGAGCTAAGCGTTGCCCGCTCAATGTCTCCTCTGTGAATAAACCGATCCGCCTGGGAGTAGTAGTGGTCGGCGTAGAAACCACAGTTGGGATGGTAAAGGCGTTGGACTTTGTAGATAGTGGCTGGGATACCACTCTAGCGAGGAAAGAGTTTGCAGCGAGATATGGGATAACAGGGGACCAATCTTCATCAGTGTTGAGCACAGTGAGTAGCACCCAAATCATCCAGTCGACTAAAGTGCACCTACAACTCATTTTCCTGGTCAACAATAATAGAGCAGAAAGCCCAGAAGTATTCGCCATGAAGGATCTGCAATGAGCGCACCTTTGTCGGTGCAATCGATTCTGAGTCAGTGGCTGCACCTAGACGATGTTACAATCGAGGAGTGGCAGAATAGAAAAATAGACCTGTTGCTTGGTTGTGATCTGCCGGAAGCGCAGTGGGTCCTTGGTCGAAGAATAGAGATCAGAAAAGCACCGTAGGCAGTACGCACAACGTTTAGTTGGACTTTATATGGTATTGCAAACGGGAGATACCGCACAGATTCAAATCAACTGCACTTCACTGGAAACTGCGAACATTGAACAGGCATTCCAAGAACTGTATAAAGCCGAACTTGTCGACTTGTCCGTTGGTAGAGGTTCCCCGTCTCAATAAGATACGTCGGTTCCAAAAATGGTGGCCGGGAACGCCAGGCACGTAACAGGTTGCTTCGAGGTACCAGTGTCTTGGAGACCACACATAAAACCAATGCCGAAAGGTCGAGAAGTGGCCCTGAAAATAATATGCTACGTCCATAACAAGCTAATCCGAGAACCGCAATTGAGGATAGAATATATGCGAACCACGCAATATGACATAGACTTGGGTTACACATAAAAAGTAGATACAGCAGGAATCAACGCAAAATTGAGGTGGTACTCACCCCATCACTCAATCGTCAACCCAAGAAGACCTGGTAAGTTCAGGGCGGTCTTCGATTTTGCCGCGAAATGTCAGGGTGTATCACTCAACGGCCACACACGGCAGGGCCCAGACGGGGCAGCGCCACTAGTCGAGGTCTTATGTCGTTTCCGGCTCGAAAAAGTGGTCGCCTCTGCAGACATACGTGAAACATTTTTAAAAGGGAAGATGCCCTTTGAAGACAGGGACGCCTTTCATCTTCTCCGATGGCCTGAAAGCGGCTTTACCCACACACCGGACGAATACGGGCTGGCGGCTCACCCCTTTGGGACGGCACCGTCTCCCTCCCGTGCCACTTTGCCCCCCGGGAATTCTTCAAGCTTTTTGGCGGCACAGCAATCTGTAAGGAAGAGCATTAGATCACTTCTACGTGGACGATTTTCTGTGTCCGTTTGATGGCCCAAATACTGCTAATCTATATATGGCCAAACTGATCGCCACTCTAAAAGCCGGGGGATTCAACCTCACTAAATGGACTTCAAACAGCCCTGAGGTGCTCAGCGTTATTTCAAAGTCTGAGAAAACTGGGTGCGCGAGAGAGCTTTCGGGGCCCTCTTCACAAAGGCAGCGCACTCTTAGGGCTTGATGGAAGCCCGAAGTGGACGAATTGATATTGACTCTTGACCTACCCAAACGACCAGCCACACGGAGGGGAATCCTGTAATCAGTGTCAAGCCCCAATGATACTTCAGCCTTTTTTCACTATGATTGTTACCGGGAAAGTGCTTGCTACAATCGCTGTGCCGCAGAGGGGCGGGTTGGGATGAAACTCTCCGGGGCGACGACGACAAGCAATGGCTTGGCTGGTTGCACAGCCTAGGCCAACTTAGTGAGGCCAAGATGTCAAGATGCTTGCCAGAAATCAAGTGTACACGAAGCGCCCAACTCCACTTGCTTTCCGATGCACCGGGAGTAGGCCACGGGGTAGTGGCTTATGGCTGCTGAGTAGACGAAGGTGGTTGGTGACACAATCAGACAGCATTAGCAGGGGCGAGGTTAGCTCCACTTGAGACGGTGTCCATTCCGAGGCTCGAACCGACTGCAGTGAAAACCGTGACGCTGACTAGAAGGTGATTTAATCAGATAAACTGGGAATCCAACTTTTGGACGGGCTTAGCCAAAGTACTGCATTACATAAACAACACTCACACCCGTTTTACCACTTTCGTGGCCAACAGACTCACTGTGATACATGAATCGACCAAGACCGATCAGCGGCACTATGTACAATCCGCCAGGACCCCGACCTACTTCTTCTGGAGAGGCCTAAGAGCACTAGAAAGGCTGCAGATATGAATGAATGGACCGGACTTCACAACTGCATTTAAAGAGATGTGGCCAACATCACCTACCGCCAAGCCTGACGATGGCGATATGGAAAACAAACGTTTGTTACTGGCTAAGGAGTCCATAGAGGAGTGAACCTGATAGAAAAAGTGTGCCACTTCCCTGACTGGATAAAAGTGTTAAGAGCCATGGTCTGGCGGACACGATACAAAGTACCCCTATTGATTTTGAAAGACACAAGACCGTAGAACACATTAAATGTGGGGACGATTCTACCGGGCGAACTGAGCCAAGCCGAACTCGACGTTCTACGCATACTACAACCAGACGCTTTCTCGTTCGAGGCCCGCGAGCTAGCCAGGATAAATGATAACACTGAGGGAAGAAGGCCGTTTACAGCAGTATCCGAAGACTAATACCTGTGCGAGCCAACGGACTAATGAGAGATGGAGGGCGTCTGACGAATTCAAATCTAGATTACGAAACAAAATATCCCATAATAGTCCCTGGTGACCACTACATAACGAGGTGCCCGATAGACCATGTAAATCGAGAAGAGGGACACGCAGGTTTGAACCATCTATTGAACAATATAAATCGACGATTTTGGGTGACAAAGGGACCAGCGATGGTCAAGCGAGTCAAAGGCAACTGCATCGCTTGTCGTCGCCGGAGAGCGGCAGCAGGCCAACAAATGATGGCCCCCTTCCAGCCGTGGAAGTTCAATCGGGATGGTGCCCGTTCGTAGAAATTAGCTTTTACTGCTTTGGCCCGTTTTTGTAAAACAACGAGGGAGCAAGCAAAAGAGGTATGGCTGCCTGATAACGTGTTCGTAATCCGGAGCAATCCGTCTTGAACTGGTGTATAATATGACCACCGATTCATTTCTAATGGCCTTTCAAAGGTTCATCGTGAGGTGGGGCGTCCCCAAGAACGTATGCTCAGACGATGGCTCGAACTTCGTTGGAGCCCATAAGGAGTTAGACAAATGGTGGAACCTCCTGGAAAGTAGCAAAGGGGATGGAATGGCACTTCAACCCACCTTGTGCCAGTCATCGTGGTGGCCTTTGGGAAAGGCTAATACTATCGGCTAGGAGAATCTTCACGGCCCTGACCTCACAACGAAACCTCGATGACGAGACGCTGACTACTTTAGTAGCAGAAGTAGAAAGCATACTGAACAACGGACCCCTGGTGTCGATCGTCCCAGACCGGGAAGGTGAACCGGCTCTCACTCCTCACGATTTGCCATTGTTGCGATCAAACCTAGTGGCAATTACGCTGAAAACTTCACGTGGAATGTACGTCATAGAACGGAGACAAGTAAACCAAATGGCACAGGCATGCCGAAAACTTTGGACAGGGGATTACTTATAACCCTGCAGCTTCGGCAAAAGTTAGTCTCCAAAATGGGATTTTTTAAACGCCACAATGCAGTCATCCTTGTGGAGAGCCATTTGCCTTCATGCAAATGGCCTACTGGAGTGATCAAGGACTGCCGTACAGAAATCGATGGCCTCGTACGCACAGTGGTGAAGAAAACGGACAAAGGAAACGTGTTGCGGGATATCTGTAAGATATGTTTGCTTGAGGGTGATAGTGGCGAGGGAGACTTCGACGCGACAGGCCAAACTCAAACCAAGTCTACTGATGCCCACTGAAGCCGAATTGGTCCATTTACCCTCCATGCATCCTCCTGTAGGTCCCAGTCCTTTGCACGGTCCTTGAAGAACATTTCAGTATAACTGGATACGATCGTAACGATTAAGAATGGAGTTAGTTTGTCGAAACTCTAATTTGGCACACGACTAGACACTGTTTTTGAAGTGATGGGAACTTTGGGGCGAGCACTTGTTGACCACTTGTAGGAACATCCTTGTACCAAGGGATGGCATAGGGTGCTCAAAGTCGACCAAAACATGCCTCAGTGTCTACCTCATCCAGTCACCCTCCTCAAAGCTCAGCACCTCCAGCGGCAAGTTTTTCAAAGAAAAAAGGGCTCCGAGACAGTGTGAAGTAAGGGCCGCCCTTCCAAAAAATACTTTAGAAACATTCCAATGTTCTCAGTCATTCCACACACTTTTAACCATTATCAGATACGAGTGGCCCATACAGTTGAATTCGATAGCCTTGTATACATAAATGAAAACAAGTTGGTTGATCAAAGTATCCTCACCAAGAAAAATTCTCCAATTTTTCTCATTATAAATATAACCGGTAGGTCACTTGAAATTCCGAAACTACCTTATTTTTCGCATTAACCTTAGCAGGTCAGTTTAGCACCTTTCAAGCTTAGCTCCTCAGAAATCCGGCAGTCCTCACTGATTCAAATATCTCCAGGCCGAAACTTACGCCTATACTGCCCGGTAACAGTAGTTTTCGAGTGGCCCGAGTTCTGTCTTCAGGTTGGCCGCTTAGTTTCAGTCAAGAGTCCACATAAGTTGCTATATATCTTTGATTTCTGGAGTTAATGCTGATATGGTCTAGTGTCTAGATTTGTCTGAAACTTTTGTCTTTTGCTGTGCTCGTAGAAGTCTATAGAGGAAACGGCGTTAGGGAGCACACCGAGGGCTTCATCTTCTGGTGCGTAGTGCAAAAGCTTCAATGTTATAAACCGAGACCCTTTTTTTCTAGCCTCATCCATGAGTGGGAGTGATACCCATATGAAAAAGTAATGACTACTGTCAGTTTCCTGGGCCGCTAATAGGTCTGTCGCCTGTAACGGTTATTCCGATCGTGAGTAACACGTAGCCCAATTGACGAATCCCAAAGTCAGAAGAAGATTTATTCGCTGATTCGACGGTACTAAATTGACAAATAATACGCATACAAATTATCTACGAACCTCAACTTTACGGCCAAAACGTTTAGCGACGAAGATCAGAGTTTAGCAAAGGGCACTGCCAGATACGACTGTCACGGCAGTCCGAGTTCAAATCGAAAATCTGCCACAGCACGTGAGCAAAATATAAACAAATGTTCAAGTGTAGTGGTTGATGCGTGCTGTAATTGTTTGAGGGTCAAAAGGTAAGAAACATAGTCTCAACAATACAAGTATATGACAACGACTGGGGAGGATTTCCACACGTGACCGTTGCACCGCCCACCAAATTTGCTCGAGACCGTCAACATCCAGATAGTAGATAAGGGAACTGACTCGCCCTAGCCTACCTAGACCCTACAGTCAATGCATAAGTTGGTCGCCATGGGCTTCATCTATTGTTTACCAGTCTCAAACAGGCTAGGTTATATTCCGTACATCCATGTCTTAGAGCTCCATATGAAGATGATACGTCATCTCTGATGACGTGAATGCTTCTGAGCCTCTCGCGGCTTCGGTCAATATATCGCTCGTGAACAAGTCCCGCCGCTTTATGGAGAGTTGTTATTAGGATGCGAGTAAGAAGGGCAGAGATAACCAGGATGGGAGAGGCAGTGCGTTCAGCTGGGGGAACGGACTTTTAACAATTATGCATACAGAACCCAGGAAGTTCGATGAGGATGATTCCATCTAGGAAACACCGGATTGGGTGAGGTCCACTGCGGGAAATCTTGCTGGCTTAAGTGTAAGATTGTACTGCTGGAATCCAGGATAGACGCAACAGAAGGTGCAGATCAATATCTCACGAGTGTTTTATGGAAAATGATAAAGAATAGCTATATTGCGTCGGTGAGTAATAGCGAGGTGGTTAGCAAAGTGGTTCCGGAGCTCCTACTCAAAGGGAATAGACTAAGGGAGCTTGCAGTACGATATCACTTAACAAACTTGGTAAGGATGGTGGACTTGTCGGGATACTTGGCGGTCAACAGAGCCTTCCAGTTAGGAAGGCGGCAACAGGGAAGCAGTATACAACCTGGACCAATGTTGGTGGAACTCCCCATCCCGAGATACACGATAGGTTCCTGGCAGGAGCGGGTTGGATAAAGGAAGTGTCTCAGGTTGCGATGACGTCGGGCCAGAAGTTCACGTCAACCACGGGAGTAAACCATTCATATTGAACACGGAGGGAAGTGCCACTATCTCAACTAAGTCGCTGTAAGACAACTTTGAGCACTGCGTGGCCACGTTTGCAATGGATCCCGAAATCAGGAGGCGATTGTCGGTGCAATTCTACGATACTAGATTATTGAATGAACAACGACAGGAAACAGACACAAACCCCATTTATGCGATCAAAAGTATTCAGAAAACGAAAACTGAATTGCGGCGTACTAGGGAGGAGCACCTGCGTCACGCAGGTCAAGAACAAGGACATGACAAGGCAGCGCGCTGGATGCGAACAAACGAAAGTTGGTCCATAAAAACATACAGCGCATAAAACAAGTCAATAGTGTAAATAAGTGAGTGATGTTAAGAAAAAACAGAACTGCAGTGGCTTTCGGGGAAATTTTTCACGACCGTTCGTTGGAGTCGCCACCCATAACTTCAAGGCGAATGTACGAGTTGAGAATCAACAGGAATCAAAATACCAGCGGCTGCAGCAGCCTCCCTAGAGTTTTTGTCCGGAGGATATTTCAGGAAAGTGCCCCGAGAAGCCACTATCAGGAGGATGTATTAGCACCCCCGTCAGAAAGGGAGGACACGCAGGACTAGAAACCGAGCACTAATCTGCCTCCTACGACATTGGTCTTAATGTAATGAGGCCTGTCGTGCAGGCCGCTCACAGGAGAGTAGCAAATGCGGGTAAAAAATGTGATGGTCTGAGGGCACACTTGAGCACGATGGTCTTCATCGCACTCGCGGAAACTTGGCGGCTACCGGAGAGGAAGGTAAGCCACCTCACCTCAGAGAACTTCACTGCGGTCAGGGACGGGAGGGTCGGGGTAGCAGTTTTGGAACAAGCGGCGGGCCAATAACACCTGCACAGGTGGAGGTGGGCCGGCAACACCAAAAGTGCATGCGGTCGAGGTTATAGCGCAGCTAAGGGGGTATAAATTAGCCCCATCTTGCGTATGCAGAGGACCATCGGCGAAAGGTCACGAAGACAAAGAACTACTTTGGTTTCTCAGGACCACTATGGCGGGCAGAAGTAAGCTTTTTATAATGGGAAACCTCAATACCCCAGAGGTTATTGTCCAACGAGGGTAGCTCCGGTGATGTCGTTCGGGGTAAGGCCGGCAGCCCTATTGCACGAAGAAGCCCTCGTCCAACATGTCGAGCAAGGGACCAGGTGGCGGGAGGGGCAAGCTGCTTTTACGCCAGAACTTATGGTAAGAGTGCCTCAATTATACTACTAACATGAAAATGAAAGCCCACTAGGCAAATGTGACCGTGCAGTTATTTTCGCCAAGTAAAGCCTTGCAGGTATATCCGTTCCTGTAGGAATGAGGAAGGGGTTTTCCGAGATAAATGAAATTGATCTCCTGACGAGAGCCCTACAGCTAGACTGGGAAGTGGAACCAGGAGAATGCAATGTCCAAGCTTCGTGGAAGAAAGTAGAGAACAACATCCTGAGGTTAGCGGATGAGGTCTCTCCAATTCAGAGAAGCCGCAGAGCAAGAGTAACACCGTGATGGCGCTGTTGGGCACGAAAAGCAGGCCACAGGAAGCAAGCGAAGCTGGAAGAGTACAGGGTGCGGGAAAGCTCCATGACCCCTTTCCATATTTGGCTGCTAAACAACGGGTTACCCGCTTTCAAAACGAGTGTAAGATGGACTGTGAAGAGATACTGGCTAGGAACGTAAAAAACACCCCAAGGCATAGTATGCATACGCGCCATCGAACTGCTGCCTGCGGGGTGAAGTAGGGGGAGTCACTTATGAACAAGACCGCTCTTCCGCACCAGTCCAAGATAAAGTGGGTCACTTGTGTGGATGCTTCCAAAAGTTATACTGGGTTGACCAAAGCTTAACACGTCCAGAAGTTTATTCTCTGGCAACGGATGCGATGAGAGACTACCCGACAGGGGAAGATGAGGTCATACGCAGTATCAAGGGGGTGGCCAACAGGAAGTCTTGGCTGCCTGCCCCGCGGTCCTGGGGTCAATCTGGAACTTTGCTCACCCCAGATTACCTAGACGGTGAAATTCCTATCATAGGATATACCTCAGTCTGGAAGGACTCCCGAGGAGGTAAAGCCGGTGGGGTAGGCCTGCATCTCAGCACTAGTCTCTACTCTTACTTCCTTTACCCTCTTCTCCAAACTCCCCTTACTGACTCCCTATGGGTGAGGACCAGAACTCCTCCCTCAGAATTTCTCCTGGTAGGTTTGATTTGTCTTCCTGCGTACACTAATCTAGACGAATCTCTTCATATTATAGAACAGCTGCGAGGTCTGTAGGGCAGCCGTCACTTTACCGGGCTCTTACTATTTGGAGATTTCAATGTTCCGAGTGTCAGTTGGGAGAGGAAAACGGCTGGTAGTCCTTTTGGTCAGGCACCAACAGACCTAGTAGCCAAACTGTCCTGGAAGCAGCACTTCGAGGAACCAACTAGATACCTCACGGGGCACGGTCCCTTACCACATGATCTGGTGACCTCCATCGAGAGCCACCATGTAGATACAGTGAACGTACTTTCTGCTCTAGGCCACAGTAACCTCGAAGCCCCCCATTTTGACTACATTATTCGCTGACCACCTAGCGTCCCCCAGTGCAAACTCATCCGTGCATTCGGGGGAACCCACTTTGATATACTCAAGCATTTTCTGGCCCAAAAATTGGCACTTTAGACCAGATAGCCGATGCATAAACTTTCGACAGTTGCAATGAAGACTGTTTCCTCCTTTAGGCACCTAAAAAGCACGGCCAGCAGCGAGTCCTCAATGCCGTGATCCATCAGACGCCGGTTGGATAAACGCAGTAGAAGGCTTTGCCAGGCTTAAATCCATGGGGTAAGAAACGGGTGCGGCTGAGTTTGCAATGTGAGAATAAGGAAGTTCCGCATTAAAGGGCGAAGGGCTATTCTCGCGCGAGAGAACCCAAACTGATCCGCTCTCTTTAGGTTCGTGGGCATAACCAGGCAGCCTGGTGCAGCCCCACTTGCATTTTGCCCTATGGATTGCCATACAGCCACTGCATTTTCTCAAATGACAGAAATTATCATGTCACTTTTCCAGACAGCCTACACCTCACTACTATGTCTGTCCATCCCTAACTCCCAGGCCTGCCAGCGAAGCAACATTCAAGCACTACACTTATTGCAAGACAGGAAGTAGAGCGCCATCTCAGTCAACTTAATCCATTTATCTGCATGGGCCCGGACTAAGTTACCGAAGAAAAGTCCTTATTATTAGCAGAAATCTATGCGGAGCTCTTCCAGCGATGCTTAGATCTCTTGGAAGAGAGTAACAATCAGCCCTTTCTTCAAGAAGGACGATCGCCGTCAACCTGGGAGCTACAGACTTATTAGCCTGAGGAACGCCCCCAGCAATATCTTCGGAGGCTTGCTAAGGCTTGTCGTACTGACACACCTGCTCAAGAATGGCTCGATCTCCCCCTTTGAACATGGCTTCCTGCGGGGAGGGTCAGGCATCACCGTTACGCCCTCCGTCTTGGAAAGCCTTATTTGAGCCTATTGCGACTGCGTGATTACTTGAGCTATCTTAATCGACTTCTCAACAGCATTTTTCAGGGCACAGCATACTTCTCTTTTACACAAGCTGGAATCCTATGGAATCTTCGGCAGCACGCTCCCTCTTCGCCGTGACTTTCTCCGTAATCGGTCATCAACGGTCAGAGTAGGTCCTTGCCTCTCAAAACCGTCCCCAATGCACTCTGGAGTCCCCGGAGGGTCAGTGCTAGGTCCCTTATTGTTTCTCATTTATATAAACGTTTTCCCAAATAACATAGCAGTGACACTGCAATGTACTCTGACGGTGTTACGAACTGGGACTACAAAGCCACAGAATTGCAGTCGACAACGAACCACGCCAAGCAATGACCTACCAATTGGAGCCTACCAATTATTGACAACAAACGTGTGGGCATGTCATTTGGTAATACCATGGCTCAGCTGTTCTGAACAAGTAATGCTACACCAATTCGGGACTTGGAACAGCATAAGGTCTTGGGTTTTGGCTAAACAGGTAGCTTTCTCCCGCCACCATCAACTAGCCAAAGGGGCCTGCCTTTCGCGCTCTCAACATGGTGGGACAAAACTTTCCTTCGATTGTGAAAGATCGTTTGTGGGACTTACATCCGACTTTTTCTAAAGTGCGACGGACAGATAGTACGCTCTGGCCTGGTCAAGAACCGAGTGATCTGGGAACGTGTAAAAAGGAAAGACACGAAACTAGTTCGCGACCTTCCACTCACTCTTAATCCTCAAAGGATGGCCGACCTAAAACTGTACTTTTTAGAGTTCCGCAGAGCTGAGGGGATCTCTTCCTAAAGTACAACTTTTTCACTACAGTGGTTGGAGACCACTTTTTCACTCGCTCGTGCCTGGACACCCCAAGAGGGCATGCTGAGAAATTATTCACGCCTCGTCCACTTACAAGCTTCCGTAAGAACCTTTTTGCTCACGGAATAGTCTGGCTTCGGAAAAACTTAACGCGGGAGATCATCAACGCTCCGAGTTGAGAAAACTTTAAAAAGCGGTTCGACAAGTTCTTGGGGCTAACGTTCCCTCCGTTTATACATTTCAACCGGTGTATGCTTGTCTTAGAGTTTCCCTCAACCTGGCTAACTTTCTGTGCTCTGCCCCTCCCCTTGGAAAATATGTGTATATATGAAGATTTAAAATAAATAAACAATTGACGAAACATGAAAAAATGTTACACTTCCGTCTGCTTTGATTTATAGATGCTGCGCCTTCTTTCTGTTTATTACCGTAAGCGTTCATGCTTGCCCCTGAGAGCAATATCATTGTCGCCTTGTTGGTCACCCTAGACCTCCATCCGTGCTACCACCTGTCACATATGCCCCTGGTAGTTGTCCCCCGTTGTTCAGTCCTCTTGATTTCAGGGCAGCTACCACTACAGACAAGAAGTACCTCAAGAACCGGGAACGCATAGGCCCCAGCCCCTAACCCGCGTACTACTTCAAGACTTCAAGAGAATGTAGTGTTGACAGTTACAGAAACGCACCGACAACACAACTATCTGGGTATATTATTGGCTCCAGCTGCACCAAGTCCTGGGCAAACTGAACTGAACCGAACCTGGAAATTTCGGCAAACTACGCTACACCGGGCCTCTGCCGTTATGCTATGTGGGTGGTAGGGGTGAATAGATCTTGGAAGCCCATTTAAATGCGCGAGGTTGCTACTTAGGTCTATAGACACGGTGTTGCTGGGGTTTTTGAAACCCGGTAAGACTTCCTTTGGTCTCACGCGGGACTTCCGAGACTTCCGCTTTCGGGAATTAACCTAAGAGTAAGCAATTTTGGTAATGAGCTTAATTTAGCCAATTTATTTTGAGTTCTCAATCGACATATATGTAAATATATATACATAGTTGTAGGTATGTATACATATGCGTGATATATCAGGTATTATTTTTATAACTGTGTGCTTTATTTTACCTGTTCATTAATTTACAGTTATAGTGTTGTAATACACATGTATACCACATAGATATATGTATTATACGGCGTGCCTAATTACCCTTGTGGCAAACCGGTGCAAAACTGCTTCGAAGCAGATCGGTTTCCGGTCGGTTTGTTTGGTAGTCCTTTTTCAGGGATGAACAATGAATTGATACGGAGGAAGTTGATGACCAAAAAAAAGTGCAAAGCTTTGTTAGCTTTTTATTCAAATGTATTGATTTAGTTCATCGAAATGTCCTGGAATCGTCAGTATAGGTCGCTCTATTTTATTTCCTCCTAATGGGTGGAATAAATACTATCATTCGAAAAATCATAAATCAGAAGATGGAAAAAGGGCATCTTAATACGTAATTTTGGTTGGTGCGATAAATCACCGGAGCACCAGGGCTGACACAAACCTTTCAAAAACCTTCCAGAAACCGTCCAGAAAATTGGTCGCAAACCACTCAGGAGTCACCCGAAAACCGATCGGCGTAATATTAAAAACCGATCCAAAACCGACCAAAGGCTGGCCGAAAACCAATCGGTTTCCGAGCGGTTTCTGGCCGGTTTTTGAGCGGTTTGCACCAGCCGTTTGAACTAGGCTCTATGCTTTGTTGGTTCATTTCACCAACCCAAATTACGTATTACCATCCCCTCTTCTATCTCCTAATTGATGATTTTCCAAATGACTGTTCTTATTTTCCCCATCTGAAGGGAATAAAATAGTGCAACATACACTGACGCTTTCCCGACATTTTGATGAACTAAATCAATACATTTGAATAAAATGCCAACAAAGCTTTGCTCAATACTATGGTCGCCACTTTCTCCCGCATCAGTTCGTCGTTCGCCCATGTAAAATGACCATTAAACAAACCAACCGAAAACCGACGTTATGGACGGGCTGGGTGCTACAAGAATAAGTGCATTTGATCGCGCACTCGAGCATACATATGCACAATGTGATTAGAGGACTCACCTGGGTGAAGCGTGCAAAAATCTGCTAATACGTCTATGAGTGGCTGAGTTCTTGCAAGTTCCTGCAAGTTTTATGCACCGGCCGTGTCCCCGCAAGTAATAGCAAAGCAGTGGAATCTGTGGCAGAGGTGAATGAAGAAGTCGCAGCTCCGTGTTCAGCTCACCCCGGATCCCGCGTGGAAGTAGCTCCAGCCGCTACATAAGGCCTGTGAACATCAGTGAAGAAACATCGCAGAAAAACCTGTGGCCGTTGATAATACAGCAGCAGCTGTCAGTTAGGAAGACAACACTGCTATTTGGAGGTCTCGAATGCAGTCGGTGGAGATAAAGTCCACAGTCCAGGGCGACTAAAAACCACAAGTCAGTGGAAAACTGAAACTACGTCAACGGACGAAGCCACCACCTGGCGCCCAATGTTTCGTTGCCGTGAAATTGCCGCAATCAACTAAGTCGGTGTCAAAAGAGTCGATTAGATGGTGATGTTTGTTCTACGGAATACAATTGTCAAGATATTCTCCACAGAAGGTGGAAATCTTGGAAACGGCTTAAAGGTCAGATCCGTTTTCATTTTAGTGGAGGTAAATGAGAACTGCAATACATATCCGCACAAGATGGCCTCGGGTTCCTTTGGGAAGTCCTATGCAGTTCTGCAGTGGTCCGACACACTGCAAGGAAAGAAGGCGCGTCTTCTCCGAGATCTCGACCCTGAGGACAGAGAAGGGCATGTCCTAGGATAGCAAGAGCTTTACAAACTCCAGGCCAGCGGGGGAACAGGTCTACATATCCGGGATTTTCGAATGCAACGAAGGAGTCTTCAACTAAGGCCGAAGCCGTTCGCTCTCAGTGGCGTCATCAACCCGGAATTTCCGGCAGTGGAAAAGCAATGAGGGCTCACATTAGAAGGGAAGACTAACGAGAACAAGCACTCACCATGTGGTATAATGTTAATCGACTTTTGAATAGATGCGATGAGCTCGAGGCGTAGGTGGTTCTCCAAGTAACGTGTTGACATAGGCCGCCGTTCCCACTCTCTCTGATGTAATTATTGATAAATGCTTGTACACTAGCTGCGCTTCGGCTCATTGGGTTCTAATTCTCTCTATGACTTGGCAGGTCTTGCACGTGCAACCCCCAATGAGGGGCGCTGCGTCCGGCCCACCCAGCTGCCCTGTTTGTCCGTGTCCGTGCCGAACCTCCTTCGTTTTCTTTGTGTCGTAGGCGCGTTCGTTGTTGCGGCACACTCCACTCGCCAACTTCGGCTGCCTTGACGAAGAAGTGGCTTGTCGGGGAGGTGATGGTTTCGGGAGTGGCTCTCCCGGGACACACGCCTTACCGTGCTGACAGAAGCCAAGCTCGGGGAGGGAGAGTCGTGGTGTATATCCGAGCCCACTTCCCTCCGCCACAGTTTGATCACCAGATAGACCTGGAGGGCTTTGGAGAGCCTCTTTGGTGTCGTTTAGAGCCAACACCAAGTGGATTTGAGTCGGCTGGATTGGTTTATGGATTCATAGCAGCAGATCTTACAGGAACACTGAGTGACCTTCGACGTTGGGCTGGCAATGACCACTGTCTAAATTTGGGTGACTAGAACTCTCCAAAAGTGCAATGGAGGAGTCTACTGCGCAGTGCAGGAGGTAATTCGTTTTTTCGTGAGATCCTGTAGACGGTCATGGGGCTTCTCCCGTACCAGCGCATCAGAAAGCCAAATAAAACCCAAGATCTTTGAACGTCTATCCCAGACTTCGTAATATCTCCAAGATGTTCAGATGTAGAACAGATTGAGTAACTGACTCCACTAGGGAGCAGTGACCATGTGTCACCGACCATCAGCTGAAGGAGAGAAGCGAAGTTCTTTTCTAGACCACATGGTGGACCCAAAATTTGGTAAACGCCGTTCCAAGAAGCCAGGGAGGCCGCTTTCTCAGTGAGGTGATATCCACAAGGTCCGTACGAGATAGACAAGGCTTGCAGGGTAATTCGGTAACTAACCCTTCAATTATACCAAACTTTTGCCTCGTCATCCAAACAGTGACCGCATGCAAAAGGCCTACCTTGGTTTGACTCACATCCGAGACTTCTTTTGAAGCCTTGGAATAAAACATGGAAACTGTGTCATGCGAATGGAGAGGGTTGTGGCCACTACCACAACTTCCGCAATCGGTGCACCAAAATGAAGCGGGAAAAATGGCGTATGTTTGAGAAGGCGCTAGCAGTGGACTCGGTTTGTGCCCCCTACCGTCTGTTTGCTTACCTCCGACGGAGGACACTGGCCACACCTGATATCCCAGCCCTACAGGATGGACACTCGTTGGGAGTTACAGATGAACACAAGGCGGATATATTGGTGAGGTGCTACTTGCCAGTCTACGCTACAGAACTGAGGAGTAATCATCGTACACATATTATAGTGGATGCTCCATGCATGACTTGCCAGGAAATCATTGAGGAACAAGCGGTGGCATCCATGTGTACTATAGAAGTTCGAGGGCGGCCAGTGAAAGTGTCTCCTATTCGGTCTGGCAGCGAAATACCAAAGTTATCCCCTCTCTCCGACGAAAAGAGAAGGCGCAAGCCGGCTTACAGATTCGAAGTTCCATTCTGTATATCGTGACACCGAAACGGTACCGATATGAGAGATAAGCCGAAAGGAAAGCGAAAGCAACGGCTGTGTAGAAAGCGAACCACGAGCGCGTACTATCGGCGAACCACCGAAAGTGAAAGTGATTCAAAACGAGGTTGACGGAAACCTCAGAAAAGTCGGTCCAGTAAGAGGTGCACAACAGAATAACACAACGAGATCGATGTCAAACGTCATAAAAGATCGTAAAAAATAGATCCAAAATGGTGTCCAGAAAACAGTCATTTTCTCAGAACGATCAACGTCACTACAGTGCCATCAATGTTAACCAACCCCCGGACCTGATTTGATGCATCTCTTAGGTAAAGGAGCTGGTCACACGAATTTGCGACTCGTCGTTACCAGCGGGAAAAAGCTCTCAGGAATGTAAAAAAGTTTTTGTTGTTCCAAACTGCAAAGGCAGAGCGAAGTCCGAGACCGTCAATAATCGGCCTGTCACTTTAACATCGGTGTTGGGAAAAGCTATGGAGCGCCTGCTGACCACTCAAATCCTGGAGCATATCGGTATAAACGGTCTACTACGCCAAAAACAACATGGATTTTGGAAAGGTGAGTCTTGCCTGACAGACATGCTGAACGACTGAAAGGTGAGTGCCGCGCGGTTTGAATTCATAATGTTCTCTTCTTTAAATTGAGTTTTTAAATAGTTTTGTGTGTTAACCTAGTTTAGTTCGCAATACTGGGCGTATCAGAATTGCATTTAGGGTGCGTTCTATCCGGAGAATATTTTTATTCTCCTTTTAGTATTGCCGAGTAGTTTTCGGTGTTTTTTGAAGCGACCTTTTCTCGCTTTTAGTCTTTCTTTTTGTTCTTTTGCCTTAGCTGGCTTTACCTGCTAGCGTCAGAGTGTTTATTTTGGGTTTGGGTACAGAGAACTTAAGTTGTTTTCGCCCTCGTTTTTGTGGTTTTCGATATGACACGCGTTTCTGACCCGTGTCTTGCAACTAAGTGCGGAAAACGTGTGGTAAATGGTATAGAGTGCGAGGTGTGCAGGTGATGGGCTCATCCAAGGTGTTTAGGAATAACAAAGGACGCGTATGTCCCTTATGAACAGAACCCATTGGCTGAATGGGTCTGTGCTCCTTTTAAGCAGGCGGCCAGTCCGGCCTTTAAACCGCAGGCCCAATGGCAGAGCCAAAGCCCACCAACTAGTAAATCAGTCATAAGCCCCAAACCACGGCAATCGGGTTGCGGTAATTCGTTTGCTGAAGTAGTAGCCACACCTGAGAGGACAGTCATCACAGCGAGTGGACCAGTTCCGAGAGCTTGCCAGGTGGTCGTTGCCTCAACTCCCTTGAAGCAGACCGACGAGGGCCAGTGGACTGAGCAGAAATCGAGAAGAGCAAGGCAGGTCAAAAAGAAGAGTGACTGTAATATAGCGAAGGATGGGTTAGCTAGGGTGGACGACCCTACTCTTCTGGTGTTGGGGGTAAAAGGTGAAGGATCCGCAGAGGTAGATCTTGTCGATGGGCTGGGCCTCAAGCCACAGGCTCCTGATCCTAAACCAGGAAGAACCCTTAATAAGGGAATCGAAAGCCAGGCGGGACATAGATAGGAGGAGGTCTGCGATATGCTGCGAATCACTCGTGTTCCGTACCCTACTACTCTCAGAAGGGTGCACAGAGTGGGGACATGGAAGCCACCACTGGGGAACAAAGGCAAACATCGTGCGAGACCAATACTAGAGGAGTTCGCTGATGAGGCCACTCGGGATAAACTGGTGGCGAGGGCAGCAATAGTGGCTCACACTACCAAGGGTAGATACCAAATTGTGCCAGACAAGCATAGACTTAGGCCTGATGGTCTAGATCCGAGGGTAATCTTGCTCGACCAGCCACAGCGCTGGTGAGAAACCAGCAAGTTCTGCGGAATGCCGTACTCGGCTCTCAGGCCCCGACCCCGACAGTAGTAAAGAAGCCGCCTGCGGGGTCGAGAATAGTAGTAATTGAAGACGGGCTGGAAGACGAAAATTGGTAGTACTGTCCGTAGATGGATGACAGCGCTACCCCTGCCAGTCTTGATGTTGTGGCGACTCCAATAGAGATGGATTGGGAGTCGCCGGAAATTCTGGATGGTCAGCCGGCTTCATGCACACCAATGGGGACATCCGAAGCAAAAATGTGTCATCATCTCAGGCCTTGGGCCTGAGAAACAGACAGGAGTGAATAACAAGAGACACCTACTCGGCGGAGCAAACGCGGTGGTGTTATATACTAACGCATGTAGTATAAGAAACAAATGGGCGGAGCTCGCCAAAACCGGTGACGAGCAGAAAGCGTCAATAGATGCCATCACGGAAAAGTGGCTTCCTGAAGAAGACAATGTGCCGGGCCCAATAAGTAACGGCTTTGCAGTCTATAGGCAGGATCAAGAACAGGATCGCCTTGGTGGTGGAGTAGCCGTTCTCGTTAGGTCAGGTACAAACCACCTTGAGTCTCAGACCAAGATGTACACTCGCAGTATCCAGTTATGCGCCTTTACGATCATCCTTCCAGGCAGAAGGGTTAACGTTGTCTGTGTCTACAGGGCACCAAGCACAAACCATGAAGGGGACGTTTGTTTACTGCGGACTTTGAGTGAACTAGTTAATGACGCACAAAAGACCCTCATAGTGGGTGACTTCAATCTTCCGCACATCGACTGGGTGGCTGAGGTCCGCGTGCCGGGATCAGAGGAGCAAACCCACTTAGAATGGCAACATGCCAATTCGATGCACCAGCTTATTGGGGAAAATACCGGAGACATGACTGGATGCTTTCCATCCTTGCTGAACGAACTTCCCCAACGATGTGTCTGGACTGCTTTATTGTGCTCCGCTAGGCACGAGGGACCGCTTGTGTGTCAAAATCGTCCTTTGCATGCGGCAACCTATGGTACCCTCAAGGCTGGTCAGACGTTTCGGCAGTGTGGACATAGGCTTCGTAATAGGGCGATGGGTTTGGCCTGGGACACGACAGAGGAGGTTACTGTCGAAGGGCGCTGACAAGCAATAAAGGATCCCTGACTTCCCTACAGGAAGAGTTCGCACCCTTAAAACGAAGGAGTGAGGAGGGCAAACCCATGTGGTGGAAGGCTGCAATGGTCAAGGCCATCAGAAGTATAAACCGCGGCTGGAACCAGTACAAAGCTTCCGGCAATCATCCAGCCTCGAGCCGCTATACAAAGCTAAGAAACGAGACGGTAGTCCTTCTGAGAACTTCCAAGCGGGAATTTGAGTTCAAATTGGCCCAGTCTGTAAGACAACAGCCGAAAAAACTCTACAGCTATGTAGAGTCTAAAGGCTCGGCAAGAAATGCCGTAGGTCCTCTATCCACTAGAGACCACGGTATTGTCACTGATGACCAGGGAAAAGCAGATGTTCTGGGTGAATACTTTGTCAGTGTGTAAATCAAGTCTCGCAAATCGAGCAACGCGTAGCCAATTCAAACGAATCCCAAAACCAGAACAAGATTGATTCGTAGCTTCTACGGTACTAAACTGAAATGCACAAAGGATACAAATATATACGAACCTCAAGTATGCGGCCAAATAGACTTCACAGTAAAACCCAAAGGTCCAAAGCCCCGTGGCTCAAGCACGACAGTCAGAAACGGTTCAAGGCCAAATTCAAATGTCTCACATGGATAAACAAACGTGAAAATGTGTGGGGTATGAGCTAGCTTTCCAAGATAATGTTAAATATAGTCAAATTCACAAAGCACGTTGAACATTTAGAAAGATTTTCAGTATTCGTTCGTTACACCGCCGGCCAAAATCCTTCCGCGAAAATGGTTGTCTAAGGTTCAGGAAGGGGTCATGATTCTCACCCTATCTACCTTTAACTTATTGTCAGTGCCTGTGGATACTAACTTCCTGTGTTATCTGAACGTGAAACAGGTTTGTGCCGTAGTCATCATCGCACAATCCATAAGGAATCAATTCCAAATCCCGCTGCACAACTTGAGATTGACATATTCATCAGGAGACCGGCGCATATAGTCAGACGCACGATGAAGATGAAGGCTTCGCAGAGTGAAGTGTTTCGCCGCACGAAATAAGTCTAAGCATTACAAGCAGTAACCCATTGCAGCAACTGGTTAGACTAATTTTGTTTACAAGCATGAGCGCAGAAGTTGAACGCAGGTGCAACGCCTAATGAGATATCGCGTAAAATTGACAGGTCACGAACCAGTGGAATTACATAAAATTAACGCACCAAATCTTCCGAAAGAAATGAAAACCGGTTTCTGATTATGAATAAATTTCGAAAACAAGTGTACGGCGGACAGTATCGAAATACACATGAACACGGAGATTGATCGAATACTGGCATCTATCAGAGTATTTCAAAGTTTTTCTGTGCACAAAATATGTGACAATCAATATTGTATAAAATGTAAGTAAATGTTCTTCTTTAAAGATAATAATAGTTTCACAATGTGCTCGCAGCTAGTATGCCTCACCCGAACTGTTCAAGTGAAATACTGGTGAATTTCTCCTCTTCGCCTATGTGCACGCCAGATAGAAACTGGAACTAAGTAAATTTGCAACCTTTCAGAAAAAATGGGTCCAGTTGATTAGTTGTAGGGCATGAAATGCAATAAAGTGCTGAGTAACTCGGAGCGAGGCGATCTGCGAGCTACTTTGTCTTTTGTATGTGGTTTCGAGCTCGAATCATCAACATTTTCCTCGCTGTTTCCTGCTACGAGTGGATTAACTCTCTGATGTCTCGAACACGTTCTTCGTTTCTTCCGTTTCCTGTAATGTAACACAACTGTAGGATCTGTCCAATAGGCAAGGCTCAGTTCGGCGGTGGTGCGGTTCTCTTTTAGCATTCGTGCTACCTTAAAACCCAATACCAGCGCAGTCGTTTTGAGCTCGTTTAGGGATACTGACTTCAGCTCAGCAATTTTTGTTTTGGCAAAGGGTACTTTGTTTCGCCGCCGGCCATGCAGTTCCACCCAGGTACCGTACACTGTCACTGGGTCGGCAAATTTCAAGCTGCTTTGGGTGACCTGCTGGTGTCCTTTTTTGAGATATTTCAAAAGCCTCCGGGCAACTTCTCCTTTTCTCAATAAGTGACTTGACGGTGCTCTCTCGGGTATAGCAACTTCATGTTGCCCACTGTGAAGTCCCGTCTTTGAATTCGCCATCGAAAGCGCCGACTGATCCTTCGAGTGGACTTCGCTTTCCTGAGATGGACCGTTGGATTCAATATCGAAAGGCTGATCGTGTTCTACAGAGGCACTTCTCTCAGCAACATTTGAGCAATTTATTGATGCCGATTGTTGAAGTTCGCTCGTCAGGGGACCGAAAAGTGTCCAGCCTAGTATCGTTCGCGTAGCGAATGGTTCTTTTCGATTGCTTATGCTCTGTTCAAGCACCCAGTGGGCCTCTGGTACATTGCATCCAATTAGTATGTCGACGTGGGGGCTAGAAACTTCTTCGAACTCTATGTCCCTGAGATGAGACCATCTCTTGGCGATCGATCTAACAGAGTCGACTGGTCTCATTGGCAAGCTGTCTATTGCAAAAGCTTCCGGAATTTCTACGGTCCCCTCATCAGATAAAGACGTTAACTGCAGGGTCAGCCTCTTAGAATTGCTAACATGACCCCCTGCAATCGTGCTGATGGTGAGCGAGGTAGGCTCGCCTACTAGTTCACAGCTTTCTACAAGCTCGCGAGTAATCAGCGAGGTATCCGACCCCGTGTCCAAAAATGCATTGACCCTCCTCAGTCCTTTAGGTGTCACGATACCGACAGGTACGATGCCTAATCTTGCCGGTTTAAAATCATCATGTCCCGTTGAACAGACAATTTTGGGTTCATCTGGCTGAATAGGTCTATTGTTGAGAAGGCCATGCAGTAACGAGTGATGATTACCCAAGCATCCGTCTTGGTTGCATTTCACTCTTAAGCTGCATTCAGAAGCTCGATGAGAGTTGTTCAAACACATAAAGCATGAGCCAATCCATTTTACTGTGCACCACCGATCGGGTACACTCATCCCATGAAAGGTCGGACAATCTAGTAACCGATGCAGGGAGTTGCATAGCTTGCATTCAGCTGACCTCTCGGGTTCTTGACTTATCATGTGCATGTTAGCCAAAGACTGGGTTTGGTTACAGTCCTTCTCCACAATTTGAGATGTTGGTTCCCTTCGCGCCAGTCTGCAACTTTCGCGTACGATTTGTCCAAATCGACTGTTGGCGATACGGGATTGACGACCTATGAACTCCGTCAAATCGTTGAACGTAGATTCCCGCTCAAGCATATTTATTTTTTCAGCTTCCTCTGCCCATCGGCTTTGTAAATCAATAGATAGACATCGGACAATGCATTCCTGTGTGTGCAATGCATTCAGATCAGACTGGTATCCTAAGTGCTCCAGTGCTATACTGCAATTATGCATTTTTATCACCAAACTCGACAGTGATTCAGCCTTGCCCCCAGTCCTTTTCGCCTCCAATAAAACACTATCAATTAGGCTTCTAGCCACCTTGAATGGTTGTCCAAACAAATCTTTCAGGATTCTGCGCGCCCTGATATACCCCATCGGTGGATCAAGCATCGCGCAGCCTTCGATAGCACTTTTGGCTCTCCCACGACAGTAATGTAATAAATACAAAAACCTTTGGCCAGGATCTGCAACTTTGCACTCAACAAAATTTTCGAATTGTTTCATGAATATACAGTATTGCTCGGGGTGCCCGTCGAAGTGGGACAGCTCCACTCTCGGCAGGTCAAGAGCCAAAACGTCGGTAGTTTCAGGCTGTCTCAAGGGTTTATATTCGTCGATCACAGTGCCTTTTCGATGTTGACATTGTGAACTACATGTACTCTTTGCTGGCTCTCTGAGACCAGTTCCTTGTGTAAGGGGCTCTGCTTCCTTTCTGGCTAACCGCAGCTCGTTTTCTAATTCTATTACTCTCATTCTATAAGTACTAATATCGTCAAACGCATCGCGGTTAGAGATATATGACCTGGCACTGACAGAGCTAGTAAACTTAGTATTATCTAGAGAATCAATAACACCCGAACCATCCCCATAGACTTGCCGAGTTATTTCCTGTTTTCTCAAAATGTCCTTGCTTCCTCGTCTGGGCATTTCCAATGAGTTTTCTTGTCCAGGTTCCACTTGAGTACTGTAAGTCAAGTCTCGCAAATCGAGCAACGCGTAGCCAATTCAAACGAATCCCAAAACCAGAACAAGATTGATTCGTAGCTTCTACGGTACTAAACTGAAATGCACAAAGGATACAAATATATACGAACCTCAAGTATGCGGCCAAATAGACTTCACAGTAAAACCCAAAGGTCCAAAGCCCCGTGGCTCAAGCACGACAGTCAGAAACGGTTCAAGGCCAAATTCAAATGTCTCACATGGATAAACAAACGTGAAAATGTGTGGGGTATGAGCTAGCTTTCCAAGATAATGTTAAATATAGTCAAATTCACAAAGCACGTTGAACATTTAGAAGGATTTTAAGTATTCGTTCGTTACACAGTGTACGTAGAATGGATAGTGGGGTACGTGGAGGTCTGGCTCTGGTGCATCCTTCTGCTCAGTTAAACGAGCTGAACCTCTCAGAGGAATGCTTGCGTAAGTACCTACATGAGTTAAACAGCCACAAGTCAGCGGGCGCAGATGGCATCCGTCCAGCTATCAGCAAGCCGTTGGCGGATATCATAGCTCCATCGGTGTAGCACACGTTTGAGCAATGCGTAGCCAAATTCGTAACAGATCCCGAAATCAAAAGGCGATTATCCGTGACATTCTACGACACTAGATTATCGAATGAACAATTACGCCAAAAAGATACAAGCCTCAATAATAAGATCACAGGGACTCAACAAACGAGAAACCGAATTGCGGCGTGCGAGCAAGGAGCACATGCGTCACGCAGGTCCAAAACAAGGATATGACAAAGTAGCGCTCTGGTCGCGAGCAAACAACAATTGATCCATAAAAACAAACCGTTCGTAAGGACACGTCAATAGTGTAGGCAGTGAGTGATATAAAGAAAACACTGAGCCGCAAAGGTTTTGGGGGATTTTCCATGACCGGTATTTACACAGCCCACCAAAATCCTCCCGAATCCTTTAGAGAGTCAAAGATTTGGTATAAATGTACTGATTCTTCCTACCTATCTAGGCCCTGCTGTCAGTGCGTTTGCTTAATGCTCGTCGTCAACGTTCTACTCATGGTTGCACCTAATCCGGCGGCCACACCGACGCGAGGCTATTCCACATCTTCCACGAGAACAACTGACCTATGGTGGGCTTGAAGGGGAAACATAGATGCTGTCCTTGGAAGGGCCGTCCTGCCCTGGCTGTATGTAATTGTGTGAGTGTGTGTGTATGATGTAATCGCCACTACTTCCACATATGCAAAAGACATTTCGGTAACGTCAACAACAAAAATTGCGAACACTGTCACATGTTTGATGGGAGTTGAGGGACATAGAGTGCATCGGGTATGTGCGTGTGTCTGGATGTATAATGGAATCGCATTCGTCACCGCATATCGGAAAAAAGCTTCTGTAACGTCAACGAAATACTGTGAGCTCTGTAACGTGTTTGACGGAGACCATGTGGTATAAACGTGTATAACGTAGGTGTGCGTTCGTCGGGGTGTATGATGGTTCGATACCTCAGTGTGTCGTGATTGCTTCCATAGATGGGGTTACCTTACCCACCTCAAAGACGAGTGCAAAATAGTCTATTGGGCCCCAGAGTTATCAGATACTCCGCCTTCATTCTCGGGTAGGCTAATACGGCGATTGTCGCGAATTAGCGTTCCGTTGGCTGTTTTCACCTTCACCTTTGTTATCATTCAGTCAGTGATTTTGATGGTTTCTATAACCAATCCCAGGGACCGCGTCCTAAAAGGTGCGCGATCGTCTACGACCATCACTACTTCCCCAACCTTGAAAGGTCTTGTTTTGACCAGCCACTTCTGTCGAGTCTGCAGAGCCGGTAGGTACTCCCTCAGCCATCGCCTCCAGAAAACCCTGGCCAGATAGTTCGCTTGCTTCCATCCATGGAGGTAGCTCCCACGAGGGTTTATCGGCCCTTGGAAACCCTCGTTCGACCTTAACGTCAATAAGTCGTTCGGGGTGAGCGCCAGATGGATGGGGTCGCCGTTGGTTACTGGAACCAGGGGGCGGTTGTTCAGAATTCTCTCGACCTCAGTCATGACTGCTCATCGTCTCATCGTCGGGTCGCTGTTGCTCAGTGATCGGCGGCAATATTCACCTGGTAGACCGAGTCAAGCGTTCCCATGCGCCACTGTGATGACTGGCCCGCGGGGGATTGAAGTGCCACCGTATACCACAGGCCACAGTTCGATCCTGCAGTTCGTCCCTGTTTATGTTCTTGTCCCAAAGCTGCAATTCCCGGTGAGTGTCCACAAAGTTCGACCCATTATCTGAGTATATATCTGCCGGTACGCCTCTTCGGTTGATAAATCTCTTCAAGGCCCGTGGGAAAGAATCGATCGTCATCGAAAGTTCGACTTCTAGGTGTACCGCGCGTTATTTCGAGCATGTCATGATACACCCATGTCGTTTTTCTAATCTTTCCCCGCACTTGATCCACAAGGGCCCGAAATAGTCCAACCTGGTGTCGCTGAACGGCCATCAGCCCGCAGTAACCCTACATTCTGGTGGCGGGGCCATGTTTTGTTTTCCCGCCATGGCATTGCATCTCCTACATTGCACACAACGTTGGATTATGCGTTTCACTGTCGCTTGTCCTCTCAGTAACCAAAGGCCCTTTCGGATGACGCTCGTAACGTGACTTTCCCCGGCATGTCCCTCCACGGCGTGGTCGTGTTGGACCTTGAGCTCTACTACTGGTTGTCGCGCCGGCAGCGGTATAGGGTACTTTGTGTCGAAGCTCAGGTGGGCGTTGGCCAGCCTACCATCCAATGGCAGCAGTCCATCAGTGAGTTTGGGGTTTAAGCGCTTTAATTCACCTCTTGGGGATGATATTTCTTTGTTGGTTGGTTCCACTTCTTCCGCCCTCTCGAGCTCTCGGGCGAAAGCCTTGAGTTGTATCATTCTGAAAATATCGTATTCTGCAGCTTGTACCTCCTCGGGACTTATCGGGCCGACCCGTATCCGGCCTGAAGGGCGTAGCCCTTTCATGACTGGTAAATTTCTCCTTAACCTGGTTAACCAAAACTATCGCACAAAGTGCCTTCATCCAGGAAGAAAACCTGACCAATCGCGATAGAAGGGATATCGCTTCAACGACTTTGGCCGCTTTCACTACGCCTCCGATCTCCAGTTGTCTTGAAGTCTTGAAGTACTACACGGGTTCGAGGCTTTAAGCCCAATTGTCCCGGTTCTTTAGGAAATCTTTGATCTTCTGTCGGATTCACCGAGCTGAAACAAGAGTAAAAAGAAGCGGGGGGGGCGGGGGTGGCAGCGAAAACAAGATTCATATAACCTCATTCAGTGTCACACTGTGGACAGTGCCTTAAGCTGAGTGGGGGTGCGGCATTCATGAACATATATGCGATAAAAGACAACTATTTTGTTTGTTTTTTTTTACAAAGGGAATTATTGGGAGAGACCCAGGTAGATGTCTAGCTTTTTCTTGAAGATAGTTTTGTCCTGCGACAGAACAATATCTTCCGGAAGTGCATTCCACATGGTAATAACCCTATAGCTAAAAAAGTTAATCCTTAGTGAAGTGCGTGGCCTCGGTTTGAAAACTTTCCTGCTGTGACCACGGAGAGAGGAGGCTGGACAGACGGAGAAGAAGTAATCGCTTTGACCTGTTTCAAAAAGGTGAAACATCAAAAACAGATCACCTCTTACGCGTCTTACGTCAAGGGGATAGAGGTTGAGGAGTGAGAGGCGGACGGGATAAGGTAGATGGGATAGACCACTTACTGCCTTGGTGGAGGCCCGCTGAACCCTTTCTAGGATCTCACGGTCTCGGACAAGACCAGAGTGCACTATCTGACTACCGTACTCCAGCAGAGGTCGGATATAAGTGCCGAAAATTATGGGGAAATCATCCTTAAATATGCGCGGGAAGGACCTTCGAATCATGTTTAGAACTCGAAAGGCAGACTTGCTCGCAAGTTCGTGATGATGAGAGAAGGATAAGTTACAATCTAACCAGAAACCAAGCACCTTGTGTCGGTCAACCCTTGGCAGAGTGGCTGCTCCATTAATGGAAAACGTGTGACCAGTCTCTCTGCCGAAAGACATGCTCACGCATTTGTCATCAATTACTGGGAGGTTCCAATCCTCGGACCAGCGTTTTGTTTCATAAACTGCAATTTGCAGGTCTTCAACGCTTGAACTCCAGAGGGTTACATCATCTGCGTACATGGCAATGTTCGCAGGAAGGGCTGTCGGTAGATCGTTTATATAGATCAGGAAAAGAAGAGGACCTAAGACCGACCCTTGGGGGACCCCAGTTGTTGCTGGGGAGGGTTGAGACAAAACATTCCCGACTTTAACCACAAAGGTGCGGTCGGTAAGGAAGCTACGTAGGATGGCCAACATGGAGCCTGTGATCCCGTAAGTCTGCAGCTTATAAAGAAGAGGGGCATGGGGGACCTTATCGAAGGCCTTAGCAAAATCGATGAATACAGCGTGTGAGAGCTGGCCATCATCATAGGCTTTCGTTAGACTATCCATGACAGTAAGCATATTGGTGATGCATGACCTGCCAGGAAGAAACCCATGTTGGGACGGGGAGTGGATCTTATTTCTGTGAAGATGGGAAGGAATCTCACTCTTAAGAATTCCTTCAAAAATTTTGCTAGGGATGCTAGTGAGGCTTATGGGTCTGTAACTAGAAGCAAGGTGTCTACTACCCTTCTTATAGATGGGTGCGATCACTGCTTTTTTCCAGTTACGGGGAAAAACTCAATCGTCAATACATTACTGAAAAAGCGAGGCATAAGGAGCAGCTAATGTATCCGCGGCTTCCTTGAGAATACGGGGGTGGATTAGGTCAGGACCCATGGAGCAATATTGGTTGAGCCGTTGGAAACCTTGAGCGACTGCACCAATGGGAATAGTTACGCGGTTAAGGGTAGTGGTCAGAGATAACGGGTGCATAGTAGGGTGGGATGATATGGGAAAGGAGCCAAAAATTGTACGGAAGTAGGAGCTGAATGCCTCGGCTACTTGGCTAGGGGAAGTGATTGGAGATCCGGCACTATCTTTGAGAGCTAATGGCGTCGGAGCTGTGCCCCTTAGACGGCGCATGAACTGAAAGAAAAATGCCTTATTGGTCCGTGCTCGATCAAGTACAGATCGCTGGACTGCATTCTGATAGGACCTAATCTTGTCTTTGCATATGTTCCTTATGATCCTGAAGTCTTCTGCACCACGGGCAAGGCCTGTGGCCTTATATCTAGCAAAGAGGCGTGCGCGTTCGTCTAGAATGCGCCTAATGGGGCGAGGGAGTGGTCGCTTAGCGGTCTGTGGGCGACGAATTCTGGGGACAAAAAGCCTATCAGCTAAGGAGATTAACTCTCTGAGATTCTCTGCTATTTCATCCGCAGAGTTACCTGGGTTAGTTAAATTTAGCTGGGAGCGAAGAAATGCACAGACTTGGTCAAAGTTGGTCCTTTTGAAGGATCTCAAAATCTTAGTTTCTGACGGAAGAGGAGGCCATTTCACGATATAATCGAATCCAATGAGAATGTGATCACTTTTGCCGAGGGGCGGCAAGTAATGCACCACATCTATTAGGAACCGATCATTGGTGATGACCAGGTCTAGTAGGGACGGGGCGTGGCCTGTGCGATATCTAGTCGGATCTCTTACGTTCTGCACCCATGAGTTTTTCAGTACGAGATCAAGGAGGGGTTTACCGAAAGTGATATCCGGGGCATCAGCTCTTTGCCAGTTTGTACTGGGAGAGTTGAAGTCACCAGTGACTAACAGATGGGTGAAGTCTGTATAGCTTTTCAGGGAGCCTAATAAGTCTATGAGACCTAGGCTGTCAGTTGAATTGCATGCGGGAGGACGGTAGACAACACCGAGCAATAGGGTATCTGTCCTAGAGAGGTTAAACACGGCCCACAGACAATCAATACATGAAAAGGTTGGTGTTGTCAGTAAGGTGGGAGGAGGGATCGAATTATCGTAGTATATGATTACCCCGCCGGCACGACCTCTACTGGAGTCCCGCCTTACTGTGAAGTATCCCGGAATGGATATTTCGGCATCAAGTATGTCAGGGGTGAGCCAGGTTTCTGTAAGGGCTATGATCTGAGGCTCCTTATCCACTGCAAGCTGCCGAAGCTCCGGGATCTTATTCAACACACTCAGGCAATTGCTGTAAAAACACTTGAGCACATGCTCAGGAGTTGTTGCAGAATCGCCAGAGGCAGTTGGTTTTGGGTTTGAGGAGGGGGAAAGAGGGGGATTTGAGGATGGAAAGGTCCTGGGAGAGTCGGGGGCTGAAGATATTAGGGGGCTAGAGGGTAAGCAGACTGCTGGGGGGACCGGTAGGTTTTGATGTCTAGTAACCTGGGGGGTATCAATCCAGGTGGACGGCCTACATCCTTCGGTCTCCGAAAAGGGGGGGGGGGTTTTAACTCGAACAAGGGCCAGTCCTGTTTGGGCAAGTGCAGGAAGTTTGACCCTCTCGTCCACGTCTAGTTGCCTGAAGTTGGCTGCACCACAGGGAGCACAGATCGGCTGGATTATAGCCAGACCTGACATGCTTCCTCTGGTTCATGGCTGATTCATCGTGGATAACCGTGAGTCGGTTGGCAACGAAAGTACTAAACCGGCTCCGGACGTTGTTGATGTAGTAAAGCAATATCGTTGAGTCCATTCAAAAGCTAGCCGACCAAATGTAGAAGTCAAAACATCTCTTCACCGCTTGTACCGCCCTGACTGCTAGCACGGCTGCGCTGAGTTCAAGGCGTGGGATCGAGACCGACTTCAGTGGAGCAAATCAGGCTTCAGCGAACAGGATCCTCGTAGTATATTTTCCATCTCCTGCGCACCATCGTCCGTACACCACAGCCCCATAACCGTCTTCTGAGGCATCGGAAAAAGCGTGTAGTTCTCCCGTCCGCCTTGTATGGCCGGGATTCAAACATTGTGGAATCCTTATGTCCCCTAATTTCTTCAAGGTGCTTAAAGATCCTTCCCAGTCCAGCCGATCCTCTTAGTCCAGTGATGGGTCCCAATCGGCTTTCTTACGGCACAGCCGCGGCAGCAAGATCTTTCCGGGTAGGAGCCAGGGAGAGACGAAACCGAGTGGGTAGAACAGACTAGAGACATCGGATAGTATGCCTCGACGGGTTACAGACAACTCGGGAATATTTAGCTCGAAAACAAAGTCGTCCATTTCCGCGCCCCATTGTATTCCTAAAATGCTTTCAGTAGGGAGAGGAGAGCCGTCCAAATCTCTAACTTTTTCGGCCTTCTCGTGGTACGGAATGACCTCGAGCACTTTTGGAGCGTTCAACATCCATTTATTTAAATGAAAGCAGCCCTCTTCTAGCAATCTTGTCAGGCCTCTGAACTGCCCTAGAGTCAATTCTATATCATCGAATGACCCAAGGTAGTCGTCGACGTAAAAATTCCTGCTGACGCTATCTACCACCGACCGATGGACCAAACCTCCATGTTTGTTCGCAGCTTCCCGAAGGGCGTAGTTCGCACAGAACGGTGATGATATGGCTCCGAAGGGGTGGACGGTCATCCTATAATTTACCACTGCGTTGTCCCGGTCGTTCTTTTCCCACCACAGGAAACGCAAAGCATCTCATCCTCCTACCTGCATTTTCACCTGATGAAAAATTTCCCTAATGTCGGCAAACAAGGCCGCTCTATCCACTCTGAAAAGGCACAGCTTCGATTAGTGGTGTGGTCCATTCAGGTCCTTGTAGTGGGCGATCGTTTACCGACTTGCCCTGGAACTTGGCCGCAAGGTCGAAAACCACCCGCAGTTTTTCGGGTTTCTTGGGGTCGATAACCGGTTGGTGAGGTAGATACCAGATACCCTTTCGGCCGTCGGTGTAGGCAGGCACCTTTTCAACGTAACCGAGGGCTTCGTTTCGCTTCATCAATTCCGCGTATCGTTCCCACCGCTCCTGGTCTCGAATGAAGCGTTCTTTCAGTCGTAGTAGACTTTGGAGAACATAGTTTTGGTTACGAGTCAAGGGGTCAGCTGATGTGCACCACGGGAGGGGAACCTCGAACTGTTTTTTGAGGCCTCTAGTGCCTTGCCGCACCGTTTGTAGAGCAAAGTGATCCTCTTGAGACAACGATGGTCTTTCGCCTATAATATCATGAAACTCCTTTTCATACAGCCGCTGCAGGTGGTACTCTATGCGGTCCGTTTCGGCGGATAAGTAATTCACGGAACCACGTACCCTTACTGAACCATATAACATCTATCCCAGGGCCGTACGTACGGCATGGCGGTCGCCCACTCTCTGGCCAAGTACCCAATGTGCCTCCGGCACGTCGCAGCTGACGAGGAGATCCACTTTGTCGTCTTCCCCGTCTGATACGGTTGCGTACTGCAGGTGGGGCCACCTAGTCAAGATTGCGTTCACCGACCTTGGTGCTCGCATTGGGAGATCAGCTAACGTGAATGCCCCCGTTGGTTCGATTTGCTCGTTAGTATCTAAAGAGATGAGTTGCAACCTGAACCGGCCGGCAGTCATTACTTGTGTTCCGCCCACCGTGCTCACTGCTAACGACATCACACATTTAGTGAGCCGGTGTTCGTCGGCAAACGGCTCTTTCACTAAGGTTGTGTCAGATCCACTGTCGACGAAAGCCAACTCTTTGACCACCCCAGTTGGGGTCACCACTCCCACTACAACTACTCCTAAACGTACTGGTTTGCTGGCAGACCGCCACGTTGAACAGATAACACTGGGCTTGGTACTTGCCTCGGGTAAGGTTGCTCTCGCCTAGTGCAACAATCGATGGTGTCTGCCCGTGCAGCCCTCGAGACCACATCTGTTCCCTGTTCTACAAGCTGCTGCCCGGTGCGTGGTGTTGAGACAAATAAAGCACGCTTCTGTCATCCTCGCTAGTCCCCCCAGTTCGTCTATTGTGGCGTCGCCGAACCTGGGGCATTCTGGTAGCCCATGGCTAGCATCACAGGAACTGCAACTTGGTTGAGCTATGTAATCGCGTGAAATGGCGTGTGCATTGGTCCGAGGTTGATATTTCGGATGTTCGTGAACAGTGGTTTAAGCCTGGCTAGTACTGGGCTTGTTTGCTCGGTTGCTGTCCCGCATGAGTAGGCCAAATCCACTGTAGGCTATCTTGGTTTGCCTGTCCAAGTATTCGGTCAGGTCTTCGAAGTTAGCCTCCCGGTCGCCTCGGCTTATCCGTTCTGCTTCTTCCGCCCATCAACCCTGTAGTTCGGGGAGAGGTGACGGACTACGCCTTCCAAAGTGTGCATTGCATCTAGTCAGCCCTGTAACCCAAACGGTAGAGGGCTATTGAGCAGTTCTGCATTTTGATCACCAGGTCGGCCATTGTGTAGACGTCGCCCTTGGTTCTCTTTGCCTTTACCATCAAGCTTTCTATTAGGTTACGGGCTACTTTAAAAAATTAGCCAAACAAGTCCCTTAGAATCTTCCTTGTTCGGGTTTAGCCTTGTTCCGGGTCGAGCATGGTACACCCGTTGATAGCTTCTCTCGCTCGGCCTCGACAGTAGTGAGTCAGGCAGAGAAGCCTTTGCCCGGGGACGGTTACCCTATATTCGACGAACGTCTCGAACTGCATGACAAACTTGCAGTATTGTTCAGATCACCCGTCGAAAACTGCCAGTTCTACTCTTGTCAAATCGATCGTTGGTGTTTTATAGTCGGTGACCTGCGTGAAGTTTCCTATTTTGTCGTGCCCTGATATATCGGCAGTGTCTGAGTCGTTGATCTCTGGCTCATGCTCTTTCTGTCTACACTTCTGTTCTGCTTCGTGGGCCTGCTGTCTAGCCGATAACAGTTGTTGTTCTAGGTCTAATATCCTTAGCCTATATGGATCGATATCCTTGCAATCCACGTTGCCCTGGGTAACACATGAACTACCGCTGACAAGACTAGGCGATCCAACATTAACTAAAGAATCAATGGTACCCAAAACCTCCCCAATGACTTGCCGTATTACTTTCTGTCCAGATTCCAATGTCTTCGATACTTTTCTCGGCACTTTGCGTGTTTTTCTCGCTCCAAAGTGATCTACTGAATATTTTAACACAAGTTTGAGCAATGCGTAGCCAAATTCGTAACAGATCCCGAAATCAAAAGGCGATTATCCGTGACATTCTACGACACTAGATTATCGAATGAACAATTACGCCAAAAAGATACAAGCCTCAATAATAAGATCACAGGGACTCAACAAACGAGAAACCGAATTGCGGCGTGCGAGCAAGGAGCACATGCGTCACGCAGGTCCAAAACAAGGATATGACAAAGTAGCGCTCTGGTCGCGAGCAAACAACAATTGATCCATAAAAACAAACCGTTCGTAAGGACACGTCAATAGTGTAGGCAGTGAGTGATATAAAGAAAACACTGAGCCGCAAAGGTTTTGGGGGATTTTCTACGGCCGGTCGTTACAATCGGTAAGCAGGCTGTACAAGTCCACGTTGGACCAGAATAAGCTGCCTCAGGACTGAAAATCCGCAGCAGTCGTTACAGTACATAAGAGTGGGCCTTAGTCGGCTTTGCAGAACTACGGGCCGGTAAGCCTAACTAGCATCCTACTTAAAGTCTTTCAGAAGATCACCCATGCCCGCATCTGCCAGCAATTACTGGAGCACTCCATGTTAATTCCGGCGCAGCATGGATTCCTGAATAAGCGATCTTGTCTGACCAACCTCTTGTTCTTCTTAGATGAAGTAACTCGACGACTGGACGTAGCTAAGGAAGTTGAGGTATACTACCTCGACTTTAGCAAGGCGTTCGACTCCGTTAATCATCGTCTTTTGCTATGCAAGATGGAGACTTTCGGCATAGGTGGGCCAGTATTTAGATGGCCGGAGGACTTCCTCTCCCACTGCATATTTTACTTCAAAGTGGGGGACAGGTGCTCCAGTTTGGTGAAAGTTACTAGTGGTGTACCTCAGGGATCCCTCCCAGGCCTGGTCCTATTCTTGTTCTTTAATATTGACCTGGCATCCGCTCTTCAATCGCCCAGCTCTGTTTTTGCGGATGATGTGAAGATTGTTTGATCTGAGGGTAGGTCTGACTTGGGCAGGGAAACAGTTACCATCCTGGACTGGGCGTACAAATGGGACTTACCTCTGAACTCTGAAAAAAGCCATCTGTTGTCAACGACAACAGAGAGCCTAACTGTCGCTCATGATCAGTGGCTGTTCACCATAGAGGCCGTCAGTAAGGTTAAAGACCTTGGGGTCATCATGAACGGTGACTTCAAATGGTCGGAGCAGTGCAATGCTGCTGTGAAAAAGGCTCATGAGAAGTTCTTTAGGCTGCGATCAGCTTGGTCTTGCCGGCAGCCAATGGTACTCATACCTATTTACATGGCTATAGTACGACCTCACTTAGAAGGTAGCGTGCAGGCTTGGTCACCCTTCAACAAAAAGGAAGCCGCCTGTATGAAGAAAGTCCAACGTCTCGCCAAGCAAATGGCTGAAGGGCAGAGGGGTGAGACTGACGAGCAGAGACTCTGTGACCTGAATCTTTTCTCGTTGGAAAGGAGGAGAAGTCAAGGAGATCTCATAGGAACGTTCAAGAAAATGAAGGGCTTTTCTGGCCTTAGACCAGGTAGTCTATTCCAAGTGGCCGTAGATTCCAGAACAAGGGGACATGAAAAGAAGCTGAGAAAATCCCGAGCTAGGTAGATGGCTAGATCGCACTTCTTCAGCAACAGGGTTGCGAACAGTTGGAACGGTCTGCCTGGTGGAATGGTAGATCTGCAGACCTTCCAATCCTTCAAAGGTGCCGTAGATCGCAAGTGGTACGAGATATTTCTTCGTGGTGAGCCTTGAGTATGTCAACTAGATGGATGACGGGTAGCACTGTGGTCCTTCCGAAGTACTCTTTAATAGGCTTCTTCGATCATTGCATACAGTCTCAGTGAACGCTCACGATGCATGATATCTCTCGCAGTTGATGCGCAATGAGGTTTTCCGTTTCCCTCTCATTTTCGGCGGGGATTCGACGAAATACACTCGGCAGTGGTGGGTGCATAACTGGCGTGCATATCGTCGAAGGAATTCTGGACGCTCGATTGGCCGTGGCCATTACCTGTCGTTTGTAAACTGAAATGAACTGAACTGAACTACTTGCTCACCAGACCATCCCGGTGGTCGCAAGACCATCCCGGGCCATCGGTATGGCGACTCAAAAGAGGGTAACGTCCTTTGTGCTTGTTAAGCTTGACACCGGGTCGACGGATAGAAAAGAAAAAGTCACGAAACTCAGAGTGTCACTTGATATTCAAGATGCTGCACCGCTGACACCTTTAGAGGCAAAAAACGGGCCATCACCTCGGAGATTGCACCCGAGGGTACCCTAGCCGTAAAATTAGCAATAAAGTCAGTAACGAGGACCAGAGAACCGTCAATATGGTACACCAACACCTGCAGTCTCCCGGGAAAAAGAGGGGAGCTGACCACTAGGATTGCTGAATCCGATGTCGTTGCATTGACGGAAACTTGGATAAAGCCATATACTGACGTGCGCTTCCAGGGATATGCTGCCTACAGACAGGATAAAACAGATGGAAGGCTGGGGGGCAGAGTGGCACTTCTAATACGGACCGACATAGGCCATTGGGAGGCTCCGTTCAACTTGGTCTCAGGTAATGTACAGACCAGATCCTGCTTTATCAGGATCGAGGTGCGAACAGTATGCATTATCTGTATCTACAGGGCACCGCTAGCGACAGATGAGGGAGACGTTGAGCTCTTGCAAATGCTGGATGCGGTGCTGCCACAGACAAAGGAGTTCATATTATTAGGGAACTCATCCTGCCCGAAATTAACTGGAAAAGCGGGATAGCACCAAGGGGGTCAACGGGCGACAAGTTTCTGCAGTGGGTCCAGTTACATGCACTTACGCAGCATGTGACGCAGGCCACCAGACACAGAGGTGGACAGCACCCGTCTCTCCTTGATTTAGTCATAACGCGGCATCATCAGGACATTAAATAAATGAAGTGGGAAGAGCCACCGGGCAAAAGTGATAATGTAGTCCCAAGGGTCACACTAAGACTAAGCAAGGCGCCGAAGGAAATCGTGTTACGTCAGCGCTATGGGAGAATCAACATAGGTGGAATGAAGAGGGCGGATGAGGAGGTTCAGGGGACACCGAGACACACAAACGCCTCCGCAGAGGAACGTTGGGAGGCCATCAAGATGGGGCTGCTCGAACTTACGGATGAGTTCACACCCCTGACGGTGGCAAGAAGTAGAAATCAGCCCTCATGGTGGAAGTCAAAAGTCCGCCAGGCCATAGTTATTCGCAGGCAACGATGGGCGGCGTACAAGCTGTCGAGAACTCAGGGAGCATGGAATAGCTATAAGATGGCTATGAACAGAGTTCAAGAGATTCAAAGAGTGGAGAAATACGCCTTTGAGCGTCGGTTAGCGGCGTCGGTCCGCACAAACCCAAAGCGATTCTACGCCTACGTGCAATCTCACAAACGTATGAGAGAGTGTAGCAACTTTGGAAGGAGCACAGGGACGACTAGCCCTAAACGACGAGGACAAGGCTGACATGCTCTTGGCATTCTTCAAGAGCATATATCAACCAGAAAATAATTTGGAGGAAAGAATGGAGGGCCTACAGGTGCCTCCAATACCCGAACTTACTGTAGGAGAAGAAGTGTGCGCGGAATTGCAAACTTTGAATAGAAATAAAGCAGCAGGTCCAGACGGGATTCATCCAGCAATTTTTCAGCCTCTGGCCGAGGTCCTGAAGGCTCCGGTGACGAAGCTGTATGAATTGTATGAATTGTGCTAAGAGACTGGAGCAGGGCAACTGGTAGGAATTTACAAGAGCGGACTCCTGCGAAAGGCCGAAAATTACCGGCCGGTTAGCTTAACTTCAGTACTGTTTAAGTGCCTGGAGCGAATATTCAGGAAACAGATCTCTGGGCGTTTGGTTCAACATAGCCTTATATCAAATGCTCAGCATGGGTTCGTGGTAGGACGATCTTGTCTGACGAATCTCCTGCTGTTCCTCGATGAGGTAACCAAGCGCCTGGACGAAGGGCAGTCGATTGCGGTCTGCTACTTGGACTTCAGCAAGGCGTTTGATTCTGTGAACCACAGATTTCTGGACGTCAAACTGCAGTCTATGGGAATTGTTGGAAAGGCAAGGCAGGCTGGGCGAACTTTTAGTGTTAAGGTGGGTAGTCATGTCTCAAAACCGGAAGGCGTAACAAGTGGGGTGCCACAGGGCTCGGTGCTCGGCCCACTGCTCCTCCTCATCTCCAACAATGACCTAGCACGTGGGCCTACAAACCCCACCTTTATGTTTGCCGATGACGTCAAGATAGCTGGAGTAGGTATGGGACTTGACGTGTTAGCAGTACAAAACTGGTCACGCAAATGGGACCTTCCACTAAACCTCACCAATTGTCAATGCTTGACCACAAACAAAGGGGCTAGTGGGAATGGTGTGGGTTCGATGCAAGTGGTCTCACAGGTCAAAGACTTAGGAGTTATAATAGACAACAGCTTTAAGCCGTCAAAGCAGTGTACCTCAGCAGCCAACACGGCCAGGAGAGACCTCTTTCGAGTTGGATCCATCATGTCGTGTAGAGATCCGGAGATTTTCGTTCCGATATATCAGGCCATAGTTAGGCCGCATATGGAGTACTGCGTGCAGGCCTGGGCACCGTACTACCAGAAAGATATAGGCTGTCTGGAGAAAGTGCAAGGGCTAGCCACTAGAATGATGGCTGGGCAAGGGGGGCTTACCTATACAGAGCTTCTCCGTGCCCTAGATCTCTTCTCGATGAAAAGACGGCGCAATCGCGGGGATTTAATAGAAACCTTCAAGGTAAAGAAGGGGCCGTCAGGAATAAGACGAGAGAGGCACAAGGGGGCATAGCCTTAGATTACAAAGGAAGCATTCGAGGCTCCAAATTAGGGCGAAGCACTTCTCAAAATGAGTGGTACCCTATTGGAATAAGCTCCCGGAGGAGGTCATAAATACCACAGCAGTGAAGGCTTTTAAGGAAGCAGTAGACCTATGTTGGGTGGCAGTATACCCCGAGTTATGTTAAGCAGCTTTTAGGGTCAGATGCAAATTACTTATTGTTTCCACCTTACTCTGCCAGGGCTGACGCTGAACAAAATTTCTGCCTTTCAGAAAAAGAAAATCACTCAGTGTTGGGAGCTACGGAAACGCGTTGACAACACCACTATCTGGACACACGATTGGCTCTAGCCACACCAAGTCCTGTGCAAGCACTGTGGTCCTTCTGGAGTATGTTTTAGCAGACTTTTTTCTTCATTGCATACTGTCTCAGTGAACGCTCACGATGCATAATGTCTCACGCAGTTGATGTGCGATGAGGTTTTTCGTTTATCTCTCAGTTTCAGCGGGGATTCGACAAAGTACACTCGGCAGTGGTGGGTGCATAACTGGTATGCATACCATCGAAGGAAGTCTGGACGCTCGATTGGCCGTGGCCATTACCTGTCGTTTGTAAACTGAAATGAACTGAACTGAACTACTTGCTCACCAGACCATCCCGGTGGTCGCAAGACCATCCCGGGCCATCGGTATGGCGACTCAAAAGAGGGTAACGTCCTTTGTGCTTGTTAAGCTTGACACCGGGTCGACGGATAGAAAAGAAAAAGTCACGAAACTCAGAGTGTCACTTGATATTCAAGATGCTGCACCGCTGACACCTTTAGAGGCAAAAAACGGGCCATCACCTCGGAGATTGCACCCGAGGGTACCCTAGCCGTAAAATTAGCAATAAAGTCAGTAACGAGGACCAGAGAACCGTCAATATGGTACACCAACACCTGCAGTCTCCCGGGAAAAAGAGGGGAGCTGACCACTAGGATTGCTGAATCCGATGTCGTTGCATTGACGGAAACTTGGATAAAGCCATATACTGACGTGCGCTTCCAGGGATATGCTGCCTACAGACAGGATAAAACAGATGGAAGGCTGGGGGGCAGAGTGGCACTTCTAATACGGACCGACATAGGCCATTGGGAGGCTCCGTTCAACTTGGTCTCAGGTAATGTACAGACCAGATCCTGCTTTATCAGGATCGAGGTGCGAACAGTATGCATTATCTGTATCTACAGGGCACCGCTAGCGACAGATGAGGGAGACGTTGAGCTCTTGCAAATGCTGGATGCGGTGCTGCCACAGACAAAGGAGTTCATATTATTAGGGAACTCATCCTGCCCGAAATTAACTGGAAAAGCGGGATAGCACCAAGGGGGTCAACGGGCGACAAGTTTCTGCAGTGGGTCCAGTTACATGCACTTACGCAGCATGTGACGCAGGCCACCAGACACAGAGGTGGACAGCACCCGTCTCTCCTTGATTTAGTCATAACGCGGCATCATCAGGACATTAAATAAATGAAGTGGGAAGAGCCACCGGGCAAAAGTGATAATGTAGTCCCAAGGGTCACACTAAGACTAAGCAAGGCGCCGAAGGAAATCGTGTTACGTCAGCGCTATGGGAGAATCAACATAGGTGGAATGAAGAGGGCGGATGAGGAGGTTCAGGGGACACCGAGACACACAAACGCCTCCGCAGAGGAACGTTGGGAGGCCATCAAGATGGGGCTGCTCGAACTTACGGATGAGTTCACACCCCTGACGGTGGCAAGAAGTAGAAATCAGCCCTCATGGTGGAAGTCAAAAGTCCGCCAGGCCATAGTTATTCGCAGGCAACGATGGGCGGCGTACAAGCTGTCGAGAACTCAGGGAGCATGGAATAGCTATAAGATGGCTATGAACAGAGTTCAAGAGATTCAAAGAGTGGAGAAATACGCCTTTGAGCGTCGGTTAGCGGCGTCGGTCCGCACAAACCCAAAGCGATTCTACGCCTACGTGCAATCTCACAAACGTATGAGAGAGTGTAGCAACTTTGGAAGGAGCACAGGGACGACTAGCCCTAAACGACGAGGACAAGGCTGACATGCTCTTGGCATTCTTCAAGAGCATATATCAACCAGAAAATAATTTGGAGGAAAGAATGGAGGGCCTACAGGTGCCTCCAATACCCGAACTTACTGTAGGAGAAGAAGTGTGCGCGGAATTGCAAACTTTGAATAGAAATAAAGCAGCAGGTCCAGACGGGATTCATCCAGCAATTTTTCAGCCTCTGGCCGAGGTCCTGAAGGCTCCGGTGACGAAGCTGTATGAATTGTATGAATTGTGCTAAGAGACTGGAGCAGGGCAACTGGTAGGAATTTACAAGAGCGGACTCCTGCGAAAGGCCGAAAATTACCGGCCGGTTAGCTTAACTTCAGTACTGTTTAAGTGCCTGGAGCGAATATTCAGGAAACAGATCTCTGGGCGTTTGGTTCAACATAGCCTTATATCAAATGCTCAGCATGGGTTCGTGGTAGGACGATCTTGTCTGACGAATCTCCTGCTGTTCCTCGATGAGGTAACCAAGCGCCTGGACGAAGGGCAGTCGATTGCGGTCTGCTACTTGGACTTCAGCAAGGCGTTTGATTCTGTGAACCACAGATTTCTGGACGTCAAACTGCAGTCTATGGGAATTGTTGGAAAGGCAAGGCAGGCTGGGCGAACTTTTAGTGTTAAGGTGGGTAGTCATGTCTCAAAACCGGAAGGCGTAACAAGTGGGGTGCCACAGGGCTCGGTGCTCGGCCCACTGCTCCTCCTCATCTCCAACAATGACCTAGCACGTGGGCCTACAAACCCCACCTTTATGTTTGCCGATGACGTCAAGATAGCTGGAGTAGGTATGGGACTTGACGTGTTAGCAGTACAAAACTGGTCACGCAAATGGGACCTTCCACTAAACCTCACCAATTGTCAATGCTTGACCACAAACAAAGGGGCTAGTGGGAATGGTGTGGGTTCGATGCAAGTGGTCTCACAGGTCAAAGACTTAGGAGTTATAATAGACAACAGCTTTAAGCCGTCAAAGCAGTGTACCTCAGCAGCCAACACGGCCAGGAGAGACCTCTTTCGAGTTGGATCCATCATGTCGTGTAGAGATCCGGAGATTTTCGTTCCGATATATCAGGCCATAGTTAGGCCGCATATGGAGTACTGCGTGCAGGCCTGGGCACCGTACTACCAGAAAGATATAGGCTGTCTGGAGAAAGTGCAAGGGCTAGCCACTAGAATGATGGCTGGGCAAGGGGGGCTTACCTATACAGAGCTTCTCCGTGCCCTAGATCTCTTCTCGATGAAAAGACGGCGCAATCGCGGGGATTTAATAGAAACCTTCAAGGTAAAGAAGGGGCCGTCAGGAATAAGACGAGAGAGGCACAAGGGGGCATAGCCTTAGATTACAAAGGAAGCATTCGAGGCTCCAAATTAGGGCGAAGCACTTCTCAAAATGAGTGGTACCCTATTGGAATAAGCTCCCGGAGGAGGTCATAAATACCACAGCAGTGAAGGCTTTTAAGGAAGCAGTAGACCTATGTTGGGTGGCAGTATACCCCGAGTTATGTTAAGCAGCTTTTAGGGTCAGATGCAAATTACTTATTGTTTCCACCTTACTCTGCCAGGGCTGACGCTGAACAAAATTTCTGCCTTTCAGAAAAAGAAAATCACTCAGTGTTGGGAGCTACGGAAACGCGTTGACAACACCACTATCTGGACACACGATTGGCTCTAGCCACACCAAGTCCTGTGCAAGCACTGTGGTCCTTCTGGAGTATGTTTTAGCAGACTTTTTTCTTCATTGCATACTGTCTCAGTGAACGCTCACGATGCATAATGTCTCACGCAGTTGATGTGCGATGAGGTTTTTCGTTTATCTCTCAGTTTCAGCGGGGATTCGACAAAGTACACTCGGCAGTGGTGGGTGCATAACTGGTATGCATACCATCGAAGGAAGTCTGGACGCTCGATTGGCCGTGGCCATTACCTGTCCTGTGCAGAGTGAACTGAACTGAACTGAAACTGAACTGAACTGAACTGAACGCTAGACGAACGACAAGGCCGAGGGGCACCCTACGGACGTAATCGTCCTGGGTTTTAGCGAAGCTTTTGACGAAGTTCCACACCACCGTCTAATAGGTAAGCTCAAGGCTCCCGTTGTTGTAAATCCCTTAATTCTATATATCGAGGAGTTTCTTCAAGGGGAGATGTTTGCAGTGCTAGTACTAGTAGTAGTACTCTGTCTATATGGCACACTAAATTAGTGTCAGCAATATCTAAGACGACACTAGCAAACTAAGATGGGCGGAGGAGCGTGCTGTGATAAAAGGCCAAAAGGGTTTGTACATTAGAAATTGAAATGAGACAAAAGGTGACACGAACTCTAAGTTGTTCGCTGTTCTTGTGATCAGGAAATGAGCGCCAAAGAGCCGGTATCCGACAATATCTTCAATTCAGTTCGTTCTGACAGCCATTCGTTAAACAAAACAGGATGGTATTGAGAGAAGTGCCAAGTGACGCCGTGGAAGCTTCAAAAATGTTTTGTTTCCCACAGTTAGTTCCGACCGATATAATTCCAAGACACTCCAAATCAGAAGATGAGACCGTGCCAGAATGAAAGGTTTATTGACAGTCTTTTTGTATTGCGTGGTGGTGATGATGATGTTCAAAAAGGTGTGTGTGTTTTGCATTGAAACGTCGGTACAACAAAAGAGTGTTGCACCAAGGGACGTTGAGAATCATGGGAAGAGTCGGAAATGCACAGGTACCTACACAACTCTCCCACCAGATCGTTTGTTGTACAAAATAAACGCTCCATAGAAAAATAAAAGAAGAAAACGGTTAGCGAAAGAAGAAGTTAAATAACAAAGTCCTGAAATCTGACAGGATGTCGGACGTTTCTGTCAGAACGGCGGGTTACCAGGGGTGGTTGTTGCTGTGGGGATGCTGGTGGGTATGGTGTGGTGTCTGGTGTGATGATAGAGTGTGGATCATCAACAAAAGTTGTTGGTAGTGTCTGTGGATGGTGAAGGTGTCGGTGTTGCTGGTGATGGGAATGTATCAAAATACGCGGGTTGCAGTCTGTCAATGGAAACAGTGTCTGGTTTATCGGATTTCTGAACCACATAATACGTGTCTGTGCGAATAAGTACCTTAAGTGGACCGTCATACGGTGGTGTGAGTGGTTTCTTGCGAACAGCATCGTTACGAATAAAAACAAAAGGTGATGTGTATGAATCATTATGTACAAAAACGTGTGTGGATGACGTGTGAGTGGGAGTTGGACGTAGATGTGACATAGTCTTTGAGTTGTTGAGCAAACTGGGATGGGTTAGAACTGTCAGCAGTGCTGGGTTGAACATACTCACCTGGAAGGCATATGGTGGTACCGAAAACGAGTTCAGCCGACGTGGTGTGGAGGTCGTCTTTGACTGGTGACCGGAGACCCAAGAGAACTAGTGGCTGATTTTCGCTCCAACAATTAGGGTTTGGCTGTGATATCAGTGCTGTTTTCAGTTGACAGTGTAGGCGCTCTACCATGCCATTGAACGGAGGATAGTATGCGGTTGTTGTAATGTGTTTACAGCCGAGCAGTTTAGTGAACTCACGAAACAAAGTCGATCGGAATTGGCTGCCGCGGTCTGTGGTGACGGTAGACGGTACACCAAATGTAGTAATCCAGTGTTGGAGTAGTACTTTCGCAGTGTTTTCTGCTGAGATGTCGGAAGTAGGTACTGCAACCGGCCAGCGCGTGAAACCATCGACAACGGTTAATGTGTGGGTATGTCCATTTGATGGTGGTGGTGAACTAACGAGATCGACGTGAATATGTGTGAAATGGACATCGAGAACAGTGAATGTACTGGGAGGACAAAATGTGTGACGGTGGACTTTGTTTCTCTGACATTGTGAACACTGTTTAGTCCATAATGCAATGTCAAAATTCATACTGGGCCAAACAAATCTGGCAAAAATGAGTTTGCGAGATGCACGAATACCAGGATGGGAACGAGAATGGAAATGATCGCAAAGGATTTTCCTTTAGAAAGTTGGAACGACAGGACGAGGGTTACCTGTAGACCAGTCACACAGGATTTTGCCATCGGCTGAAGGTAGGGAAGAATCCTTCAGCTGGAGTGTGGAGGATGTGCGCATTTCAAGCAAGGATGAATCATCACGCTGGAGGTTTGCCAGTTCCGTAAGATCGAATTTTGTTTGCACCGTGTTGATGTCAAGTCTAGATAAAGCATCAGCCACAACATTATCAACTCCACGCACGTAGGGGATATCTGTTGTGAACTGGGAAATATCCAGATGGCGGATGTCTTTGAGTGAATGTCTGTCAGGCTTGGCATGAAGTGCGCGTGTCAGGGGTTTGTGGTCAGTGTGCACCTGAAATTGTCGTCCTTCCAAAAGGTGGCGGAAATGACGGATGGACAAGTAAACAGCCAGGAGTTCACGAGAAAACGTGCTGTATCTTGTCTGTGCTGCCTGGAGTTTTTGTGAGAAGAACGCTAATGGTTGTAATTGATTGTCCACAGTTTGGTGGAGCACTGCACCGACCGCAGTATTGGATGCCTCAGTTGTTAGGATTAACTCGGTATTCGGATCCGAATGTGGATAATGCAGCATGGCGGAATCTGCGAGAGCCTTTTTGACTTCTGCAAAAGCTGCCTTGGCCTTGGGAGTGAAATCGACCGTCTTGACGTTGGACTTGAGTAGATCGGTTAAAGGTGAAACGATGGTCGCACATCATCACCATCGTACAGCGTTAAACAGTAGGGCAAGCCCCACTGACCAATGCCTTTCTCACCATGTTGCACGTTGAATTAGAAAGTATGAATATACAAGATGGATAGGGAGTGGACCTACACGGATGGGAAAAGGAAAAAATGCCGTTGTAGCTAACACACGAAATACAGTCTAACTGTACAAACAAACATCGACCAGTCATTCTGATTCAATGGAGATTGACAACACGATCGCCACTGTTCATGGTTCGCAGCCATATCCTTCAATGTCTCCAGCCAACTGGTAGACGGATCTTCTGGACCCCAACCACAAAGACGTGAAGCACCTACTTTTCCTAAGTCTGCTGTACATTTTCTTATTTCTCGCTGCCACGTCATCTGTTGACCTCCACGTGATTTCTTCTACTTTCTAGGAGGAACGGAGAATAGGACACGGTACGGTAGACGTGTGTTTGACATACGTAACATGCCCCAACCAACGAAGTCTGCTAAGTTGGATACGCTGTGATAAAACGTTCTCCGAATTAGTACCCAATACTCGATTTCTGACCTCAGCATTGCTCACTCGGCTATTCCACCCAATCCTAGAGATACTACGTAAACATCGATGGTCGAAAACCTCAAGACGACGAATATCTTCAGCACGCAGACTCCAAGTTTCGCAACCATACAACAAAACTAAACGCACTGCGGCACAGTAAACACGACCTTTCAACTTCAATGAAATACCAGGTCGGCGCCACAAGTGCTTCAGTCCAGCGTACACCATTCGAGCCTTGGATATCCGCGTGCCCACCTCTACTACAGTACTCCCATTCGTTGTCACGCTGCTGCCGAGGTAGGTGAAGTGGTCGACAACTGCCAGCACCTCCCCATCGAGCATCAAGCTCGGAATCGTTGATGTCCAGTCTTGTAACATCACTTTACACTTTGAAGGTGCAAAGCGCAGAGTTCCCTCTCTTTTATTCAACCTTTGTCTTCTGTCCCTAACCACCCCTCTTTGCCTCATCTACCCATCCATAATGCTCCCACTGATAACACGGGCAATACTGCCAAATAGTATCGGGAATAATCCTCTGTCTGGTAACTCACATTTTCTCAAGCCTCGTCAGCCTCTGAATCTCATCTTCAACGCCCGTACACCCATGCAGGCCGGTCAACAGGTGTGCCTAGCCCTCACAATGACCTCTCTGAAGATTTATGTCTGCTGCCTCAGTGAAACGCGTATACAGGATTCGAGCAGTGTGATTCATGGTCGCACAATGAGGAATGAAGCGGTGGTAGTAGTTCAAAATTCCCAAGAAACGTCGTATCTATGTGATCGTTTTAGGTGCAGGAAATGAGAGGATGCTGCGCATTTTATCTGGGAGGGGTGTCAAACCGTTTTGATCGATATGGTGCCCGAGGAATTCGAGGGACGGGACGCCGAACACGCATTTATTAGGGTTCAGTTGAAGTCCGTATTGTTGGAAACGCTGAAAGAGTTGACGCAGATGAATGACATGCTCTGATGGAGAGGCGCTGGCAATTCAAATGTCGTCGATGTAGCCAAACGCGAAGGGTAGACCTCGAAGTACTTCATCGATGAATCGTTGGAACGTCTGAGCAGCGTTTCTTAATCCAAATGGCATGCGTATGAACTCGAACAGGCCAAAAGGCGTGGTGATGGCTATCTTGGGAATGTCTTCTTCCTCCATGGGGATTTGGTGATATGCCTTTACGAGGTCAATCTTGGAAAAGATTGTCTTCCCAGAAAGATTCTGTGCAAAATCGTGAATGTGCGGGATCGGATACCTTTCGGGGACGGTGACGTTGTTGAGCGCACGGTAGTCTCCACAGGGTCTCCAAGCACCAGATGACTTTGGAACCATGTGCAAAGGCGAGGCCCATGGGCTTGAAGGTGGTCGAATGATGCCAAGATTCATCATGTGTTCGAATTCAGGACGTGCAATACGGAGTTTGTCGGCGTTGAGTCGGCGTGGTTGAAAATGGACAGGTTGGCCTTTTGTGGTGATGTGGTGACGCACAGTGTGAGAGACTGGGTCGGTGAACTGACACGGTTTAGTGAGGGATAGAAACTCCTTCAAAATGCCAACAAACGGCGATTGCAGAATCGCCAGCCGAATACCCAGGGAGTTGGTGCATTCACCAATGCCGACTGCCCAAAGCTTGGTTGTAGTGTCTACCAGCTTGCGATTTTTGAGGTCCACAGTTAGGCCAAAGTGTGAGAGGAAATCCGCGCTGATAATGAGAGTCTGGACATCTGCCTGGATGAAAACCCATTGAAAAAATCGTCGAAGGCCTAAATCAAGAGTGATTGACCGTTGGCCGAATGTCGCAATAGTTGTTGTATTTGCTGCTTGCAGTGTGAACTGAGATGGTTTTAGGCGATGATGTTTGGGTGGAGGGATTACACTGATCTCGGCGCCGGTATCGATGATAAATCGAAGGCCGCTGGATCGGTCAACGATATAAAATGGGCGACTTTCACGTAGAGGGCCACCCGTAGTCGTTGCCGTTACTGGCTGGCCTGGTCGTTTGACTGTGAGGTGGAAGTGCGGAATGAACATGGGGGATCACAGCGGCGTGCCTTGGAGCCGAATGGGCGGTGGTACCAACACCAGGTTTGTAACCGGCGATTTCTGGGCCGTGATCTAGGTCGTGGAGGTGTTTCGGTGGACACAGGTCGATAAGTAGTTAATGCGTTGCACATTGCACCGACCTGATTGCACAACATGCGAACGGTTTCTTTCAGGTCCGTAATGTCCTCATCCATATGAGAGTGATGAGATGGGGAATCAGGACTGCGAGAACCATCGCCATGGCGATCTGAGGCAGATACTGGTAATGTCATAAGGGATTCGTGTGTCGGAATGGTTTCAGCGGGCGATATCATGTGAACACAGGTTTTACCAGCTGGGTAGCATTCCATTATTCTATCGGCGTGTTTCGCAACTTTGTCAAGAGGAGTAGTTGGCTCCAGCATTGACAAGACCTGCTGCATCGAGAGAGGTAGTTTGTCGACCCATATTTCCCGGAAAATGGCGTCGTCCATTTGACGTCCAGCCAGTAGCGACCGCATGTGGCGCATAAGCTGGGACAGAGTTTGGTCTCCGAGTTCCACCGATGTGAACAGCTCACGAAGCATTTTTCCGACTGATTTTCCGGTGCGCTGAATGACTGTTTCCTTAAGCTTCTGATGGAATGGGATCGAGGAGATCTTCCACGTCAACTGCGATATCAAAGGGAAGCGCTTGGACAACGTGAGAGTATTTCACGCGCTCGCTGGTTATACGTCGAGTGGTAAATACGGATTCTATTTGTCGAAACCGCACTCGAGGGTTCGTCGGGGCAAAAACGGGCAGTTTGAGAGCAACCGCGTGAATGTCAATAGATTCGGTGTCACACATGGTGAATCGTGTGGAATTTGGACCAAAAGAATGGAAGCTAGTGTCAAAGGATCGAGAAACAATCTGGGCTTACCAATTTTGTAGCGTACTACTCTGTCTATATCATCATCATCATCATCGTACAGCGTTAAACAGTAGGGCAAGCCCCACTGACCACTGCCTTTCTCACCGTGTTGCACGTTGAATTAGAAAGTATGAATATACAAGATGGATAGGGAGTGGACCTACACGGGTAGCAAAAGGAAAGAATGCCCTAGTAGCCAACACACGGAATACACAGTCTAACTGCACAAACACACATCGGTCAATCATTCTGATTCGATAGAAAGTGACAACACGATCGCCACTGCTCGCGGTTCGCTGCCATATCCTTCAGTGTCTCCAGCCAACTGGTAGACGGATCTTCTGGACCCCAACCACGAAGACGTGAGGCACCTACTTTTCCTAAGTCTGCTGTACATTTTCTCATTCCTCGCTGCCACGTCATCTGTTGACCTCCACGTGGTCTTTTCCACTCCCTAGGAGGAACGGAGAATAGGACACGGTATGGTAGACGTGTGCTTGCCATACGTAACACGTGTCCCAACCAACGTAGTCTACTAAGCTGGATACGCTGTGACAGAACGTTCTCTGAATTAGTACCCAATACTCGCTTTCTGACCTCATCGTTGCTTACTCGGCTATTCCACCCAATCCTAGCGATACTACGTAAACATCGATGGTCGAAAACCTCAAGACGACGAATATCTTCAGCACGCAGACTCCAAGTTTCGTAACCATACAACAAAACTGAACGCACTGCAGCACAGTATACACGGCTAGTGCCTATATGGTACACTAAATTAATGTCAGCAATATCTAAGACGACACTAGTAAACTAAGATGGGCGGAGGAGCGTGCTGTGATAAAAGGCCAAAAGGGTATGTACATTAGAAATTAAAATGAGACAAAAGGTGACACGAACTCTAACTTGTTCGCTGTTCTTGTGACCAGGAAGTGAGCGCCAAAGAGCCGGTATCCGACAATATCTTCAATTCAGTTCGTTCTGACAGCCATTCGGTAAACAAAACAGGATGGTATTGAGAGAAGTGCCAAGTGACGCCGTGGAAGCTTCAAAAATGTTTTGTTTCCCACAGTTAGTTCCGACCGATATAATTCCAAGACACTCCAAATCAGAAGATGAGACCGTGCCAGAATGAAAGGTTTATTGACAGTCTTTTTGTATTGCGTGGTGGTGATGATGATGTTCAAAAAGGTGTGTGTGTTTTGCATTGAAACGTCGGTACAACAAAAGAGTGTTGCACCAAGGGACGTTGAGAATCATGGGAAGAGTCGGAAATGTACAGGTACCTACAACTGTGACACAAGGATCGGTTCTAGACTTGCTCCTCTTCCTGGTCTATATCTATGACCTACCAGCAACTTTCCAATCGCCGTGTCCCATCTGTGCTGACAAACTTAAGATCTGGCGTACGACCACATCAAGTAAAGATGAGCTTTCATATAGGGGGGGGGATATCAAGGTCCTTGAAAGACGGTCTGATCTGTGGCCCTTACCGGTGAACGCCGAGAAAAGTGCACATATGCGAATAGGGGTATCGTTCAGTAGTGGGAATTACTATGTACACAAGGCACCCCTTCCCCGTTCTGTCCCCGAAAAAGAGCTGGGAGTGATTGCCGCCTTGTCACTAGAAACCAGGAATAACACCGACTGAGTTTGTGCTTCCGCGTGGAGTATCCTTGGGCCGATAAGTCGATCATTCGGCCATCTTATATGTATATATTTGTTACTGTGCCTCTGCTTCACAGTTCGTTTCCATTTCATTTGCATCTTCTGTATATATATATATATATATATATATATATATATATATATACATATATAAATGCTGCCAACGCAACAACAATGGAGAAAAATTACAAAGTCGAGGGGCGGGGATAAAGGGTCAGCATAAAGATTATGACAAGTAAAAGCAATTTTTTTCGGTATTTTCACCGTACACGTTTTGCAAGTTTTTTTTGTCCGATTTTCAAGTGTTTATAGGGAATGGGAAGTCAACAGACAGGCCATACAGCATTTGCGCCACTGGAATCGGTTTTGAGCCATATCTCTCAGCGTATCTAACCAACGGAAATCTTCATCTCTTGGACTCCGACCAGGAAGGCTGGAAGTACCAACCGAAGCCAAAGCCAAAGCTAACTTCTTCATACGCCTGCACCAAGTCATAACCTGACCGCTGCGCCGTTTCTTTCAGCCTTGCCGAACACGTGCAAAAAGATCACGGAAAGCTAAACGATGGACAAGCATATGCATCGTCTAACATTTCGCTTGTCTTGTTTCAGCTCATGTGCCTCGTTTTTGGTCGGTTAAAGCCTACCAGTCAGGCGTTGTCTTCTGAGCTCTCATTCTGTTAACTGTTCATACGTTACAACTTGGTCGTCCAAAACAATGGACCAACACCTACTCCCGGGTCGTTTCGACGCAGACCCGAACTCCGCGAATGGAGCTGACTCCTGGGAACATTGGCATTACACCTTTACAAACCTTTTGGGATTATTCAAATAACACCAGTCAGACGAACTCAAAACTCTCGTGCAATTTTTATCTCATACTGTTTACAAATTCGTCTCTCGGTGCACTGATTATGAGTCTATCATCATCCCCCTTTAATCCGTATACATGCGAACTAAAAACGAAGTCTTCGTATGCTGCCTCCCGGCAACTTCGAGGCAGAATACTCTTAAAACCGTTCATCAGTTCATGCGAAAGCCTAGAAATCTTGCCCGAGACTGTAATATCCAGGCTGTCAGCGCAAAGCAAAACGAAGACGCCATCCACGATGCGTTCACCAGCGGAATCTTATTAGATCCTTCTCGTCAACATTTTCTCGAGAACAGAACGCTCGACATAGGTACTGCATATGACCAAGCAAAAGCTCTATATCAAGCTCATCAGTAGTTGCAGACGTTTGCTCAATCCAGACCTTCAGTATACACTATCGCTACGATAGATGGCTCGAGCGCCCTCAGTCAGGTATCTGTTCAAGAGGCCGAAGTGACACTGGCTGCATCCCAAACTGGCTGTTTCCTTTATGGTTATGATCGTCATCCTCGCCACAAATGTCCCGCAAAAGATGCAATTTGCAAATCGTGTGGTAAACGGGGACACTATCAGAAGGTCTTCGGAGCTTCTACAAAAACAACATACCTCAACTTCCTCACCATTTCTCGTTTCTTCCATCATCACAGCTGCAGCTCCAGGGGGCCTCAGTAAGGCTTTACTGAAGTAACAGTCAACGGAACAGTGCTACAAGCTCTAGTAGACAGAGGGAGCTAGGAGAGTTACGTCTCCGGGGCGATTGTGCTCTGGAACAAATGGTCAGTAATGGCATCCGAAAGTAAGATCATCCTTGCTTCTACTCGCATGATCAGCAGTTTCAAAACTTGCTGTTTTGTCTTGTTGCTACACATAGGTTCCCGGTACGAACATGTCAAACTATCGATTATCCCTAACTTGTGTGGACGTACTGCTGGGGAATGACTTAACAACAACACGTCGGTAGAAATACCTTTCCGAGGAAATCAGCCACCCTCCTCGTTTTGTGATACCTCCGTTGCCAGCTTTCCAGTCCCATCTCTTTTTTCACATCTGAATTCTTGTCTTCCTATTAGCACAAAATTGAGGAAATACGGCTACAACAATGAAGCCTTTATTCGATCGGAGATCATCCGGTTGTTGGACGATCAATCGATTCACCTTTCTAGAGCCTACCCACTACCCGGAGTAGACGATTTAGTGGGGAAAATTTCACAGTTCAGCACTCCCGGCACTCTAGACCTACAGAGTACGTACCATCAGATTCCCATAAAGAAGAACAAATGGCAATATACGGCTTTCGAAGCATGCACCAGCCTCTACCTGTTTTGCCGAATATCGTTTGGAGTAACCAGCGGTGTTGCATATTTCCAGCGCGCGATGGACTAGCTTGTTCGATGTGAAGGACTCGAAGGAACGTTTGTGTACGTTGGCAATGCTATCTGGGTAAGAGATGTCATTAACCATGATGTCAATCTAAAACGGTCCCCGAAAACAGCTGGGAATTATGGTGTGTCTTCGCCACAACCGCAGTTCAACTTCTGGGCTACGAAATATCTAGAGGAACGGTTAAGCCTGATTCAAAACACTTTGACGCTCTTCTCAAACTTCCTGCTCCCAAGGATTTGAAGGCTTAGCAAAAAGGAATCGGGATGTTTTCATAATACTCCCAATGATTTTCTCGTTTTTCGGATAGGTTTTATCCACTTATCGTCGATAGGATATTCCGTCTCCCCAAAGATGTACTTTTGTCCCACGAATCACTGAAGTCTGAATTACTCCAAAAATCACTATTCACAATCGATAAAGATGCACCACTCGTGGACGAAACGGACGCCTCCTTCATAGCAATGTCTGCTACTCCCAATCAAAGCGGTCTTCCCGTGCCCTTTTTTGTGTACTCAGTCACCCACAGAGCGAAACCAATCAGCGGTAGAGATAGAAACTTACGCGATTGTCGAAGCTGTTCGAAAGTGGCGACATTGTCTTCTGGATGCACACTTCAAGCTTATTACGAATCAGTGTTCTGTCGCTTTTATGTGCGACATGAAAACCAACAGCAAGATAAAAAATGACGAAATCCAGTGTTTGTGCATCGATCTTTTCCAGTTCTCCTATTACGTGATATATCGCTCAGGTTCAGAAAATCCCACAGCCGAAACTTTGTCACGAGCATTCTGTGTGAGCACACATCCTATCAGTAAACTGATGCGAATTCATGAAAGTATCTGTCATCCCGGTACTACTCGTCCATATCATTTTGTTCGGACAAAGACTTGCCTTCCTCTCTCGCGAATGTCAAGGCGATAACTCTGCAATATTCTGTTTGTTCACACCTGAAACCCAAGTTCTACAAACCCTACAATAGCCCATCTCCTCTTCCAATCGTACTGGCTACATCTTGGTAATCGTAGACGAGTATTATCGCTTTCATTTGCTTTTTCTTGTTCTGATATGACTGCTTCCACCACAATTTCTCGCTTGTTGGAACTGTTTGCTGTATTTGGCATGCCGAGCTATCTACATTCTGTCCATGGAGCTCCTTTTTGTCGCAAGAACTGAGGACATTTCTTCACGAACGGACTGTAGCTACCAGCAGAACAACGAGCTACGACCCTAAAGGCAATGGTCAAGTTAAATGACTGAACGGGACAACATGGAAACCACTATCCCGGTGCTTCTGTTGGAGAGATTTGGTCATTGGTCAGTGAAAGTTGGTACAGTCTAAGGCACTGCGTGCCACCAGGTCACTGTTGTGTACTGCTATCAATGCGACTCCCCACGGATGAATGTCCATTCATCATCGGAAATCTGCTGTTGGCACCAATTTACCTCAATGGTTGGTAACGCCTGGGCCAGTGCTATATCAATAAAATATCTGTTCGTCCAGTTATGATCCGATAGTGGAGAAAGCCGAATTGCTGGGCAGCAACTCCGAGTACGCTCAAGTACGTTTCCCTGATGGACGCGAAGAAACAATATCACTTCGTCATCTTGCCCCCGTAGAACGATCGACTTTTGCACCACCTGTCCGTCATTCAGACTCGTTCAGACTCTCTGGTTAATAACGTGCCACATAGCTCCGATTTGCAAACAACTGTCTCTGACCTAGTAGGATCTCCTGGTGAACCCCAAAACAAGCGTTGAAAACCTCTTGCAACATTAAGGAGTGCGATATTATTGTCTTGAGAACCGCGAGGCGCGACAACGCATTCTTTGGTAACTGGTATCAACGTTTTCTATTCCTTGCCAACGGACTGCACGAAACAAAAAATGCTAGTCTTTGTTTTCTAAGTAGCGGCGATTGATATATTTGTTACTGTGCCTCTGCTGCGTAATTCGCTCCCATTTCGTTTGGATCGTGTAATCTTTCGCTTGTCTTGTTTTAGCTCGTATGCCTCGTTTTTGGTCGATTAAAGCCTATCAATCAGGCGTTGTTTTCTGAGCTCTCATTCTATTCACCGTTCATACGTTACATATTTCACTCGACGCTTTCATAGTACTGTGTGCATTCCGTGTGCGACCTAATTTGGAATACGGGGTACCAGCTGTGTTCCTTTGTACGGCGGCAGATGTGACGGAGTTGAAACGAATGCAGAGGCGCTACCCGCCTTGTTGGAGGACTACGGGGGATCAGATATGAAGGTCGGCTGAAGACTACCGGGTCGTTTCCAGTGGCATATCGGAAAGTCCGTGGGGATTTGATTTTCAGGCGTATCTCCTGGGAAACTTTGGACCAGAAATGCGTGCAGGGCTCTCTATTCGTGAACATGACCGCCCTAGAAGACACCTCTTAACTCTAAAGAACCAGCCGTCGGCGGGCCTACCACTGGTGTACCGTCTGTCTCTGAGGGTGACCAATCTATGGGACGTGCTGCCAGCCGAAGTGGCGGAAGAGCCTAATGACATGTTCAAGCGACTCATAAACGTATTTCTGAAGAGATGTAGGCTTGTGACTCATGCCTGAATCTACGTCGTTGAGCTGTGGTGAGGAGGCTTACATGGAAGAGATGCCCTCTGCCTCTATTGTGATGAATAAAAAATAGACGTCACGCAGCGAGATTTGGGCTTCAGCCTCATACCTGTGCTACATCGTAACCTTATCCTGCGTGGAAATCGCAGATAGTAGAAAGCCACAATTCCAGTATCGTTATATAACCGGGAATCAATGTCCAGATTATAAATTGTGCGAAGAAAGGCAAAAGCAAAGTGGATCCGGAAAATCTCAATCCAGAAAACGAGAAAGAGAAGGACAATCTGAAAAATTGGCCATTTCCACTTCGAATAAAAGAACGAACGTACATAGAAGGCATGACGAACGAGATGAGGAGTGAATAGTGACAAACCAGAAAAAGGTGAGCCAACGTGCCAGCTTGTTTGCACCAGTGTGGCTGTTGAGCATACAGTAGGACGCTCTCGATTTCACCTCGGCCACTATTGCTTCCCACCCGTTTTACAGTAAAGTTACTTCTTGGGGTTTCTAAGTGCCATTCTCCCAAGTTTCCATTAGACTCACTTTTTAGGACAAAACGCAGTAGCTGTTAACCTTAGTGGACTGGTAAAAAGCATGATTACATGTTCGTCCGAAGATTCGAATCGCCAGACAGCACCGACGGCACTTAGGAAGTTCGAGAGTGGGGTAAAATTTCCGTGCGACAACAGGCGTCTTTCCTTGGATGTCCACTAGGTTGTATGCTGCGACAGTTGCTAAATTGGTTTCACTGGGCACGCAGCAAGATAGCGAAGAATGCTCTGTTGACCTACCAGAAGAACGACAACTTAACCTGGGTATGCTTAGGGTGCATAGCACGTGGGAGAAAACTGTCCTGGGAAATTTCCGCTAAGGGAGAGAAAATAAACAAGGGAACCATGCGAAGCACTAGTTTATGCGTACAGACCGATGAGGTCAGTGATATCCCAAGTATAGACGATGACAACACGAGGGATGTCTCCTTTCTGGCACCGGCAAGTATACTATCTTCCGCTACTCTCAAAGCGGAAGTGGCGAAACTGGAGCAAAGGCGACATGTAAAACCTTCAGAGTTAAATTTGAAGGGGAGATAAGTCGGTTAACAGACCTTCCCGAGGAGCAGTTCACGCAATTGGAACAAAGGAAGGTACAAGCTGCATCTCTAGCAAGTGCCATCAAAGAAACCCAGGCTCACTTTAAAATAGCACTAGGTCTGAATAGGAACGTAGCGATAAAGGGTTTGGCCTAGCCGTTCTGTAGAGAGACACGGCAACGTAATCAGAACTTAAGACGTGTAACGGATATCCTAGGGCAAGCCGGAGTGCCAAACCATGCACTTGTTATGAGGGTACTACGGCCAAGTAAACGAAACCTAATGCTGGCGGACTAGCATCTGGAAGACCGACTTTGGTCGAGTTTGGCAACCCTAAGTATTGGGATGCAGTTCTCGCAGCTGCAGGCCAGATCAACAGGAACTCCAAAGGAAGCATAATCATCAAACCAAATGACTCGTCATCATGCAGAGCGCATACTACTAGGTGAGACACTAGAATGTCCTCACCGTCTCCGTTAGCGGAAGCGGCAAACCCACCAGGCACAGCGTCGTCGGTGTTGCGCCTGATTCCGTTGGTTGTCCACGGGGCCCTGCGCAACCAAAGTAGTCCGGTGTCGGCGAAAGGCCTACTATCTCCAGTATTGCGCCCGACATCAACAGCTGAGCTTAAGGACCAGCGGAACCACAGAAGCCCAGTAAGGTTAAGAGCCCCGTGGAATGTGGTAGTGAGCAGGAGCACCACCGTAGCACAACTGGGAAACCAAGATATGGCAAAAACGGAAGAAGCACTCGGGCGTAAAACTCGAGTGCGAAAATGAAGCATCGCGACCCAGTAAGTTGTTTGGCAACGGGGGCATATCAGTAGAGCAGTGTAACGCACACAGCATTAGGAATAAATGGGGAGGGAACTAGGGGTGAAATCTAGGGGTATGGACTGCATGACCATCACGAGCCGTGGCTAAGGGAAGGGGGGGGGAGTAATTCCGGCCTGCTCAACAGGTTTCTGTGTACATCGAGCGGATAGAGGGGATGGAAGAATAGGAGGAGGGATGCTAGTGCTAGTAGTGGAGCACGTAGCTCAAAAGAAAAGTATCCAGTATTCCGCTTCCAATATACAGACGGTCTCAGTGCGAGTGGAAGTTCGGTCAGCGTGGGTGGTACTGGTACGCATCTACAGGAGTCCCTGATCGATCCCTGAGGAGGACGGAGGTCTGCCGGTGTATCTGGTGAGGGCAACCAGGAATACCGGGAGGTGCCTGACGCTCGGGGGCTTCAATGCCCCGAGATAGACTAGAATTCGACCTGGGCACCTGCGGGGTCATTTCGGCAGCACCTGCTAGACCAAGTTGAGGATATGACCCTAGTGAAGCACATTCCCCAGGCCACTCGATAGATGGAGAACCAAACTCCGGGGCTGTTAGATCTCGTTATCATTAAGTTCGTCACAGAAGTAAGCGAGGCAAGAATGAGTGCCTCGCTTGGTAAGGCTGACCACGGGATCATTAGGTTCCACTTTCTGGGCGAGGGGGCGAAACCATCGGACAAATGGTGAAGAAATTTCAGGGGACTAGACGAGGGTAGATTGCTGTCAATGGCAGCATTTTTATCCTGGAACCATGAAGGTACGGGAAATGAGACGTGATTAGGAATTAAGTGGTCTACTTTGGCTGACCGAAGAAGTAACCCTCATGCGCAGAGTCCGTAGACGAGGACTCCCACCTTGATGGAAAGGCAGTGCAACTCAGGCACTGAGGGGGGAACATCAAGCGTTGAAAGGGATATCAGGAAACCGAGGGCCATAGACGGCTGCTCGAATACCGGAGAATGAAGATGTTTTGTGAACGACAGAGGAGAGGTAAGCTGACATACGAAATCAGCATAGCTAGGGCGACCAAGAAGCACTCGGTGTTCTTTGAATACGTCCAGGCTAAGGCGAGTATGCGAGTAAACGTTGGGGGTGTAAGAATGGGGAAGAAAAGCTAGGCGAAGAACAATGAACAGAAGGCTGAAAACCAAGAACATTTCGAGAAGGTCTACAGGATTGATGGAGGAAGATAGCCACCGACCCTAGGGTAGCTTGGGACTGCTCCAATAGAGGAAATGGAAATAACACCAGGCGACGTACGGTCGGTACTAGACACCCTTGATAGGGGCAAAGACCCGAGACCAGATGGAATCCATCCAGCCATTCTCGGACCGCTAGCTCGGACACTAGAAGGGTCCTTAGCCACACTTCAGCAAATCTCTCAGGGAGGCTAGGCTATCGAGTGAATAGCAAACTGCGAAAATCGTGCCAAATCAAGGGATGTTTAAGAGACCAGGTGACAAACTGCCGGCCTGTTAGCCTGTTATCAGTAGTACTAAAGATAGTGAAAAAACAATCCAAAATGCCTTGATAAGTCACCTAGAGGAAAACAATCCAATCACCAATAAACAGCACGGCTTCAGAAAGGGTAGGTCCTGACTCAGCAACTTGCTAAGCTTTTTTGATGAGCCAACCAAGGACTTGGACCAGGGAGAGAAGGTGAAGGTAGGCTAAGTGGACTTCCTCAAGGTGTTTGGAAGCGTACACCACAGATTGCTTCTGGATAAGCTAGGGGGGATGGGCGTGGATGCAGGGCTAGTGAAATGGTTAAAAACTTACCTAATAGACCGCCAATTCTGCGTCGAAGTTGAGGACACGAAGTCCTCGATGGCGACAGCACCTAGTGGGGTCCCTCAGGGATCGATACTAGGTCCTTTACTATTCTTTATTTATTTGGACGACCTACCGCGGGCTATAAGATTGTCCTGCTTCATGTTTGCAGACGACGTGAAGGTTCTGGGGTGTCCAGAATTTAACCAGGTTCAGATAGACCTAGATGCTCTTTGCCATTAGCCTGTAGTATGGGACTTGCCTCAGAACCTGGAAAAATGCTCACGTCTGATAGCCGAGAAATCCAGCGGAATGCGGCATTTAGACCTAGAAAACCCGGAACTATTGGCCCAGAAATGTGAGGTCAGGGGCTTGGGCATGATCGTTCCAAGTGACTTTAAACCTTGATGCAATCTGCAGGCTACTAGCAGGGCGAATAGAGCCATTTATCAGCTGTGCAGAACGCTCATATCAGAAGCCCCTGAAGTGCTGCTGCCACTATATACGACCCTTGCCCGACCTCACTTAGAGTATGTGGTCCGAACCTGGGCTCTGCAGTTGGTGAGGGACACCCTCCCTCCGGAAAGGGTTCACGAGAACGATATTGAGGCTACGAGGGCTGCAGTGCAAGGACAAGCTAGCAGAGCAAGGGATGTTCTCGTTGAAGCGCAGGAGAGCGCGGGGGAATTGTTCGAAACAATGAAACAATTAAGTGGGTTGGCAGCCACGGACAAGTCATTGTTCACCCGCGACGGAAACTCCGCTCTCCGCGGACACAAGATGAAAGTAATCAAGTCGAAGGCCAACAAGACCATCAAAGCCCAGTCGTTTGCTTGCAGGTAATTAACAATTGGAATAAACTTCCCGATGCGATAGGGGAAGCAAACACTGTGGCAGTGTTCAAGAGGAAGCTGGGCGGAGCGTGGACAAGTGCCTTTCCGGAATACCCGTGAGTCAGCAACTTGAGCCTAGTTGTAGTACTTCAGTCCGCTTCAGTATTCACCTTCGTTCTCTTCTTTTTCTACTTCCTCTCCTTCAGTTCTTTTCAGTCCACCTAAGTACTGTGGCGGCTTGATAAAGTTAGGCGATAAAAACGAGGTATGCTAACAAAACGATAGTGTACAGAAATACGGTGCAACAAAATAGAGGAAGGTAACTCACAGTGTGTCCATTCTGTTCAGCAGATTGATATCAAACCGGCCGCACAAAATTGCTGCTCGAGTTTAGTTCGACGTAGCTTTCAGTCGGACGGTTGTACGTCTTTTGAAGGGATCCTAATAATTCCAAATATGGCTGCCGAGTCGTGGTAGGTGCACTAAAAATTGCGTTTGGGACTGTATGAGTTTGGTCGTTATTGCCGCAGGTCACAGAACGCTCACAAGCAACGCAGAGAGAACAATCCGCGGTAACCACTTGCGGTTGAATTGAAGATGTGTCTTTTTTAACTTCATAAAACAACGAAATGTTGTGTACAATACAGTGAGAAGAAAATGGTAGAATGTGCGGAATGACAAGATGTCACAGAATCCTCTCCTTAGAGCGTCACGACAATAAATAGACGGAAAACGCTCACTGTGAATGTGTTTAGGAATCAAAGTCTTGGAAGCGAGATGGAAGGTGTGTAATCCTCCCAAAGCGAGTCTTTTTCTGTGAGGTTTGAACCTCCCGGGGGTCTTGTGATGGTGATAACGGTATTTATGATGGTGGTGGTCGCGGTTCCGTCAATGGTGATGATGGTGAATGGAAAGGTTCTGGAGATGTGAGTGTGAATGGGACAATGACCTGATCTGTTACAGATGCGAGTTCAACATAAGCTACTTTAAGACGGTCAACGCTAATGAAATCGTGATGTCCGTTGCGATCAATGACAAAGTACTTATCACAACGTTTAATAGCACGAAGCGGACCATCATATGGCGGTTGAAGGGGCTTACGAACGGAATCAACCTGAACAAAAACAAAAAGCAATTGGATAAATCACGAAAAACTTGGTTGGGCAGGCAGTGTGTCCTGTAGCCGTAGGTTGAAGTTGGCGCACGTGACTGGTTAAGCGTGATGCATATGACGCTGGGTCTAGCTCTTAAGTGCCATGGTCAATGAACATATCGCCTGGCAGACGCAAGGTAGTGCCGTAAACGAGTTCGGCCGGGGTGCAGCGTAAATCCTCCTTGATTGTGTTGCGAATACCAGACAGTATCACCGATAGTTTCTCTGTCCATTTAGTTGTCGAGAGAGCCATGATGGAAGCCCTCAGCTGACGGTGGAAACGCTTAACCAGACCATTGGGTGCTGGATGATACGTCGTGGTTTTAATGTGTTCGCAATCAAGAATCCGAGTAAGATCACGGAAGAGTGCGGATGCAAATTGCGTGCCGCGGTCGGACGTAATCGTAACAGGTACTCCAGAGGAAGCAACCCAAGTTTCTACAAAAGTTTGTGCAGCCGTTTCAGCAGAAATGTCTTTGATAGGAACAGCGTGGGGCCAACGAGTAGAACGATCAATTCAAGTCAAAATGTAAGTAGAGCCATTGGAAGGAGGGAGAGGGCCTACTGAATCAATGTGGACGTTCTTTAAACGTCTCTCGGGCAAAACAAACATGTCGGTGTAGTGATCGTATTGCGATGAACTTTAGAACGTTGACATGGTAAACACTGTTTTGCCAAAGTTCGAAAGAGTTCCTCGATGATCGAAAACCTCAAGATGATGAATATATTTCGCATGCAGACCTCAAGTCTCGCAACCATACAATAGAACTAAACGCATCACAGCATGGTACGCATGACCTTTCAACTTCAGAGAAATATCAGGCCGGCCTCAAAGATGCTTCAGCCAAGCGTTTGGCGCTCGAGCCTTGGATATACGTGTGCTCGCCTCTACTGCCGTGCTCCCATCCGTCGTCACGCTGATGCCGAGGTAAGTGGAGTGGTCGACAATTGCTAGCACCTCCCGATCGAGAATCAAACTGGTAACTGTTGACGTCCAGTTTTGCAACACCACTTTACACTTTGAAGGTGCAAAGCGCATACAGGATGATGCTACAGCCCTTTAGAATCTATCTAGTGCACGTTGAACATGTTTCGTGGATTTGAACAGGCGGGCAAGGTCGTCGGCGTAATCTAGGTCACATAGATTTTCACTATTTGCTAGTTCGATGCCCACATCCTGAAGATATCACAAGACACTTGGCATTATCTCGTCGTTGACGTAGTTGAACGGGAATGGAGAAATTGGACATCTTTGTCAATTACCACTGGTCGTTTCTAACGGACTGGATAGTTCACTGTTAACCTTTATGCGGCCAGAAGTATAAAAGTACAATGACCTCAATAGGTTGACGGACTTCTGAGGCATACGTTTTCGGGGAATAGCACTGAATAGCGCTGTTCGGTCAACTGAATCGAAGGCACCTTTCAAGTCGATGGAAATTATTATCGTCGGTCAGCGGTGTGTGTGACGCGTCTCAGGTAACTGATGAAGAGCACAAATTTGGTCGATGCATGCTTGACCTGGGTGAATTCCGGTATGTTGTTTGCGGGTGTTTCTCTCGCGAGCTGGCGTCAGATGACGCAGGAAAATTGAGGCTAATACCTAGGTGATTATCGGATTTAAACTGATCTCACGGTGGTTGCTACAGTCATTGCGTATTCTCTTCTTGAAGATGGGTACAATCAGTGACTCATTCCATAACAACGAAATACACTCCTCGTTCCAAATATCACGAATCAAGGTGGTAGGTAAATTTATCAACGCACCACCACCCGTTTTGAAAAGAAAAGGGGAAGTTCTTCAGGACCAACCGCTTTCTCACGCTTTAGCAATCGAATGCATGACTCCACTTCCACTTCCAATGGAGGATCAAGTGATACTCTCCGAGGACTCGCAGTTGTTGACGTCGGTATAACTACATAAGAGTGCGACCAGCTGAACTGCTCCTTGAAGTATTCGGTCCAATGGCCAAGCCTTTGTTGTTTGCTATGAATAAACTTTCCAGTTCAGTCTCATATCGTTTCACTGACACCGGTGTCACGAATAAGTTTGAACAGTCTTTGACTGTCACCTGAAGCAGCTACTACTCCCATTTCTTCGGCTACCTTGATCCACCCGTTTTCCTGATCATTCTTTAGGCTTTTTGTCACTTCCTTTTGTGGGTGTTATCGTATTTTACTCATCTCCTTACGGTTCGAAAGCTGACGTTTTTGCTCCATTAGACTGAACTACTCTTGAGAAGTCCAGTGTCTCTGGTGGACATTGGATCTAGGGTCGCAGGCAAAACCTGCTGCCGCGTGCATCGTTCGCTTTATACGGGTCCAATGCTCATCTACATTATTGTTCGTCGTAGATCCTAATCCGTCTGCTAACTTCTGTTCATAACTGGTGCAAACTTCTGGGTCGGACGAACGTTGCACGGCTAACCGGGTTTGCGGTTTGCGTCGATGACTATTGGAGCTGGAGAGATAATCGCATTCAGTCTGATGCATGGTCCAAATCTACGTACGTAGACCAGTAGGGTCTACGGTTTTGAACGGAACTGCGCCACCGGCAGCTTACTGCGATATGATCGATCTGGCTCAGAGTACCTGTAGAGTTAGACCGCTATTTCGCCGTGCAACGCGATGTCAGAAAGTTGTACTAGACAAGAATAACCGATTGTATGCACAAAACTGGAAAAGCCTCCGCGTTATCGGTGCACTGAGCGGGAAGCACACTACGCCCATTGAAACAAGCTTCTAACGCAATAAGTTTGCCAACTTGGGCATCAAAATCACCAGCTGACACTGCAATATCACAGTCTTTCCTCCTGGGAACAAGAGTGGTGAGTTTATCATAGAACTCATTCTTCTGCGTATCAGAGCTGCAGTTTATTGGAGTGTAGCCCAAGATCACGAACAGAATATACTTAATACAGCTATTTTTTCGAACGCCAACTGACCCATCGAGCCTCAGCACATAAACGGCTGTCAACGGGGATCCAGTCCAAAAGGGCAGCCTCAGCTTTGTCATTCAAGACTATTCTTACACCATGTTGATCCGCATCTCTGGCTCCTTCGTCCGCTGAATTGCGCAGGAGAAAACGTGATGAGATACCAGGAGCAGTTAGTTGAATTACACTGCTCGGATCTTGAATACGCGTTTCACTTAAGCAGCACACATCAATATTCATAGAGTCTATTGTGAGGACTAGGCACGCCTGCTGACCGGCCTGCATGAGAGTACTCAGGTTAAGGAAGCCGAGATCCAAGGGATGACAAGGCTAGGGAAAATGTGAGTTACAAGATAGAAGATTGTTTGCGACAGTATTTGGTAATGAACCGTTGCGAGTGTCAGCCGTGTTATCAATGGGAGCATTATGGATAAATAGAGGGGCAAAGAGAGGTAGTTAGGGAAAGAAGACAGGTTGAATAAAGGGGGGGGGACTCTGAGCAGTATCCTACTTATCGCTACCCACCTCGCTTGATCCAGTGGCAGCGCGGTACTGATTATCCCGCGCGACGACCGATGTAGTATGGGATTCGTTGTATTCGTGCAGTTCTTGAGAGATGTTGGACGGGTACTGCTAGGGTGTCCAGCCGCAAAGCAGGAGAACGCTCGGGGTTTTCAACCAAAGCCTTTAGTTCTGACAAGAACCTATCCGCAAGGCAGCGGGATGGTTTAGTGGAAGCTCATTTGCTTGGATCAATTATTCTTCCCCTGATTTTACCGACTGAGTTGCCAACTCAAATCGACCCCCAACCTGGAGGACTAGAAAAACCAGGGAACTGCTTCGTTAGTCCTCTACCCATTGACCTTCCATGTATAACTGAATCTTCAGCTTGAGGTGAGCCAACCTGTGTAGCTCATTGGGTCGCTGAGGCGCGCAAGCCGTCACACCACGTCAAGGTCCGGTCTGGTCGTGATGGTTGATGCAATCTCTATCCACGTTATGTAATCACTGTTTTCAGTTCTATCTGCAACATGGCGGGAAAGGCAGTGGTCAGTGGGGCTCGCTCTTCTTTTCAACGATGTGCAATGATGATGATGAATAGCCAAACCGGAGTCCGTGTTTACAGCGGTCTTTCACCCGAGTTTATCACGAGAAACGGTGTGCGTCAGCGTTACTGTCTCTGTCGCCATTTCTACTCAACTTTGCGATTGAATTGATTCTTCAGACAGCGTTGTCCTCTTGTGAGAATATCGGCGTCGGTTTGTATGATGCAAAACCCACGGACGATATTGTTCTTATGAGTAAAGAACCAAGTAAGTTGCGAGTTTTTCTAGTAGTCTAGATAATAGTGTAACGTTTCAGTTCAGACAACCATTAACCATGCAATGTGTGCGGGGGCTTTAGTGGCTGTCTCCTTGCGATAGTCTCAATCGGAAAGAATGAGAAAAGACAGGAATATGAAAGGAACAGTAAAAGAACTACAAATATGAATATCAGGTCAATGAAAAAGTTTGTGAATACAAGAACGCCACTGATCACGACACCTAGCCTTTTCCTCTAACGTGTATAACCATTGATTGGGAGGGTCTCTTGGACCTCACTCAGGAAGTCTGACATGCCCTACATGGCCAAGTGCACATGTTAGTTTTTCATACCTTTCTTCTATATCATGGATTGATCGCCCTTGCCTTCCAACCGTTACTCGCCTCAGCGAACATGGCGCGCTGAGGTGTAGCGGTTTCCATCTTCGTTCATACTTTTACCACGTTTATTGTTTAACTGAACGCTGACTGCCAAGCGCGGTTGCCATTTGACCGTTGCTCTTGCGCACGCTCTCACGCACGCTCCCAAATACACGCTAACCACTATCTCTCCCAATCGCCTTCTCGTTCTCACGGGTCGTGGAGAATACTGTTCTGGTTAACATATTTGTACAGTGCCGCACATTAGAGTAACGTGCAGGTGGTCCACGCAGTACAAAGGACCGAAGCACGCGTTTACTAAGGAAACCGCGAAGTAAGGTCTAATCAACAATTGGTGAGCCCGACGTGATCCTCAGGTCATGTGAGTTTCCTTGTTTTCTACCGTTGAAGGTCCCGTCTGCGTACGTTTTTGTGTTTTATTGTTTCCCTATCTGTTGATTTTTTTTGATCGGTTTACCAAATAATTTTTTTTTGTCCATACATATTTTTGGTGTCTAGTTTGTCGTGATTTTTGTTCTTTTCTCGCGAAGATTATAGTGCCCCACTGATCGTTGGTTTCTTTTCCCGTCTGTGTTCGATAAAGCAATCGCTGTGTCTACTGAACGGAAACCCTGCTCAGACCCCACCGTTGGGGCGATCACGCTGCACATACCGGCATTCACACCTGCTGATCCAGAACTCTGGTTCACGCTTGTCGAGTTAGAATTCGAAAACTGCCGTATAACCAGCGACGCCAGCCGTTTCAGGTGGGTAGCAGGCCGCCTCCCGCCAGAGGTCACAATGCAAGTAAGAGACGTAATAATCTCTTCCCGAAGCTATGAGGCTTTAAAGGAGGCTGTCATTGCCCGCACGACCCCAACGCAAGACCAACGTATGCAACAACTTCAAAACGTTGAGCTTGGAAGTAGGAATCCCTCCGAACTGCTGCGTGAGATGCAGCGCTTGAGAGGACCGACAATAGGCGAGGACCCGCTCTTAAGGGAACTTTGGCTGCAGCGTTTGCCGCATAACATTCCAGTTTTACTAAGTGCCACGCGCAAATGCTCACTGGAGGAAACCGCAGCGATAGCTGATGACATTATGTCACGATACAACCCCGCTGTAGCTGGAGTAACCAGGCCCTCCGTCGCAACGGTGCCTGCCTTGCCAACATCTAATGACCTTGCGTCAGTTTTGTCTAGAATTGACGCGAGCCTGCAACGCCTAGCAGTTAGAAGAAGTGGGTCACAGGAGCGGCACCGCGCACGCTCACCTAGGCTCCATAGTCCGTCATTGCGACGACGTTTCGTCGGTTCTTCAAAAGAAGGGTATTGTAAATACCACAGTCGCTTCGGTGAGGGAGCCAAACGGTGCGAACCAGGGTGTACGTTTCCCGGTGCTCATCAGGGAAACTAAACCCCCAGCCCGTGGTGGCGACCCACGAAGCCGGGTATCACACCAATAGTCGTCTTTTGAACGTAAGGGACATCATTTCAAATAACCTATTCCTTGTAGATACCGGTGCCGAAGTGAGCGTCCTCCCCCGAGCGAAAGACGACAATAGCACACCACAGGCCCAAACACTACGCGCTGCCAATGGCACGGCCATCCCAACGTTTGGCCAGCGGTCGCTCACCTTAAACTTGGGTTTAAGGCGTAATTTTCGTTGGGTATTCATCATCGCCGACGTCCCGTACCCAATTCTGGGCATTGACTTCCTGCAGCACTTTGGCTTGTTAGTTGATGCACGGCGCCGCAGAGTGGTGGATCGTCAGACCACTCTCGCTGTTGCGGGTCATAATTCGCGAGTGAATCACGTCACGCCCTTTTACGTTCAACCACCGGCACACCAACCTTATGGCGAACTCATCGCCGCCTACCCGGCCATGTTTCGGCAGGCCGGGCCTCTCCCAGCAGTGACGACCAGTGTCACTCACCATATCGATACTAAGGGACCCCCAGTGTTCAGTAGGCCGCGTCGGTTAGCACCAGACAAGCTTCGTGTTGCACAGGCCGAATTCGAACACATGCTAGAACTGGGTATAATACGCCCTTCTAGTAGCCCTTGGGCTTCCCCTCTTCATATGGTTCCTAAGTCTAGTGGCGACTGGCGACCCTGTGGTGATTACAGAGCGCTTAACAAAGTCACCGTCCCTGACCGATATCCAATTCCCCATATACAGGATCTTACTTCGTCTTTATCAGGTTGCTCCGTCTTCAGCCGTATCGATTTGGTTCGGGCGTACAACCAGATCCCGGTAGCAGAGGCCGATATCCCTAAAACTGCCGTCACTACACCTTTCGGGCTGTTCGAGTTTCTGCGAATGCCGTTTGGACTCAGCAATGCAGCCCAGACCCTTCAACGGTTCATGCACGAGGCAACTCGTGGTTTGGAAAACGTCCACGTATACCTGGATGATATTTTGGTGGTGTTCTTCAGAGCAAGAGCACGCTACGCACTTACGAGCACTTTTCGAACGCCTTAGCCAGCACGGCGTTACGATCAATATCGCGAAATGCGAATTAGGCCGGTCTGATATCACTTTCATAGGACATTCTATTTCATCCTCGGGTATCCGCCCTCTGTCAGATAAAGTTTCCGCTATTCGCGACTACCCTGAACCCCAATCTTTTCGCCAGTTGCATCAGTTTGCCGGCCTGGTGAATTTCTACCGCCGATTTATTCCTCACTGTGCGGAAATGATGCAACCCCTCACCGACCTGTTGCGCGGAGGTAAGCGGAAGTTCGTGTTTCCCGACACGGCACAAGCCGCATTCGCCTTGGTCAAAGATGCTGTCGCCAACACAGCACTCCTTACAAACCCCGACCCTTTGGCTCCTATTTCGGTAGTGACGGATGCCTCGGACACAGCGGTTGGAGTAGTACTGCAACAGTTCGTAGATGACTCTTGGCAACCTTTAGCATTCTTCTCCAAGCGCCTACAACCCGCGGAATCAAGGTACAGCACGTTCGGTAGAGAGTTATTAGCCATTTACTTGGGAATCCGTCATTTTCGACATGCACTCGAAGGCCGTTCGTTCACGGTGTTTACAGACCACAAGCCTTTGGTTTACGCACTAAAGTCAGCTTCCGATCGATACTCACCACGCGAGATTCGCCACTTAGACTTTGTCTCAGAGTTTACTGTGGACATACGACACGTCTCTGGGGTACTTAATCCCGTCGCAGACGCCTTATCGCGCGTATATCAACTAAGTCTGTCGCAAACGCCTAACATCAACTTGGACGCAATGGCACAGGCTTAAACTATGGACCCTGACATCGAACAACTTCGACAAAACGGTTCTTTGAGTTTAACCACAGTGTCTATCCCAGCTTCCCAGAATACCATCGTGTGCGATGTGTCGCAAGGTCGCCCTAGGCCAGTAGTTCCTGCTGCCCACCGTTATCCTACGTTCCTGACACTCCATAATCTGGCTCATCCGGGTGTGACTGCCTCGGTGAAACTGATAACTGAGCGTTTTGTTTGGCACAATGTCAAACGAAATGTCCGTCAATGGGCTCGTGCTTGTCTGCAGTGTCAACGTGTTAAGACCCATAGGCACACTAAGGCGGCGTTAGCCAGGTTCCCAGAACCTGAAACACGTTTTCATCATATGCACGTCGACCTCGTAGGACCACTTCCATCTTCGCTTGGGTACGTTTACATACTCACATGCGTGGATCGTTTTAATCGCTGGCCGCAGGCCATCCCTATCCCTCGTCCCACCTCGGAAGAGGCCGCGAAAGCTTTTCTGACCGGTTGGGTTAGTCATTTCGGTTGCCCGGCAATAGTGACCACCGATCGCGGTCCACACTTTGATGGCGCTTTCGGCAGCCTACTCGCTACGCTCGGTTGCCAACACGTTAAGACGACAGCTTACCACCCTCAGGCCAGTGGTATGGTTGAGCGTTTCCACCGGCAATTAAAAGCCGCCCTTCGAGCAAACGGTAACCCCCTTTGGAGTGAAACACTACCATTAGCACTCTTAAGCCTGCGTAGTACCGTTAAGGAGGAGTTACACACAACACCGGCCGTACTAGTATATGGCTGTACACTTCGTCTGCTTGGGGAGTTGGTAGCCCCCTCACCAACCGTGACTTTCGACTACGGTGACTATGCTCAGCGCCTTACGCAGCACATGCGAGTGCTCAAGGCCAGTCCGCCGCGTGAACAACAGTCTACAAGTTATGTCCCAACTGCGTGAACAACAGTCTACAAGTTATGTCCCAACTGAGTTAGGAACCGCTACTCATTTATTCCTTCGCGTCGATGGTGTTCGATCACCACTACAAGCGCCATACACTGGCCCGTTTCGGGTGATAAAACGTAGGGCAAAAACATTTGTCATAGACATCAACGGACGACACGACACCGTATCTATCGACCGTCTCAAGCCGGCCGTCATTGAGTGCAAGCCGCTCGGCCAATTTACACCCGCTCAAGTCGCTCAGTCACCTGCATCGAGCGAGTTACCACTCGAACCACCCCCAATTACTCCTAGTGAGGACTCGCCAGCTAGTCCATCAGATTCTCCAACCGTACCCGCAACGCGAAGTAGCCGTCGCGGTCGCCAACTACGAAATCCCGTCCGCTTCGCCGATTTCGTGACGATTTTTACAACCGACTGTTAGCAATAAGTTGGGAAGTTCGCCATGGATTTACCAAAAAACAGACCCGTGAAATTACAATCGGTAGTTATGGTTTCATTTTCTTCTGGTCTCCTAGCGACTCCAACAACCCCGAACATCTTTTGTGTGTTGTTATTACGGTCCAACATCCGCCGGCGCCCTCAGGCGCTATTTTGTTCCAGTTTACCTTGCCCTCTCTCAGACGGATCTACACAGTCACATTGGCTTCATCCGTAGCCTGGCTGACTCCCGTGCACGTTCAAGGAGCCAACCGCTCACTGGACAACGGGACAATTGGTCAGCCTGGCACTGGAGACGGCAACTGGACGCCTTTTTGGATGGACCTGACGAGGCATTTTCCGGCTTGCATTCGTATGAGACCCGTGGGCGCCAAAACACAGTTGGACCTACGCACATCGGACCTCGAGAGTGCAGGCACCGGTAAACTCATCAGCAGTCGTTCGACGTCAACAACAATATAACGGACAAGCTATGAGGAGTTCCTGGACAACCAATAATTCCGGCTTACCATCACGATCGAATCCCAACTCCGTCGGACTTCTAGGAGGAGGCCCCTGTAGCGGTTGCCATCTTCGTTCATACTTTTACCACGTTTATTGTTTAACTGAACGCTGACTGCCAAGCGCGGTTGCCATTTGACCGTTGCTCTTGCGCACGCTCTCACGCACGCTCCCAAATACACGCTAACCACTATCTCTCCCAATCGCCTTCTCGTTCTCACGGGTCGTGGAGAATACTGTTCTGGTTAACATATTTGTACAGTGCCGCACATTAGAGTAACGTGCAGGTGGTCCACGCAGTACAAAGGACCGAAGCACGCGTTTACTAAGGAAACCGCGAAGTAAGGTCTAATCAACCTTACAGAGGAATCCAATCACCGGCCATGCACAACATATGTCCTAACCATCTTGGCCTGATGACCTTTAATGCTTCACCCGATGAATTGGTTCGTGAACCTAAGACTCTCCGCCGAACGTCAGCGTCGCTTATACGGTGTGCCCACCAGATTGGAGCAATACTACGAAGACATCGCTGCTCAAATGCTGACAATCTTCGTATATCCTTCACTGGTGATGGCCTTGTTTTTTATTCATACAAAGGCACGGGCCTGACCGCTGCAGCATACACTTGACCCTTGATAGGTAAACGGATTTCATGTCGACATCACAGATGACTCAGATTGGCAAATGTCAAACGAGCCTTCTGTATACAGAGACACATCCGATATCCGACCTCCGGATGAAATGCAGCTACCCAGGTAGCAGAACTTATCTACCAAGTCTATAGTTTCCTCAGACACGGAAAGGTCTGGCGTTTGACCAACCCAGTCCTGCCACAGTATCTTGCACTATGAAGGTGCAAAACGCAGTCGGTCAAGCTATCCAGAAAAGCCTGCAGCTTACCTGGATCTTCACTTAGAAGAACTTTGTCGTCCGCATATTCAAGATCTAACATTTGTCCACCCGGGAAAGGTTTAATTCCACTGTCATCACCTGACAGAAGTGCGGTCCTTAGGATCATATCAGCCACGAAGTTAAAGAGAAAAAGAAAAAGGGGGCAACCCTGATGTACACCACTTTTTGTGAGGAACTCGGGCGAAAGACCACCGTAGGCCAGAACTCGGCTTCAGCTATTCATGTAAAGGAATTCTGTGATGGAAATGAATTTCTCTGGCACACTCTTCAACAAGAGGCAGCACCAGAGAACTGTGCGGTCGACTGAGTTGAAGGCCGCTTTTAAACCAAGGGAAATGAGGATAATAGGTCCATGAAAGGTGTGCCTATGTTTTATGATTTGTCGAAGAGTTAAGATTTGATCAACACAACCTCGACCAGGTTTAAATCTAGCTTGATTCTTGCGAAAGCACTGTTCGCGAGCGATTGGTAGTCGGTGGAGAATTATACCAACAAGCAGTTTAGATGATATGTTAACCAGACATATTCCCCTGTGGTTTTCACAGGAGGATCTGCCACCCTTCTTGTGAATCGGTACGATCACCGATTCGCACCAACTATTTGGAACTTGTTCCCTATCCTGTACCAAACGGAGTGGTTTTGAAAACCTATAACAATGTTGAGCCACGGTCTTTGAAAATAGATGGAGGCAACCCATCCGGTCCGGCAGCCTTGTTTATGTCAGACCATCACGCGGAGAACCTCCACTTCTGATGGAGGATAGGTATCTTGTGCTATATAACTCCTTGTGTCATCAATTGTGCATTTAATATGCCTTTTCCATAAATTCACCACACGCTCTCTGTGAATTTCAGCTCTCATGCCACATTTGTTCCTCGAATAAAGTCTAATATCTAGGCCTCTTGTCTTGCTTCCTCTCGGACGCTACGGCTCAGTTGCATCCTATAACAATTTATTCGACAGATAAAATCAGTGGATCGTATCCTGCGCCCTGAACAATTCAACGCCGATCCTGGTTTGCCTAACACCTCCAAACAATGGATTTAGTGATACAAAACATTCTGTAGCTTTCTTACCTCCATCGATGATCTGCAGCCTAACAAACTGGACTCTGTGATCGACTATATATCTCCCTCGGCTTATGATCACAGTTGATTGTATTACTTTCCACTCCACCATCAAAACTCTCGAAGCCACATGTGAAACTGAAGAGCAAAATCTACTCTTACCACATCCTTGCTACTTGCAAACAAGAAGCAAGACAAAGTCTGTATGAGTATATGCAAAGGCTGAAGTCTTTCGCCAGCGGCTATAACTCCAAGGCTGTTACTGCCGAAACACACATGGATTACGCCATCCGAGGTGTCTTTATAGCTGGCTTACAATGCCCAGTGTTCGTCAACGACTGCTGGAGAATGATCCCCTTGGCGTGCAGGTTGCTCTTGACCGGGCTCGTTCACTAAACATGACTTTCAAAAATTCTCAGTCGTATCAAACAAATTCATCACTGAACGCCTGTGTAAAAGATTCTATCCGAATAAGTCCAACCCGAAAGTCTCTTGAAAAATGAGAACAATGTACAGCTTCAGCCTCAAATTTCAAGTGCTACTTCTGTGGGCTTGACCGTCATCCTCGATTTGGGTGTCCAGCACGGGATTCCGCTTGCAAGGACTGGTGAGAAAGGCCATTTTCGAAACGTCTGTCGCTCCAAAAACTTATCAAAGGCGTGTTCTGTGGCCAACGAGACTCATCTATCGTCTATTACCACAGCAGCAGCGCCATAATATCTAGTCGATACTACCATTGAGGTAGTCACCAGTAATGTCTCATTCGAAGCTCAGAGAGTTGCATCACGGCTTCGGTTATCGAGAAATACAAATGAAAAACGGAGCATTCTTGCAACCAAATAAGAATACTTACTTTTAATTTTACGCGACTATCTCCTTCGAGAGGATAAATCGGCTCCATGGATATCACGGACCATTGCTGACCACGCGCGGCGGTCGGAGGCGAGCTCCGTACAGATCCTGATCCAGTCCTTTTTCCATCGCCGGGCTCCATAGACTGACCGAAGGCCCAGAAGCTCTACGTCTTTCTCTGTTGTACTGGTCCACGTTTTGAGCTGCCCACCAAGGCGACAACGCCAACCAGGGCGGGGAGTGGGGCGGAGTGTTTGCTTGATTATCTCTGGCTCGGGTCGCCGAAGCGTATGGCCGAACCACTGAAGTCGTCAACGTTGGAGGAGGACGGAGAGCGCATCGATATCAGAGCATCGTCTCCTTACCTCGTCGTTGGACACCCTGTCGTGCCACTTGACTTTGAGGATTTGCCGCACGCACCAGTGGTCGAAAACCTCCAGCCTTCTGGTATCCTCAGCTCGTAATGGCCAGGTTTTGCGGCCATAGATGAGTACGGGCCGGATGGCGGCACGGTAAACACGAACTTTGGTTCTTAAGCTGATTTCACTGCGAGTTCACAGCGTTCGTCTTAGCTGAAGAAAGGCTCTCCTGGCGCTGTTGACCCGAAATACCACTTCATCTTTTGCCTGGCCGTTCGGAAGCAGAGTTGAGCCTAGGCATTTGAATGGAGGGATGTATTCGGCTGGTTGGTCATTGATCGACGGTTGTTGAATTGTCGGGCCTTGACGGGTTGTGAAAGCTTTTGTTTTGGTCGAATTTACTTCGAGTCCGATGGACCTTGCGAAGGAAGTGATTTGATCGAGGACTGGTTGGAGCGTAGCGGGGGAGTCTCCTAGCACGACAATATCATCCGCGAACTCCAGGTCCGAGATGTATATTTCCTGGCTAAGCTGAACGCTAAGGTAGTTGTGTAATGCCTGTCGCACTGTCTAATCAATGGTGTAGTTGAACAGCACCGGTGAGAGGGAACAGCCCTGTCTAATTCCGGTAGTGAGTGCGAACTCGCGGGACTCTTCACCGTACATACGAACCCTAGCACGAGTTGTCGAGTAGTATCCCCTTAACAGCCTTAAAAGCTTATCGGGCATCTCATCGGATTGGATGATGATCCAAAGTGACTCGTGGTTCACCGAATCAAAGGCTGCGCGGAGGTCGATGAAACAAGCTACCGTTGGCTGCTAGAACTTAAAGCGATGCTCCAGTATTCGGCGCAGTGTGAAGATTTGATCCACACAGCCTCTACCACGGCGAAAACCCCCCTTGGCTCGGGCGAGTGCGCCGGTCTCTTGCCTCGGAGAAACGGGTTAGTAACAACGCACCAAAGATCTTTGCGGCCACATCGATCAGACTGATCCCTCGGTAGTTCTCACGTGCCGATTTATCACCTTTCTTCGGAATGGGCAGCAAAATGGACATTCTCCAGTCGGGTGGGAATGCTTTCTCTCGCCAAATGGAGTCAAAAAGTGTATACAGCCTGTCAGTCAATGACGATGAACATGCTTTATACACTTCTGAAGGGATGCCATCTTCCCCAACAGCCTTTCTGTCCTTCAATTTGTTTATCAATTCCGTGATTTCTGCGGTGATGGGCGGGTCACAGTTGCTTTCGTACTGGACTGGAGGGGTTGATATTGGTTGGTACGTCCGATGGTCCATAGACCGGTTGAGCAGCTGACCAAAGTGTTCCACCCGTCGACCCATTTTCTTCCTCTGTTCGGGTATTAGGTTTCCTGCCGTGTCACGAAGAAGGGAATTTTGTTCACAGAACCTATTAGAGGCATTGCGAATAAGGCGGAACAGTTTACCGAAGTCACCAGTTTCGGACGCGGTCTCCATTTTTTCAGCTATTTCTATCCAGCATCTTTTGCAATCAGCCTTGGCGGAGCGTGTGGCCTCACGTTGCAGTCTGCGGCGTTCGTCACTACCTGCCAGTCGGGCTTCGTGTGCTTTGGTTGACAACTGGAGCGTGTTCTCGGAGATCCAATCTTTTGTCCGCCTTTTTGTTCTCCCAAGCACTGTCCAAGTAGTTTCCTTGATTGTCGTCTTCATTCGAGTCCACTGCCCTTCCACAGAAACTTCGTCTGCTTGTGCGTTGGTTGCGTTGGTAAGTCGGGTTGTGATTACTCGTCATAACGCTTCTCGCTTCTCTGGATTTTCTAGGGAAGCAACGTTTATCCGGGAGGGTGCAGACACTTTAGGACGTGCAGACAGACGAACTTTGAAACACGCGCGTAGGAGGGCATGGTCGGTGCCATTTGTATTGCCCGTTTTTGCACCTCGGTACGCTCGGCAATCCTCCACAGATGAAGCCCAACGGGCTCTCACCAGGATGTGGTCGAGTTGGTGTGCAGTCACTGGAGTGTCATGTGAGTAGGTGCTTCTTGGGGTGTTGAAATCGAGTGCTGCAGACAACCATTCTGTTGATGTCGGCCAAACCAGTCAGTTGGCCACCGTTCTCGCAGCGCTGACCAAGACCGAATTTCCCGAGAATATGGCGAGTGGATTCATCGGCCGTACCTTTGCGAGCGTTCCAATCTCCTGCGATGAAAAGTACGTCGCGCCTCGAAACCTGGTTGATTACCTCCTGCAAATTATTGTAGAATTCGTCTTTGGTTTCGTCATCAGCCGAATTGGTTGGAGCATAGATCGCCATCACCGTCAAGTCGTGCGGGGAGCCTTAAAAATGTGCCAAGGTGAGTCTGGATGAGACTGGTTCCCAAGAGAACATTGCATCATTAGCTGCTTTGTTCAGAGCAAACGCGATACCATAGAAACCGGAGTTGTCTTTCGGGCCACTGTAATAGAGCCAGTAAGATGTATCCACTTCCGGGACCTTTATCTGTCGGTTATCTGAGTTGAGCAGGTGGACTTCCGAGAGGCAAGCAGTATCTGCTTCATAGTCATGTGGAGTCCGCATTGTGATGCACTGACTTCCGATGTCTAGAAACGTCCTGACGTTCCAACAGGCTATGTTCTTTTCCTGCAGCGAATTCTCCCAGCTTGTTATCACCTCGACCACCGGGACATGAGGCCCGTCGTTTACCGGGGATGCCGTAGTATGATGAGTGCTTGAGGTTCCGTGAATAATCATAAAGAGTCGCGGGAGTAGGGTACGAAGCGGTGTCCCCAATACCGTTCGGCCTTTTTCTTCGAGGTTGCACCTCAGGCCCTTGCACACTCAAGTGCAGACTGCAAGGCAGCAGGGTGTTTCCAGAGGAGCCGGTGACCTGCTGTACGGTTCGTCCGCCTCCCCTGGGAAACCGGATCAGGCAGTTGAACAGTTCTCCTTTGTAGCCGTTGGGTCAGTAGATCTCGTCCCCCCATTCAGAAGAACCTGCCTTCACATGCCGAACACCGACTCGCCGAAGTTTTTTAGACCTCGGTAACCCTCAACCTGGTTTAGCCCGCCCGTCGAGTGGTTTGCCGGAGTGTAGCCGCTGGTGCATGCTTCAGCTTTGTGGAGCCACAGGTGAGAGCTGGGTGAATGGTGGAGACCAAGGAGATAGGGGATGCCCCAAGGGACACGACAGTCAACCAACTCAGAGGTGTTACTCTCAGACACCCCATACACCCCACCAAATAAGAATGGCCAACACTAATCCAATTATTCGCTCTCGGTCATTGCTCTGTCAGTCTTCGGTACAAGGATCAGCAGTATCCCCTAATCAAACTCTCCATTATTTCTCATTTCTGCTCAGACGTCTCCTGGGGCACGAATTCTTCCAATTTCGCGAGACTGTTCGAATTCCTTTTCGAGGCGACAAACTTTTACTAGTAGTCTGAGGTTTGACTGTTGCTCACATACGTGCTCCTTCCTTATTCAGTGACTCCACTGCTAACTGCAGACCGATTGCTACTAAATGTCGACGTCATCTTACCTCAAATGAATCGTTTATTTCAGCGGAAGTTCAAAAGATCCTCAGAGATCAAATCATCGAGCCATCCAATACTCCTTGGCGGGCTCAGGTCCTAATCACTACGCATGAATGCCACAGAAGACGGATGGTCATTGAATATAGCCAAGCCACCAATCGATATAACTGTCTGGACGCATATTCCATGCCGAAAATCGACAGTATAATTAAGAAGATCGCAAAGTATTCCTTGTTCAGCGCAATGGATTTGAAGAGCGCTTATCTTCACCTTCCGATCAGAGGCGATGAAAAGGTCTTCACGGCTTTCGAAGTGGGGGTGGGGGGTGTTTACCAATTTTGTCGCATCCCGTTCGGAGTGACTAACGGAGTAGCATGCTTCCAGCGAATGGTCGATGGAATAATTAAAACCGAAAAACAAGACGCAACTTTCGCATATGTCGACAATTTGAATGTCTGTGGGAACACCAAAGAAGAACACGACGACAACCTAAACAAACTAAAATGTACAGCCTTATCTTCAGTAAAAACAACTTCATAATCGGCGTCAGCCAAATACGTTTCTTGGTTTATGAAATTTTCACGTTATCCACTAGACCAGATCCCGACCGTCTTCCACCGCTGCGAAGTCTGTTACGGTTCCCGAAATTTGAAATCTCGGTGACGCGTGGTGGGACTTTTTTCGTACTGTTCAAAATGGATATCTCACTTTTCTGACAAGATCTATCCTGTGGTCAGCAACGCTAGTTCTCCTCTACCGATTGAGGTCTGCAATCCTTTTGAGGGTCTTAAGAGAGAAATTGAGGATTCCGTGGTCGTTATAATCGGTTATACTCCTCCTTTCGTTGTAGAAACGGACGTCTCAGATGTTGCCATTGCCGCAACTCTAAACCAGAACGGACTCCCGATAGGTTTTCCCCAGAACTCCAGTAGACCATGAACGACATCACTCTGCAGTGGAAAAGGAAGCGTGTGCCATCATGGAACCCATTGGGAAAGGGAGACATTATCTGTTAGGAACTCGGTTTACGCTGCTTACGAATCACAAAGTTGTCGCATTCATGTTTTGTATATCACACCAGAGCAAGACCAAGAACGACAAAATCAACGTTGGAAAATCGAACTTTCATGCTTCAGTTTCGACATACAGTATCGTCGAAGAGAGGAGAATGTGGCAGCGGACGCTTTGTCCTGTCTAGGTTACATTGCGTCATTGACGGGTCCTAACCTTCACGAATTTCATCGTTCCCTATGTCATTCCGGTGCCATCAGAGTGCTACACTTTATTCGTTCAAACAAACTTGCTGTTCTCCACAGATAAAATCAAAGCAACGATCTCCAGTTGCTGAACATCCATGGGATTAAAATCTCAATCCTTCAAGCCATCAATGGGACGAGTAGTCAGTGCCACAAAACATTTTAAAAGACTCGGCATGGATTTCAAAGGTCCACTTCCCTCAGTTTCACACAACAAGTATCTTCTGGCAATCATTGATAAGTATTTCCGCTTTTCTTTCTCCTTAGCTTGTCCAAACACATCCACATCTGTTGTTATTAACCGTCTCTGTCAACGTTTTTCATTGTTCGGCATGCCATCCTACATTCACACTGACCTCAGGTCTTCGTTCATGTCAGAGGAATTAAGCAGTTTTCTTCACGACGAACGTATGGCGACCGCCAGAACTACGCCTTACAATCCTCAAAACAATAGACCGGTGAACAGACTGGACGGTCCTCTATGGAGAATGATCACTTTAGCCCTCAAATCCAGAGATCTGGAAATTTCTCAGTGTGAAAAAGTCCTCCTCGATGCTCTTCGTTTTTTTGATCCTTACTGTGCGCGGCCACCAATGCTGCACCACATAAGCGTCTCTTCTCATACTTTTGTAAATCGGCCTCCGGCATATCACTACCAAACTATCTGTCCACTGCCGGGCCAGTATTAGTGCGCAGAAATGTCAGAACATCCAAATACGACCTGCTGGTTGATGAAGTGGAGTTAATCCATTGTCATCCAACGTGCTCTCGCGTTCGACTTCTTGATGACCATGAAGAAACAGTTTTCATTCATCTAATAGCACCAGCACCCTTTCAAAAACCCCACATTCCATTTCACATAGAAGCCCCATCAACGGTACGCCTAATGTAGTCACATAGACAAATCCACCAAATTGGTCAGAATTACCTTCTGATACTCAGGTATCTTCATTGCCCGTAGACACTCGCACAAGTTTGTTATTTTTATACGAACAGCAACAACGAATTTACCCTTACAGTCTTCTTAATCGGGATGCCTAAACAAACAATTTTATACGTATTGTAAGCTTCATTATACCGGTAAAACTAGCTGAGTATGATGTGGTATATTACTTTTTATGTCGTCAGTTGAGCTTTCAATACGGTTTTTCCGTTCCATAAATTCAGCACATGAATATCACCTCTCATACTGCATTTATTTGTCTAATAAAGCCTGATATCCAGGCCTGCTATCTTATTCTTCTCGGACGCTACGGCTCAATCGCGTAATATAACATCTACAACTAAAGCTGGAACTATAGTGCTTCTTAGCAAGCCTGTCACGGATGAAGACCAAATAAACAGCTTCTTAAAATGCGCCGCCCAATGAACTAGACGATGCTCCTGAGTTTGAATCAGTGAACTGTTAGCCTTTTTGATATATCCATTAACGCCTGGCGGTTGGACAAAAAAGGTTGCAGCTGTTGCCAATCACCGCAGCTTTTTCCATCTCCATACACTTCACAATCCACCAATGCTCACGGTCGTTTCTCAGCCTACGAGTCAGTTGGCGTTTGAGGCACCTCCTTGCCTCATCATATCTGGAATCCGAAGGAATCGAGCTGCGAGCGTCTAACGGTGCAGTTGATGGTGCGGGTATCCATCGTTTCTGTGTGTGTTTGCCTGGTTGTTGGACCTTGGGCAGCATTAGCAGCCTCAAGTAGAGCCCTCCGGATCTCTGTCTAGGGCTCTTCTGGATCCTGGACATTTGACTGCATTGATAACCTGGTGGATAATTCTGCTGGGAAAGCTAATCGACGGTTATCATCCAATAGCAGCTGCGGTGAACGGTTGGCTTTGGTGTTATTTCAGCCACTGACTAGACGTAGTCCGAAGCGCGCGCGGACAAGAGCGTGACCAGTGTCGACAAACGTGGACCAAAATGATCGACAATCTTGAATTGAGCTGCACCAGCGATAACCGATAGCATTGTGGTCGACCTGGGTCCAGCGCTGTGAGGGCGCAGGAAGACGCCAGGTTAATCGGTGCTGCTTTTCTTGCGAGGAAATTGTGCTTGGTAGGAATAGTCTCTGGTCTAAACATAGTTGAATAAGTCGGTCACTGTTATCGGTTCGATCGGCTGCAACGCAGTATCGGTCTTCCATGTTCCCCTCCATCTCGTCTAGGCTTCCAACTTGAGCATCGAAATCGCCAGCAGTAACCATGATGTCCATCAAGTGCACGCTGCCGAGCCGTCGAAACAAATCTTGGTGAGATTCGTCTTTAGCCTCAGGAGTGCTACAGTCAGTTGGAGCATACTCAAACACGACAAACAGGCGTCGAAGCTTCAGTCTAGTGCTGTTGACATGCACAGAACCATTCAACCGAACTACATACAGACGACTGCTGACTGGAATCCAGTGAAGCAGCACACGCTCAGCTTTTATGCCCAGGGCGATTCCAACGCTAGCCTGACCACGAGCACCAGACACCGAACCACCTGACACGTGAAAACTGAAACAACAAGCCGAATGTTAACACTAAAGTTGGGTCTTGTATGCGTGTTTCGGAGACACAACACACATCCGTGGTAAAAGTTTCAAGAGTTCAAGCCAGAACAGCCTGTTGTCCCGTTGTGTGAAGTGTACGGACGTTGAAAGCAGTAAAGTGAAGAGAATGCCTACACCGGAGAATCGATTCTCTTTGGGTCGTGGAAGCACGCAGGCCATCACGCCATCTCAAGGCGCAGTTTCGTCGTGATGGTAACAGTGTAACAATGTTTGAAATGCGTTTTAAGCCATCGAATTGTAAAATGTTTCAGCAGGATTGAGTTGGCTCATCTCCAAATCGTGTCTTGTCAGAGAAAGCCCCAGCTGAGGTAGATAAGGTTTGTTTGCCTGGGCAGTTACATCTCACCAGGTGAGGTAGAAAGCGAAACCAGAGCATAGAAGTGCGAGGTTGGTGATTTAAAGAACTAAATTATCCATTATGCATATAAGTGCAGAAAACGTTCCCAATTAGTATGGTCATAACGAATTAGTATTTTTCAGAACATCTATTTTTGCGGTCCTCCGTTGCCGTAATGCTTTTCGTGTGTAATGCGGAAATACTGTCTACGTATCCATTGAAATGTTTTTTCGACCTTTCAGCGTATTGCAAATCTTTATCTGTCAGTGACCCATCATGTTAGATGTCGAAGTAGTTCCAGAAATGGCGATTCGCCATAAAAATTGGGAATTTTTGCTTGGTATGCCTATTCAACAGATGATTGAAATACTGCGAAAGCAGGACTGTATCATCAAATCAGTAGACTTTTGGTATAATCACAAGGTGAGAGCCACTTTAATCTGCTTTGCTCATGTAAATATCTTTCCTTCTTGGAATCTTAGTCCCCATTCACGTCAAATTTAGCGGTGGTTCTTCCAGTTGACGGACTGAGGTTTCATTTTGATCCACTTTTGCAAAGGTTGCGGGTACGTATCGGACTCCATAGTTTTTCATGTGGATACGAATGACCTTTTTTTCTAGTTGATTGAAATCTATGATTTATCTCGAGTTACTTTGCGCTACTGGTACGTTTACTCCACCAGAAATTCCCTGAAATCGGTTCATATAGGGCACAGTATTTTAACAGCCCTTCCGTCACGCCAACTTTGCAAGAAGTACTCCGAATTTTCGGCTCTACCAAACCTCTTCGTAAGTGCATAAACTGATTTCATTTTTTTCTCGTGATCAGTGTGTTGGTCAAGTGGTCTCCTATCACTTGCGAGATATAACGTTCGAATCCCATCACCGCTGGTGGGGATGGGCAGCGCTCGGCTGTCGCTGGGTTTGTTACCACGCGCCTGACCCACTGGGATACCTAATTGTCATAATCTCAAACGTATCAGTCAGTCTTAGAAGTTACAAAACAATGACCTTCAGTTTAGGCTTTGTCATATTTGTAAGCCAGGTACAATCTTAAATGGAACGAGATAGTTAGGGCAAACAAAGCTGAAACGTGACATTCTCCTCCACTGCGGTATTTATGAATGTCTTCGAACATATAAAGCAATGGCTTACAGTTTCTTACAGACCTCGTTCGTTAGAGACGTTGAGGTATGTGGCTCAGAATAAAAGTCAGTGGCTAGAATGCTGTGCGGTCTGCCTGTTGAAATCTCGTGTTTCACGATCACAAAGGTGCCATTCAGACAGATGATAGGGAATATCGAGACGTGAACAGTGAAAACAGTCGCAATATACCGTGTCTTTTACTAGCTACTTCTTATTTTCTGTTGTACCTCCCTCCCCCCAGTTTTTGTATTTGTTATTGTTGCGTTAGTACCTTGCTTGATTCCAGGCGGGACATATGAATATATATATATATATATATATATATATATATATATATATATATATATATATATATATATATATATATATATATATAGTAAGTAGTGTGAGCACTTGCACATGCAGCCTCGTTGTCCGTTGGGTTAGCAGTGACCCAGACACGAATAACTATGAGAAATCACAGTTGTGATTCATTTGTGGGCTCTTCAATGAAGAGTATCCATTCACACTCCAGACGATTCAAATTAGATTATATATATATATATATATATATATATATATATATATATATATATATATATATTATAATCACCGAGAAACACCCCTACTCCAGAAAGCATTGTACATTACCGATATCCTCTATGAAAATTAAGGTGCTTTGTTAGTAGAATAGTGCAGTTCCGAGCTTGATGCTGGATTTTCTTCCACTTCACTTACCTCGGCAGCAGCATGACAACGGATGTGAACACAGGATGGTCGGGGTTGGGTGTCTCAGGCTCCGAGTTGGCGAGTCGTCCTAAACGCCTCTCGAAATGCTCCCAAATGACCGCGCATCTCAAATAGCTTCTGCTAAAGAAGTCTTACACATTACCTCTTCCGGTGGGGATGTTTTTACAAGTGTGAGGAGAAAAACGAACGCCCGGCTCTCTACGCCGGGTTGACTGACTAATAGTCAGTCTAGGGTAGATGGTTGACCCTGATTCCAAGCCAACCATGTGTGGCGTATGAGGTGTACAACACTATGCTCATCAGCATCTATGGCGGACGGGTGCACTGGACACCCAGGGTGTTTGGCTTCATCTGAAGCGTCTATGAACTGAGTAATCGTTCACGGGCTCCCGGGGTTCCTGGAAGAGGCGAATGAACCACGCAATTGACCACCGGCTCATCTAGACCAACGTTGCCGCCCTGCAAGACGCGTTTATCTGAGCAGAGACTAGGGGTGCATCCTCTAAATGAAATGCCTGCGCTGGACCTGGCAACCGAGTAGTACAGTAGCCCACAATGCTAATAATAATACAACCGACGGTATTCTTGCAAAACGTTGGTAATGCCCTTCGAAGAAGTGCCAGCACTGACGCTTCCACACCGTATACACATGTTTATTTCTCTGCTTCTACACCTCATCCCTCACACACATTTTCATATTCTTCGGGAACTGCAGTCAGCCGTACTTGCGGTGTCTCTGAAGGAAGTCCTGTTCCTGTTCTCTCTCGTATCCTCTTTCGTCTAGTATCCGAATCTCGGAATCCGGTTGCTCCAGCTGAAGCTCTTTTTCGCCCCTGGAGTACTTTTAGACTGATGTGTATAGGGCACTATATATGTTTAGCTCGAACGCTGGCGGCACCTGCCATCGACGTGTTGTATCTAAGGTACTCGCATCCAAGGCTCCGGCTTGGTCGTTCGATTGATGTCCTCATCCAATTCTTCTGCAAAGGTTCACTTGCGTTTGTCTGGGGACCCTGAGGTCTTCGACACCGTCTGAACCTTCAAAATGTAAAATGCTGCTGCAGGACTGAGTTGGCGCTACACAAAACTTCTTGGCAGGGTACGCTTTAGCTGAAGTAGATAAATTTTGGTATCTGAGCATTTAAATCCTACCACGTGGACAGACATCGGATGAAGTGTCATCGCGTATACAGAAGGCGCGTTTGGCTTTTGCCAACCTCAGCCATTTGTGGTGTCTGTGTAACATCCGGTTGTCCATCAACAGTCGAGCGTACAATACAACGCTTAGATCCGTTTTTCTGCACGGCTCAAAAACATGGCCGATAAGGGTAGAAAATAGACAAAAACTGTCGGTGTTCGAGCATTAGTGTCTCCGTAGCATTGCCCGAATTTAGTGGGAACACCGTATTAGCAATGCTGAGATGAGACGTAAGGTGTTGGGAACCAAGGATCAGTCTTTAGATCAGGTATGGAATCTAAACAGGTTAAGATGGCTGGGACATGTGTTACGTATGCCCACCGATAGACTTCCTCGGCGTACGCTGTTCTCCGAGGCAAGCAATGGTTGGAATTTAGGTCGAGGTGGTCAGTGTATGACATGGCAAAACGGTGTGAAGGCCTTGACCAACGGACTTGGCCGAGTAGGACGTGTTAGACTTCCGAGTTGGAGTCCACGTGATCTGCCTACCAAATGGTTGGAGACATTAGGTGATGCGGCCAGGTTTCGCGACGAGTGGCGTAGTTGCATTCGGGATCCTTCCTTATCATTTCGTGATTTTCACTCATTACTTTGATTTTTGGATCTTTTTCACTGCATGCTCGTATTCTTCGTACCATTGAATTAACGATGCATTAAGATAGCAATCAGAACCAGAGCTTAGAAGTGCGAGGTTAGTGGTTGTATAAATTGAACTAAACGGGACGTCGCTGAAGACTGAGGATAGAGCAACTGTCATCTTCACAGATCGTTTCACTCACACCCAAAGTTTTCCCAACGGTGACTCGGAGGGGATGAAACAACTTGTGGGAAATTCCCGTGGCGGCAGCATGTTCCATCTCTGATGGTTTTTGGGACCACTTGATTTCGCAATCCCTAAGCAGACTTGCGTTGAGTTCACGTCTCGTTGTGAGATGTGGTTCATTGTGCTCCCTGCCAGCCGGGATGAACTGGCGTGCATCGAAAAACCGTAAAAGTCAGCAGAAATCCAGGGTGTCCCGAGACAACGGGTCAGACCACAACTCACTGTGCCAGCAAAATACAAAGCATCCTAAATAAGCGATCAGTACGGGTGATGTTATCTGGTGGCGTTGAACCTAACCTGTAGCTAGAGTGTTTCGGAAAGTTGAAAGGCAAAACGGATCACACAGCATGTCGTGGTCTAACCGCTCATGCATCCTAGGTTTGGCACGCCCCCCGAAGCACATGAACAGCTTAGTGCAAACTAACGCATGGTCGAGGTCAAGGGGAGTGCTCTGGTACGACCGGCAGTCTTGAATGCAGCCCCGCCATAAGCATCCAATTGTGACGTGGTCTATCTGGGTCCATTGCTGACTCGAAGAGGATGAACGCCACGTGGCATACCGGCGATTAGGATGCCTGAATTTTGTACGGACGCGAAACAGATGGTGATTTTAATACAGAGTCAACAACCGTTCTCAGTTCTCTGAACAACAGGTATCAAGACCAGAAGCGCTTCCCAAATGCACCTCATTCGAAGACAGCTGACCTACCCTAGCATTCATATTTCCACCAAAAATCACGATACCACTTCGTTTTGCTTCATGTAGGATGTCGTGTAACTCTTAGTAGAAGATATATTTGATTGCATCTGGGCTGAAGTTGTAGGGGGCCTAAGCCGAGCTGACAAACAAATAACGTCTATCGGGACGGCGTTTGCTTACTTTTCACGGACCTTCAAGTCTCACTGCGCACAACCGACTGTCAACTGGTATCCGATCAAGTAGCGCAGCCTCAATCCTCTCACCAAGAGCTACACCTGCGTCATCAAGACTGGCAGCCGCAGCCGCACGGTCCCCAGACAAACGCAAGTGAACCTTTGCAGAAGGATCGGATGAGGGCATCAATCGAACAACCAAGCCGGAGTCTTGGATGCGAGTTCCTTAGATACAACACGTCGATGGCAGGCGTCGCCAGCGTTCGAGCTAAGCACACCTGTTGCCCTGAACTGAACTGAACTTCGACTTAGTCAGTGTATTTGGACTAGGGCACTTTTTTCAGGAATGTTTGCCTGGGATGTATGCGTCGGTTCTTAAAGCGGTGTATCGTCGTGCCTCAGGTTGCGTTAGGGCTTACGATCTGCTTTTATCACTCTCTGCTGTGTCCAGTGGAGTACGACAAGGCTGCCCTCTATCTTCGTTTCTTTTCAGCCTTTCCGTAGAGGGTGTTCTACAGCACGCTGTTTCTGATCTTCCAAACGGGTTAAACTTCACCCAAGGAACAGACTTCTTGACTTAGACTACGCCGATGACGTCGCCTTGCTGAGCGACAGTGCACAGGCATTTCAGCACGCATTAGATTGCTTGGCGACACGGTATGTGCTTTGTGCCTTCACAGTACAAGGTACTTCTTCAAGACTGGCAGGAGCCTGTGCCTGCGCTCACCCTTTGTGGTGATTGGTTAGGAATATTCGATAACTTTAAGTACCTCAGAAGCATCACCATAGCTGGTGGTGGTGTTGGGGAAGAGATCACATCACGAATTGCGAGAGCCAGGGCGACTTTCGTTATCTGTGGCGCCGCCATGACATCCGGCTTTCCCTCAATGGAAGGGTGTACAATACGGTACCGCAGTTCGTAGTGTCCCTTTTTACGGTTGCGAGACCTAGCTCCTCCGTGTTGAGGATGCTGGGCGGCTTTCTGCATTCGCCCACCGATGTCTGCGAAGTATTACTTATGTCCGGTGGGAACATTGGGTGATCGGTGACGAGGTTCGTCGTCGTGTGTCCGGTGCTGTTTACCTTGTTTACCTTTTCGTGATCTTTTTCACGTGTTCGGCAAGGCTGGAAGATACGGCGCGGCGGTCAGGTTACGACTTGGCGCAAGGGGCATGAAGAAGTTAGCTTCGGCTTTGGCTTCGGTTGGTGCTTCCGGTCTTCCTGGTTGGAACCCAAGAGATGAGGATTTCCGTTGGTTTGAGACGCTGAGAGATATGGCTCAAAACCGATTCCAGTGGCGTAAATGCTGTATGACCTGTCTGTTGACTTCCCATTCCCCATAAACAATTCAAAAACGGACAAAAAAATCTACAAAACGTGTACGGAGAAAACATTCGAAAATAATTTGCTGTTGTTGCCTAATAGTTCCCATCAACTTTGTGATTTTTCTCTGTTGTTGTTGCGTTGGAACCATGCTTGTTATCAAACCGTTGTAATATATATATATATATATATATATATATATATATATATATATATATATATATATATTGATAGTAAGTAGTATGTTAACGTGTGGACAAAATTTCCCCGGAATCACACGACCGGTTTTGCGGTTGTTGCCGCTCATCAGGTATGCGTACCCGGTACTCCTCTGCCCACTTTTCTTCATACTTGTGCACTCCGATGTTATATGTTCACTAGAATCTAGTTTGAATCGTCTGGAGTGTGAATGGATACTCTTCATTGAAGAGCCCACAAATAAATCACAACTGTGATTTCTCATAGTTATTCGTGTCCGGGTCACTGCTAACCCAACGAACAACGAGGCTGCATGTGCAAACGCTCTTCAGTGAAGAGTATCCATTCACACTCCAGACGATTCAAATCAGATTCTTGTGGATATATATATATATATATATATATATATATATATATATATATATATTCGGGCGAGACTGTGAAGAGACCGATGCTCAAGCATCTTTGTCTTCCAGAAGTAAGACCAATACTTCCACTACTCGGATACGGTTCGGTTTCGGTCAGACCCAGTCCTGCAGTGATATTTAATATTTCAGAGGTGCAAAAGGCCTCCCACACATAGTTACACTTGTTCTAATTATCCACGAACTTCATTCAGAGCTATACCGTCGTCTACGCGTTCTGAATCAATCATGTTTTATCACTGTGCATACCTACAAGGTGTCCAATGATGGTGCTCAAGATTTTCTCATCAGTGATGATGCACACAGGGGTATACGGTAATGGTCAGTGTACTAATCTATATTAATATTAGCATCGTTTGGTTTCATTGTTGTCACGGTAACGTTTTCCTACTGTGATGGGTCTGCATATCGTGACCAGTGTCCTCGTGCCTTTGGATTACTTGTACGTGAATTCGCATCGCCACCACAAATCCCATGTACCTCGAATTCGGTCAGATCAAAAGTGCTCCTTTTGATTCATGAGTGAGAGGTCCTTCAGTGAAAGCGGTCACATTGTCCTACGAGGTTTGACACGGTCACAAAAGCCAAATATCCTGATATATTCTTGGCTTCAGAAAATATCTGTTACAATACGAGGACGCGGGTTCGGAAGCAAACAATTGCTTCCGTGATTTATGTCCTAGCCCTCGCAAATCTAGTGATTATTGAATGTGTAGAAATAAGCCTAGAGTCATGAGGATCAAACAGGTTGATGGGTTGAAATCAACATGTCCTAACTCAGATGTCTCTTAATACCAGTTCGTTGAAATCGCAAAGTTCAGATCTGAGTCGTTAGTTGAACTAGTTACCACAGTCACTGTAGGACTTGTCAACAAAGTTTAGGCCGTAGTATGTTGAGTGTATATACTACTTAGTAAGTAGTCGATTGCTGAAAACGGAATTATGGACAGTTGTGAATTTCCAACGCAGCCATACCCAAGAGACTGACCGCAATGAGGTGAACCACACAACTGCTACTCCATCGGATGTTGACTGTCTTCAAGTGGATAGAACAGTGGCTTTTCAAAGTTGCATGTTTGTAATCTTTGGATTATTTTGTCGACTTTTGAATGAGCTATTCCCAATAAACAACCTTCCTTCCTGGCACATCTTGTGGATGATAACATTTTGTGCCGTGACCAGGATGGAGATGCCGTGGCCGCAGCCCTTCGAAGACGGAGACGTACGGAGCTTCCTGGAGGAGTTTGAGGACCTGATGGAGCTCTCGGGGATTCGGTCGGACCGGGGTAAGTTGGCAGCCCTTTGAATGCTTCTCAAGGGTAGGGCGCGGGCGGTGCTGGATGAGGCGCGAAGTGACCCGGAGATGATGGAGTGGGCCGCCGCCAAGGACGCACTGATTGCGGGATTCGACACCCCGGCCGACCGTCAGGAGGCAAGGCGGCCCAGTTTGGAGTTGGCGCGAACCCCTTGGTGCATGCCGTCTCTCTCCGATCACTCCTGGATCGCGCGTTGCCCACGCTGGACAGAGAGGCACGTGCTCAGCTGCTGGTGGACCGCTTTGTGGACAGCTTACCAGGGCCCATGCAGGACCGAATACGTATCGTCCGCGTCGGGCGCAAGGTGGATATTTTACAGTTGGCGGAGGCCGTCCGTGAATTACCCAATCCCGACACGACCGTGGCAAATGTGTCAAACGCAGAAGACTCAAGAACGGAGAATGAGTGCATTGAGGAAATATCGTGGATGGCTTTTCACAAGAAGTTGAGACCGGTAACTGCAAGCAAACCGAATCAAGCCGGTGTTTCTACTGCGGAAAAGCGGGGCACGTTTGGCGTCAATGTCGCAAACGCCAGCAACATGAGTCACGAAATAGAGATTTGAACTCCCACTCACCGTGTTTTCGAAATCAGGTCATTATCGGGACAGTCGATCGAGGGGCTATACGAGCACAGGTCGAAATTAACGGGCGTAATGAAGTCTGTTTTATCGATACGGGTGCGGCGGTTTCGTTGACCAGGCGTTTGCCAAAGGAGAAGGTGCAGTCATGTCCCATGGAAGTCAGGACGGTGGAAGGACACACACTGAATATAGACGGAACGGCCCAAAGGATGGTTCGAATAAACGATAGGACCCTGGTGCATGCGTTCATAATGTCACGCGACACCAACGAAACAATACTGGGCGCCGATCTCTTGCGGACACTGAATGCGGTGATTGATCTAAAAGGATATCGGTTGAGCACGAAGTTTGGCTCAATACCAGTTGTTCGTCAACCATGCAAACAGACATGCAGGTCCATTGCAAATCAAATATGCAGCAGTGTGAAAGCGGCGTTTCAACCGGCCATACACGAATTCTCGGAGCTGTTTACGACGGATGAAGACACGCACGGGTTTTGTGACTGGGTGGAGCACGAAATACCTACAAAGCCTGAGGCCCTCCGACCACATGGACCTCGTCGTATTCCCGTCCATCTGGAGGATGAATTATAGCGACAAGTGAATAATATGCTAGAAGAAGGAGTTATCGAAGAAGCGCGGAGCACGTACAATTCACCTGTGCTACTCGTTAGAAAGCCCAATGGGAAATTCCGATTTTGTGTTGATTTTCGACGTGTAAACGACGTAACCATACACAAGCCGGTGCCGGTGCCTTCGGTACCAGAGATATTCGATAAATTGCAAGCAGCCACAATATTTCCGGTGATCGACCTGCGGTCAGGACACTGGCAAGTTCCAATAAAGAAGGAGGATCAAGACAAAACAGCATTCACGGTCGGGGGCAAGCAGTACCGTTTTCTGATGATGCCATTCGGTCTGTCAGGGGCGCCGTTTCACTTTCGTCTTCTAATGCTTAAGTTGTTGGCAGGACTAACGAACGTCGCTGTCTGTGGAGATGATATCGTGATCTACAGTCAGACGGTAAACGAGCATGTTGTACATTTGGAGAACTTGTTGAGGCGCGTGAAGGAAGCGGGGCTGAGAATAAACGGACCAAAGTCTCAGATAGGAAGACCGATGGTCACTCTTCTGGGCCACAAGTTACGCAACGGAGAACTACGACCTCTTCCCGAGAAAATTCTCGAACTGAAGGAATTTCCAATACCGACCTCTAAAAGACCATTGAGATGGTTCCTGGGTTGCGCTGCATACTACAGTCGATTTGTGGAAAATTTCACATCTCTCGTGGAGCCTTTATGCGCCCTTCTCAAGAGGAAGCACAAATTTAAATGGAGCCCGGAGGCGAATCAGGCGTTCTGTCAAATCCAACTTACCATGTCGAACGAACATCTCACGTTGCATCTGCCGGTCGTTGGTGAGCCGTTCACGGTCAGTACAGATACCAGCGACGTAGGTATCGGAGCAGTGCTAAAGCAGATGAATGTTGTGGTGGAATACGTATGCAGAGTGCTCACGCCAGCGGTGAGAAAATATTCTACAACTGAAAAGGAATGTTTGGCTATCGTGTAGGCGTTGGGAAAATGGCGACCGTATCTGCTAGGTCAACGGTTTCATATTGAGACTGATCACAAACCGTTGGAGTAGATCAATATAACAAAGGATCCTCGAGGTGTTCTATGTTGATGAAGTCATTATCAGGCGGTCCACTACCAGTTTGCGAATGTGCAGTGGAACAGAGACAGCCGTCCTCGGTGAAATGAAGTTAGACGTCAAAAATGCAATGAATGATGCTACATACGGTCAAGTTTATGGTGACCGAAAAGAACTTGCAACCACTACTCAGGCTCGGTGCTACTCAACAGTTGAACTTCGTCACAGTGAACGAGAATAATTTTGTGAACAGTTTAGAAAAAACCGACAATATTTATTCAGTACGCATCAGTTTTGAATTCTCAACTGTGATTTTTCTCCGGTAGAATGCACTTATCGATGGTTTACAGTTACCGACCAGAGGTATCCCCGTAGCCTTACGCGATACTTTGCGCTACATATTGGATCGTTTGCTGGATCTAAAGGTAATGGCCGAAGCTGATGAGCCAATAGACTAGGTTAGCCAAATTGTAATTGCCGCAAAGAAATCTGGCGCCATTCGCTTGTGTATAGACCCAACGCATCTGAACGCTGCTCTCAAGAGCGAGCAATGCAGTTTGCCAATACTTGATGACATTCTGGTGAATTTGCATGAAGTGTGTTTCTTTACCAAAGTTGACGTATCGTCAAGTTTCTGGCAACTAGAGCTGAATAACCACCACTTTAGCTGCTCCTTTCGGTTTCTTTCGTTGGCATCAGTTACCTTTTGGATTGAAAGTATTCAGTGAAATTCTTCAGGGGCGTCTTGTTTAAACACTCGATGACCTCAAAGGCGTGCTTTACATCGCAGACGATGTGCAGATTTATGGCAAGATACCAGAGGAACAGGGTTAATATTTGAAAGGTTTCCTAAGGTTTTGCATGCAACAGGCTATACGGTTAAGCAAGGAGAAATGCAAACATCATGAACATCTTTTGATAGACAAGAGACTAAGAGCCAACCCAGAGAAGATCAAGGAAATTTAAACGTACCCGGGCGTTTTGCATCGCAATGGCATGGCCAACTATTTCGGCAGATTTTTGCAGCGCCTGATGGATTTGATGAAGTCCATTCGATAACTCACTCGCAAGGGGACATAGTGGCACTGGGGCACGGAACAACAAGACGCATTCGAAAAGATAAAGGCGGTTTGCGGAACACTGATAATAGCTTACGACTTACTTGGTCTCCCTTAACTTGTCCAGTGTGGCAGTCAATCCGACTTCAGAGCGGTGATTCTACAAAACCCATGGCCTGTCGATTATCCCGATAATTTTGGAGCGTTTTACTACGTATATATACGGCTGGAAGACGGTCGTTCAAACAGATCACAAACCACTTATAACTGTCGCTATAAAACCGCTTAGCGATAGCCCAAAACGTTTACAAAGAATACTGACCATGCTTCAAAAATATGAATATGACTTAGTTTATCTCCCAGGAGGTCAAATGCTCATCGCAAACATCTTATCTCATGCATGCGTCGTGGATTATGAAGGTATCTCACCAGAGTTCAAACATATCTCAATGATTGATTTAAGTTCAATAGACAATGCAGAGCTCATTGATATACAGGAAGCCATTTCCAGTAACACCGTCATTCAACAACTGATTGATTTCATCTCTTACGAATGGTCTACAATCAGTGAAAAGCTGTCGATACAGTGAGCCTCATTCTTCGAAGTCTTGAATTCCTCTCTGTCGATAACGGTTTCATATTCAAGGAAGATTTGTTTGGTCGCCCCGAAAAGTGTCAAGGCAACTGATGGACAGATTCCATTTGTCACATCCCGTGGTGAATAGTACCACTCACCGAGCAACAGAGTTGTTTTACTGGCCCCGCCTGACCAGTCAGATAAAAGACTACATTTCCAAATGCGAACTTTGTCGTACCCACAGAGGAGAGAAACAATGTTGCTACGGGAATCACCTACCTGCCCTTGGCAAACTTTGGTCGCAGATATCTTCGAGCGTGGGAACAATCATTACTTGGTTCTGGTTAATTATTGGAGTGATTTTTTCCACATTGAACTTCTGCATATCACAACAACAACGGACATAGTTAACCGTTTGCGTGCTCATTTCTCCGGGCGAGGCACTCTTGAAACATTATTTTCCGAGAATAGACCCCAACTCACGAGTGCAGATTTCCGGAAATTCTGTCACAAATGGAGATTCGAACATCGGAACAGTAGCCCGCACTATGGTCAGTCTAATAGCAAGGCCGAATCTGTGGTGAAGCTAGCGAAAAGAATATTAACTTTGGCGGCAGAGTCCGGAAATGATTTCTAATTGGTGTTCTTGGAACATAAAAAACATACCGAGTTCCACTGTGAAATGCATCCCGGTTCAGAGGCTATTCGAATGGAGAACTCACACAGCTTCCGACAGTTGGTTAATTTTTTGGAACTAAAAGCTCAATATCATTTAGAACACAGAAGAGACACTCGAAAGTTTTATTGCGTCCGTGGATCAGAGGACCTACCAGAACTAAAAAACGGTAGAAAATATACGTTCAAGGCATTCCAGAAAGGCCTCATTGTTGGAAAGGAGGAGCAATCCTAAGATGCTTGGAAAACGGGTCTTACGAGGTCGAGGTGGATAAGACAGCCAAACGAAGAAATAGAAGACATACACATTCGAAAGAACATTGTTCTCAAAAGTAAAGTGTCCACAAGAACCCGGGGGAGCGAGAAGCGGCCATCCTTATCAAAGAACGGGAGGTGTGAGGGTATTAGCTGACACATCGCTAGACAGCCTAGTTCTGATAGCAGATGGCAGTTCATTGTCTGCCAGGAATCGATGAAAAAGCGCAGACCACCGAAGCGGGTCCATAGCCCAATCAGTTTGTGACTAAACAGAATGAAATCATCCACTCAGCCGCGAACAGTGACTCTCACCGAACCTAACGGAACCCACCAATCAGCGGCCAAGAGTTGTCTTTAGTCGAACGAGATGAAATCAACCAATGAGTTGTCTACAGTTGTTTTAACCGACAGAAATGAAATCAGTCAATCGGGTACGTAACTGAAAAAGCCAGTCAGAAGACCCGGTTATGGAAAGTGTTTTGGACCAATGCGCTTCGTGCAATGGTTTTGACAGTGATACCTGATACTTTGTATTAACTGCCTGTTTTTGTATGACTAGATGAGATGGTTTGAAGGCAGGAATGTCTTCTCACTTGAGCTACTGGGACGGATGGGAACGGTAGTTAGGTGTGTGTTGCCTTTCCCATTGCTGGTGTGCCGTATCTGGCTGCTTTTTACTCATTCACTGCACCTCTGTTTTTAATGTCGTCGGATCAGTCGCGTGACCTCATTCTAGTAGATACAACTCCCTTTCCTTCGTATTCAAGCCAGCCTAACTGGTGCTCTTTGATGTAGTATGCAAAACTGAACAGAACCAGGGGAATACCAGAAGTGGTAGAGTACACCGTATTCCTCAGACTTTCTTACAATGGAGACACTTCAAAACCAGTTTCAACACTGGTTAGCTAAGTGGCCTATTCTAGACATCACCCATGGAATACGAGAACACGGATAAGTTGTTTTTCGACCTCTTCGGTGCTTGTTCATCGATTCAAATGCACCTATAATGCCATCTATGTTGTTCGGATATAAATGTAAATATAAAGGCTTGCGAATGAAACCACCGAAGATGTATGTTCGTCTACTTGCTTTCTGATATTATTCAAGGGTTTCGATACATTAAAGATAGCATGTTTAATTGTTGACCTGCTTCCACCGGGTGCCTGGAAAGAGTAATTCTTGTAATTGCCGTTCTTCCGCGTTAGTGACAACGTGGACAGCAGTGGCGACTAGGCCGGACTCCGTAGTACGTCTTCTTTGACGAACACGTGAGAAACAAGGATATAAAGCAGTGTTGTCATATTCTGCTGAAGATCTTTGCACTGCTTACAGTGTGTTTGATGACCTAAGGTTATTTTTTATGTTGGCACACATTCTAACACAGCAAAACCAAAAGGGAGTGGTTAATACCTTGGTTCTGTTCATTCTCTTCCATAACCAAACGTTCTAGTTCCCGTGGAATCAGATGGTTCCTATCGTTTATCCTATCGGGGGATCACATTTTTCATGACTCCCACCTCCTTCGGCTCCGGATCCCATGATCACACATCGTCCGTGGCTCCAATCGGTTCTCTGAATCCATCAGAGCAGACTCTAGTGGTTACTCGTCTTTTCATCTATTCTGGAAACAATCTTTCGGAAGCCAAGTAGGTGATTGAATTCAATCAGTTACTCAATAAACCAGTCAATCCTGGACCAAGAAGTGAAATTATATTTTTTGTGGTTGTGTACTTTGCTCCCTCCACTATATAATCGATTTGACGCTAAGCAATATAAGGTGATATGTTCATAATGAGCACGATATTCTCCATGGTTTTTTTACGCTTGCACATGAATGTATTAGAAGTAACAAACCCAAAGCCACGAGACCCTATTGTGTCCCCCGAGGGAAATCGGTGACCTCAACCGAGACGTGGGCGGTGAACCTCATAACTCTCTAACGGATCAGTTGTAGTATTGAGCCAATAGCATTCGAGCTACTGAATTTGATCTAGGACATTTTGTTTTTTGCTCAAAATATTTCACGTATTTATTCATCATTCAGTCTCAACATTCCGTTCGTCATTGGAAAAGATTGAAATTACCGTGCAGTTGCTTTTCTTTCCTGTCGGCAATCCTCTGTAGCGCTTTTCCTACCAATCTTGCCTTTGCCTGACCGTCTTCGACAGAAACGATTAACGATATTTTACACTGCACAAATTACCACCGACCCTGCATAGTGTGGACAAACAACGTGTGTACACCCTGAGGAGGTTGAATTTCGCAACTTACTACTCAAAATCTTGTTAGTAGGCAAAAGGGGGAAAATACCGCAAAGTAAATAATCAAGTCAGCTAGAAAAGTGTACGCGAAAATTGCATGATAGAGAAACAAATTAGCGGACTTGACCGGTATTCAATGTCGAATATTGGCTCTGGGTTCCACACTAACACACTAAAGTGACAGTCTAGCTGATCGGACCAGTTTTTGTTATCTCAGAGGATGTTCGATGCAATAGAAGTCTGAACACACAAGTCGCAAGTATTAGACCATACGATATATTTTACAGGTAGAGAATATGCATTCGCCTTATGGATACCACCGCAGCATAATTCAGGGCGTTTTCATGGAACAAAAGTTGATAGTATAAGCATGTTTAAGCTAAAAATGAAATGAGAGCAAAGTCAGTTTGCACCCTTGGGGAAAATCAGTCTGGACCACTGACCCCATCACACTTCATCTTCATTAGTACCCGATAAACTTGGAACTCTCCGTTTAGGATTGGTGTGGAGCCTGGAGCCATTACTCGACATTGGATACCGGTCAAGTCCGCTAATTTGTTTCTCTATCATGCAATTTTCGCGTACACTTTTCTAGCTGACTTGATTATTTACTTTGCGGTATTTTCCCCCTTTTGCCTACTAACAAGGTTTTGAGTAGTAAGTTGCGAAATTCAACCTCCTCAGGGTGTACACGCGTTGTTTGTCCACACTTTACAATGAATGGTGGCAAATCTGACGAATATCGCTGCCCGGTTTCCTTTCTGTTGACCGCTGCAGACCGACTGTAAACATATACTGTTCTGGTTCATCTGGGCTCTTTTGATTCGTGTGTGGAGTTGGTCGCCAAGGCGTAAGCATCATCCGTGCGAGGGGAGACAAACTAGCTTTTGCTGAGGTGGCTAGTCGGATCACGGAAAATCTGAAACCGTTGACGTTGTCAGATGGAAATTAGGCCCATGTCCGTGCATCGTATTTTTAGCCATTTGTGTGGGTCTGCTCTAGGAATTCAGCACAAGCACCAGTTGTCGAAGAACTTCATTCGTCAAGTATATTCTGATAGTGTTGGATGTGAATCGTGACTTTTATAATTTTACGTAGGTCGTTTTCGATTCAATGAACCTGGGTTTGGACTTATTTCATGTGGTTCAGCTGACTATTATGAATAAAATTTAGTAGCCAAGATTGAGTTTTAAAATCGTCTAGATGTAATCAGGATTTTATGCACTCGTTATTTTCTTAAAACTGTGGTATTCTCCTTCTTGCTTTGGTAGATGCCGTTTTCCATATTGTTGCGCATAGGGATGAAAACAAAAAGTAGATCCTAGGTTGATATTGGGAAAAAAGATAGTCCTACGCTTCTTCCGAATCAGGTACGAAACCTGACTACCTTTCGTCACACGCGTATGTACGAATGACTAGGCTACAAATATGTCCCTCGAGTATCGCGTCATCTCTCAGTATTGTCTAGAGAAAATCAGAATTAATTGATTCATAAATAGCGTGGCTATTTATGGAACAAACAAATTGGTTACCAGAACCTGTTGTGATGCTGCAGTGATCGGCGTAGCATGTAGGCCAGTTCGGTTTCGACCTCCTTCGGGGAGGAAGCTGCCAGTGTTCGGCTAGATTTGACTATCTTTTATTCAGGAAAAACTGTCATTCAGCGGCATTCACATGCGTTACTGATCAGAATAATACCCAATAGTTCCCACGTGTCGTTTTGGTGACTTGCCCTACAATAGGTAGAAAACCTTGTTCTTAAATGGAACAAAATGACATGCAAATTTCCCATTGAATGATGGCAGATATGCTGTATAAAGTTCTTATTTGGTGTTTCTTGCTCCAGCAGTTTTTCCCCTTGATCGGTTGCTAAATAAAACATTCTTTGTTAAACTTTGCGGTTCTTAATTTGTTCTGGTGCCTCTAATTGTGACGGGTCTGTCGGACAACGAGAGACAGTTGAGCAACAGCCTGTCGGAGTGTTCAGCTCATCGTTCTGTTTTCTTCTACTCTTCATTTTCTCAACTGCTTCATACAGGAAAGAAACTCGTTACTGTTGCTCTTGCCTCAAGTGTTTCAGATAGGTTAAAACAGATTGCTTAGGTTGCCAGTTTCTGAGGCGACCTCCATTTTCGTAGCTGATTCTATATAGAATGAATCATTCAAGTTCAGTTCTGGCAGGATACGAAGTATCTGTTTGGTGCCTACTTCGTGTAGCAATCGCAACCAGGCACACTTTTCGCGTTCTCCAGAGCCTTGAAAATTGATGTTGTTTGTAATTCCGGTTAGTGGTTCGCATGGGTTCCTGATCGCTGCACTTGATGCCTAAATTGAAAACATTTCGTCATCAGTTAAGGTGACATTATCATCGCGTGTTTTGACTGATAACCATAGCATTTTTTTGAAGGTTCGACGATTTCGTGCGCGTACAGCTTTTTTGACCACTGACTCGATTGTTGCCTATTATTTTACAAGTGAATCTCGTGTTCGTGCGTTCGCTACAGTGATACCCGACATCGCTTGGCTTTTAACTTGTGGCACCAAAGTTGCATAAAAATAATTTTATTCGATAGGCAAAACTCATGACGCATGGACTAGTCGATTTCGAAACTGGCACATGTAGATGAACCGGTTCTGTTGGTGTTATCCACCATTGGAACAGCATAAGCTCGACAACACTGGACGGGCGATAGTCGAACGAATCATATGTTAACGTTGCCAGTTCGATGTGCGGTACCATGTTGTTAAAGGCTTCTTTGATAGGTGAATCGGATTAGATGATCATCATTGCTACATCGTTCAACATAAAGTATTCCTTGAACCTGTTGCTTGTTTTCATTTGAGTGGTTCATACACGACAAAATCTATATTTACTTCGTAGGCTTCGTCCAGTCATATCCTGGAAGTTTCCATGAAACTCATCTTTCGTTGCCTGTGGCGTATGCAAGAATGTGAATGGCAAAGTTCTGTGAACACTTCTTGGAAGATGCTGAAGCTATTCTGAGAGATCTCACTTCTCAAGTTGTCCACCTTACCTATTGGGAACCTACGTTGTTCGCTACCACGGCTCTTAAGATCACAGTCGCCGCTTATCCCTATTGGTGCAGTGGGTATTTGATGCTGCACCAGTGCACAAATGTGGAATAAAAAGCGCCACTGGCTGGTCACCATTCCCGGAGTTGTCTTTGGACCCATTATTGGAATCAATGGATTGAATTCAATCCTGGGATACTCATTTATCTAGAGCCTGAGTTTGATAGACAATTTTGTGGAGTTGAGTGTCGCTCACGATCTTCGGGATGGAGACTAACGTTGTTTAACTGACTGTTGGATTAATGTGTTTAAACTGGGCTCATTCGCTCAGACAGTACCATCTGATCGAGATTCATGGTCCTCATTCAACATCAGTCTATTTTCTTCTCGTCTATAGAACATTTTAACGATCGCAAACGCGGCTTTATGTAGGTTCGGTAATTTTCGTGCTAAATGTGTTCCTTTAATTCGCACACTAAGCCTCCATTCCATCCACTTTTTCTTCTCTCTGTTTCGGTCGTAGGATAACCCTGGACCTTCCCAGCGCTTGCTACTTGAATAATGTCTTCTTGGAACGTTTGGAAGTCCTGCGACACATAAATGCCACATCCGCCTTGAGATTTCATCTCGTTTCACAAGGTTAATTCGCATTATCATTCCTATGGTGTTTTGATTTGGATTGTGGGTTTTCATATACGGTAAAAATTATATTTCTCCTCAGCGGTAGCCCCATCACATACAGACTGGAATGTTGTTCTTTTTGAATAACCCGTCAAGAGATTTGTCCCTTGGATATGTGAAATACCTTTAAACAGTTCGCGACTGTTTTCTTTTCTTTTCATTTTTGTTTGTTGCTTAAAAACTGTTCAATATTTCAGAAAGACCGGATGCATCCGATTGCGGACTGTCAACGGAGTAACCGAACCGGCGGTGGCTAGATTCAAGCTCGGGATCACAAAATTTTTGTTTCGCACTGTTCGACCACCGTCGGGCATCCCATTAGTGTTCGACTGCTCTCGACCTTCCCTTCCTTTTATGGACTATCCAGAAGATTATATTTGTTCAGAAACCATTCGTTAGGAAATTCAGCAATATCGTATGTATTCTGACGTCACCACTCGTCAGTAATTCTTTCCTTCAAGTTGCAATGCTGACGCGAAACAAACCGATGGGAGTCAGTCCCTAACACGTGTGTCTCTCGCGACCATGCTCTCTGTGCATCGAGTCCCTCTTGAGAACTGGTGGATGTGTGCACTACGGTTGACAAATCCCGATATCGGATGAAGCAGCCGTACAGTAGTGTTTCCGCATTTTTCAGTGCTGAGTAATGTTGATTCAGGTCAGTTCTTTCCAACAAGAATCTCGCAGTTTTGTGCTCTGATTTTGATTACTACCCTGCAGTATCGTCTAGTCGAGAGCTTAACGAATAAGAACATAACGGACAAACAAATAAAAAAATAATTTATAATTGGAAATCGTATAGATGAAGACAGTTGGTCTTCACTAATCGCCGCACCTAGTCAGGTCACTCCATGTCTCCAACCATTCTCTCTCTCTCTCTCTCTCTCTGTATATATATATATATATATATATATATATATATATATATACAGAGAGAGAGAGAGAGAATGGTATATATATATATATATATATATATATCCCCGGCTTGAAATCAAACTTTGTGCCAATCCAACGACGTTAACAGAAATATAAAATAACTGAAAATATGGGGTAAAATACAATGGGAGGGAATGATTAACAAATAAAAGAAACACGAGTGGTTTTTTGTTTTGGATTTACGGGAAACGGGTGTGAAACAGATAGACCGTATAGCACTCGTTCAACTGATTTTTGTCCTAAGCCGTGTCGATCAGTGTTTCTAATCAACGACAATCGGGCCCCAACCAACTAGACGGGAAGCGCCAACCGATACCATCACTAATGTTTCTTCATACCGCCCTACGCGAATTCAAGGCCTGACCACTGCGTCGCTTCTTCCCGCCCTGGCCAGCGCGTGCGAATAGAGCACGTTAAAGTAGACGAAAAACGTCCGAGTCATGAGGGACGGCGTAGAACGTCCACTTCAGTTAGAGGGTGACTAACACACAATGTTCCCACGAGACGCGAGTAATGCTTCGGAGACATCGGTGCTCAAACGCGAAAAGCCACCGACCACCCTCAACACGAAGTGGTCAGGTCTCGCAGCCGTAAAGCAAAGTACTCCAAGCCGCAGCGCTATTCACCTGTCCCTTGAGGGAGAGCCAAATGCTCCGGCACACTACAAGTGTTGCAGGTTGACGAAAGCTACGGTAGCTTTCGCAATTCGTGATTGGATCTCTCCAACTGTAATCAAGTTACTTAAAGCTATCGGTCAAATCTAGAGGAGCACCACAACGGGTGAATGCAAGCACGGGCTCCAGTCGGTCTTTTAAGAACACTTTGGACTTAGGAGGCGCAAAGTGCATGTCATATCTGGAAACCTGGATCGCCAAGCGGTCCAAAAAGTGTTGCATTGCCTTTGTATTGTAATTCAGCAAGGTGAGCGTATTCCAAGTCGAAAGCGCCGCTTCCTGGGAGGAGTCCAACTGCAGACAAAACACTCAGTAAAACATCTTGTATGGCAAAGTTGAAGAGAAATGAGGATATAGGTCAGCCCTGTCGTACTTCACTGGAGATGACAGAGGGGGAGAAAGCCGGTCGCAGACTTCAACCCGACCTCAGTTATAGCAGTGCAACTCTTTGAGGGCTGACACATACTTTTCGGGTACTCCATTCCTCAACAAACAATCCTATATTGCAGTGCTATAGACAGAGTCAAAGGCTACACGAATGTCCGGGTCGGCGATGATTTTTTTTTTTAGAACGTATAAGGATGCTCTAGCAGCTTTCAGATGGTACAGATTCGATCGATGGATCCACAGCCGGTGTGAAACCCATCATGTTCCTCGCAAGTCTGCTGTTCACGTTTGTGGTGAAGTATTACAAATGCCTACAGCTTCAACGCATTTGGGGTAAGGCTGACCATAGGTGTTGTGACAGACTATCGCGGAATCCAAGAAGCCAGTTATATTTATAAATAAAATGGACCAAACTGTCACAGCCCTCAGATTTGAGGTGATGGGGCCTTACAACGAGTCCTCGCGTATGATTGAGAACGTCAGTGTCATCATTATGCAACCTGGCGAACTTGATGGTCCTATGAGCAACGTTTTTGTTTTACCCACTGATAGAACTGTTGCTTTCGGGTCTGATTTGCAAAGTTGGGCTTTCACTCTGAGAAACTTTACGGAATTGTATGGTAGAAATTTCAATCTGGAATCCGGTAAGTTGATAAAGCGACAACTTCTACAATCAGAAAACGACATGGTCCAAAATAAAGCAGCGAGTGGTCAGATCTGTGATTTCAATCACGATGTTCTTTAACCTATCTACACCATGGTTAAAGCCCTGGTGGAGAAATCTCGCAAAGAGCAAACTGATCTGTTCAAAAAGATGGGACTAAAGCTTCATCATTCAGAAAACGCGTTGGCTGACAAACAGACCAAAGTACGTCATGCACAAATGGCTTCCCACTGGTGTATCACTACTAAAAATGATTTTTGTTCACTTGTCCAACCCCAACACGTCACAAATCTATGGTGCGGAGATGTATGAAAAATTACACAATGCTGAGGAGGCAACTGCAGTGAAGCATTGTGATTCGAATATCCTTCTGACGATGCATATCACCAGGACGGTACCTACTTCCGACAAAGGTCGCTTTTACGCATTCGGCAGAGTTTTCTCAGATTGTGTCTCTGCCAGCCGAAAATTAGATTCATGGGTCCGAACTACGTACTGAGCAAGAAGGGCGATCTGTATAAGATGGCCATTCAGCGCACAGTTTTCATGACAAGCTGTCGTAAGCAAACCCTAGTTAGTGTTAATCAACAACTATATTCGCCGGAGCTCAGTACGCAGCAAATGAAGTTGTGTCAGTCCTGTTTGCGTGTTGCAGTAGAGTGTAAGAATTCTACAGGTCTACCGAAGTTGGTTGAGGGTCTAAAACGCCCCGCGAAGAGTGATCCGATAGTCCGGATCACAACAAAATAATCGGGTAAATACAATATTGCCTGTGAGTTACGCTTGGGGATTTGGCTTGAGGAATGTCACGCTTGTGTCCTGCCCAAGAGAACTGAACCAGTTGTATCTTACCATAAAACAGTGATAGTTATCTCTAGTATTCCGGGCTTCTCGAAGTCTCCAAATAAGCTCAATCGGTTGCCAATGCAAGCCACTCCTTTGACTGAGAAAGTTAATGATGGCAAAAGCAGTAACAAACAGGATATGAAAGATCGTGGTCGGTACGTTATTGGCGTCCATGGGTGGGATGTTCAAGAGGCCTGACTTATTTGGTGCTCCGACCCATAGAGCACTAGGCCTAACGTGGTAGTAGATGTCACCAGGACCATACGGTATCTGAATAAAATCAAAGATAGTACAGTTACTGCCTCTCAGTGGACAATTAAAAAAGATGGGAATAGCGGTGTATGCCCAGGCGTTGCAGTACTATTCGTCAACTAGGGCTTGTCTACTATACCGCCATCCGCCCCCGCTATGGCTGCGAAACCCGGTCAGTAAGAACTAACGTTACCAGAATGTTGGAGTTATTTGATCACTGGTGCCTGCGACGAACTTCAAAAGTAAATTGGTGCAACGGCGCTTCGAGATCGAAAAACTCCGTCTTCCTGCGATGACGACTGTGGTTGCTGGGCCATATCCGACGATGACCTGAAACGGAACTAACTATTCAAACACTCCGACCCTGTTCTAGGTGATGCTGTTGTCTTGGTGACCAGCTCAAAATTTGGATCAGCACTGTCTAGAGGGATGCGGAGCACCTAAGCTTACGGTCGGTGTACGGTGCCCGTCAATGCAGAAGACCTGGACCACGATTTGCACCGAACTTGCTTCCAACAATCGCGCATTGTCAGCTATGATCCATAATAATCATGGAGCCAGCTCATCATCTAACAGGAGATAGTCTCGTAAAGGTGAGAATGTTTCCGCTCGATATCCACGTGAAACTGTCTCTGCAACATGGGTTCACGTAAAGAGAACTGAAGTGATTTCTTTACACGCGCATATCTAGCGTTCATTTTAGAGGTTACTTTCCCTCGTTTGGTTCGTCACGGAATTATGTGATTCATCTAACCTGGCATCTGGAGGGGTGGTTTATGTGTTTCACATTTCGGAGATTTACGCCGTTCTCGTATATCAACAGCAATCAAAACTTCGTTGATGTAAAATGCCCATTCGTTAAGGTCCTAGATAGCTGGCTAAATCAATAACCGAATGGAAAAATCTTTCTGGAAAGCTGATCATTGATGATCATTTTGGAACAGCTGCTTAGTGTTGTTGACAACAGATTAATTCACATTAAGTATTCAAAAACGTGGAACCACCCAACAGCGATCGGATTGCCAAGCTGACCATAATACTACGTAGTAGACAAGTTAGTACTGAAGAACTGATATTTCCCATGGGAGTATGTGGGAATTGAGTTGTGTCTGCGCTGTCTCTTCTGGGGTTTTCTTCGAACACCAATTGACCGGTGAAGAAATAGCAGTTTTTATGACCATTAACATGGTTCACGGTAAGGGTATCTCAACTGTAGATAATGATTACAATGGACAAATCACAGAAGTGAACGGCTCATAAAGTACCGAAAGGCACGTAATTACATTGGTTTAATATAATGCACGAAATGGGAATAAAAATGCCACCTACCGGTGGACCTGGCCAAGTAGGATGTATAAGACCTCCAGGTTGGGATCCACGAAACCCGCCTACCAAATGGTTGGAAACATTTAGTGCAATGGCTAGGTGTCGCGGCTAGTAGCGTAGTTTCACTAAGTTTCTTTTCCTTTATAATTTCCGTTTTCTATATTATTTTTGGCTCTTTTCTACTTTCGGCTTCCGTCTCTTTTGACTTTTACTTGATGATTCTGTGAGGTAGCGACCAAAACCTGAGCACGGAAGTAAGAGTTTTATGGTTGAAAGAAAGATTACCCACATTAACCGAAACGTCGGCTAATCAAATTTTTTTCACCTGTAACGCTAATACTAATCTTCTGACATCTCATACTTTAAGAAGATTCATGTCACTTGCCGTTCTTTCCTGATCCACAAAACAGCGGGACGTTGACCAAGTTTAGGTACGAGGTAGAACATTGATATCAAAAGAAACTGAGCATACCAGATAATTCAGTGGTTCGGACCAGAAAATCACAAATGTAAACAGGGCTGATTGTGAGAGGGTTTGGAAAAAGGGTGGGCTCTGCGCGGAATGTCGTACTGACCAATCCCATGGCAGGATCGTCATCTTCCTGATCCATTTGTGAATGAAAAAGATGAAATGATTGTTAAAAACGGATGATTACTTTACTGAGTTCTATTTCGTAATTCAATCGGTTTGCTTTCACAACATATTGCCCAACTGATTCGCTGACGCACACGTCGGCTCACCTTGGATGTGTGGGCAGGTAGAGCTCGATGAGTCGGCAACCAGATACGCGTGTAGGTGTTTTTTCCTGGTTTTTTTGGTTCTGCTTGATCTATCGTGTTGTCTGCTAACTAATTAACGACTTCCCTCGTTTTTGTGAAAGCTTGAAAGGGTGACACAATAGGAGACTGTGTTTAGGGTTGTAAGATTATATCAATTTGCAGATGAGACGGGAACAACTCGTTTGTATTTCGAAATACTACTACGTAAGAACCATTAAGTCTATTCAGTCCACAATATTTCGTATGAACAGACACGACCTCTGTGGATCAGGCCTGATCACTGCTTCTCAGTCGGGATTGAGTATTGCGAGAAATCAATGAAGAATCATTTAAAACTACTACCGGTACACAGAGTAGCAACCGCGTGCCATCCAGTGTATAACCTGGGACAAACTGATTACAAACATCTCGGTGTAAGCTCCTCTCAAATTAAGCGGGTTGTTAAACTAGCTTCTCTTTCCTTGATTCCAGTACGTAAATTCCCATGAAAACATGAATCAGTCTGCCTCTTGACACTGCATCGGAAGATGTATTTCAGTTTGATAAAGTGTTGTTCTTTTTTCCTCATTATTCCAATAATAACTCCAAAAGCACAAATTCATACGATGCACATATTTGCATTTATTTGGTTCTAGTTATCCTTAAGCAGGCTTGCTAAGAAATCAATACCACTACTCGGTGATTGTTGAAAATATGCCGAAAGATCTCCGCACCTGATGACGTTCCATGGAACTGTTCGATAAGGTCCCTAAGAGATTTGTTCGGAAGTGGTCGTGATTGATATCGTTTTTGTTTCAAGTGCGGTACTGGCTTCACATGGAACTTCGGTTTCGCGGGTCAGACGGTCGTTCTTATGAACTTTAAACTTTGTGGTTCCCGGTTCATATCCCACTGCCCCCGGTCACTTTCCCATTCGACAACCTTTAATAAATCGCACTCTCTCTCCTGAGGTATTGAGCCATTTGTTGTGTTCGGTTTAAACAGTCAAGTGCATGAAAAGACAGACTGTTATACGCACGCATACTTTTCCAATACATGCTTGAGCTTGAGTTCAGTGGAAAGGGTATACCTCATAACCTCAAAAGCCCACTTCTCTATTAGGTACAGCCGATGACCAGACGCTGCGACTCAAAATGGAGAGTCATATGGGGCTCTGATAGATTAGGTGAGATAACGAGTCGGACGACGCAGACAATCGATCAGACGTACGACTGCACGATCTTGATGTTTGCTCATGCTTCAGCCCATACAGTAAGGATTGGTCGATCTCGCTACGCATCGATTTACCTTGTTTGGTCTTAGCCGAATCAACGTGTGACTTGGTCGTGAAAGTGCATGTAACTCCGCGCACTTCTTACTTATTTTTCTGCCTGCTCGCTTGATCACCGGCTGGGTTTTGTGTTTACGTGATTGCAGATAAATGGAGCAACTTCACTACCGCTAATTCCTAACACAACACCATTAGTGTGCGGTAAATAAACGTCATAAAAGTTTATCATTGTTGTGACCAATAGTCAAACCGAACGATCGCCGAGAACCTTGGCTCTTCTTTGGTAATAGAATCATAGCATGCGGTGCTTAGCTGCCTCCTTATGCTAGGGACCACGGATGACGATCATAAGTTTTCAAAAGTGTTCGCATCTTTCAACAGAAAATCTGAAGTGGTTTGTCGGATCTGTGTGGATGAATCACGCCTTTTCACGGATTGGACAATCATACAACATTCCAAACATGTAAAGAAGACTAGAGTCCTCATCGGTTTCTGTTGTTTGCAATCATTCTAGTAGTTAATTATTTGATTTCAGACCTTTCATCCCTAGTATTTTGACTCTAAGACTTGTTTTTTCCACAATCAGATTTAAGCGTGAATCCAACAAGAGAGCCGCAAACACGACGTTTCACGCGGACGTTACAGTTCGGTGCCACGGTTCAAGTGAGCTTTTTAAACTTTGTGTAGTTTGTCAGTAGTCTCAGTAAGTAAGAGTGAAAAACCATAATGTTCACATAACGATTTATCCTCCCTTTACCCAAGGATGGATTTGCAGTCCTCACTGAACCGGATGATCCTCTCACTTATCCTTCACTCGTAATTTGTATCAACCTGCGGGTTGCTGAAATTATTTCAGTGGGCAGACGTTTCCTATAAGTTTTGTGGATTGATTGGAGTCCAACGTGATGTTCATTGTGGTTGATTCATTATAACCAACCCATCGCGATATCATGTGGTTGATTGCTCCAAGTTTCAAGATTCAAATTTCAGGCACTATCTTTCTGAAGTGTGGTTCTAGAAAACCACCCACTCCCGCGACATCCGTATGTAGTCATGTAATAAGAGGAATAAACTGATCATTTCGTAGTTTCACTTTTTGTATAAACATTCAAAAATCCCATATCATTAGGCGCGATTTCGCTGTCAACTCCCCCAACTGTTTCATGACGAAAGTATTTGACATCATTAGCAATTTACCGTCCGAGACATCAATAATTTCCTGAACGGATAACCCGTTTGGTCTAGCGAGGAATGCGGGGCAATGACTGTTCCATAAAGAGGCTGATCAAAACACGTTCGTAGTCGTAAACTGAGTAATAATTATTTGGCAATTAGTCACTAAATTCAACTAAACCCATTTGGACGTAAAACTTGCCGTTTCGTTGGGAACGAAAAACGAGTGGTCAATTTCTTGACTTGGGAGATCAAACGAATTCATTCAATGATCAGTTTTCTTTAAATAAACGCATTCGGTACAATATTTTCGTCTCATTGGCCTAATGCCAGTCGTGCACAAAAGTCAGCAGCCAAACATTTTTTCTTTGGAACAAAAGGTTTGTCCTCTCAGAGTAGTGTGAATTAATCATCGTCGAATGTACGTTGTGGCATGGAGGGATTTTTGGAACCGTGTTTCACAATTTTCAGAAAGCCTGAGCTTCCTGGTTGGAACATCTTCCTGAGGCTTAAATTAGGGGTGGTGCATGGTTCTGTCTTCGTTCGTGACATTATCACGATCTACCATGCGTTATATATATATATATATATATATATATATATATATATATATATATATATATTCCACACCCGCCTGATTTCAGACTGTGTGCCAAACAAAACATGGTACAATCGAGGAGAAAGGGGCTGATGCAATCCGAGTCCATGAGTTGTTTGTGGGCGCAATATTGTCAGGTTGTCCAGGCCAAAGCAGGTGGTTTTCTTAGGGGTCCGCAACCGAAGCCTTCAGCTGTCCAAAGCTTAGCCAGCTAGGCAGTGGGCTTGAAGCGTGGGGTCCGTAACCCACTGAGGGTCGGTGACTGAATGCTCAGTTCCAAAGCCCTTCGGGTGAGGCCAAACATTCTGGATACCCAGTGCACTTCTCCGCCACCGATGCCGGTGAGCATACCGTTGTACGCTTCATACGCCGCCTATGGTTGGTTTCGAATTCGAGCCTATCCAACTTCCCTAGACTGACTATTAGTCAGTCAACCCGGTGGACAGTGCCATGCATTTGCTTTCGTCCTCTGGCTTTAGTGGGAACACCACCACGAGAAGACAGTGAGTAGGAGTTCCCCACCGGGGCTGTTCTAGACGCACGGTCACTTGGGAGCGTTTCGAGAGGCGTTCAAGATGAGTAGCCATCTTGGAGCCTGGGACACCCACCCTCGGCCATACTGTAAAAAATACAGTTCGTCGCGTAATGGAATACATTTACATGGGTTTGGTCTGGTTTTTCTTTTTATCTATTCTCAATCGAGTCGGGCACAATGATCTTTCAATTACTCTTAACTCGCTACCACTTACCCACTGCGGAGCGGTTGTTTGTTCTTTGTATTTTGATTGGGAGTTTTCCCCAGTTTTCTCATGCTCCTTCTGGACTGTGCAGAGACAAATTGTGACGCGCCTTCCCTTCCGTCTTTAAAATCAGGATCATGAGAATGGCTGTCTTTCAGTATTCTCTCTATAGTGTATGCGGGCCACGAAGAAGATGCGCTTGTTTTAGTAGTGTTTGTCATATACTACTTGACCGTAGCATACGTGATCGGTGACGATTATGGACAATATAGGGTTAAAGACCGCGATTACGTCACGCGGCATAAGAAACACAAGGCGGCACCATCCGGCCGAATGAGTCAGAGATTATCTTGGATGGTATGTCTTTCTACATAGACAATGGAAAATCCACTTGCATTTTTCGCATCCGAAAGTCCATGCCCAAACCATAATCGAACTGGCGACTTTTCGCTTACCGAGTACTTGTTTTACCAGTTGAGCTACTGCAGTACGGCTGCTCGTGCGAATGCTAAAATCTTTGTGTTTTACTACTTTGCTGCGGATAACTTTAGTTGTAGCCTGATCATTTAGGCCTACTCCCAGAGCATGTGTCCCAATGAACAACTTGCTACCGGGCCCGTTTCATGGAGTATAGCACCATGTTTACTGTAACTCACCCCTATAAAGTTTCATGTACATCTGTTATCGGTGGAAATCTCTCCCCCTGGTAGATATGAGGCCGATCTGTTTACTATTCAAAAACAGTACAATACTCTACGGCATTGTATCTGGATGACAGGATAAAATTCCCCCGGAAACACACGACCGGTTTCACGGTTTTTCCGCTTATCAGGTATGCGCGCCCGGTACTCATCCCCATACTTGAGCACTTCACAGTTGGTTAGCCATGTTATCCAATGAATTAACTTTTCCAGAATCATTGTGTGATTCTAAAAATTGACTCTCCATCTATGCACACTCCATGCGATTCAAATGAGATAACAGCTGTTTTCTTGTTTCTGTTATATATGGCATCCACACCATTTTTAATACCTCAATCGACGGCTAGCCCGTCGCTTTCCCTGTGACCCTAACTTCATCACATCACAGGATGTTTTAGCTGCTCTTGGATCACCGAGTCGTATTTTTTACAAGACGGAAGATAAGATGCAAATTCATATGCCCAAATGGTATCGAATAGATCAACCACGACGATCGGATTACTTCTTCAACTACTTCACCCTTGGTGTGGACATTCTCGTGGATGGTCAAACGCACCAAGTGATCAAATTTGTTCTGCACACCAACCAACCGGGCGAGTACACATTTAACACGTGAGTCATTTCATATCATGTTCATCAAGAACATCATTATTGTTCTCTTCTTCATACACTAATCACTTTTCAGGTATTATCGGTGCTTTTTCGAGATTCCTTTGTTGTCCAGTGCCCCGGGTGTTGAAAAGATTGTCGAAGAAGGGGCTCACGGAGACCTCGCGGAAGATTTGCCCCGAGATTCCCCACTGATGGATGCAGGTGCAGATACGGGCTTTGTTGTCACGCCGTTTGTTAAGGTGAGGTGTTTTCTTTTTCAAAATCCTTGCCGTCATCTGCATTGCATTGCAGTGCTGCTAAGTTTTTGGCTTTTTATACATTTGTGTGTTGAACCAGTTACTTATTCTAAGACAGGCTTTCTCCATTCTTCCTCCTCGTTAACTCTTGGTTGATTGCAGCTAGATTTAGCTTACCAAGCCACTAAGACGTGTGGTATATTTTCTCTAACAGCCTGGAAGACAACGAAGGGAATCCCCAACTATTTCATCTGCGTTGCAAGAAATCATTGGGGATCCAACTCATGCATATGTGTATACATAATAATAATAATAATAATAATAATAATAATAATAATAATAATAATAATAATATTTGACAAACGCAGCCAGGTTTCACTCGTTGTGTGAGTGTACTGCCATATCGCCCAACTTTTCTTCCCCGTAATGATTGGGACGGTGATTGTGGAAACGGTCGATCACCGAAAAATCAATTAACTGATTGTTCTCAGATGTACGATACAAATCAAATGACAAATTTGTCATCCTTTCATTGCCTTCCAACACAGTGGTCTACAATTCAACATCACAACGAAGCGCTTTTAACCGTCGAACCGGTGGTAATTCACCGTTCTGTGAAAGCTGGTACAAATATTTTTGGTTCGACGCTCGCTTATGGCTACCAAGATATAATATTCGAAGTATGTGGTGTATTTTTTTGGGTGCATTTTCAATGCTTTTAGCAATTCTGTTTCGGCCTTTACGTTGCTCAGGTTTAGTTTTACTAAGTGAACGCGCGTGCGTTTTCTGTCCAGTTTGGTGGTACCCTCAGTGTTTCCGGTAACTCATTTTGCCCGTTTTTTCCGTAAAATATTGGTTTCAGTGGTTCTGAGAATATCCCTACCCGTACTCGCCTATGCAGCAAGCATGAATTCGATCGCCTAATGCATTGACTGTTGTCCGTAAAATTCGTAACGGGTGACCCACCATAGTTTTGGGACATCTGATGAGTGTGTGAAGTTTCGCAAATTCTGTCACAGTTTAGACTGTCATTGATTGGATTTTTGTCACTCTAATGTTATTGTTAGATCATTATAGCAGTTATTAGTCGATTCCACTTGGAATGTTTGGATGACATTCCTGGATAAAACCACTCCCCCCTTTTTATCCGCTGTATTGACTCGATGCCGTTCGATTTGGTTTGTGAATATAACTCAACTTCTTTTCTGCGTCACGTAGACGTGGTCATTCATGTGAGTCACCTGACACGGTTGAGTTAGTATGGCATGTCACATCTGGTACACGAAAACTCTGTCTGCAAACTGTGGCTGAGTCAATCGATTTGAAATGGAAGCAAAATAAGGTTTCATTCGTGGTTTTGATGATCTGCACTTATTAGGGCTCAGTTCAGTGTCGGTTACGCCGCTCATATCATGGACCTGAAACTGTAAGAAAGACGAAACAATTGGAAAATCTACCTGAGATAATGAACGAGCTCGGTCCATTTGGTAGTCTACCGATCCGTTGTCCAGTGGTTGACTGACTCGCAAAAGACAAACCCCGAATCCCAAGTCAGAGAATGCGAAGTCGGTAGTTTTTTAGGGAATCTATCAGGCGCAGATGACAGCATTACTTAAATCGTGAACGTCAAGCACATAGTGTGCCGGTAACCGACTTGCCTTAAAAAAACAAAGCGGTTTGCAATGAAATGGGTTACACAAATGGCAGACCGTTTTAGGCTTCGGGCCAATATGACAGAGTCAGAACAGGCGGTCTGAATCGAGGTTCGTGAAGTAGGCCGACGAAGTTGTAAACAAGCGGATAGCACAGTGTTTTGTCAGCCAGAAGACACGATGGAAACAAGGCAAACACAACGGAGTGATTGTTCTGTGGTCACTCACTGGTTCTAAGAAGAAGACTTCTCTGCCTCCGAATAATCTTTTAGTAACGCAAAACAGATGGTTTTTACAAGATGGCTGTCAAAAGCACTGCACGAAGCGCATTGGTCCGTAACGTCTTCCATAACTGGCCTTCTGACTGACTTTTAGTTACAAACCCGATTGGCTGATTTTGTCCCGTTCGGTTAAAACAACTGTTGGCAGTCGATTTCGTTCGGTTCGGTTCAGTGAGAATGAATGTTAGCGGCTAATTAGATGGTTTCGTTCAGTTTTGTCACGAACTGATTGGGCCATCGATTCGCTTCGCTGGCCGGGGCTTTGCCATGGATTTTGGACAGACGATGACGTGTTGTTTGTTGACCGAACTAGGCCGTCTGTCGACAATATGGCGGCTCGTACCCTCACTGATATCTAAATTAAGCTTGGGTATGAATGAAAACAACATAACTAGTGACGTCAGTTGAACTTGCATGTGAATAAGCGATACGGCGGAAGTAAACAGGCAAACTAGAGAATAAGTGTAATCTGACGGAGTCGGAGACAGGACGAATACATACTTGGTTAAATTAATCCAGGTATCTGGGTCAAGGACAAAGATTCCCACGTCGTTAGTAGCAAACAGAGTGGGGTTTTCTGGGTACGATGCTCGCATGTGGGGAGCATCGTCGGTGGAACCAAACTTAGCTCGGTGACGGAGTATCAATACGTAAGTGGTACAATATTTGATGACTTAATTTATACTTATGAGAATGCATCTTTCTGTCTCCGTGGCTACCCACTTTTCCGTTTTTGCTTTTGCTTGTTTTGATAGGAGTGACTAATTCCTCGCTTTGTGTGCGCACAACTATTCGTATTTGAATTCGTATGATTTCTTTTTTCTCTTTGTCACAGGTGATTCCGAATTGTGACTACTTGGCATCTGTAACACTGTATGCTCCAGCGCGACGTACACATTCATAAAGCATATGTGGGAGCGAGAGAGGGCTCATTTCAACACGCTCGTTTCGCATCATTTCAGTACCGTATCTTAGGATTCGGATTGTCCCATCTCGATCGTGTTAATGCTGTTTGGACGAACTTATCCCCGCCCACTCTCATACAAGACATACCATTTTTTGGTAATTTTTTCTCATATTTTCTTCTGAATGTGATCTGTTGATTCCCCTGTGCCGAGTCATAATTCTTCTCTTTCTAACTTATAGATCATCGCCAGGTTCTGTTTTCGTTCGAGAAATTGTTTACTTATCTATTGTTTGTCATAAAAACTTTACAATGCAATTGTGGATTCCAGTCACATGGGAACGGCACGCTACTTGTTATTTGGATTAGTCCCCTAGGCATACTATCCGGGGGCATATATATAACACATCCCAACTGCAACAGCTCGGTGAGGTTAAGTATTTCGTCTAATTATTTGGTTCGTGTCCCTAGTACTCTGCGCTTAACCTCAGCATCACGGATGCAATGTTTCCAACTTATTCGAGCAATAGTACGAATACATCGGTGTTCCAATATCGACAATCTTCGTATATCCTCCACCTGTAGTGGTCATACAGAAAAACTGACCTGACTGCTGCAACACACTCGATCCTTGATAGATGCACGGATGTTGTCGACGCCACAGATGACTCAGGTTGGCAAATACCAAACGAGGCTTCTGTACGCGCGAAGCCATTTCATCCGACCTTTTGGTGAAGTGCAGCTGTCTGGGCGACAGATTTTGTCTAGCTGGTCAATGGGCTCCCCAGACACTAAAAGGTTTGGCGTTGGACCAACCTAATCCTGCAGTAGCATCTTACACTTTCGAGGTGCAGAACGCATACCGAACATAAGTACACAGTCGTTCAAGTTATCCATAAAAGCTTGCAACTTAACTAGATCTTCACTCGAAAGAATCGTCGTCCGTATATTAGAGGTCTGACGTTTTTCCACCCGAGAGAATTTCACTACCACTATCCTTACGTGGCAAAATCGCGGTCTCTAGAACCATAATAATCACAAAGTTAGATGGGAAGGGGCAGTTCTGACATACACTACCTTTTGTGTTAAACTTGGGTGAGAAATAACGTCCAACACGAACTGGGCTTCGGCTGTTCATTTACAGGAACTTTGTGATGGGAATAAATCTCTCTGGTGCACCCTCCATCAAGAGGCAGCGCCAGGGAACTGTGCAGTCGACTGAATCGAAGGCTGTTTTAGGGTCAAGAAAAGCGGAGATAGTGGGCCTATGGAAAGCATGCCTATGTTCTGAAATTTGTCGAAGAATGGAGATGTTATCAACACAGTGCAGCTTGATTCTGGCTTGAGCATTGTTTGCAAGCGATGGAGAATAATACCAGCTGGCAGTTTAGATGCTACACTAACCAGGCCTATTCCCCTGTGGCTTTCACAGGAGGATCTGTCACCTTTTAAATCTGTACGGTCACTGATTCACATCAACCCTTTGGAGCTTGTCCCTACTCCGAATCAAACGAAGGAGTTTTGGTAACTCCAGTAACAACACTAACCCTATAGTGTTTGGGCTGGGGTCTACCCGGCTGTGTGCGTCGGGACTGCGGATCGGTGACGTTTACCGCCAGGTTGAGAAACGAACTTCGTCAAACGCTGGTTTGCCGTATCACCAGCCAGTCAGAAGAAATGGTCCTCAAAACAAACTGGACCAATTCGTTTCGAGTTGACATTCAAAATTGTATCCCTGAAAACTTTCTTCCCGTCGTGCCACTTGCCCCTCTGGGCTGTTAAAATTTCGTAGTCACTGGTCAATCCATACTAAAATCTTTTTTCCTAGCAGGGAGTATCGAATGTATATAATGAAATTTACTGACTCCAGCGTCTCTTTTCGAGCAGTAACATAGCTGCGCTCACTTGTATTTAATATATTACTCTCATTAGCGATAACGTGTTCCTTCTTACCCGGAGATAACTGAGTCAGAACAGCTTCAGTGACGGTTTCACTTGGTACGGTGTGCAAAACAAAAACTTCCAGCGGTGCCTCATAGGTCCGGTTGCACTAAGATAGGAGCAAAGCAGTCATTGTGTGGATTGGTGGTCACTGAGATTGGCGTTTGGGTTGAAAACGTTTCATCACCGGTCAAAATGACATGGTTAGTGCGCGGGTGAGGGTGTCCCTACTCCTCTGTTTACAAAAATGGAGCTTGCTCTGGATATGACCTTGACCTTTGAAGGTCACTAGTTACGGAAACCTGACCTCTAGGCGCAAACTTCTCCTTTGACCTTTTGCAATGCCGGCTACACTCAGAAGCTTGACCTCGTGAAGCTCCTGCTGCTTTTTGGTTTTTGTTCATCCTTTTGTGCTTTTTTGTTTTTATTTCTTCATTTCTGTGTAACCATAGGCTTGGTTCACTGAGTCATCATGGAAACATTTTGGCTGATGTATGCACACGAAAAATTGGATTTCATGACCATGGCTCGATAATATATAGATCCATTAGTTTTTCACTTCTTGGGTTAGTTGAATTTCCTGCGCATCAAGAGATTATGAATCCGCCCCAATTCGATGTGTTTATTGGTTGAATTTGTTGAAGAAAGCCGGGCTTCCAAAAACCCTGCATGTCTCGTTGTTGCTTGGTCCAGAATGTTAACTTCATCCAAAACGAATGTGTCATTGGTCCTCGTGAACGGATATTGGGGAGAATGGATCATGTCTTCTTATAGCTAGTTTGTGTTCATTCATTCGTGTTGCAACCTTCCTCCCAGTTTGACCGACGTAATAGTTGCCACATCAACCAAAACGTTTCAATGAGGCCTCAGTGGACCATGGCTATGGCAACACAAAAATAAGGGAATAAAAACAAAAAAGATAAACAAAAACTAAAAATCAGCAGGATTTTCAAGAATTCAAGCTTTCGGGTGTAGCCGGTATTGCAAAAGGGTAAAGATCAAGTTACCAAATTTAGAACTTTGCATCTAGAGGTCAAGTCTCTATAATAAGTATGTAGTGAACAGGCTCTTGGCAGTCATATTGGTTTTCGGTAATAAAAATGTAGGATCCTGTTAATGCACCTACTAAGCCTGTGTGTTCATAGTTTTTTCTGTATTTTGCAGATCGGACACGTGCGATCCTCTTTGGAGGCACACTGAACCTTGCAGACTACAAGTTACCTTCTAGGGTCAAGGTCGCATCCAGAGCAAGCTCTATATGTATAGCGAGAGGAGTACGGGCATTCTCACCTGCGCACTGATGATGTCATCTCGACTGGTGATAAAACGTTTGCGGCCTAAAGGCCAAGCTCAGTTATCATCAGCCGATACAAACCATCAACCTGAGCTACAAACAACAGCAATATTCAAAATCACTGAGTAAAACAGTCTTCTTTCAAGTTTCCGAAAATCCTCAGAACAGTCCTTTGACCATTCGAGTAACCTATTCCTTTATGCTAACTCCGTCAGCGAAGAAGCACTGGTTGGAAAACTCAAGTAAAAACGTTGGTAATAAGATACCAGCTCATGAAGGCGCCTAACTTCGTCCAAGCTTTGGGGTCTAGACCACTGTTCCACCACTTAAATTTATCTGGGTTGCTGCTGTTCCCCGCACTAGGGATGTCATGGTCTGAAAATCTTGATCGTCTCTTTCAGAAACGCTCACATCTTGGGCTCAAGGCGTAAACCTGCCCCCTTCAGTCTCTGGAGCACCATTCTCAAATTATCCAGGTGTTCTTCGATTGATTGCTCGAGCAATGTTATGTCGTCCAAGTAAAATAAGCACGTTCTGGAGGGCACGCCTGCATGAGATACTGAAACGTCGTGGAGGCATTCGTAAACCTGAATTGTATGGTATCAAACTGGCATAACCCACTCGGGATAGAAAACGCCATCTTTTCTCTATCTTTGGGTTTCACTACAGCCTACTGATATCCAGACGATAAGTCAAATTTGGAAAATTATTGTGAGCCAGCTGAGGCATCCAGTGAATCGTCAATGCGAGGTAAGGGGAACGAATGCTTTTAAGTGTTATGATTCAACTTTCCATAGGCCACATAAACTCCCGTCAATCCGTCTTTTTTCTTTACCGATACTACCGGCGAAGCCCATGGGGAAGTAGATGCCTTGATCACCCCCTGCTTTAGCAGTTTTTTCTATAACTTCTAATGAGGCATTCTGACAATGAATCAAAACGCGTCAAAGCGTCTGTCTTATCGGCCGGGCGTCCCCAGTGTCGATTGAATATTGCACTAAATTTGTTCACCCAAGCTGGTTGCAATCTCACGAAAAACCTGCTGATATTCTTGAAGTAACTGCTCGAGTTGTATCTGACTCGAGAGCTCCAGACGTTCTATCTTGGGCGACAACGGCTGAATAATTCTGTGCTTGACTACCGAATTGTTCCCTGTGGTTGTCGTGAAACTGACCGCAGCGACCTGTATTCCTATACCGACATCACTCTCCGTCACATGAAGCCAGTTTTCTCGCAGATTGAGCGTATATCCTGTGGACCGTAAGAAATCGACCCCTCAAATTACAAATACTGATACTCCCGTACCACGGTGAAAATCTGACGGTGAGTGTGGGTACCAAACTGCTCCTTGGCTATCACATTTTCTACCATATTGAGAATGGTGTCTGTTACACCCTTCAACCGTGCCGAGCAGTCGTTACGGTACTTGCCAATTGTCCATAAATCAAGCTGTGTATAAACCCAAGATCAACCAGATCCTTGAGGTAGCCAGTTGTTATACCAACCGTAGGCAATCGACCAATAAATTTTTTTATGATCAAAATTACTGACAATGCTTGCATGAAAGGCTAATCTGGCCCCACGGTTTTGGCTCCACCGACGAAGTCGGACAATATATTCAGGTCTGTGGCATTGTTAGCAAACCTCCACTTATCGAGCCTGTTGCTGTCGTTCTGTTCTTACTGAAGCTGCAAAAATACCTGAGATCGCTGAATCCGTTCTGTTACCAGTTTGGTCCACAGTGACACTCATGGTTTCCAATGAGGTCAGATCCTTGGGTGGTTGCAATCGTAAGAAGACCGCTATTGGGTGTAGTACCCCCGCCGAGAACCAGTTCATAACTTGTGTCTCTATTTTCCACCAGTTCTTCTGAAAACCACAATCGTTCCTCTCTGACTTATGTGCGCAAGAACTAAGTCTGATAATCAAAGTCAACCACCTGGCTGCCAACAACCCAACGTAACGGGGCAAATAGGGAATCCTCCTCCTCCGGAATCTGAGCTCCCCGAAGCTTCTTTTGATAAAATTATAGTCAAATCCACGTATGTCTAGGCTGAAAAACGCCGAATATATCGTTTTTTGAATCTCCGATGAGAAGAAACCGTCCCCCAGGGACGATCTACCTGACAATGGGTAGAGTGTTTCTTGTTTTCTGTTAGGCTGTGCCTCGTACTCGATCATCTCCCCCTGGACGAATGAACCTGAGCGCGGGCAGCGGTTTTAGGAGGCTCGCTTTTTATGTTCTCGGTCCCACTTTGGGCTCCGAATCTGTAGCGAAATGGTCAGCTGAAAAATGCAACGGGCGCTATTTCTCCGATATGATCCACACGCCACACTATGAACGGATTGAGAATACGGAACGAACAAAGCGAATGTGTGTGTTGCTCAACAGCAGAGGTTACGAAAACAACGGGGGTCAACACCGCCATTTTTCTTGATCCTCCTGATACTTATCAACGTGTGTCTCCTCCGCATCCAGATTCCTTCAGTCTTACTCTCTAGCTTCGTACGTTCAACAGGTGCACCTGAAATTACATGCAAGCACATTGTGAGTCCCCCCAAACTGTTCGCCAGGATGGCTGCCTCCAGTCTATATATTAAACCATGTAATACATGCTTATTGCTCAGGCTGATCCACGTTCAGAACAGATTTTATCACTTGATGCATTTGACCATCCACACCAAGAGTAAAACAATTGAAGAAATAATCCAATCACTGGGGCTGATCTCGATACCATTTGAGCATGCGAAAGGCCCGCTGTTTGAGGCCGGGCTGAACTGTTGTTTAGGGCTAAGTGCTTTTACAGGTAGCGTCGTTAACTATGATTGGAGGTGTTATGTCCATCAGACGTGTGGATGAAGATCCATCCTTCGTTGGTATTGTTTCCCGGATGTCCATCGCACAGTTACTGTTTCGTTACGCATATACTCGGTGTCTTCCTAACGTTTTCACTGCCGCACATATCCCAGCGATGGTATATTTTTTCGCCTCAACTTAACCACTTCTCTCCCACCAACTTGCCTAACTCATTTTCCGTACTAACCGTGGTTCCATTGGGTGTACGAAAGCTGGACCTCGAAAAAGAGTGTAATAGTAGTCCTTTGCACCTCCAAAAGGATTATTTTTAGGATGTCCTTCTTGTTTTTCGTTGTTTTGTGGCTTTAATGTAATGCCTAATTTCAGATTTATTTATTTCTGGTTTGATTATAACTATTATTGAATTACTCGGAATTAGCAGTCATTTTGTAGTTTTTATCATAAATGTATATTATTACCCGCACAATTATATGACAAAGCTTGAGAGGCGGTTGTCCAGTCCAAATAGTAGCCGGTTTTGATCAGTGGTGCCTAAAAGTTCAATTATTTGGACGCGTATTCTCTAACTTGAATATATATATATATATATATATATATATATATATATATATATATATATATAATCGGTTTTATCTACATAAAAGTAAACAAGTGCTCCGACGAACAATTGAAGGTTTTACTTACAGTCAGGCCAAGTCAGGCAAGGCTGTCCGATGGGCAGCGGGAAGTCCATTGTGTATCCAGACGTTGACGAGCCAGCGCCAAAAATACAAAACAGTGAACGACAAAATGAACCTCTTGGAAATGAATACCGTATGTTCTTTATTAAACTACCCGTTTGTTTAAAAAGAACTTACACGGACGATTTTATCCTAAACTGTGGTCATTCAGACCGAGACCACTATCGTAAGTCGAACTGAGAAGCTGCTTTGAAATGCGCACAGTTAAACAAAGCCGACCGAAAACATCAGTACAAACCACGGGCATTGACTCCTGTTAGAGCGGATAACGCCGTTTGGATCCAACTGATATCAGCAATCGAGAAAATGCAACTACAACGTGTAATAAATGGGGCTCCGAGAAAAGAAAAAAGAGTATGATGGAAACGCGTTTATTCAACTAGCGACTGGTCAGGCGGAAGATGAAAGGACTAAACTAATAGACCATTCAATTCGCTCAATCCAATTGACCCATTTCCACTCTCCAAAATCGCGAGAAAATCATCGAACATTCCAAAATAAACAAATATTCTCATTTAAATAAACAATTTTCCCATGGTAACAGATGGAGAACAAGTGACGGAAATCGGTCCTGTTCCTATTGTTGCCTTCAGTTTTTTCAAGATCAAGAGGAACAGAATAAAATCGGAATTCCTAAGGATAACGATTGTAAATAAATACTGTCTACCGACGCATAGAAATAACGACTGATACTTGCGAGTTTTAATCATGTGCTCAGTACAAAATAAATATCATATCCTATTGATTGTATTATATTTAAACAGAGTGGAAGTTAGTGGTGCAAACGCCGTAGATTTACTGTTTCTGCTCTAAATGCTTCAATTATATGGTTTTGAGCTTCAAAAAGTAATACATAACTTCACACTGTTTGGATCGTATTGATCCTTTTTTCGTTGCCTCCATTCAAAGATCAAAGTGTCCGAGGTAACACAAATTCGGGGGAAATTGAAACAACTTATTTCACCCCACATTATGAAACCGGATTCTGCCACGCTTGAACTAACGCAGTCGCGGGTAATTGGCGGATCTTGTGGCAACTGACGGAGCTAGGTCTTTGATAAAAAACAAGTTTCTATCCCTAAAATGAGCTACCGAACACATGTACTGTTTTGTCAAACCAGTTAGCTGAAAAACGTTGACTGTGTATTGCTTTTCAGTCTGGGATGCGGGCAACTCTTTGAAGTCAGTATTTACCACCACAAAATGACTTTCCAGTACCCTTTTGACATTATGAATGGAACTGATTGAAATTGTCTATCGTATTTTTTCTTAAAAATATGCATTCCTACTCTCATCATTTGCCTTGGGAAAAATCCTAATTACATCGATAATGTCATATACATCCACTGTTGACATCCGAGGAATAGGCGGTACGTTTGGTACCCAGTCAATCGAAGTTACACTCACCAACAACCGTGATTTTTTGTGCTTTTTTTACAATTCTGCATCTTTTTGGCTAGCTGTAGCCCTACCCACTCCATCCAACTTGGTATGTATTGTTTTGATATCTTTTCACTAGTTTCCTTGTTTTCGCATTTCATTCGGTCTTATTCCGGTAGTAGGAGACTTCAGTTGCACCAAGGAGTGTGAGCGCACAGCTCACCACTGAAAACTCAATGAAACCCTATCTCTACAGCGTGTCTCATATGTGACGCCGGAAAGGTCACCGCTCGCAGGCGGTAAACAGGTTAGGTAAAGTACACGAGGCTACGTGTTCCTCTGCAATCGGTATCGGAGTTCGGTTCATCGGTGGTCTAAAAATCTGACGATCACAAAGACCACGTAACAGACAGGTCCCGGTTGAAAACTGAGTGACCAACTCAGTGAATCAAAGTGCTTCTCTGTTAGAAAACTGACTAGTTTAGGGCGCGAGGCCACTGATATAACTAATGAATCTCCGCAAAATGGCCAGATCTTTCACTAGAAAACCGGCGAAAACGATGGGATAACAGTGAAGCCAAAAGGAATTTGCTGACTTGTTCAAGATTCTCCAAAGTCATTATCATTATCATATCTGATAAAATATCGGCTGTTACATCTATTGTATGCTTGCTAACACTTAACTAGGTAGCAGTTTTGTGTGCCCTCTGTTACTGACATGATCAAGTGAGTTTACTCCTAGACTTGCTCAGCGGAAGAAGAAAAAAGAAAATTAAGAAATAAGCATTTTAAACTTGGTGTTCAAAATGCTGCCCGGATCTTTATCTACACAATATCATCCGTTTTTGAGCAGGACGTCTCCACTTTCTCCGACGCACTCTGTTACTCTCCTGAATGCAACTTGATGCACGCTTTCAAATCCTCCAAGGTTTACGGTCTATCTTGATACATTTTTCTTTTCGATTAGGACCACAAAAAGAAGTCTAACGGATCCGGCGATTTTTTAGCTACACCTAGATGGTCAACACAAGCTAAATCTTGCTTTATACAACCTCGTCAAACAAACGTTCGAAACACAAAAAGGCAGAATTATGTAATAATTGATACGATTGAATCCACTTAACTTCCGTTCTTGCCAATCGTAAGTATCAATTGCACGAATTTCAGGTTGTTTTAGGTAGGTTATTGTGAGGAGCGAACAAAGTTCCAACTTACTATCGATCAAAAGCATTGGGCTCATTCTTCGATGCTCGGGTGCTTTGCTGTGAGCGGCCTAGAATGCTTTCTAAAGATTCACGTAACGCGCCTTTGCTTGTAGCTGTTTTTGGTCGACGCACTTCATTTTGTCTTCAACTGATCCCGACTTTATCGCACTTCATCTTCAATATTACCCCATATATTTAAAAGAAGTACCACCTATGAACTCTTATTTTTAGGTTAATGTGGAACCCAGAGCTGTCATTCGACATTAAATAGCGGTCAGGTCCGCTAATTTGCTTCTCTATCATCCAATTCTCGCGTACACTTATCTCACTGGCTTTATTATTTGCTGTGGTATTGGTTTCATTTTGCCTATTAACAAGGTTTTGAGTAGTAAGTTGCGAAATTCAACCTATGCAGTGTGTAAATATTTTCGTCCACGCTGTGCAGTCAGTTATTCTTCCGGTTAGTTAGAAACCATCAGCCAAAGGCCATATTTACCGAGTTCCTTTGTGCGACTACGGGTCTAGGAGGCCGGACCTACGTGCATGTCACTGTCCTGCGAGGTCGCAGGGGTTTTGTGTCTCCCGTGCTGCGTGCCTACCGTGCTGTGTTGTGTGTAACTTGAGGATACTCCGTGGTCTACTTGTAATTTTCCTCCGATAACGCTGTACTGTTGACAATACAATTATCTCGTTTACAGTTCCAAGTTCGGGTTTTGCTACCGTCGATCGCTTTCCATTTCGGTGACAATCCGTTATCCGCGGCTTGCTTCCAGAAGTATTGTACCTCCACTGTATAAGATATGAGGGAAATAAAATACCACTTACTTACCTCATTATTATTTCATCTGGGTTCATTGTTCAATGTGCCATTCAGTACCATCGATTTGCTGTTTTCTTCCGACTGAATCGATTTCAGTCGGACTAAATCGTGTGTGCTCCGTACAGTAATTAATTATCTGTGAAATTAAACGGTACTTATATAATAAAATAAACTGGAAACTTTTATTTTATTGGTTGTGTTGATGGCCCGCCTTGCTGACTGTGTGCAAGAATTGAACTATGGAACTGGCAGTGCAGAAGGTGAATCCACTTCAAGTCGGTAGTAACCTTATACATCCGATTGGGTTTATATTCAATATTTATACTATATCTGTGGATATAAAAATACGGGACTAGGAAACACGAGTAAATTATGATAAGTCCCATCCAATTAAGGTTTCGTAGTTTTGTGGTGACTTTCATTGAATCTAGGAGCAGACGAGCATGATACGACAAAAAAAGTGCAAGTAAATGGGAATTTAAACTTTGAACTCGTACATGTGGTAGACACAGATTTTGGAAGTTCGCTGTGTAGAGGATGGTGTGTGTCTGAAAGCATTTTTGAAGTAAACTGGCCACGAGCATTAGAGTGTTTATCAACGATAATATCAACAAATGTGTATCTGGGTATGCCGCTGCACTTAGAGGTGTGTTTTATTAATCTTACTACCGAGTTAAAATGTTTCTTCAATAGGCCGGGGAAATAGCTGAAGAGCGGTACAACCGGTGTAAAAAAAGGCATGCAGTCAAAAATTTCGAAATTATTTGATTTGGGACCGAAAGTAATCTCAGAAGGAAAGAGAAAAATGATGACTTTCTGAGTTTACAACATGTCTGTTGAACATGTACGGACCACGAAAGATTATGGTATAGTGTAACACCAAGGTACTTAACCGTGGGTGATGTTGCTATGGGTTCATTGTTTGTAGATCGGATAGGAAACCCGTTGGTGAGAGCTCTATGTGTTTCATCAGAAAGTGAGGAAATTAATACATCCTGTTATTCAAAAGCATTCATTTGAAGGGAGCGGGATAAGGATCAGATAACAACTTCGTTTAGTTTGATCTGACTTTATGAAGTTCCTTCGGACGTCCGTAATTCACATCCTAAAATCGCATCGTCGGTATATTTGCAGCCAATGATTTTCGACGGGATTGGAGATTGTTTAACTTACAAAGAGAAGAGAAAATGGAAGTAATTGCACCTTGTAGTACACCAGAGTCTACAGGAAGAGAAGAGGACTTTTGGCCGCTGAAACACGTGAAATGCTTTCGATCAGTGAAGCATTTTGAAATCAGCCTGCAGAAGTTTGGGTCAGCAACATTTACGCAGAACATACTGACCGAAGCTGATCGTTCAAAGCAGCCAAACACGTCTCTGTAATCTAAAAACACCATTCTGACAGTCTTAAATTTCCTGTCTAATGCCGAAGCTGTTGAGTGGACCATGTAAGCTACAACGTCAAGTGTGGAACATGAGGACCGATAAACAAACTGGTGTGTGTCTTCTCCAGCGGACCTCAAGTAAACCCACGGTAATAAAAGCTTTTCAAACAATCTCAGCATCACAACAATGCAGACGATGGGGTGGTTTTTCCCTGGTTATTTCTTGGAGACAGGCTTCATTTTGGTCAGTCTCCAAATGCCAGGGATTTATGGCTTGCTAGACAATTACTGGAAGTATTAGCTAGTGGAACAGAAATGGCATCGGTCCACTCATTGGGTGCAACAGGTGATAGCTCACCGGGACCAGGAACTTTGTTTATTTTCACTTTGTGCATCTGTTTTAAGACCATAGAGAGTCCGGTCGTTGGTATCGTGCCATTTCTTCGCCCTTTGGCAATGCGATATATTCCTATCATGCCTAATTCCACAGTCTTGGGGATCCAGAACCCAGCTCAGTTTACCTGGGGCGTAAAAGTCGAAATACAATTCTCTTAAATCATATCTGTCCGAAATCCTCTACGGCTTTCTTGCCGTTTACTTGGCCGGTATTATTACTATTACTATTATCATTATGATTAGTAGTAGTAGTAGCATAAGTAGCAGATCGACCAACTTCGAGTACTTCTCATTTTGGACTTGGCATATATGCACTGTATTGACTGATATCCAAGGAGCTGAAAAAACGAGTCAGCACAGATTATTTTCACGAAATCGCAAGAGGGAATCAAGCATTGCCAATGTTGTGGTCCCTTGCGTTTTCATTCTGCGCTTTTTCTGCTCTCGGTCTGAACGGTCGATCCCCATCGCAACTTTTATCGCACGAGCCCGTAAAGGTAAACCAGAAAGCAAAGGTACAGCACGTCTGGTGACAGTGTACTGAGTCGGAGTTGTACTGAACTCGAGCAGAGCTGAATGATACCGGGCGCGTCTCAACATTGCGGATAAGGGTACAGCCAACAAATCGGTGGTTAGTCGTGAATGAAGTGGGTTTAGGCTTACTGAACAAGCGGCCGTGGACGAGCAGAGGTATTAGCTGAGGAGTTGATGCGTCTTTGCTTGCCCTGCGTTTTCCTATCTAAAATACAGCGTAAGTCTGTTGACTGCACTGTGACGTGGCACATACGGCGCGCCACTAAATAAGGACGTTGCCCCTTGCAGGTTGCACTTGGATTTGCAAAGGCTAGCGGTGCTTCTTCGAACAAAAATGGCCGGAATGGACTACCGGATATCACAAAGGTCTCGAACGGTGCTGTAGACACCTCTTCGTATCACTATCCTCAAGACTATCCATGAGCTATTGGGAATCTATGCGTTCTCATTATGCTATGGCGTCCGCGGTAAGCTACTCGCCTCGTGTCCTAGCGGTCAAGGAGACAAGACAACGAGCTGGAACCCTCTACTGTAAAAAACAGGCACACAGTCACTTGGAATGCGAAGAGCCTATTAGATGTATGTAGCCAAAGTAATAAAATGAGAACACTACATGGTTGCCATGTGGATATTTCCTGTATTTCAGTAGTTTGTCCTGACCTCTTGGGAACCGATTTATTTGAGGTTGGCCCGGGCACGCTTCAAGAACTCTCCCCAGAACCTGTTGGTAATTTTTTTATTACGTGCGTATACATGAATGCAGTGGAAGGGGTATATGGTCAATAGCCACAAATGTGTACTGCACTACTAGGGATAACCGGCTACTGGATCCCTAGAATTGGAGTGCAGAGCCACAGAATGGCCCAATAGGTCACATGTGGTGACGATCCGGACGACTGTGGGGATAACTGTCCACGGGCCGACAAATGCGGCTGAAAATACAACGAAATGTGACTTCTATACAGAATTACAATATCTAATCAATCGCGTTTCAAGAAGTGACTTTTTCTTCATTGCCAGTGACTGGAAAGCATGCCTAGGCTCCTCAGATGGGTCCATTCGCCATATTCTAGAGAAGTTTGGACTTGGCCAACGTTGTGAGGATGGAAATCAACTCGTGAATTTGGTACACACTAACAGATTAGTCATCCTAAGCACATGCCTTCATCAACCCAGAAGACATTTGCTAACCCGGTACTTAAAACGATGGTCGCACAGTGCGTCATATTGATCATATTTTAGTGCTATCCGGTTAGGCTTCATCGATAGAGAACTGTCGAGCGTGCCGTACCGCGGTGCAGTAATGGGGAACACAAATCGTACAAACCATTTTCTTGTACGTGTGCACTTCAAAATCCATCTAACTGCTCATCTCAAAATCTCACCTTCGAACCGAATCAATGCTGCAGCCCCGGGAATACCAGATAGACACAAAGCTCCCTCGAACACTATCGCAGCCCGGCTGGCTATTGTAACCAGCATGCATACGGATGGGTTCTCCGGGGAAGAACAACGGAAGATGATCAAGTTGATGGTCAAGGAGGCTGCTTGGAAAGAGTTAAGGGAAACTGGAAAACGTTAGAAAGACTGGATCTCAGCAACCATCTTATAACTATCAGCCAAGACACGGGAACCCCACTGACAGGAAGAGCCGAACATCCAAGACTACAGCTAGAAACCTCGCACTCATCTAGAGCCAATCGTAAGAGGTAATGGGAACAAGTAGTGGAGAAGATGGAGACTACTCCCAGTACTGGCGTCTCTGATAAATTACTCTACCTCCTTTGCAAAGCTTCGAATGAGGATGCAAGCCTGAATCCGTCCTACATGATGCAGCTGGCCAGACCATCCCCGAGCAGAGAAGAAAAGTCAAACACTGGGTAAGGCATTTTGACCGGCTTCTCAACCGACCTTCCGGTTACACCGCGGATCTCTTACGTTCCTCAAGTGTAGAGATATAAGATGCCAAATGCGGGCCACCAACTATGTCGGGCTTCACCAGGGTCGTCACCCTGTTGAAAAATAGGAAAGCTGCTTCAGAGGATAGCATCTCACCAGAAGTGTATAAGACCCGTTTGTCGTCACTAATAGACAGGCTCCAAGTGCTTTTCTGACCTATATGGGAAGGAAAGACATTTCCAACGGACTAGGGTGTCTCTGTTCTGTTACCCATTCTCAAGAAGGGAGACAAAAAGTATGCGAAAACTACCGAGGGATCAGTTCAGTTGACGTCGCTGTAAAGAATTTCTGCGTAGTACTACTCATTCGCCTCTCAGTTGCGAGAGACTCCCACACTCGATCAAACCAAAGAGGTTTCCATTGTGGCAGAGGTTGTGTGAACCAAATGTTCAAATTGTGCCGAGTGCTGGAACACTGCTACAAGTTCCAGCAGCCAAAGGTAACCTACTCCGTCAAATTCCAGGCCGCCTTTGACTCGGTTAGTTGTGAATGCCTTATGAGGTATACTAAAATCCGACAGTACTCCTGCCAAACTCGCGAGGATCCTGAGCCCTTACTATACCCACACTAGCGTACTTGTTGCAGTATGTGGTAAAGGATCTTTTGTGTTCGCAAATAATTCTAGAGTTAGACAAGGTTGCCCTCTCACCAGTGTTATTCAACCATGCAGTCGACTGGACAATGAACAAAGCCCTGACTGAATACCCCGGTGTCCAATTGAGTCCAAAGGTTCACATCCTGGGCCTGGAGTTTGCGGACTATGTTGTCGTGCTAGAAGATTCTCCCGTCACACTTCAGCCAGTCCTGGACCGACTCGGTTGCTTTACGAAGACTATTGGTCTCGAAGTCATTTCAGCGAAAACAAAGGCTTTTTCGACTTGCTTCGGGTCTTCATCTCAGCATTTGTCCGTCAGTGGTTAGGGGATCGAGTGTGTACCATCGTTTAGATTTCTGGGGTCAACTTTGCTTCCGAATGATCAGGCGAAGGACTGAGTACTGTCAAGGGTTGATAATGCCCGGAAAATGTTTCTTCAGCTCCGGCGTGTGCTATGGTCGAGGAGTGAAATTAGCTTTCGAGCAAAGGTTCACGTCTTCTGTGGCGCTATCCAACCAGCGCTCACATACAGGTGTGAAATCTTGCCACTGCGAGTTGGAGACTCCAGGAGGCTGGAGGTGTTCGATCACTGGTGTCTGCTCCGAATTCTTCGTAGAAACTGGCAGGGAATGCAATCAGTCGACGAAATTAGGATGTGATACTGTGGCTTTGACCGATTCTCCGTCCTTCTTCAACACCGCCGCCTACAGTGGTTTGGCCACACACTCCGGCGACGCGACACAGAACTGTCCAAACAAACACTGGCCTGCACTAAGTACGAGATGATGCTGTCGCCTTGGTGGTCAATTGAAAACGTGGTTGAGCACCGCCGAGAAAGACATGGAGCGCCTCGAACAACATCCGATTTACTGCCTGTGATACTGGAAGAAAAACTAGTTGACTATTTGCGCTGAGCTCGCAACCAACCGCCATGCATAGTCGACGATGGTCGGCGATATCCATGGAGCCGACTTATTCTCTGGCAGGTGATAGTCGTGTAAAAGTAAAAGGTAATTAATTATGGGTATGAAAGAAAGACATTATTTAAAGCGAAGATAGAATAATCTTGAACGTGTCCTTTCAGTTAGGTGGTTGCTTCGTGGAGCCTGACTGACTGAGCTTTTTCTCTAGTTACGTCGGACTGGTGTTTTCAGCTCCCACTCAGCTGGTTCGGACAGATGGATGGATGGATGTGTGTCGATTGGTCGACCCTGCTTGGCTCGTTCACTTGATTGGTAGCTTGGCCTCACGTAGATTTTCGCGACTCTCTGACAGATAAAACACAATGAACCTTTTCAAAAAAATACTTACCAGCATTTCTTGTGCTAATTTGTCAACCTTTATTTAGGTAGGATGTAACAAACAATCAGTAATCAATTATTGTTGGGTTAGATGGCGCCAATATGATAACTTTGATAAAATACCAGACAGTCGTTTGAACAGATATTTTCTATTATATGCTTACGGGTGAGTGCAGTGAAAAGATTGTGCAAGAAATTATATGATTTGCAGACCAGGATTCATTATTGAGCTACACGATAAGACCAATTAACAGGGCGAACACGGACACGGGTTAAATTAATGTAGATACACAGATGACACGGAAACAAGTTCTAGTGAATAAGCGATATAACGGGAGTAGACAAGTAAATGGGCACACGGAAGTCGACTCAGTGTTGGTACAATTAGAATCCGCTTGTTCCAAATAACGGAGACAGGCAAAACATTCAACCTGTCGTGGTAATACATCGGATATATTTTCCAGGAATTAGTGGGAAATTACATGTAAAGGCAACGGAATCAAACTCGGTTCTGCTTGGGAATTTCGACATTAATGGATCAAGCAGAGGGAAAGGCTGTTAAGAGGATAAAAGAACACAAACTGATTGCAGCAAGACACGACCCACATTTCCAAATTCTGTCCTCGAGGATGAAGAAAGGAATACTATCAGTCTAAAGGAAGACGAAATTTTGGATCAAGCAGACACGAGATGGTCAGGAGAGTTATTCGGAGCATGGTACAAAGAATTCTGTCAATAGGCAGCTTAGAATGGATCACACGGGCAAATTTCCTGAATAACTTAAAGTGAACTAACTAAACTAAAGGAGGAAAACATTGAACTGGAATCCCGCTGGTCCACGGCTATGAATCAAAACTCTTCAGATGAATGCATTTATGGAACTCGAATACCGAATGGCCGTATGACTGAGCTTTTTATGAAAATAGAGGTACAAAGGAAATGGTTAAAAAGTTGAGTTGTTTGATTTGGAAATAGGAGCCAAGGGTCCGCAGGCCGAGTAATCTACAACAAAGGACCAAAGAATGTCCACGTGTTTAGGAATTCAAGGTCGCCTCTAGGGACTTGCAAGTACAGGTAACGTCAATTGTGGTGCCTTCAAAAACCTAGTATTTACTTAAAGATTCGTGACTAAATTATGATATGTTGGTACATTGGGTAATGGTGTTAATTTATTCAAAGTTACCCATCATTGATGTTGACTGTTTGTTGCTCTATGTGTAGCTGGAAGTGAATGACCTTGGTTGTTCTGAGCAAAGTGAGTTAAAAATTACCAAGGTACGGAAATATAATTAAATCTATAAAGAGGATCTCGTAATTTATCCTAAATAATATTCAGATAGATTTACCGTCCAAACAAACTCTGTCTTTCAGTCGATATTGGAAAACTTGTGGAAGATGATCTCGAAAGTTGGACCTTCTTACAAATGAAAAATAATATTTCAAATGAGTGGTGATTACGTTGAACTAGGTTTTGTTCGCTTTACACAGCCACTCATCCCCCAGTCAGGTATTCTGGACCTGGAGTACAATCTATTAGTTAAGCCTAATCGGAGCTAAATCAGCATCAGACAGTCAAACTTGGAGAGGGAAAATGCCAGTGTTTCCAAAAAGAGAATCTGTTTTATATCATGTACAAATCAGCATATCGGTGTCCGTGGATCGATCGTACTTTCCCCATAAACAGTATATCTGTCTCACATGAGCAGACCATACTTTCTTGTGAAACTCATTCTCGGAAAAGGTGGAATTTTGTCAACATTGTATATCGTACTCGAGTAAAATTTTCAGTGTTTTCCAAACATTCCTTTATGAGATTTTGTGATATATTGAAAATGCATAAGAATTACCAAGTGTTTTGATCTACTAGAATCTATGGGTAATTAAAATGCTACCGATTCGCTGTTTGACTTAAGGTCAGCGAAAGTTCGGTTTACGGAGGAAACTTATTAGCGTGTAAGAAATCAGTTGTGGGTAACATTCTTCTTATGGAAAGTAACACCGGCGTCTGATTGATTCGTATATAGCACCATTGAGAAAATCTAAGGACCCTTTAAACTGGAAAATAAGATGGCATTTTCGCATTCAAAAGTCCACGAAGCTGACCGAAACTGAACAGGAAACCTTCCGCTTACCTGGCAGTTGTTCAACTGACTGATCTTCCCCGGCATGGCCCGTCGGACGCTATTAAAGTAGGTGAATATCCTAAGAAACACAGCAAATGACCTGGTTTTGGTCGATGGATTATTCTCGTTGGTTAGTTTCTAAAAGGACGAACAGCTCACAGTTGAACCAGATGCAAAAGACATTTTGATGTGTAGATCAAATTTTTGGATGTTATGGGGAGCTCGAATGATGTAGATAATGGAGAAAAGTTCAGAACCATGCCGTGAATCATTGGAATATTGGTTGGGTATCAACAGATATTCATCTGCGTTATGTGCTTCCGACTGGCTATACCGCGGTAGTTCAATCGGTAGACCAACTGCTCGATAAGCAGAAAGCAGTCGGTTCGCTTCCGGCTAGCAGCACGGAATTTTAGACGCCAGACAATTCAGTAGGGTTTCCATTACCTACTTCATTCGGGCTTCTTGTGCGACCAATCAATTCCCAGTATGATTTTTAAAACGTTTATGGTACACGTGTCCGAGTGCAGCAGAAGGAATAAAACCATACTGGGCGTAATTAGTGTACAGACGAGTGAACAAAGTTCATAAGAAGCACATGACTGATTTTGCGGGTATTACTGAACATTGGATATGCGGACCCGGTACTTTTCTGTCTACACATTCCTACGCAGCTTCAGCTTGCATGTGCTGTTCTTACAATCCGCTCATTTATGCCCCAGGAGCGTCAACAAATACTCCTCTTAGAAGAGTCTCTTGAGAATACCTGTTGTGATTCACTGATAAACATTACACCCCCGCCCACACACACACACACGCACACACCTGAAGGCATCTTCCCGTAAATATGTCAACTAGTGATCGCAGTGTAGTTGCTCCTGAGGTTAGCTACAACTAGCCCCCAAAGAACTGACGGAGGAATACAGTGGTAACTCTTCAGTGGATTCTTCTAGGAAGAGCACTTTCTTATAATCTTGATGCAAAAATGGGATAATCATGATTAATTAACCCATACCCATGAGGATATATCGTACTATCGAATAAAACAGGCATCTATAATTTTCCGACTTGACCGGATGTTCCAGTGAGTAGGGTGAGGTAGTGGGTTAACCGATGGTGCCTCATTTGCCAACCCTCATGCTACAAGACCATCTATATTTTTACTTACTTCGTTTAGTTATGTAATATGGGTACAATATTTCACGAAGAGATTCGCGGCCAATTCGAGGCCCCCAGCAGGTGAAAAAGACCAGCAGTGGCAGAATCTGAACTCGGAGCAGAAAGTTTAAAGACCCACCATGATGACCGTTTGACCACCGACGGTCAATCCGGATTGAATGATCATGATGCATTGAACGGTTAAGAACGGTTTACACGTACAAACCTTTCAACGATGATCAGCAAATTGACGCACAAATCAAAAATCTGATCTGTAATGCTCTTCAGACGTATGAGTGAAGATCACTCTCTCATTGTAGCCGTTTTCCCCATTTTTATGCGATGGTCATAGTTTCGTCACTTATATTTCAGTCTGTTTCGGTATTCTTCCCTATCGCATGAACCGTAGTGACTGATTATGTACCCGCGTCAATGTGATCTCACCCATCCCGACGTGCTTAGTTCATAGTGTGTGCCGCATCCGTTGAACTTGTACGACTGTCGGGTGATTGACCCGATCTCATTCATTGGCCCCGTGGTCGATTACTGTTAAGTACGGCATAATTGTTCCGAATCTGTCGTTGATCTTCACTGGGTATGCTTTGGTTCATAACTCAACTCATCTAACTCTATACAGAAGATACATAATCTGTTTAAGATATTATGCGGTAAGTTGCATAGGTTTTTGTAACCTCTGAGGAAATATCTTTTGAATTTAAATCCTAGTGGATTTCAGTTATCATTAAACGCTAGCTCTCAACTCAGTGCAAAGCCCCCATATGAGGAATTACTAACAGCGCATATCCACAGAGTTCCCCTGTGGGAATCTGACCCAGAGTGTATTATTGTGAGTCACACATTATCACTAGCCGTTGTATCATGCAGGACTGAGACAAAATAAACCGTTGATAGCTTTCCTGAGTCGCCTAGTTACGGCATCTCTGACTCCTAATCGCTACTGTGTACAATGTCTGTCGATGAAAAATGTGACCGGGGAATTCAGATGCTGTGGTATTTAGCCTATTCAGTAACATAGAGAAATCTGCAGGTGGTTCAAAGATGTTTGATCGATTATTCGACCAACCAGTTACTCATGGCGTTCGGTTACACGTTATCTGTTTGGAAATAAATGATTGGATATGCTGAATTAATCAATGTGTCCTCGACTTGGGTTTCTGAGACTCCTTTTTATGCTCAGGTTTGTATGGATACGTTTTTCCTTTCTTGACTACGACTGCAATTTTAAGTTATTATCTCTGTCATACGCTTAGATAAGGCGATCGGTCTATCTTTCAACTGACAAAATCGTGTTAACGTCTATGGCCATGGCGCACAGGAACTTGACAAATTCGAGGGCAGTTCTTGGTAGTTTCCTCGATTTGAATAAATTGTATCAAAAGCACATTTCTTGTCAAAAGTGTGTGTGTGTAGTCAGTTTTTCTGTCCAGTTTCCGGTACGCACGAAAGGATCGTTTATCAGATTGAGAATCTGTTAACTCAAACTCGAACTTTGAAATTAAAATCTGATCTGGCGTATCCTTTTTCGAGGTTGTGAACGGAAAAGCTATGATTTCTGACTGCTTCTAGACCTTTCCAGTAACCAGCACGACTTTTGCATTCACCGCAGGGGATAAACTTACAAACAGATGAGAAAACGGAATCAGAGAGATTCTCAGCTTCATTCTCCATAGTTGGGATCAACAAGGCGGTCCATGTTTTCTGGCATTAACTTTATATGGAACGTGGAACCAGTAGGTTTCCTTTTGAAATTGTGCTAAGTAACAAGTTCATTTACGGTTTCGCTCTGCGGAATTAAATACAGAAAGAAAACTCAGCCAACCGTTGTTCTTCAAGCAGTTGAAAGCTGTCCATTGTACTACGTACACAAATTATTCCAGCGACAAATTTTTTTTTCCATTGGGCTCGTAGGAAGCTGGACGATCATCCAGCTGTGTACACACGAAAAAGACCTAGGTTTTATTGAAGAAGATGGGGTCAGTTTGATTCTTCACCAAGTTTGCCAGTTATCTGTGACAGTGCGCTTTGTTCTTGTAGTTAGGCTCTTCCCGATGCGCTTATGCTTGCATAATTGTAAGTATCTGAAGTTCATGTGACTTTCAGTGGGAAATATCATATAAATTTGAATTTTTTGTGCAATGATCAACTTCGTCATTGTTCTTAGCAGTATAGCGAAATTTCCTTGTTGGTGATATTAGTTACGGTATAGCAGCCGAAATCAGTTCGCAGTGTTTCGGAAAAATGCTATCCCATATATACGTAAGTGCTTAATGTCCGGTAACAAAATGATGTCGGAAATGCTGGTGGTCAGTCGACGCTTCGGTTACCGAGGGTAACATTTTTCAAGAACAGTTTGCCATCGATTGTAAACTCGGTAATCGCAACGTTGACTGACCACCGTCATTTCCGATAACGCAGTGTTACCGAACAATAAACACTTTCGCATAATGTTCCTGAATTTAAAGAATTTATCGCCCTATGCTGGTCACCAAGAGGAAAGATAACCCGGAATAGTTTGGACTCTATAGGTGGCTAAGTGGTGCGTATAGCTACCAAAGCTTTTGTACCAGGGTGTAACACTGTAAGCAGGAGTTACACTAACTTCAAAAGCCACGATATCCAGCAAATTACAACAACACCTACACATGTTCGATATTCAATAACAGTGTGGTCTTTTGCATTTACCTTTAGCCGACGTTTCAGGTACCGCGAATAAGCTTTATCAGTCAGGTTGTCAATCGAGTGCTAACCTTCGCATGTCACATCAAATGACAAACCAAACAATGCTCTGTTCCCGAAAACATTTCGTTTCAATTCCTATTAAATAAGACGAGTACATGACCAGTGAACTGACACAATATTGGTGATTACCATCAAAACTGATCACGACATCACATTTGTTGTCGTAGTGCAAGCCTGCCCTTCAAGTGTTATCGTTCATTTTCTTATGATAACGTAAATGCGATAGGCAAACTTTGGGGATGGAAAACGAACGTCACAATTAGGGATTCTTTGTGTGGATTTGTTTTACCACGTAGCAAAATCGTTCATCGTATTTTGCTAATACTGTGGTCAGTTAGTTGAATCCAGGCCAGTTTTTATATAATGCATATATAGATATAATGTATATTTTACTAATAAAGAGGCTGGATAGTGGTCATTGTGTTGTTCGTAGTTGCGATGGCGATTGTTTGGAGTGTTGTGAAGGTGGTCACTGTCGTGAGGACCAGTTACCGTGGATCTCGGTCCGCATCCCCTGTTTGTTTGCACATCGGCATTCCGGTCTAAATGGGGAATCGAGGTTGGCGACTCAAAACATGACGACCAGACACGCACACGCACACTCCCACACACACACACACAAGTTAGTTCGCTCGTAACTTGTGCAAAGGTTCTGGTATAAGCATGGGCTTCCGCACACCTACGCGTGTTTACGCGCGTTTACGCGCGCTCACAAGCTTTGTTGTTTCACTTCTGTGAGTTTGGGCGTGAGAGGAAGCAAGAGACAGAATTAGTGTCTGTCCGACTGGTCATACAGCAAATGACGAGGGTTCGAGTGTGTGTGTGTGTGTGTGTGTGTGTGTGTGTGTGTGTGAGAGTAACTGAAACATTGATTCGATCATTCATGGTTGTTGTTCTCGGTACAACCAAGTGTAATACACTAGGCCACCTCACGATCGATGGAGATGGACACGCGTTAATGATCTTACGGATGGGGGACAATGTCTCGTTCACGAAGGACAGTCGAACTAGTACGGTCTCGATGACCACGGTATTGAATTAGTTATGCGATTGAGTCAGTTGGACAAGTTGTTTACGTGAACAGAATCTTATCAACACAGGCTAGCAAAGAGAATTGCTTTTCCTGTTGTTGTTTTTTTAATCTTCTATGGTGAAAATCCGTTTGTATTGATTGAGATAAATGGATGAGCGTTGTTTGTGAATATCAAATGGGAAAAGTAGATGAAGGCAAACAAACCGAGTTTCTTGTTAATTGATCTAATCTGAACGGGGGAAAATCTCTCTTAAACTGCAAACCAATGATCAACTTCAGTTTTGGACTACAGAACAGAAAAAAGAAACAAATGAGACAATGGAAAATCCACTTGCATCAGAATGTCTGACTCCGCAACCCGGTTGTAAAAAACGCAGGTGAATTTTCCATTATCTAAAAGCCTGGCTCCTCGTGCCACAAGTTTTTTTTATATAGCATTAATAATAATAGTGTTTTAATTCTTCTTCATTAATTATACATAAATAGTACAATTATGGGTAATTAGAGGCTGTCGAATGGGAGAATGACCAACGGTGGCAGGACTCGAACCAAGGTCCTTAAGGTCTAAAGTTCACCATGATGACTCGTTAACTACTACAGGTCATGCCATACGAAGAGCATCGTGGTTGTTGCTTTTATTACATGAACACAAACGAGCACAGATAATAAAAACAACCAAACAAGTCGAAGCTTTTAAGTTGCATAGCATATTGTCTAGGCAAAGATTCATCGCACAGTGCCAGAGTCGAACATACTTGTGAGAATCATGACAGCACTGTAAATATGTTCCTCCCCGGGTAGGACTAATCAGCATTATCATTTAACGTTGACTTAAATCAGACTGTTTAGATCCATCTTGGATAATATAATCACTACAGGATTAATCTTGCCAACAGGGATACAGTGTTCTTTACATGCCTGAGGATAAGTGCGGTGTAATGGGTATACCACGCAGCCTCGAAGGACCAGTGCATGATTTGGGTTAACCGACATCCTGACCCTGAGACTTGAAGGGGAATACCGTATAAGGTCGAACTTGGTAAGGAACCGGAAGCCAATGCATTACCGTCTACTATAAAGTAACGGGCAGTGGCCGAATTGGAACCCCTAACCACTGGACTACCACCGACTACAGGCTGATGATTCTTTGAAAGCCGAATAAAACGTTTGTACAGTGATGGCCTCATCATATTACCCAGTCTGATTAGCATCTGATAGTGTATGCTGTATAACTAGTTATACACTGTGATTTACCGAATGAAGAAAAAAACTGGCTGTCGCCTGTTTCCCATCCGTGAAATTGAAGTTGAAATGCGTAAGGCATGCTAAGGTTAGTCAACATTAGAATGGATAATGTACATTATTCTGAACTGAAATGCAGTCAGAAGGACTGGGTAACACTGTTGTTTAATTCCTCGGCCGTCCTGTGTTAGATCGATGATCAGTAACATATGACAACCCCAAAAGTGTTTTTACCAGCATCTCGGTGTGTATACTTTGGTTTTTCCTCAGCGTATTTCAGTTTAGTTCCCCAAAAACAATTTCAGTCAAACGAAACAGCTATGTTAGTAATGTTGTTATCATTTAGAAAATGTAGGTTGACCAATATAGGTCTGTCTTTCCGGTACATCTCTTGTGGTCAATGTAGTATCAATGCAGAATTCTAACGGCGGTTACAAATATGATTTACAGTGTTAGATGAGTCTAAAACGGAATGTCAGTCCCCTTTCGATAATTTTGCGGACAGATTCACAGCTGGGGTTTACCGGTCCTGAGTTTTTGGCGAACAACCTCGTTGGCGTACGGCTAAACCAGCTGTAGTGTCTAGAAGAGCTGGTCCACATAATCTAATCATAATCGCCTCGGCTGTAGAAAGGATTTGCTCTATTACGGTGCACGAAATGCTATTCAACCAACCTTACTTTTCTCTGTTTTCTGTGAATGCTTTTGATCCAAACCACTTAGAGTGATCGAATTCAGCCTGCTGGTGTGTCTACCCACAATCACTGATTTCGAGCATGAACCAGATAATTCGATTCATTCCGGAAAACTTTCCTAAGAAGATATGAAGAGCTATTAAACCCACTCCTAAACCAGTGGCAAAAATATCGAACTGGCTTGCAAATGCAACAACCTTGGCCGTCAGTGGCTTGCTTTTTCCCCTGAGGATTATTTCACTGAACATTGTTCACATCCCGAGTGATTCATGAACAAAGCTGACTCGAACTATACAATCGGATTCGAATTGGCAACCTCTCATCTATGAGAGCAGGGGGATGTAGAGTGATTCGATGCCCTCTGAGCTGGAATAAGGAAAATTAACCACAAAAAGACTCAGGGATTAGCTTGTTCTAGATTTCCAAGAAAATTTCTAGATCTGTAGTAATTATCCGTAACTTTCTGAAGGATCTCTATCACTATGTTTGTACCGGACTCCGGTCCAGTGGTTGGGTGACTCGTTGTAGACGAACCCCAAATCCTTGGTCAGAGAAGACGAAATTGGTTTACTCCACGTACTGAGAGATTAACACGCATGCGATGGTTGGTACGTTCCTCATTTTGTGGGCAGTTCCGTCAGAATGTACAGATCAGCCAATGGAGATGGAATCAACCATCAAAAGGGATGGCGGGCTTACGCAGGCAGGGTCGAGAGCAAAGAGGCAGGCGGTTATTGCGACAGGTACGAAAGAATGACCAATCACGACCTATGATCGGTGACAGTGTGGAACGGCCGTCCAAGTCAGGGGACGAGAAGGCCAAAGATGGCCCAGACAAGTAAACAACGCAAAGACTCATTGAACACACAAACGTCGCTGTGAATCTTGACTACGAATGCATAAATATTAAAAGACAATGAAGACTACACGAAAAAGAAGTTGGGGCGGTAAGCAACACGATAAGACATTTTGATTAAACAGATGCGAACTCGGGAAACCAGTTGATCCATGAACGGGGGACTCGGCAGGACCAAAGGATGTACAAACAATGACTGTTGAGAAACTATGAGTTATTAGGAAGCAATGCGAAAAGATAAGACCAACAATGGGCCCAGCGCATGCACGGGTTACAGGTAGATAACATCTGTCTGCACTGTTGTAGAAAGAAGGTTTGAAAATGTGCTCCGTAGTGGGTGTGGATAAACAAATAAGCTGATGGGAGTGGAGGCCCATCGGATACAGGTGTGATCCAAGTTACTGAGTCAAAGGCGAACACGAGCGATGGTTACGAAATTGGATATTTTGATTCCGGAATAAGCACATTGTGACATCAGAACACGTTTTCAGAGATAAACAGTTGTTTTCAATGATTCATTTAGGGGATGGTTGTGCTTAAATGGTCAAGGGTCATTCGGATTGGACGTAGTTTGTGGGGGAGACGGGTTGGGGTTAGATCGACGTGTCGATCTGCACGACTAGGTCGTGACGGTCACATGGTTCGGAGCTGAGTGGCTAGGGTAGGGGTGATCCACTTGCGGCCAGGGTAATTGGAGGGCTTGGACGAATTTCTTTTGTGTACACAGAGCAGGTGCGAAAAGACCGATGCTAATCCTCCCCTCTGCGCTGGCCAGTGTATGTAAGCAGATGTGTTTGTGGGGATTGGGGGCACTCGATAGACGATTTTAAATGCGGAATCCGTGCTTATTTTGTGACCTGAGTCTACCAGATGCCTGAGAATGACACTCCCTATGATTCCTGTTCCTCCATGTTGTAGCCATGGTGGACAATGTTCCTTAATTCTTTGGGATAGTTGCTTTGCCGTTCGGCCAATGTAGGTTGTGTTTCATTTGCACCTGAACAAATAGATTACCAGGAGTTTCATCGAATAAAGTCTCAAAGATTCATTTGAATTTGTTGAAACCATCAAACACCGAAATATAAAAAATGACCAAGTGTTTTCTCTGGATGTGACCTCGCTTTTCACCAACGTACCCATCTTAGAGACTACTGATTTCGTTTGTGACTACATTGAAACTAATCAAGTTTCAATAAACATACCACGGAAGGACCTGAAAGAACTCATCTCAGATAAAATTTTGACGTCCAACTTCTTTTTAACGGAAAGCTGTATTGTCAGTGTGATGGTGTAGCCATGGGATCACCATTAGACCCAGTCTTAGCAGACATATTCACGGCAAAACTAGAGAGCACGACATTGAAACAGGAGATCCAAGAAATGAACTTTTATCGGCGGTACGTGGATGATATTTTTTGCCTTAGAAATAAGGACAACGGTGTAGAAAAGATGAAACAAACGCTCAGCAATGCTCATAAAGCCACACAGTTCACGGTGGAGACCGAAAAGAACGACACGCTGGCCTTTATGGATGTCTTTATACGCAGAAGCATCATCGGAACTGTCCAAAGAAGGATACATAGAAAGCAAACATGGGCTGGACAGTACACCAACTTTCTCAGTTTTGTACCCACACAACATAAAATAAACCTAGTCCAATGCTTAGCCTCGCGAGTAAGAAAGTTATGCTCACAGGAGACCATAGAAGAAAAATTGCACTTAGTTTAAAACACTCTCAGGGAAAACGGTTGCCTTGAGGGCTTTATAGAACAAAATCTGAGAGATAGATCCAAATGTTCCCCAAGTTTTGAAGTCCTCAAGAAGAAACTGTTTATTCGTATGTCATTCAAAGGAGACGTCATATCGGACCTTGTCAACAGACGTTTAACACGTGCAGTGAGTGGGACATTCAACTCAACTCGTGTTTCCTGTGTATTCGCAAACTATGTCCAATCCGAATGACCTCTGATCATTTCAGCACAACCATCTCCTATATGATTTGTAAAGACTTAAGAATGAATCATCGAAGAAATTGGATACGGTCTTTAGAGCTAGGTGGAAAGGTACATGTGGTGAACAACGGGAGTCCATTGAAATTTGGTTCAGCGTGGGAACTTCAACAAGTTGGGAATGGGGTGCAAATGTCGTCAAGGCAAAACATGGAATTCAAAGAAGAATCTCCCGGGGGGGGGGGGCACGTGAGAACCCTTACGCTGTGCTTCGAACCACCTGACAAGTTCATGGAACCTGCAGGGATCCTTGCAAATAATGTAGGCTTTCTGCATCTACAGCAATCCCCACAATCCGTATCACACCTCCGGCATACAAAGATGAAATCAGTGACTGATTACCTTTTCGGAGATCAGCATAAATGTTTCAGGAACGAATGCAGTTGGAGTGCTGACTGGAATAATGTGATATTTACCGACAAGAACAGTTTACTTCCGACGGTTCTGGTGAAATCACGCACTACTGGCAAGACTTTAGGAAAACCAAGGTGAACCTTAGTCGTCGAGCTTTTGGTGGTGGTTCTGTGATGGTCTGGGTTTTAGTTTTAAAAATGGGAAATCCCAGCTGGTAGTCTTGGGAGGTACACGGACAGCTGACTTACTCCAGATTATTTTGCAGAATGTCAACATGACAACACCTCCATACATAATCGAACTCATCAGAATATGACAGTTGTACCAGAAAATCAAGTCCAGGAGCCGGCCTACTTTTAGTCCAGACTTGAAACCAGTTAAAAAAGTCCGGGGTCTGTTAGCTAGACAAGTCTAAGGGAATGGAAGAATCGTCGGCACTTAGTACGAATTGACTTTCACCATCCTCGATGAATGGGGTAGTATAAAACTTGAAACCATCCGAAATATAATTCAAAGCGTGTCTGGACCCGGTAGTTTAATCATCAACAACGAAGGGCATTATTTTTCTTTACCCGCTGGTTGTTTTTGCCATTGGTTTAGGAGTGGGTTTAATAGCGTTTCGTACCTTCTTAGGAACGTTTTCCGGAATAAATCGAATTATCTGGTTCAGGCTAGCAATCAGTGGTTGTGGGTAGACACACCAGCACACTAAATGCGATCACTCCAAGTGGTTTGGATCAAAAGGATTCACGAAAAATAGAGAGAAACAAGGTTAATTGAGCAGCATTTCTTGAACTGTACCCCTTTTAGAACAGTTCGTGGACACGTTAAATGGGGCTTACCGACCGATTTCACATTAGTGTGTGACCTGCATTGACTGCTTCGGCCAATATCAATCTGCTTGCTGTCCTAATGGTCCACCTAGCGAACCATGTGGGTTAGTGTTCATAAACTCGATCGGGCAACAGAGTGATTGTTTCACTGAAGTACTTATCTACATGGAAATAAGAATAAGAATTTGCACATGTGGTCATATGATCGGCGGCTTACTGTTGAGTTTCCATTACGAACATGGTTTAGTACTGAGAGTGGTTTGAAGTTGGGTTACTGTACAGCATTTTCGTCCCCTAATAGAGTGACTCGCAGATAAACGAACCCCAAGTCCAAGGGCAGAGAACATACCCGAACCGGGAGAAAAGGTTACATAGGCGGTAAACTCGAACAGATGAGAACAACAGTTAGAATCGTGCGAATTGTGGTCAATAGACACTTGTCATAGAGACAAGATTGAAAAGAACTGCGTGATGCAATGTGAATGAACAACAATTGTTACGCGGGTGAGGAAGCCAAGAGTATGGTCGGCTCGGGATTTAGTGGTGACAGTGCATGAAAGGCAAGCTTATAGTTTGATTAATACAAGATAAAATTAGGATAGAGTGCATGGGACCCGGACTTAGCCAGTTTTAAGAAGTTCCTCGATATGGCGAGCTGAATTTCTTTGTCCGAATTTAATAAATCTTTAAAGTTACATAGAATATATTAGTTGTGATGCTCGATAACTGTCAGGTCTATAATTCTGCAGCGCATAGTCGTGTATCTTTAAGTTATTCTTTACAGGTTGGACAGGAATTCCAAGGTGGAGTCGCTTGCTATCAGTCCATACTGATCTATCATTTGCCCGACAACCAGTTCGTCTAGACATTTCAGGTTCTTTGACCATACTCCAACGAAGCTGTACGACAACACACACAGGATTAATGAACCTGGTTGTGAATCTGTCAACATGAATTTATCAAAATGGTTATGAAGTTCAGTGTAATGCTTCGCTGATAACAGGTTAAACCAGATTTGTAAACACCGTTCAATTTCTCATGTGTATCATAGTGACCTCGGTGGACGTACCGAAAAGACAAACGTGTGTCTGTCACTCTACGACTTCTGACTGGAAAAATCCATTGCAAGTATTGTTCATAAAAGAAGTGTTTTCTAGTTTCGCTTACAAAACAATGTAGCTTAAGTCTTTACTTACTGCTGACAATTTCAATTTTTTTTCTTACTTGCAATTGAGTAGTAGGAGATTAGATTTGTATATAATATGATTCATCATACAGCTTGAACGCTCAACTCACCATTGAAAACTACGGAAGCACTGTACAGCTGTTTCATCCTTGTTGGGAATCACCAGCAGTGCACATCCACCGAGCCCCCACGGGGACTCGAACCCGGGGTGAAAGATTGTGAATCGAACACCTTAACCGCAAGGCTATCCGGGCTGGCTCTGAACGGTGTGCTGAACATCTGCACTACATGATATAGCACCCTTCCGTCACTGGATTTTGAACGGTAACAACCCGCTTCCCATACAGCGATCGGCTTCGTATTCCCGGAAAATTTGATCTCCGTTTTAGACCAACTTGTTTGAATAGGCTGTCGAGACTAGATCAGCGGTCCCTTTAGACTCCAACCGATTTAGTTTCCAGCGGCTTCGTTAATTTTGTTACCATATTTTTTTTTAACTCAGTCTCCACTACTATTGTTTGATGTTTACCATGGTAACACATTCATGGGCTTTTCACGTATGTCTCCACATTCATTTGATTACGGTCCAAATGAGAGGTAACGGTTTTATACTCTATACCCCCTTGTTTATTTTGCAGTTTACTAGGCGCCCTAGGCGGATAACTAACAAAATGGAGGGTGTTTTTATTCACAGTTCTATTTAACGAGTGGGATATTGACGAGTTTCTGTGCTGCATTGTCTAAGCGAGACGGAATATATTAAATTAGCAGAGATGAACTGTTACTGACTTTCCAAAGTTTATTCGAAGCAGGAGGCCAAACACCAGGTACTGGAATTAAGTAGTATGCACAAGTACGAATCGAGTTTCTCACCAGCTCGTGCACATGCACATGAGATGGTTATGAACAAAGCACAGGACATGGTAATACAGTCGGGATAACAAGAATCGTAACAGAAACAACAATTGCAACAACAACAACAGCGAAGAAGAAGAAGAAGAAGGGGAAGAAGACGATGACGACGACGACGACAACAACAACAACAACAACAACAACAAAAACAAAAACAAAAACAATGAATCACATGCGATCGACCAGGCAGTCGTTCAAGCATGAACAGCCTCTACAATAGGATGTGGCAAACAGGCGAACTTTTCCGTTCACAATCCCTCCTGATCACCAGCTTCAACTGTGTGGAAAAATGAACTCCGTCACTGAAAAATCCCGAGCTACTTAGTGTAGATCACGAAAGGAAAAAAGCGGATGTTTGAATTTGAGTCAAGTCAATCTGTGTCAAATCTGGTCATCGGAACGCCGTAATCAACTGTGCTTGCATTGCCCGAATGTTGAGCTCCATTTGACGCATGATAATGAACTGTTGGGAGTTGTTGGACATTCGATCAATACACTTTCCATCTGGAATATCACTCATCCGGACACTACGTGTACACATCCATCTTCTCCACTATTGGCTTTTTTCTTAATCTGACATCAGTTGACGTTGCTCAGCCACATTTGAGATTATCCGTGATGGTCATTTCACCATAGACAAATAAAAAGGCGAATTATTCCTGTCCATTATTCTGAGCCCCAATAAACACCGTCAGTTCCACTAAAAGACTTTCGAAATTTGTGGTCTGCTCGCCGATTATAGTACAAAAAGTCGGATTGTTGCCACGGTTGGAATATCTATATACCAACCGCATGTTCCTTTTCGACAAAAGCTCAAAATGAACTGCTGAAGTAGGTGATTGAGAGGCAGCCTGGATAGATCATCTGGTAACTTCTGTGACAAATCGATTCTCTTGCTGAATCCAATCTATACTCAGTTGGGGCTGTGGGTGGGTGGATATGATTTGGCCGATAATTACTAACTAATCGAACAGAACAACAGTGCACTGTACGGATTCACAGAATTTCACTGGCCATCAAAACTTTCATGGGGATCGATAAAGTAGTGTACAATATCTGTAGGATTAATTCATAGCACGGAGAGTCGGAGCGACTTAGGTAATGCGAATTCGAGTGTATTTTCCGAGTCGAAACGTACATCCCGCAAGCTGGAATTCAATCGATGATCCCGTGCTTACCGGACAGTTGCTGTGCCGTGGCTCCTTGTGACTTCAAAAATCCTACGTATATACCAAAATGTTATTTGGATCTCCTTCAGCCTTGCAGTTTGTCACTCTGGAAAGTGACCGACAAGGCTACCAATCTACTGAAATCGGAACGGTTGCTGTGTTCCATTGTAATATAGGTTAGGTGTTTAAGTGCAATGTTCGCACCCGACTGACCATGCCGGAACTGTTCCACCGACGGAGCAACAGCTCATTAGTCGGAAGATCGCCGGTTCGTTTCTGGCCCACATGGTTGATTTTTGGTTCCGAAAGATGAAGGCGAAATTTCATTACTTATATTGTATGATATTTCCAAATTGTCATAAATAACACTCGTTAACCTTGTGGCCGTACGATGAAAATCCTGTACTGGTGTCATTGAAGTAACTGCTCATGAATCATAAAAGCGGAGTTCATTGCTAAAAACCATGGTTGTGCTACTAACTAATGACACCTGCTTTTCAGTTAGGGCCCCGTAGAGTGAGAGGAAGCAAATCGTGCGAGTCCATATTTTTATGGCTGACTAGTTGATGACGTTCAGAACCAGTGAAAGACGGGCATTATAACATACAGGTGTTGGACTTCACACGTGTTTGTTCGATGATCGGTGAGCTATCAGCTATATCTTATTTAGAACATCACTCACACAGGCATTGTGTGTGAACAACGACCTTGTTTCTCACTGGCCTTATCCTTTTCCGACATTCGTATACTTTGTTGATGTATACGTACATATCTTTACTCGCTATAGTTAGTCATGTTCGGAATACAGTTTTCCTCTTGCAGTGCCGTTATTCTTGTTACTTTTGCTTACTTTTATCTATGGACATAACCGTAGGGTCCCCGCAAATGAAACCAACGAAAGTGCGGCCGGATGGCTTGATTCATATTTGTTTGAATTAAAATCACAGAGCCCAGGTTTAAGTCCCAAATTGGACTGCAAAAGATACGTTCAAACAAGCCAGATAGAACAGCTGCATGCAAGGGTTTCCAAAGCTTTCAGTGTTCAGCTGTGCACTGATAAGTTCGCTCATTACCTTTATAAATCTCCATCTGTTTATCGACTGGTGATCACGACTGTCTACTTCAATTAGGAATTCATTCAACTTGACTACTGGTGATCGATTGGTTTAGAGCCTTTGACTACCACCTCGGAGGTCAGAGGTTCGAATCCTCGTCATCACCGATTACTATGATGGCGGAAAATAATCCACTCTCGTCCGGATTGTCACCACACCAGACCTACTGGGACTCTATGTGGTTATCTACTCCGTCTCTCGGTTTGGTTGCCGGTGATCCCAAATAGAGCATTGGACCTTTGTGGCTATGGGGTAAGCCCCCTCCATTGTACTCATGCCAAAACACGTAATACAAAAAGGAGAATTACGAACAAAGTAAATCAACACACAAACACACACAGTCCGACTGATTAGCACACATTATAAATCGCAGTCTCATCCCAATTCTTCGAGTGGTTGTTTTTTCATTTTATAATACACCTGAAGCTGTTCACGTGTCCCAGCTGCCAGAATATGATAGTCCTCCATGACCTTGAATTTGACTGCCCAAGGCCACAAAATCGAAAAACTTTGGACTTACGTGATTCCCTTTAAGTTTTTAATTCCAATGAAACAGTTGTAGTTTTATTTCGTCCTGACAGGAAACAGTCAAAAGTATTTCAGGTCAAATTCTTGTGAATTTAATTGAGTAGTGAAAAGCAGTATTCGGTTCACTTGGCAAATTTTAGGCGAACTGAGTTCATCTAAATGTTAAAAAATGTTGTTGACCCCGGGTGGGATTCAAACCCATGCATGGACACCACCCACGCCTAAGTGACGCGTGTGCTCTTCCTTCTAATCTGCGAGAGCATGACATGACGTTCACAACAATCTAATTTGTACATCTGAAGTGTCAACGAGGGCTCCACTTAGAAGCATCCAGTGGGGAGTCACAACGGCTATTCGCTGTTTTTCTGTGTGCTGGACGCAGCCAACCTCAAGAATACTATTAAACCTTCGATAATTGTGTTAGAAAAGAATGTTTCCCAATGCCAACCGCATACGGAAGTACTAGAAGAAAATGACAGATGCCGGTTCCTGGAATACGTTCATAAGATTATAAACAACCTCTGTGAAAAGAAATTGTCGTCATTGAAGAGCACTGAACCAACTGATACCTCAAGCTCAGTTCCCAAGTGAACCCGAACGACAGGTGCATAACTTCTCCGGTTTACAACTCGACCGTGTTGTGATCGAAGCTTTATCTCTTGGTCAGAAGTTTTGTTGCCCACGTCGTAAAGAAAGTTAGGTAGACTGAAATACCTTTCGAGAACTTAGTAGGACAAACTGTTGACCTCATACCAAGGTCGACAGGGGATTTAGAACGTTTCAAGTCGTCATTATTCTCAGCATGTTGCCAGTATCGGCAATATCAAGCCCGTAATCAAGGTCCTTTAACAAAATAAAACATTGACGCACTTAGGGATCTACAACGAAACCCTCAAATTCTCCCAAGCAACCCTGAAAAGGGAGCCGGTATTGTTGTGATGGACCGGGCCTCATACGTGACAAAGGTGTTAGATCTCTTGTGGGATCAATCTAAGTTCACTCGTGACGCATCACAAGAAGACCAAACAGAGTAGGCGGAAAATGGAATTACCTCCCCTATGAAACGTCTGAGAGACCAAGGCTGCATTTCATCTAGCCTCTTTGAAAGCCTTAAACCCGTAGGCCCCACCGTACCCCGACTATATGGCTTTCCAAAAGTTCACAACCTGGACTGCCCCTCCAGTTCATCGTTTCCATGACAAATTCAGCATACCACACGACAGCCCGATGGATAGTTAGTCTTTTAAAACCGTGCGACAAAAAACTTGCAAAGCATACACTCCTTGACACATTTCACTTTATTGAAGTTATTAAAGATGTGAACATGTCAGGGAAGCAAATGTTCTCTTTGGATGTGGTTTCTTTGTTCACTAATGTATTTTTGATTGAAACAGTAGACTTTATTTGTTCATTTGTTGATGAAGAAGCAATATCCGTAGGAATTCCCACTACCAGTCTAAGAGAGATAATAGATTCACTGTACACTCCACTTTAATTTAAAACTTTCTTCTGTCGTAGGTGTGACACAACTTGATTAAGGATTGAGAAGGGCACTTAGAAGAAAGTACCAAGTGAAGTCAGGATTTCAGGCACACTTGGATACCCGTCTTGTCTTCTGTCTTTTGGGAGGAAAAATTGTAAGTAGTCGTTGTGTACGTACACTCCACTAATCTGCATACAAACCCGGTGTACTGGGAGGCTTTCGTCCCATGGTTTGCTTCGATCCGTCCCCAACGTCAAAAATACGTGGCTTAGATCAAACGATGGGTGAAGAACATTGCTTCTGCACGGAAGAGTAAAATCTGTTTCTGTTACTCAGTATGGTTTATTTAATCACAGCAAAAACGGATTATAGATTTTCTTGTTTCACGGACGTTTTGGTTGCGCACACAGGAAAAATGATTGCACTGATTATTTTCTTCATAACTGGGCTTTCAGTGCTTGACAGATGGTCAAACAAACACAGTATAATCAGATCAAATGTGTTGGTTTCTATCTGGTTGTAACCCTGATTTAAAAAATCCGAGATTTTTTCCAACTGATAAACACTAGATATGTCCGGATAAATCACAAGACAAAATGGACGAGAAACAGTCGACGACTGGTGTTCTTTCCCGGAATGTGTAGTGGAGGTAGAGGAACCCCGTAATAATTCGTGAATTTCCATTTAATGGATTATTACCTTGTTGACACGTTAACAAAAAAGGAAAACCAGTTTACTGATATTTGTCTGAATATGATTTCGCAGCATCTTCGGAAAAAAAGTAAAAAATAGGAGGCTGTCGATAGTTAGATCCCCAGAATTGCTCAGAATTAAAAATCCTAAAACATTCTCTTGACTTCCATTTTTAGTTTATTATACAACAAAGTGGAACAGGTCAGGAAGAGGGTCATAGCCAGTGAAAGATTGCCAAAAGGGGAAGTGATCGGTGGCAACGGGAATCGAACCCGGGTCGTCATTGCCCAAAGTCCAAGATGATAATCGTCTCGTCTTTGCTTATATGAATATTAAGTTAAATTCTGGTTGACGGCACATAAGTAAATGTTGACAGTTTGGAATGTCGTCATTGCACGTAATAACTTGTGCTCTGGGAGGGAAATCGCTCATTTACTAATATTTGCTAGTTGCATGGAGAATTCTTTTTCAACACCGTGAGACATGCCTAGAAATGAAGTAAGAAAACAGAGGAACAGTAAAACGCAGTTCATATTCGCGACGCTAGAGGATGTGAATGATTCTTGCGGAAGATTTTTCAAGCCATTCAGTTTTATTTCACTGATCAGTTATCATTGTTATTTCTGACAGTTAAGCAGAATCACGTAACCCCTGGACCAACGATAGCTGGCACAGTTCTTTTTCGAAAGATCTGTGGTTGTCGCAGCGATTGTCGTTTTTATGCGTACCCATTAGATAGGGTTTTTATAACTCACCACAACAGCTTACAGTGGTATTAAAATGGGGATTAGAAGAAACTACAAAGCACCCATTCAATAAAGGTTTGATTCAGGATTCGCTGGGATAGTTTTGATATTACGAGAAAGCATACATACCGTGATTAAAAAGGCCTCATCATGTTATATTATTACATTTTTTGTTTTTCATTACAGTAATTTAGGTCATTGGGTTCATCTAGTTTGTGAAAACAGCTTCCATGCTTAATGGTGATCTGAACGAGTTCCCACTCTATACCGGCACACGAATGCAGTTGAGCTGGGAGGTGGGATATATCCTCAACTGTCTCAACTGCACGCTACACTACTAGAGACAACCGGCAGCTGTGACTCAGAGGCCTGGATTGGTGATCCACGTAGAGTCCCAATAGGTTTTCAGCCCGGCGACAGATAAATACTGCCTACCACTAATGTGACCGTTCAGGGCGAGGTTTGAATCCCTTAGCTAGGATGTGGTAAACATTTATCTCACTGGACGATCGTCACTGATGTTCAGTAGGAATATTCCGATCTCTGAAGAACAAACAGCCACAAATAAGAATCTGAAATGGGAAACCTGAAACAAGTTAGTTATTTGTCGACTTTTTGATGGTCGGCTTACATATGACAATCAGGTTTGGAGGTGGCAAGCTGATTTTTTTTCGAACTAATTCCCAATCTATTCGAATACATCTTTTGATTATTTTCTCCTATTTTCCTTGTATTCCACTTATTCCACTGAAAGTTTTGTAATAACGTGAATCTTCTTGCAGAGCAACTTACTCTCTATCCTAGTTATTGTGTAGAAAACCGATGGTAAGTTTTCAGCAGTTGAATGAAGAGACGTCTCTCAGAATACGGATAAGATTGTCTCGCATGATGATTCACTGTGCATTGTGCTTCTGTGGTGGTACGAAAGTTTCTAAATGCGGCTCGATGTTATGCTTTATCGTTTAGTAACGGGGATCCGACCAATCGGACATAGACTCAGTTTTGTGCTCCAATCGTCCTGGCACAAACAGGTCGTTCTACAATTAGCTGTTACCTTGTTTATCGCTGAATGCACGCACTGATTTATATATGATCGAATTTGTGATAAATAAAGCAACCGAATGCGTGTTTGCTATTCTGGTCTTATCAGTCGTCGGTGAGCACAATTCGGGTACAAAGTATTTCAACAAGCACGACATTTTTGGTTTGTTTAAACTCCTCAGAGGAGCATAGCTACAACGGACTTACTCGATGGAATCCAAGCCCTCAAACCAATGCGAGTAAGTTCAAGGCTCCAATACTCCTATGCACTTTGGGCCTTCCGAGAGCAAAGTACTTTTGTAATCACCGTATGCGATGATCAGGTGGAAGTAGTCGATAGCTTTAAGTACATTGCAAAGTTGAACAAAGATGAAGGTAGTCTTCAGGAGGAGATCACGTTACTAACAGCGAGTGTTAGAGTTGCTTTCAACAACCTACAACAAATACGACACCACCAAGACACTAGAATTCCCCTTGAGATCCGAGTGTGCAAGGTTGCTGTTCTTAGCTATTTGTTTAGGATGCTCAGCGGCATTTCTTGTTTGATCAGCGAAACATTGCTCGCGTCTGGTGAGAACATCTAGCTAGTGATAACAAATCCGCCGTGATGTGTTGGCTGCTGATAGCCTCCCTCCTTCTCCGATGGCTTGGGCGTGGTTTGTGTATACCTGCCCGTCTTCCAACGTTTCGTGCTCTATTCGCGCGTGCTGGTCAAGGCTGGAAGAAGAACTGAAGCTATAGCCACTCTATAAATTCGCTGAAAGATACGAAGAAGTGTTGGCTTCAGTACTGGCTTTGGTTGGCGCTTCCTGTCTTCCTGGTTTGGGATGATGATTGTTGTTTTTTAGGGAAGTCGACGGATATGGATCAGAAAAGAAGTCAGCGAAGTGAAAGCTGTATGACATGCCGTTTAAAATCCATTTCTTGTTGACACATAAAACCATCAGTCAGACGAACATAAATGACAAGAACACATCGAAAGCGTAAGGTAAAAAGCAAGAAAACATCGTCTTTTTTTTACTAACGGCTAGCCCTACTTAACTGTGACTTGTTTCTTCTGTGTTCTTCATAATTTTTGTTGCTATTTCTCCAACATCTTAATTTGTTTCATCGGCGAAAAGTCTGACCCGTCGCAATCTGGGACGCGTTAGTTTTGTGGAATTTCACCATGTACTATGTGTGTCATCGCTCACATATTGCCGTTCGGATGTGGAAAGAACCGACACACAAATATCAGGCCTGTAAGTATTCCTTGGGGCAGGCAACCCCGGTAAGCTTCCTTCCGTATTTCCGTTGGCCTTGTAGTGAAATTCATGGGGAAGCGAATACCAGTGACATGAATTTTTAATCAAACCCAGTGCGTACACAACAATTTCCATGGTTTTATACACTAGACTTACACACATACACCGTGAATAGTGGATGAACTCTGTGGCAGACTGAAAAGCAGCCTGGCATGGGTATTTCGATAAATAAACAGTACAGAAAAGAATCTATTTGGAACATTCCCAGGCAGATGCATCCCAGTCGGATGGCTGTGCTGATCTCGTCGTTATGATCAAAGAATACTTGGTAACATTTTCACATCGTATAAAAGCAAAATATATCTGAAGTTTTTGGTTTTGCCGCGGTTTTAACTGTGATATCTGTGCGATAAGTGGAGTCTTTTCTGCATGCTGGGTAGCTTGGAGAAAAACTTTTCAAACCTAAAGAAACGAGATTGTTTGCCACAGTGAACAATAGACTTCATCCGAGCAGATAAGTTGTTGTTTCAACAAGATTTGTGCACCATTCATTGAGGCTTCATTGAGTTTCATGGGTCACAAGTCGCTCTTATCATCCGAGTGACAACGGAGCTAACCATTCATGAACAGCAAAGCAAAATTTTACTAAATCTAACGTCTATCCGAAACTAGCGAACAAGGAGATCAGTTACGAATGATGACATAAACTTTCAACGACTAGAAAAATATCACTAAGCTGTCATTTTTAGTGGAAACCTGGGAATGAAAAAAAATCGGGTCAGCTTAAGACGGATGCTCATATGCCCGTAGCGAGAATCAACAAAACTCACTTTTGCGCTTGTGAGGTCTCTATACGTTTCAGTTCACCTTAGTTCTTCCGGTCAAGAACCTCGTTTGTTCGTACTCTAGTTCTCTTTGCTACCTCACAACTTCTCAGAATCGGAAGTGAAGTAGATTAAAGAATGCGAGTCGAGCAAGTGAAAACGTGAGAATATCTTTCGTATGAAGAAAGGGTTCGAAAGTAACTGAACCACCGACCGCAGCACATGGTTATGTCACCCAGTGCTTCTCAGCCCTGGTAGTCAGAATTTTTGAACCCCAGCCCGTAAGACAAACGTGTGATACTCAACCAAGCCTAATGGTTGGGGTTTTATTATCTTCCTCTCATGTTCTGGACGTCAAATCATTCTCCAATTGTCACCAGTCTACTCATGTTTTTCTTGCTTGTCGTCATGGCCAGTTGTATGACTACGTCATAACAACCAAATGCTTCGCATTTCATGGGTCAAAGAATAAACTAGATTATCGAAAACAATGATAGTTAGACGGAGTTTACATTTCATGCACAGAGATCTCATTTATGCATGATTCAGTGCTCCTCATTGAATGGTCAGTCCATTAGGGGGATCATAACTTTGTGTTCGTCGCAACTAACCGCGAGGACGACGACACAACGGTAGCTATTAGAAACTCCGGTTTTAGATATCATGTAGATTGGTGAACAAAATTTTCTCGGAAGCACGTAATCCATTTCGCGAAGTACAAAGCTGAGATAACCCCTCCCGTGTTTTAGTGATGTGTAATGGAAATTCCCCTAGCATTTTTCACATCGAAAAGTCGAACGCCACGAGTTGCAATTGAATCGACTACTTTCCGCTTACCGGGGAGATGCTCTACCAACTGAACTTTTGTGGTCCGGGCAGTCGGGTGTGAATAAAGCGAGTGAATAATCGATGGTGCGCGAACCACTATTCCAATGATACGCAGGAACTGTCCTGGTTTTAATCATTGGGTTAGCTTCGTCGGTCACTTCCCAGTGGGACGAAGGTGGTCACATCTAACTGAGGCAGTTGATTTGGCCACAGTGAAACCTTAACGAAGATAAACAGTAACTATTACCATGGGACTCGGGGTGAAAATCATATATGGTTACTACAGACCGAGCGTGGTAACGGGTCAGGCTGTGACGGAATGCTGTCTCATATCAGTGTAGCCGGTGCTAATGGGCTTGAAAATCAGCTATTCAATTCATACACATTGGCAGCTTCTTTATTAGTATAATTGAAATGGTTTTTTAAACACAAAATGTCAAGAAAATCAGCCAGTCGAAAATTGGGTAGTCCTATTCGCAAACTAATAGTGACCTTGAACCCTAAATTATTGGATTACGTCATATACACAGTCTATTGACTTGCAAGGTCAGATAACTGGAGATGTAATTCACGAAATAAACCCCACTTGCCCCAAAAAGTAATGCTTCATATGAAATAATCGAAATAAGTTGATTAGTAGAGCCTTAAAATTAAAGTAACTGTGCAGAGGTCAAAGGGTCAAGATTTTGTAGCACGATGTGGTGACTGTTAGCAGCCCTGTTAGTGTTCGCTTAATGTACAGTGTGGTTTCCCGATGAGACACTCGCTGAGCTTTGGGCTTATGGAGTTTTCTGTATATTTGTTTCCCAGGTCAGTCACGTGCAATTCCCCGGCGGGAGATAACTGGTTGTTGCTTATTACAGCGAAACCAGAAAATGTCTGTTATTTGGAATGTCGAAGTCAAATCTAAAGGCCAAAATGAGAACAGAGATTGTCACCTGTGCACTGATGATGCCACCTGGAATAATGATGAAACACGTGTAAACGTAGCGGAATTAGGTCATTAGCACCAGTCTTATTTTGTCATAGATCTCACCTCAGCTGTCAGAACATTTTGGCCAGGCATCTCAAAACGGAAGGCTGAGACCACGTGATCACGTGTATTGAGATGGGTGGTGTAAAAAATAAACGTAAAAGGTACATGCGAGAGTATCCTTTCGTGTGACTTTATGGTCAGAACCAATGAGATGCGTGATATAAATGTGATGCCTGTTTGTTGTGTGTGTGTATGAGTGTGTGTGTGTGTGTGTGTGTGTGTGTGTGTGCTTGATGCTGCACGGAATATGACGAGGCGAACGTGGATCGTGTGTGATTGCCGACTGGGATCAAACTGTTGTGGCAAGAGCTGTCGAAACACGGTCGATTGTCAAGGCAAGAGCGGACCAGCTACACAGCCAAAATGCCAAGTTTGTGAAAGTCATCAATTATTTTGAGCAACAAATATGTACACTCCCTTATGTCCAATATACTCGTCCGAATCACATAGATAACTGGCTCAATTACAGTAAAATGGTGACTATTTGACAAGTGCACGATCAAATACTCACTTTTTGATGTCTTGAAATGTCATTTCTCCCGGGTTCCAGCATGCAGCGGATGAAGTATTTATTGCTCTTCTAGTCTTTGCCGAATTTTGGGGATTTCCGTTGGTCATCCTTTGAGCGTTTCGAAACAGTTTAAACAACTGCTCCACGACCGGGAAATGTCATCGATACAGTTTTCATCTTCGAAAATGCCAACTTTTTAGTATTTAGGAATGGCTCTGAACAAAAAACACCTCTGGGCGATTTATTGAGTTGATGGCGTGGAAAAATACTTTTTAACCGGGAAAAGTCCTAAGGTTTATTTCAATGCACTTAATAAGTAAGATTCAGTCTGGCGTTTTTAAATCAAGTCAATTCAGAATGTGGTTTTATTCATAGCTAGTGATAAATTTTCATCATCGGTATTGTTGACTTAGTTTACAGAATAATTTAATTCACAAATTTCGATTTCAGTCAGTTTAAAACTTAGCAAAGCCAGTGTATCTTATTTACAGGATGTGGTTGTGTTTTCTGTTTACTAGAAAACCTCTATACATTTTTCGCACTCGAAAGTTCAAAGCCGCGAGTTGGAATCGAACCGGGGATATTCTGCTTGCCAGATGGATAATCTACTGACTGAGGTTTTGCGGTATGGCCAGTTTGGTGCTCAGGTGAACATTCTGCGATGCACAAACTCTTATTTCAGAGACACACAACATCTGTCTCGGTTTTAATCACTGGATCAGACTAGTCGGTCACTTCCAAAAGGATCGAACAGTACATGATTAAATGTATTTCATTGGTATATCAGGTCCGAACGAGGTTCGGATTATATCGAGCAACCGATGTGCCATGTGTTGTGACTTTTGAAATGTTTTTCTATTGAGAGATGCACCTTGAAAAAGGTTGTCCGTGTTAACCAAGACGTCTGCTAATTAAAAGCTCCACCTACAATGCAGTTTTTGACGCTGTTTGTTGGATTAGCAGTGACCTAAACACGAATAATTAACAGAAATCCCGGTTGTGATTCATTCGTGGACTCTTCAATGAAGAGTATCCGTTCACACTTCAGATGCTTTAAATTAGATCCTATTGATGATAAAACAACGGGGTGTACAAGTCTGAAAATGAATGACAAAAGAGTACCGGCAAGCATGCCTGACTAGCGGCAACAACTGCAAAACTGGTCATGTGCATCCGGGGAGACTTTCTCCACCCCTTTACGTACAACTTACCACCAATGTATATATATATATATATATATATATATATAATGAGAAAAAAGGAAGCAGATTTTTTATCATTCAAGACCCAGAACCATCTTGCTGATAATATATTCCGTGGATAAAAGTTAAAAGCCACGAAAGCACATATTATTCTTCGCTTTTCAAATACTGATCTATTTGAATTCCTTATCCATGTTAGACTTAGTCAGCTTTATGAAACACAAAATAGGAGGGAGAATTGTCAGGGGTACTGTTGAAGTTATTGCTGTAAGCAATGATCTGTAATTTGAGATGTGTTGGTAAAATGATGGTGTTGGAAAAAATTTCTTTATCAAAGTCTCTGACGATTTTGAAAACAGTGAATAGCCGAAGTTCATTGGTTTGCTCCAACAAATAACAGTGCGGGCAAAACTGCATACCTTTTCACCAAACCGTTTGGATTTTCTCACTTAGTCCACTGCTAAATTCGTTCAATGATTGCTGAACCTGGTAAGTTCGGTCCGTCGGGAGTTTCGTACAAATCGATACATCAGGTGATGTGTGGTCTGATCGAAACAGAAGCAATAAAAGTTTTGAGATTATTGAGGCTGTTCCAAACTATCGAATTTCTCGAGACCGTTTTGCTTTACCGTGCCAATCACAGTGAAATAATAAATTATATCTGGGAGGTTTTTACATACTTGGAATAAGCTCTACTATTTCAGGACCGAACCATGTGAACTACGAGCTCCTCGGAGCAGCAGAACGAGACAAAAAGGGAACCAAATGAAGCGAAACATGTTGGGCGGCAATTTTGGTAGTACGAAACTTCTCATTATTCACCATTTTTTCTCACACAATCAGTTTACCACTCAGCGTCGTAAGGTCGAGCGAATACTGTTGAACAGTCTTAGTCATAAGTAAAAATACGCGTCACGTCCTAACAGGAAACGAGCGTTTAATCTATTGAGGTGAAAGTGGCTGGAATTGCTTTGTGCACGTTTTTCTCCGATGAAGGTATTAGTTGTCAGTCCATAACACGGCAAAAAGCGGTGAACAGGTACTGTCGAGATTCGAAAGGAAACGTATTTCCTGCGTAACATGCTTAGAATTTGTAATTTTTACATATAGTATTAAACAAGGGTTGAAAGAAAAAACTCTTGATAGCTAAATTCCGTCCACGTTAGATCCGTAATATTCTGTGCGAAGTTGAAATTGCATGACTGTAGCTAACGCGAATAATTTGACTGGCACTTGACAGACCACATTGAATGAACGGTGGAACAAGAAAATTTTCAAAGTCATTCACGTGAAATTTATCGCATGCGGTTTTCGCCAACCAGGCATAAATACCAATCCTGCGAGGAGCAATTCCATCTGTGAAGTTGTCGATTGTATTTCTGGAATCAAAAGCAATCCGGACTCTTTCAGAAGGCCTAGTTTTGTCGGGCGGTTTATTAGCCATTTTGCGGTTGACGGTAGGCTCATGAGAAAAAGGCTATTGCCATTTTGGTGGAATCAATGACCTTGAAACCAAAGTCATAAGAGCGTGGTCAGTTTGTAGTGAGCAGACTGTTGGCAACCATAGTGGTGTTCGACTAAAGCAAAAGTAGAGTCCTGTTGATGCACTTACATAACGTTGGGCTCATAGAGTTTTCTATCCTTCGTGTTTAGCAGACCAAACACAAGCAACCCCAGCGAATGTACTCTGGTCCTTTGCATACCACACAGTAAATGTCCAGTTTATTTTCGCAATCAAAGAGCAATTCTCACTCATGACAATACAGTTTCACCACGCTAATAAGTCGGAAGTATAATGTCACGATATGAGCTTGACCAGTGAAATCGGCCATATATAGCTGTCGAGCGTCTCCCTGACAAGTGCAGCGTCGCCGGTTCGACTCTGGCTCGCGGCCTTGGATTGCTGGATGTGAAAAATACAAGCGGATTTTCCATTATATAAGATCAGGCTCCTCGTGTCAATAGTAAATCCTATGAATACAGGATATATTTGGATCTTGGGTTGAATTTCACGAGATGCACCCTCCAGATAGTGGGAAACATTGTGACATAGCTAAATGCCACGGTCAGGGGCGTATTTGCATTTGATCCCGTTCTTCGTTCTCATGACTTCCATTTGTAACTTTCTTTCGTGCTGTTTTTTTTTGATCCTAATGCTTCTATTCATTTTGTTTTTGAAATGACGATGCTTCGAACCAACCGCCAACGCAACTGTACGGGGAGCTATCCGAACCTGTTCGAGGAAGATTGCCTATCACAAACAAACAGTAGATCTATCCTTGTGGATTGTGACGGTCAGCTGCGGGCAGAAAAAAATTGGGTAACTGATTTTAATCAGACGGTCATCCGGGTGCCCTTAAGACCACGTGGTCCCGCATTAAAATTCAGCCCCCGTTGATCACTTCCCTGTCTGGTAACCTGCCACCCAACCATGGCTCTCTATTTCAAAAATATATTTTCTTCGTTTAAGAATGAACAAACAGAGCAAAATATCATTTATTTTTGTTTTTCTAAATACGGGTGCACCGAAATATCAGTTAAGTATTGTTGTTGTGCTTTGTCCTCACGTTTAAAAACTGGTCGATCTAGTAATGGTTGCCTTGGGATAGAATTAAATGTCACCCTGCACCCACTTAGTTTGCTCTGAAGGATCTGAAAAGGAACACTTTTGCACTTTTCAAGCTGAAGAATTCTTACCACTGGCATTTTTTGGTCGAATTCTCAGATTCTCCTTCGGAAGACTCATATTGTCATTTCTGTCCAGAAATATGCAACCAAATCGTCCTGATAACAATTTAAAATGCCCTTTTTGGGAACACAAAGAGCAAAAATGCAACTGATCACGCTAGCTAACGATTTTCTGGTTACCAAAGACAACAGCTACGTAGTGAAAATATTTTGAGCATCGGCTTTCTAAAGTTGATGACTTTCCGTCACCTGAAATTTAATCAAAGAGGATCCATCGAGCACAAATAACTACTATCACGCTTTTGCAGTAAGCTCTTCTTGAAGTTTATTTAAAACAGCCGCTTATTATTGGTTGGGTACCACCCAGTGGACTACGTGACACATTTTCGATGTAAGCAGTATCCACAGACGGGTGGAAAAAGATTTTGAAAGCACACGACCGGTTTTGCGATTATTGCCACTCATCAGGTGTTCTTATCCGATACTGCTCTCTCTCTCTCTCTCTCTCTCTCTCTCTCTCTCTCTCTCCATTCGTTTTAATACTTGTGCGCATCCAACGGATCGACAGGGATGTATCGGATACGCATTCCTGATGTGCCGGAATAACTGTGCATCCGGTAGTGGGCTCCCGATAAAATTTGTCCACCCGCCTGTAAATACAACTATCATTAAAAATTCCAACTTGAGACCGAAGTTACGTCTTTCTCGAAGTTAACTGTGACTGACCCACGTAGAACTATCAGAGAATCGCCGTTGTTGTTCCCCAGTGAGCTGCTCTGAGAGCAGCATCCACTCTCACTGCTGAGACACAAACTGGATTGTAGTGATAAACGGCGTGACAATTATTGCGTGCCAAACAGAAATTGATAATATCAGTATTTCTTAGATAATGTAAAGGTTTTAGTTTAAATCGAACGAGAAGAGTTGATGAAAGTGGGAGTTTTGCGGGTATTTTCGTCTGTTTGAAGGAGGCTTTCTTACTGAAGGCATCGAGTAAATATAAGTGAAAAGTTTTGCCACCAGGCTGATTTAATGGGATATAAATTTGACCGGTGTATCGAGTTTCCTTCAGATCAGCTCAGGTTACCCTATTTTGACAATATTTCATAATACCTGTAAGATAAACACATTCGGAGACAGAGATTGTACATCCCAGACATTTGTAGAGGGCATTACTACGCAGCACTAGACAACATTTCTAACATCCCCTGGATAATTTGCTATGACTCTGATCGGTCACGGAAAATGTAACAAGCCATGCACTATTCATTGCACCGCTTAGGTTCCGCATGGTTCTGTGATGTATCCACAAGTGGAAATGTTACGTCGAGTTCACTGTGAAAGTTAAGTGTCAGTGTGTGGATAGTGAGCTAGCTGATCACGTCCAAAGTCAGTGTCACAGGTGCCTGTCGGTGACAGTGGCAATGGTAACGTCACAGTTAGCCGTCGAGACCCAGCCCCTGGATAGACTGGTGGTGGGCTTATAGAAGAAGTTCGAGAGCGGCCGGTGAACGTGTCTCCTATTGGGTCTAGCAGCGAAATACCAACGATATCCCCTCTATCGGACGAATAGAGAAGACGCAAGTCGGTTTACAGATGCGAGGTGTATTCTATATATCGTGGCACCGAAACAGTACCGATATGAGGGATACACCGAACGGAAAACGAAACGAAACTCGACGGCTATACAGAAAGCGAACCGCGAGCGTGCACAATCGGCGAACGACCGAAAGTGAAAGTGATTTAAAACGAGGTCGATGGAAACCTCGGAAAAGTCAGTCCAGTAAAGCGTACGCAACCGGAGAACACTATAAGGTTGATGTCAAACGTCAGAAAAGATCGTAGAGAAAATAGATCCAAAATGGTGTCCAGAAAATAGTCATCTCAAAACGATCGAGGTCACTACATGCTGTGTTGCGCATAGTTATGCGCCCCAGGGCCTCAGCCTCAGCCCGAACTTGTCGGATGTGCATTTCAGTGGACAATTCTTAACCAGTCAGTAGCAGAAGCTATACAAATACTATTCGTGTAAACTTCTTGTGATGAGTTATACACTTGCACTTCATCGAGAATTATCTTATACCGATACAGAATAAGTGTTAGAATACTACACATTATAATACATAATACATGCATGCAAGAGGAACCGGATCATAAAGATGCTGGGAAATCCACTTGCATGTTGTATTATGCATATGATCGAGCTGCTGGTGTCATTCACGTATTTTTCTGGATCTCTGTCAGCCGTGAATTTCGCCCGGGTTAGCTCAGTCGTTAAAACCAGGTCATTTACTGCGTATCGTTGACCTTGTCGGTGAGTATCACCAGATATTCTTTTGAGTTACTGACGTCCGATAAGATTACCGCAATAGCTCAGCTACTGGACTGGTGGTGGTGCATTGGATTTCAAAGTTTACCTACCACCTCGGACGTCAGAGACTCAAATCCTGCCGCTGCCTGTAATTGAATTATCTTAATATTACGTCATTATTATACTGGCTTGAGCACGTTTTACGGTGTTTTTCCTCCCTGGAGAAAAAAAGAAAAGGTTTCGCGCACTAGAATCCTTTAATGGTTCAGATAAAACCTCAGCCTTGTTTGCTAAAACTCGTGCGACGAAAGGAACTACAGAAGTTCTGTACAGCAACAACTTTGACGGATGTCGGTGAAACATGAAACGGGTCAACCGGTGTGAGTGATTTAGAGAAAGGCCCCAAAGCTTTGGGTGTGAATAGCCGTTTGTGATCTTCTCAACGAATACAATGGAGGCCGCTGTGTGCTTACCGATATGAGGTCTCTTAGGGGAATACCAAAAACAAGACCGACGACTTACAGACCTATCCGAAAGATTATGTAGTCCTTTTTCAACAGACCAGGAAAAACTATGGGAGAGTAATGCAGAATTATGGGAAATATACACTGGTGTACGAAGGAAGAAATATCAGACAGCGGAGCACTGAACTGTGGACGTTTACGAATTTGAGAGGATATTACACGCAATTTTCCAACAGTAATTTCTATATGTGAAGACCAATGCGAATTCCCTTGTAATGCCACGTCGAGATATTTAACACTGTTTACACGTGAAAGAGGAGCAGAGTAATTAGTGGTGTTACCTTCTATAAAACGAGACTGCGAAGTAGAAAAATGCACTCTTGGCTTTTACTATTGCTTAACACAAGATTGGACTGTGCAGAAATGTTTTGGATATGTGAAATATTTTCACGAAATCCATCTAAATCGGGCTACTGGGGACAGATCGAGCCAAGACAAAGTCTCCCGCATACTTGAATAGACGGGCTAGATGGGATGCATTTAAATCACCAATGTAAGTAGTGAGTAAGTACGGAGAAAGAACAGCTCGTTGGTGAACACCTTTACAGCCTAAGAGATGTCTGGGGACTTTTCTTCTAACTTCGGTGCATTGACTTTACCCGAGAAGCAGTCTTTCAGGCAGTTAAGCAAGTGTGTGGAAGAGTAATGAACTGTGCACGCCACTGCATCCATCGTGCAGCCCCGGGTTTTATGCGCAAACTGACTTTCGTCAGTGGGACTTCAGACTGCCTTTTGAAGGCGTTGAAGAACATCACGTTTAGCTAGCTTCAAGGCCGACGAGGAAAGTGTATTTGGACGGAACTTCTTGGTTCTCATTTGGTTACTCTACCCTTTTGGTATGGGAATGATTGTGACAAGATGCCAGCAGTCAGAAATGGAGAACGATTCAAGTGAATGATTGATACTAGTAGTCATTAGCTCAGAGAGAGGTCCAGCCCCATCAGGTTCGGAAGCATTGGTCAACTGAGCAAACTTGAGCGGTTTGTAAACCTACCCGCTAGCGAACTTTCCAATTTCTGAATTGTTGGTCTGATGAAACTCTGGGAGTGGGTTATGCGAGTGACGAATGAACTGAGAATTCAGAGAGTCAACTCCCATATCATCAGAAAGGAGACCCATATTATGACCACAGGGTGAGTTGATTCCATGCCATCTGTATTTGATGTTCCTGAAGTGCAGAAACAGCTGAGCGAATATAAAGTTCAGACGTCTGATTTCTTTTTCGATCAAGCTGGGTGGTCTACTGACCTCAGGTGGACTGCGCGTCCTGTAGGCTAACTCCTTCTTTCTGCGTAATCCTTTTAGATAGGGTGAGACCATTCTTCCTAGATGGAAGTAAACCTTTTCGGTGGGACGGCAAATGCTAAAGATGTGGTTTGTAATTTTGGTCATAAAGTGTACCGAAAAGGAATGGCTAAAGCTGTAATGTAGCCGGGAGGTGGCGAGAGACAAAGAACAGTTGAACAATGAATGGATTCCTTTGGATAAGTTCCGGTGAGGAAAATGGATTTGCCAAGTCTGTGTGTAAGGTAATTGACCATGTGTTGAGCACTTTTTTTTAGAAGAATATGTATTATTATACGAAAACCGGTGCTAAGGGGCATGCTTAGTCCAACGGAGAAAAGCTCTGGATGGTTAGTTAGAATACAATCACTGTAAGTCACAAAGGGTCGGGATAAAACAATTATCATCGAAATTACAAGACGAGGGGGGATACACAGAAGTATGATTCAAGTCTCCTACAATGGCCTGAAGATTATCACCTACAAAGGGTATAAGGAAAGGTAGGAATGAATCACAGAAGGCGTTAACTAGGCCTTGTGGGCTACATAAACATTCGCGATAATAATATGGTCAAAGTGAGAAAATTTACGGCAACGCGAGTCAGGCACACTGTTAATCTCATTGGAGGAGAGGGAAATGACACTGGATTAGCTGCTCCACTTGGAATTGGTATAAATGAAAATGCTACCACCTTTTTTCTCCGCGAAATCCCGTCTATTCTGCCCAAAAAAAGCTGAATAATCTTCCACTTCCACCACGGAATCATCCACGTCGGCATTCAGCCAGGTTTTCTGAAGACATAGCACACCCATTTTAAAAAGTTCGATCCATAGACAGGTAAGCCACTTCCGGAGGCTTGTTGAACCAAGAACGCAAGTTGTTACACAGGATGCAGAAAACTGTCATATAACCACTTGGTGTGCTACTAAGGCCTACCCATATTCATCACTTTTGCTTTTCTTCACATGATGGCCCCGATTCACGTTGTTGTTACTTGATGGTAGTTGACGTGAGACTTGTCGATGCTTGTTTCTTATTGATAACAAATTATTTTAAATATTTTCCTGAAGTTAGTATCACGGTAAAGGACTGTGTTAACAGAATAATTCCAACGAAAACGGACGAGAGTTGTGGCGCAGCTGTTTAAGGGGCTCGCGTAGGCTGTGATTGACCGTCGCCCAGTTCGTTACTTCCTCCGACGCACGGGCACCTTATATGGTGCTTCAAATACTGCTGCGAAACTCTGCTGAATGCATGAAAAGTCACTTGAATATCCTATCCAAGGCGGGCTGTCGCTCGTTATATTGTTTTGCTGATTTCTTAGCTCTCTCCACGTCCTACGTGGAAGCTGCACATCCAGGAATATAATTGAACCGTTTACCCTACCAAAGAACTCCATAAGACTATGGGAAAACAAACGCGATAACGAGGTATGTGTTGTGTTCCGTCCCACTAGCTCTAGTGAGAGCTCAGTTCTGCCTCAGAATCATTTTCTTTATATTGGTACAGAATATAATATTTATATAAGATATGCGCTCGGCATAAACAAAGCCGTCCATAAAAGCTCACTGGTCAATTGATAGACCTAAACGGCCCATCTGGCTGGTTTATCTGGCTGCTCCCGGATTGGTTGATTTGGCTCTGGTCGAATGTTAATCGCCGACCGACCCATTGATCGCCTGACTGGCTCTGATCTTGTAGGTGTTTCTGGTCAGCCGATCAGGTGCCGTCTGCTTCATTGAACCAGGCAGTCTATTAGCAACGAGCTGGGCGCATTCCCTCACAATATGCGAAAGAGGTGCTGTTTGATTCAACGAACATAGTTTTCCCATGCACATTTACGGCAGGACAGTACACCCTAGTTGCTAATTTTGTTCTCCTGAAATACAAGCGCAATCTTGTTTGGTCTGTTGCCGTAAGCATCAAAAAGATGTGCCCAGAAGACAGGGTAGTTCAGAAACCAGAGTGCCACAAGCATGAACTTATGAATAACTGTTATTCTGAGCAGTTTGGTCAGAAGGATTTCATAGAAGGATTTGTCGAAAAACCCTAATGAATTCCCAGTAGCAGCAGTGAGGTGAACAGAGCTACACACACAAGATGGCCTTTCAAAGGGGACTCCTCAAATGAGATCTTGTGACTAAACGACTGAAAAAGGTCATGGATTGTACATTACCTATGGCATCATCAGGCGTAACCTTTAACAGTCGACCAGTAATCTCTCTGATATCCAAGGATAAAGTAACTGTTCTGACTTTATCTGTTTCCTCATGTTGGAGAAGCTACGTAGATTGGACGTCAAGTTAGTTTTCTCAAAGTATCAAAGAGCACAAATTGATTTGTTTCCGCAGTGGAAACCAGATGACTATTTTTAGTACTATGGTTATGCCTCTTATCCACACGGGACACATTCTGAATGAGTAAGACGTATTCAGGGTGATTTGCATTGCCTCGACGGACGTGTTAATAGTAGTTCGACACAGGCAACTAACCGCTACCGAAGCAGCGGATTTACAATCTATAACACGGATTTTAGAAGCGATCCGTAAAGTCCCTCCAGTTAGCCTAGCTGAGCACCGTCGCTTGCTTACAAACAGGATACCTCTCTTCACTTGAATAGATGACGTAACTGAAAGTGGTGGATAACTGATGTAACCACCACTCCGTAAAAATCGATTTGTTTTCTCTCAAACCGCAGCACGACAAAATTGCTACTCTCCGATCACTGGTCGCTAAGAATCCCTTTCTTACTTATCGTGTTTTGGCTTTTGCAAACCACTCCTCGATATGCCGTCTTACCCTACGTAATGCACGAAATATTACTAAACTCACCTTGCTTATCAGCGGTAGTTTTGAACCAACCTGCAGTGAGCAGGCTGTTGGCAGACATATTGTTCTCGATTCACGTAAGAGTGGGTTCCCGATGAGATACGTATTGAGCTTCGTGCTCGCGGAATTTTCTGTGTGTTATATTTTGCAGATCAAACACGAGCAACAACCGTGGAGGAACACTGGCCCTTGCATAATACGAAACCATTTAAGGTGACCAAACATGACAAGCTGACGTAATAACCCAAAGCTGCATCAAAAGTACATACAGAGCTTAGGTATGAAACGGATAAATCGGTTGATGCTGAGAAAAATGCCCCATGAAGGTGGAAGATGCTACTAAAGCTCCCCCCACAGGCAAACTGCGTGAACGTAGACGGTAACGAAACACAAAGACCTTTGTTGTTAGTGACCGGAATACAATGCCCATGCTTACTCCCAATTAGATGGTCCTTAGTGGATTTTTCGTAATCAGTTGAAGGAAAAATTCATTCAGATGCTTCTGCGTAAACAGAATGCTGGATAAAAATTTGAACACCTAATATAACATTAAAATCTCCATACATACAGCGATTTTTAATTAACATGTTCCGGAGGTGTTTGAGCTTAAAGCGGACTGGGTTACCGGTTTCCGAGAAATCCGAGTATATGCGATAACATAATTCTCTGACGTGGTAGCAAAAGTGACCTGTGGCCAGAAATTCATTGCTTAGACCAGAGGAAATATTTGGTAATAGTTCATTGAAAGTCATTTAGCGTAGCGCATAATACAGGCCTACTATATATTATAAAGCGGCAGAAAGACCAGTTTTCAATCTAATAATATGATCTCGTGGTTGAAATACGATACCGATTCACGAAACAGACTATCTGTGTTTGTTTGAAACATTGGGTTCCCTTGATCCAGTTCATCAAAACAGATAGAAGACATAAATTACGAGATGCAAGCTTTTCTTTTAGTCTTCTCAATCGCGTACCTAAAACATGCGAATTCGTGCTGAATGGGGTACAGAGCAAAACAATGGAATAGCCAGTGTGGAACGAAATTAGGAAACGATCCGGTAAACCTGATTGGTTACAGCCACGGCAAGCACACATTGTAGGTCAAAGGTGTCTGTGCACACAGTGGAGGCCGAAGGCTACTCATCAACACAGCCTCACAAAAAGCTAGAAGTTTTAGGCTCCGATTCTGGTTGATCTGGTGAAAAGACCGGAAGGAAATGCTTGGACAGGGAGGCTGCGCACCAGATAGCTCTAAATCAGACCAGTGGTTATCAGAAATTCGTCGTTCACCTTACATGGGCACGTTTGTGGCAAGTCTTAGCTAGCGGGCAAACCATTGTTCAGAAACTTTACCCGTGATAAGCAAAACTTTTCTGACAACGCTGTGTTACTGAATATCTATTCAATCGCAAACTGAATAATAAATGAAGTAAATAAGCAACATTGTACGGCCAGTAGTTGTTTTCGGTGATTCCTAATCTTGCTGTCATACATCGTATGCATGACAGTTTTGCATTTGATTGGCTGTTGTCCGAATCAATGGCCATTTTTAGAATAGGTTTGTGGTGTGGAGGAAGCTTATGAAAGTATCTTTCAACCCGGCCACCGGCCAATCAAATGCCCATCTGTTACCCATATGATGTGTAGGGGCAAGATTAGGAATCATTGAAATAACGGTTCGCTCTCCAATGTTGTTTATCTGATGTGATCATGGGTCTTTTCAAACAAGTATTAAGCATTCAAAAAAGTCCACCGGTATGTACTCACAACACATGATTTCACTTAGTATTTCTATTCTAAATGTAATAAGCCGTAGTATTATTATAATGATAACCACCTTCACAACAATAAGAGTAATATTGACACCGAAATGCACAAATGTGTATTTCCACGAAAATCTGTCTGCTTCATCTGACTGTGAAAAAACGTTTTGGTAAGCTCAGGCAGCTCATTTCAAATTCAGAACTGTTTTCAGAATATTACAGTCCCTAATTCTCTTTAGAAAGCATACTACAGTTGGCTATAATCCCATTTGCTGATTCGCTTTTTTGCTTGAATTCACCTGTGCCGTACTTTGGTTGTGTACTGATGACCAAATATGTGATCATTACTGAACTGCGTGCAAAATCTCCCTAAATCAAATCGTATTTTCACGCACCATCCTCTTTTTCTACACTTGTGTCCCAGCTTATTTGTTACTTTTAATTTAAATCCTGGAAAGTGAATCTAAAGCCTGCACAAGATTTACAGTGAAGTCACCTGCGCCAGTTCGCCGGGAGTCGATTCGAATACCTTCCAAAACCCGATATGAAGCAGTTTTGATGCTGATCCCTTTTGGTCGACAGAACATCACTCCCCTTTTAGAGCTGCTGACTTTATGTCTTAGCAAAATGACTGCGGATAGATACTCACTGATTGAGTCGGTTTTCCAGCGGATGCGCACGTAAGCTTCAAAGGGTTCGCTCAAACCCGTGTACTAGTGATCCCGTTCGGTTAACCGGATTTGTTTACCACAATCGGTCCCTCAGCTAACTTGACTACAGAGACAAGCTCGCCCACTCAGGTCAATTAAGGCTTGTCCACTAGGCGATTTCGAGAAGAAAATTTGTTTTTCCCTTTCAAGATCTGTGCAAAATTTGTTTAAAGATAATCATAGCTTGACAACCACTAGTGGACATACCTGTAGCATGTGCATATACCTGAGTCTTAATATGCCAGTCGCTTTTCCTGTCCCAGCTCGGAAAACCTTGGACCTCGCTCCAACCCCTTGTTTCGATAAATCGGAGACCGCTACTCCTAACCAGAATGTACAGCTTGACTGAAACTCCTTCACGAATCACGTATGGCTTGTACACTGGTCAATCAAGCATCCCTGATTATCGAAAATGAATCTCTTCCGACAAAGATCGCTGAGTTTGCAAACCAGTTCGACTTTTTGTCTTTCTGCCAGAGGTGGCTTTGATAGCACTTTCCATCGTCTCAGACAATTTTTTCCAGGATTATTCAAATTATCTGTCCCACTGAATCCACTTGCGTATTTATTATAGCTGTGAGTTGAAACGTCTGCATGCCAAATTAGGACACCATAAGTGGTTCCGTTCAAGCTTAATGGCAAAAAAATAGGGTAGGTTTGAAGGCAGTTAGTGCGTTATACACGTAACTATTCAGGCCAGAAGACGAATTAACCGAAATCAAGCTAATTTGTTTTTTTGGTTTTGTTCTAAATATCACGTAGTATACTCACACCTGAGCTGCAACTCAAGACGCACTTTCCTCTTCAGTTGGTATGAACCAGTTAATTAAGAAGGAAACCCATTTGAGTACCTTTTCGGAAACAGAGGACCATTATTAAATGACGGTAATGGGTATTGTACAGGACTGTCATCCCGAAATTGAGTGAATCACAGATAAACGATCACTGGGCCCTTGACAGAGAACTGAAGCTCGCTTTACTACGTGTACAGCGGGACAAATAATCGAAAAATAACGATAACATACCTCAAACTGTGTGCAAATCGATCACAGGAACAAGATTTTTAACAAAGGGTTCAGATCGCTCAGGCTACAATGGACAGAAAACGCACAAAACGGCGATGCAGCTGCAGTTCAAGTGGTTTGCAAAGAAGATCCTTATTTATGGGGAGCTTTTTGACCAATGAACGGTCGGAAGAGAAGTAATCGCTCAAGGGAACACACACAGAAGCTGTGTGAAGAACAAACGGAATAGCATGGGTACCAGAAAGTGCATGATCATAGAGGGATGTGCAGTTTCAGTCATTCACGAGGATAAGGCAGATACAGAGAGAAAGATAATTTCACCTGAGCTGTGGGGCTTAGTCAGGTAACTCAAGCTATTACGATGTGAGAACAGAACGGGTCATGGATACCCCTAGGTCAGAGTACATATAGCAATACGGGTAGAAAAGTAATGCGAGATAAAATCTGTCAGGAATCAGTGCGGTAAGAACAGATAAGGCCAAAAAGTGGACCCCAGACAGATACCGGTTAAAATCAATGAACACGTCATGGAAACCAGGTTAAAATTGTGTGACACAATTGCAGTGGACATGCAATGATCTTGCGGGCGTGGAGGCTATTGGTAGTGGTCTGCTTGGAAACTGGTGGCCTGAGCTGATGAGAAAAATACGAGGGAAATAAAAACTGTGATGGATAGCATGGGAACTGTACCAGACCATTCTAACGGAGTTTCTTAGTACGGACGGCTAAATTTCCATTTCCAATCTCGATACGTCTTCACATGAATAAACTGAAAACAGTTTATCTCTAACCAGCTCTTGATTTGCTAGGCACTTTTTCTCGTTTATCGCCATTTTTGATTTCAGCGTGGTACCACTTTCTCAAGTCGCTCACATCTGAAGAACCCCGACTATATCGTCCGCGCTACCAACAGATCAGACAATCAGTGCTATTTTAGAGCAAGAATTGCAAGAAAACCATTCGGCAGTTGCTTCTCGGTTGCATTTTTCCTTCCGAGATGGAGATACTCTAACTTTCAGCAAAACATTCGAATACTACAAAAGTGCACCTTCAGCTCATGCGTTCGCCAGAAAGCTTGAGTGATTTGCACATAGGAATTCTAGTTAAATCAATATAAAGAAGGAGGCCTCATGCGAAGGGGTACTTCAAAATGTTACTGTTAGGATAAAACAATAAAAAGTAGACCTTGGAAGAAACTGTAGTGACCTCGATCGTTTTGAGAAAATGACTATTTTCTGGACACCATTTTGGATCTATTTTCTCCACGATCTTTTCTGACGTTTGACATTGACCTCAGTGTTCTCCAGTTGCGTACCTTTTACTGGACTGACTTTTCCGAGGTTTCCGTCGACCTCGTTTTAAATCACTTTCACTTTCGGTCGTTCGCCGATTGTGCACGCTCGCGGTTCGCTTTCTGCATAGCCGTTGCGTTTCGTTCGTTTTCCGTTCTGTGTATCTGTCGTATCGGTACTGTTTCGGTGCCACGATATATAGAATACACCTCGCATCTGTAAACCGACTTGCGTCTTCTCTATTCGTCCGATAGAGGGGATATCGTTGGTATTTCGCTGCTAGACCTAATAGGAGACACGTTCACCGGCAGCTCTCGAATGTCTTCTATAAAACCACTAATCATACCCAACCATAGATCGGCTGCAAATCTGATTTTAATTCCAACTACTCCTCAAATGTTTCTGGCTATGAAAGGGTGCCATGTTATCAGAGATTTTCTCTCCACAGAAACACAACCATTACTTTGTGCATAACTCCGTCCTGTTCACAATCAGGTTTTGTAGGGTACTGGGCCGGCACATTGTCAGCTGGCGGCTTGGTTCTTTTAGTTGAAAGGAAGATGGTTTAATGGTCAGCCAGCACGTCTTCGCCTGTCCTGAATCAAGAACAATATCAAAGCGAACGAAGTGGACCGAAGAACCAATCAAATGCCAGCTGTCGTCTGAGCTGAATCAACCAACTGGGTCTGTTACCAGACTCACTACTCAGAGGAGCTGACTGTGAATAACAGGTGGACCAATGAGTGAGCTGGACAGGATTTGACTATGACCATCGTTCATCGTATATAAACTGTTGTTTTTGTACTAATGAAGTGAGATAGTTCGAAGTCAAGAGATTTTTCTCACTAGAGTTAACGAAACTGAACAAAACAGGTATGAATTTCTTCTGTGACTCGTGCGTATCAATTCTTGTTACCAAATCAGATGATAACTTTCATTTGGTTGTTATTGATTTCAGTCACGCTAGCACGCACTAAGGTCACCTTCTGAATGGAATATTTCTCAGAGTTTATTTATAAACAGACGGATTAGATCTTTCAATCATCCTTCATTTCTCTCTCTCTCTCTCTCTCTCTCTATATATATATATATATATATATATATATATATATATATATATATATAATGTATCAAACAGAAAAGGTTCTGTGATTTTTGAACAAAGAATGTTCTCCTACTTGATAAATTTGTTACAACTGTTATTTCGTGGTTCTTCTCCTTTTGTTGGCCTTTCCTCAGTAGTATTCATATTTCACGAGCACAAGTGTTGACTAGAATTTATCTGTGGAAATCTCAACCGGAGCGTCGACAGAATGAATACACATAAGTATTATTCACCTGCTAGGTTCTGGGGAAGAACTGCAGCAAGTATCTGCTGGAATGATATCCATCTTCCTGTTCACTAAGGATAGAACACTCCAGTCGTCGAGTAGATGTTGATACTTCGAATGCTTCACGGATTTGCCAATCTACCGATGCTATGCGTCCCTGCTTTTCCCGCGATAACAGTGCAACCGAACCGTTTTGTAATGTAAATATATTTAAACCCTTGAGAACCACCAAATTCCCCCGGTCCTCGGATCCGGATAGTCTCACTTTGTAGCTGAAGCGAGATATTATCATTTGTGAGTCAGTCACCGATTCAACAAATGAAACCGACTCCTGGAAGCCCGTTACTGTTGTTTCCATTCCAAAGGCTACCGGACAAACAGATACCACAAAATGCTTCTGCTCCATTGACTTTGCATTCAGTGTGTTGAAAACGCCTGAGAAGAGTGTCCACAAAAGTTTGCACTGACGTGCGAATGTCTCTGGAGACTCCGTTTAATTTGGATATTAACCAAATAGGAGCATCTGAGATGCCACAGTTTCCTTTATTCACTATATTCCTTGTTGACAAATTAAAATCAGTGATGAGCATTTTCCTGGAAAATTCTTTCACTTCCTTATTCACAACTCTACTGCAAATTAGAATCTTTTGAAAGTCCAGAGCAATTACTTGATGGACAATCTAACTTCTTCACTAACAGCGTAGTGCACTAAATCCGACAAAAACCTTGTTCATACCAAGGTTCGGAAATTCTGAATTACTCCACTGTGTTATTCTTTACGTACTTTCCCCCAAAGCATCAAAGACCTACCTGATATTTATCTCGTTTATGTTTTAAAGTACGCAGATGATACCGCTTTTTGACAGACATTCTACAATCATTCTTATCCTAATAGGCTTCGTGAAAACTTGTCACACAATAAACACTTTGCCAGTCACTCTGGTCTTACAGTGAACCCATCTAAATGTTCGGAGTGCCGTTGCACTCCTTCACACCCCACTTTCCCTGTGAACAATGAGACTGCTGTTAAAGATTCTCTTGTCAGATTTCGACTCGGTAATCATCGTAAATAGCGTCGCCGCTGGTCAGCACAAGTTTCGTCGGATGTTGAAAAACTGCTACCGGTCTTTTCACATACACTTCAAGACCCCGTAACCAATCCTGTCTACCAGTGTGTTCTGACCATTGGAATATTCCATGGCCTTCTGGAATAGGAATCCAAAATTCTGCGATATACATCCTAAAGGAAATTAGTGATTCTACCCTAGGGACCCTTTAAGGAACTTATGGACAAACATATCGTATCACGCATGCAGATGGCTCACAAGGTAGAAACCGATAATACGCAGCAGCTGCGTGTCCACTTGTCTTCCTGCTATTCACACATATGAACAGATTCCAATTTCCTGTTTATCTGCTGTCGCATAAATCTTGAGAAGGGTTTCCCTGTCTCGTATGCGGTTCGCATCTTAACGAGCAAAGGGCGAGCAGCTACCGAATCGGACTCTAATCTTCGTAAGTGCCCTTCAGCTGATGAAAGCGGTAGAGTCCTTCGAACCTGTTTATTCTACTAGATATCCTCTGGGTAAATCAAATGTGAGTAAACCTTGTTGACTGAAATGCTCGCGCGTACTCCTGAGTAATTCATACAAACTTCGAAAGCCGTTATCATTCAATCTGATGTTGTGTTCACGAATAGCTTCTGGTGCTCTTTCAGGTTTGTTAGGTGCGTGAATGGAACGTCCATATCACTGGATGTACTATCCTTTGCGCAATAAACCATTTTTTGTGCAACTCTGTCAGCCTGTTACAGTCATTCAACTCACGAATTTAGTTCTAGGACAACAACGGTGGAAACTAACAGTATTTCCTCAGTTGGATGTTTGATTCAATCAACAACAAAGAAACCACTGACTGCACCGTTGAAACGCTCAAGTCATCATATAAAGCCACGAAACGAGGGCTATATTCGTGTCAGAAATACTGAGCCACAGTAAATACCTACCGAATCCCCAAATAGACTCAAGCCGGAGATGTGATATTGTTTGGTTTGACTCGTAAACTGCTCAACTGCCCCGGAATGGCTCTGAGTGGCTCGACTAACAATGATCGCTGTTTGCGTAGCAAGTTACTCAAATTCAGTCTAAGTAACGAATACCCCTCATACAGTCATGTAAAATCAGCGTGAAACAAACCGTTGGGTGCTACTTCCGACTTCCGGAATTAAAAGTACAAGAATCACATCCAAAAGTGTTGAGTTCGAATTCGAATTTATACTTGATAGATTATATATATATATATATATATATATATATATATATATATATATAATATCCCAACTTGACTTTAAGCTTGGTGTCAGTCCTGAGGAACAGAAAACAGTGAGATAATACGCTACTGGGAGATTTGTTGGTCATAGGGTTAAAAATTATCTTTGTTTCCATAGGTAAATGTTTGACATCAAATCATAGTATGTCCGTTGCTTGGGTTCACTTTTAGGCATTGCCTGACAAGCGCGAACACAGCTTGGAAAAGTAGACAATGGACAGGCATATGTAAAATATGTTTGACCCATCCAAGTTGGTGCTGAGTGATTGCCTTCGTCAGACATAACCCACGAAGAACCTTGTCGTTATTCACTCAATGTTTCCAAAAGATGCGGGCAATGTTTCGGAGATGTCGGTGATCAAAAAGCAAAAGTTGCCGAACATCCTTAACTCGGTATAGCCAGGCCAGGAAACCGTAAAGCAAAACGCTAAGAAAGGTGGCTATAAAGGAAAGTCAGATGTCATGGTGACATCCCAGATGCTGTAGGTTATGGGAGGCTGCTCCAACTCTCCCTATTCGTGGAGTGATTTCCTTCCGAAAACTACCTCCAACTTCAGTCAAGCTCTTGAGGTACTTACAGCTTTTGACTACATTTACATGACCATCACGGAGGATGATTGCACGCACAAGCTCTTGTCAGCCTTGTAAAAGTACTTTACACTTGGAAGGCACAAAGGTATACTCTATCTGGAGGATATTTACCGTGACTGGTGATTCCGAATAAGTCGAAAGCACGGATTTTTACTGAGTGCTCTCATGAATTTCCAAAGGTGACTGGAGCGCTGATACCAAGCGGTGAGTAGTTTCACGAACAACTTGCAAGCAGACAAGCTCGGTTTTTGCCAGATACCGTTCCCTCCACAAGCTTTAATTATTTTGGTTTCATTCGAAACTAGCTGATCCCGTTACTGATGATATAGAAAATCACTCCAAGCCATGTCTGCAAGATTATGGGTTCAATTATTGTGTAACATTTATGCTACGAAAATGTTCTAGTGTGTCTAGCTTTCTTAGGTGAGCGCAATATAATGGAGAAATAGCTAGTAGACATCATTTCACTCTCGTTCGGCTATTACTACTGCTACTGATTAGTAATGACGCTAGTCAAGTGGTTATTTCACATTTATAGTTTCTGATAGCTGGATAGTTTCGGAGTGCATTCAGAGCTTGTAAATTTTACAATGATTCAGTCAGAAACCCAAGAACGGCGCCGTACCGATTAGGAGTTTTTGAAAATAGTTAAAAGAACGCACAGAGCTGGATAATGTGCGGTGGCCGGATGTGTTTTTGCATGACCCTAGAGTATTTATGTATTATATGCAACACGAATGTGCACTGGATAGCTAATTCGAAATTAGGGGACAGCCCACCCATCCGCTCAACATGAAGCACTGCCAGGAATAAGTGGAGTGACTCGTGATGAAAGATTACCGAGTGAAAATCGAAATGAGATTTTTATTGGACCATTTTAGATACGTCAGATAAATTACAATCGGGTTTTCATCCGGTCAGCTTGCCAATGGGTGATCTTTTTCTGTATATCCTTCACAGTGGCACTATGATAATTAGTTAGGCGCTACAGATTGCTTTTTCCCCGGCCGAATTTCTGGCGCCGGTTTTGATTCACTGCTGTCCTTTTCCTGTGTAGCTTCTCCACCGGATGGTGTAGAGCTACGGAGTACGAACTACAGGAAAAATTCCCTCAACCTCGTCTGCAAGAAAAAAATTGAGATAAATGACGAGCATCTTTACCACAGGCATCTTGATGTCAGTTTGTTATTTGAACATGATGCTCAATACAACTATTCTCAATCAATGTGGAATTAAGGATGCCAGAAGAGTTCAATCAATTCACAGTGTAGGAAATCGAACCCCGTAAACAACAATCGGATACTGGTTTGCCAGGGAAATAAGCCCCGTGTTCTTATAAAGAAAAGAAACTGAAGGAACTTTTGGCAATAAAAAGCAAACACATATTGGCTACGTAGACATAGCAAACCGAAAATCGATTCGTTATTTGCCTGAACTACTTGCGAGCAGACGCGTATGTCGTGCTTTCATAAGGTTGACGAGATTGTTCCCAGTCATATGGTAACAACAGCGACTAAGAGTCGGACGATACCACGTGACGTGCATACGCGAACGCAAGGGATTCAGAAACATTGGTACACAAAGTCGCGTGGAAGTGGTACCGTGGAAGTTGGAAAACTGTTTTCACTACGGCCGAGCCAGTGCGCATACGAAGTGAGTAGAGAAAATGCACCACTTTTTCACTGTTGATATTGTGTCGTTGGTGATTCTGAAAGGGAACGAAAGGACGAGGAAAGCTTGAACGACAGCAAAACGGGACCTTTTGCTACACAACATTCACGACGATCATGAGGAGTGACACAGAGTTAGGAGACATAGGTCGAGTTGAGTCATGGTTAATGGGGCACATGAATAGCATGTGGTCTGCAGGTATTGTCAAACTTCCTTTGAGGTCGCGGTTGTTCAAAATTATCTATCTCAAACATACATGGCTGTACCCCCGTAAAATTTCTATTACTTTGGAAATTTACAATAACTTCTCCCTTAAACATAAGGAACAAATTCCTAATCGTGTTTAAACCTTGACTTTTAGCATGAAATTATGAAAATCAAGTCTGAATTTTCCAGTGATTTTGCTGCTGTGAAGTATTGTAATAAATGAACACATCTGACCATGTTTATTAGATGTACAGCTTTTGTGATATATGACCTGAGTTATCATTCTGTAATCAGACAGTTTCCGTAAAATAACTTCCGGTCTGACAGACTTTCGGTTTTTGCGCAAGGTCTATTCTGCTTTGTTCAGAGTAGCGCTAATAAAGACCAGTCAACAGAGTTGATCCTGATTTTTTGATGCCTATTTCAAACACTGTAATATCTTTCACGACATCAAAGTCACTAAAACGAGTTTCTCTGGATATTTCTTTCTTTTTACGACAAGCACGTTTGCGAGCATCAACCCCCACAGTTCGCTCAAAGTAGATTGATGGTCAAAACTGTTTTCGATGCTAGTCGGAAATTTTGTTGATTACAACTTATTATCTAACTCTGTCGTTCGTAAAATATCGGCTTTCTATCGGCCGGAGGCTAAAGCAGATAAATTTTCCCCAATCTTATTTGTGAAGTCCCACGGAAGTTTTTAAACGAATCTTTTCCCAGAACAAGTACTCAGTGCTCTGTGGTTGTTACTTTTATCCGAATGCAGTTAAAATCATTACTCAAGTCGGATATTTCGTTTCTTGTACACCAAATCCTGTTATGGAACCACTTTTTGCACGAATAATGCAAGAAATACTTCATTCACAAGAAGGACAGGAAATATCTCCACCACAGGAAGAAGTTTTTGATGGGTTCGCACAAGGTCCTCCCTCTTCGCTTTAATAAGGCAACGAAATTCCCCGGTTTTCAGTAAATATTTCTTCAAAGTAGCGAAAATAAAGTGGATATTTAAGAGGTCGCGTTCATACGACCTTGAAATCCAGGTCGTGCATTCGAAATAGATTTGAAGTTTTTTGCTCCATGGCAAACAGTTCAGAAGAAAGAATGGCTTTTAGTAGAATCAGCATTTGTTTCCCAATGATAAATAACACCCATAGTGAATTTTGTCTATGTCGGCTTAACAATTACCCATAATTAACAGTTTACTAATTTCGAACCTCTGAAATTTAGACTAGTTATTCATGGTGACCAGGGTCATACAATTTCACTGGTCAGCTGATTGCAGCAGTACTAACTCCATTGATATCGAGTTCTACAGAACTTTATAACTCAGACTCGGCTTGTGATATACTATGAAAAGTTCACGAAAGGGAAAATTAACTAGGAAGAACAAGAAAAGGGACACAGCTTTGCAAGAAAAATGTTTTCCCAGCGAATTTCGACAACACTTAGGCTCAGCCAGAGCCAAGGCCATCTTGGGGTGGCAAAGTCAGTTTCTTGAATCGTACAAGATCAATATTTTTACAGGTAGTGTGCACGAAATGTGTATACTTGAACATCGCGGCTTTTGCCTTATACAGTAGCTACCAATTCGACGGCCACGGAAATACTTCTTCTAACTTCGTTCTTCTTTACCATATCTCTTATACAAGAAAAAGCGGAGTGCATAAACAGGTAGTCTTGTAGCTTACCCCCGTTCTTGTCCGCCAGCTAGGACTCTGATCTGATATATTGTCTTTCATAAATATCCGCTTGTGAGCTGTTATATCTCACATTATTCAGCTGGAACATATTCCTAACAAGGTGTGGTCTTTGCAAGTGGAATGAATCAACTAGATCCTAACCAAGTACCCCTTGAAACTGAAAGTAGTGGTAAAAATTTTCACAAGGAGGAATATTATAAATTTGTGTGTTATGATATTCCCCAGTCGTTAGTTTGCAACATCCGACTGTTTCCCGGAGAATAATAAATATCAGTGCCTACCAATGTATCAGTTTCTAAATATCACAGTCCTTTATTTTACTTATGCTATCTTGAAACCCTAAAAACCGATTATAAAAAAGGTAACCCGGTGTCAGTAAAGCAACAATGTGATCGATTTTATTCTCAGCCAGAATCATCATGAATTGATTGTGCTGTTTCACGGTGTGCAGTTTATGAATCTGTTATGGCGCATCGTAAACATCTGTCTCTACGAATTAGCCCAGCAGTCACGTGAGGTATTTTGGTGTTACCCAAATATCCACGAAAAGCAGATTGCTCTTTTCGCAAATCACCCCTGTCTACGAACAACGAAAGAATCCAATTACTTTGGGGGTTTATCGATTAATTTGAATTTCTCTCTCCTCGTTACCCCTCAAGGATGAATACTAAGTTTGCAATGTTGACTGGAAGTTCAACGGGAGATTAATCTTCGTGAAGATCACGTCTATCAGGTTAGGCATAAAGCCTCCTCGAAGCCCAGCAATTCGGGTTACAATCAGGAATAGTAGACATGATTGAAATCTCTAGATGCAACGTGGTTTGGAGCACCATAACAATTGAAAATTCCATTACAAACTTGACTAATTTCATTCTTTTAAAAGATTTGAAATACTGCGTCCCCTTTATCCAAATAATTAGAACAGAAAGAGGACATAAGTCGCGAGAAGCAAGCGTTTTGTTTACTCTTGTTAACCGCGAACGTAAAACATGTCACTATATATACGTGGCACAGTGCGAGGAGGGGGGTAGGTAAATGCAACAGCAAAGTAAGCACGATCGAAAGTTCTTACAGTAAGTACGTTGGGGAGAGTGAAGTCTATCATGTTAACGCCAAGGTAAACAAACATTTTGAGTCAGTCGTTTCTTGTGCACAGGGTGCTGGCTAATGCTTCATGATTAGAACTGTTTCACTGAACGCTAATAGTTTCGGTGTTGGATTGGGCAACAATGCTCTGAAACACTAGGTCAGGTAAAACATGGGACCTGATACCGTCAAGTGTCTTACAATCAAAGAAGTTGGCAGTTTCACATCTTTGTGTATTGTCCCATCGGGTTGCGTCATCATGCTTGCCTGCCATTTGGGTATGTGTTCTGACACTCTTTGAGTCAAGCAACGATTCGTCCTGCCAATGTATACGTCACCGCAACTGCAAGTGAACTGATAGACAATATGTGAGACATTGGGATCAGCAAGACTGTTTGAATGATTCTGAAAACAACCTTTTAGTCGTCTACAGCGAAAACAATTGCGCCTGTCGTATGTGTGCCTTAGAGCTTAGTTAAGATTACAATTTATTTGATTAAGCAAATGACCTCCCTTAAAAGGCAAAACGATAAATCTTGTTTCTTCTCCACGTTCATTGTTCTGTGGCACACTAGTCTCGGTTTCTGATGTTGTCTGATAAAGTTTTCCGGATAGTCGTTGGCCAGCAGCATTCATTTTATGAACTTCTCTTCATTCTGTACTTGATCTTCTGTACAGATTTTCTGGGCTGTGCTGAAAAGTTTTGACCAATCCACATTTTTAAGCCACCGGAGCTAAGCTAGGAAATTGTAAATAACGTCCACCCTACGTTGCTTTTCGGTGGATTCTGCGCTGTAAAGTTCAATTCTGAAGCCTAGTTAATAAAATATCTAGAAAGAGTACACTGTTATCTCATTCTCCTTTTGTGAGATACACTGAGGTTTGGACGAATATAGTTAGGAACGTTAACGAAAGGGATAAAACATTTTTCAGTCGTAAAAAATTAAAATATTCTCCACGTGTCAACTGCAGAAGAAATTGGGAGATAGTATCACAGGGCTGTTTTTCCACCGTACACAATAATACATCTGCCAAGGTTAGGCCCAGAGGACTTCCCATGGCCACATCATCAGTTCGTTTGTAAGCTTTGCCTTCAAAACTAAAACGAATGTTTTATGTACATAAAGGAATGAGGTCTTTAAGGTATTCAACAGGAATAGGCAAATGAAAGTTGTGCTAAGAAAGAAAATCACATAGATAATCTAATGTCTAACGAAGAGATACCTTTGTGAAAATTGACTCACCATCGACGCAATGAATTTTATCAGAACTCACTGCAGTACTGCTTGGGGAACTCGCGAGTTCAACTAACTCTTGTAGACAAAACGGTATTATGTGTTTCCGAAAAGGGGTAAGAATCTCGACGAGCCACCGGGTAAATTTTGTGACAAGCCGTGTTTCGCAAGCTTAGTTTCGGCCTCAAAGGGACTCCAGGCTTGTGAACTTCGGCAGATCCTCTCAAGTAAGACGTCTGGTGGTGGTTTTAGCTTCTTTCATGAAGCTTCGAAAATGAAACCGTGTAGGGACCAAATTCAGAGTTGTCTTAATATTGGTTTCTCTGTCAGCACATTGTTCTCTGGAGTAGTGTTCAGTTTGAAAAGGTGCCTATCGGAAATTATCTGTTCCGTCTTTTCCATGTACTCTTTCTTTTCCATAATTACGACTCCTGATCCTTTGTCCGGTAGTAGAAACAATAAATCCTTCATTTGTTTGAGTTGTTTACCGCCACCCGAAGTTCTTGTAATAAAGAATACGACTGAAGTATGGGAGCAGAGAGGTATTGTTCAGGAATACTAATAAGCTTGGCCTTGAACCAACCGGCTTAGCCAGATGACGTGGGCACTAGATCCTTATATTGATCATAAAGGTTCTCGAATTGAACGAGTGTTAGTTTCTGGCTTTCAAGTGACCACAGCTCAAAGTGAAATTTTGTCGCTGGGATTAAATTTCAGGGTGCTGCCCAAACAAGTGAGCTACAGATGGACTACAGATGTTTCCTGCTCTTCAGATCAGACAGCTCAATAGGTTTCTCTTGTATCGTAGAGAGACAAAACTTAGGAAATATGTGTATTGCTCCATCGCGTGTGCATTTCCGACTCTCCCTTCTTTCTTTCGTGAACACTTCCTCACCCAGTGCTATCTATATCTGCATATATGCTCTCCTTTAGGCAGTACTATATATGTAAATGCCGGAAGTGATACATTGAATAGAAATTTCCTTGTGTCACAAGTTTTTTCGTAAATCGATGGGCATATTCTTAGATCTTTTACTGTTCTTTTTTCGGTTATGTTTGTAATCGTCAAAAATCTTTTACCAGAATGTTGTGTTGCGGGAGGCATTTTTGATGAATATCCTTTTTCATGATAACTTCCAGACTTTCTCTTCTCCTCTCTTTCTTTTCGTTTTGGTTTACTTAACTCCTAAATGCACTTCCTCAATCGTTCCGCGCTAGTGTTACTCACGTTCCGGCTATCAAAAGACCGTTTTCAAACACCAACCTTGACGGAACTGCAATCCATAATCCTTATGTCACTCATCCAGAGTAGATAGGTCCCGCGGAAATTTCGGGTACTCTGAATGTTCACTAGTTAGGATGAATAACAAAATCGTTTATGCACTGACAGCACTCGAAGCCGATGGCCAAAATCAGTCCGGTGTATATTCAGATTTTATCGCTGTGCTCAGCTGAAGCAAATAAACTGAATGCTTCAAATACCTGTATTGTTTTAGAAACCGTTCCAGAAAGTGGAGTACCGGGTTCGCATACCTAATGAGCTGGAACAACCGCGAAACCGGGAGAATTTTGCCTGTCATCCAGATACAATGCCATGCTACTCATTTTGCAGATTGAAAGCGTGTAAAAGTCTTATAAAAAAAAACAGTATCGATTGGCGAAACTCGGGAAACGGTGAAATATGGAGTTTTTCCAATTGACTTAACAAACGAGAATGGAAAACGAATCGCTCATAGAGACAAACTTGGATTCAAATAATCGACGGTGATGGGATGGTTTCATGCATTTTAAACTGATTCCGTAACGAGCATAGCAGAAACGAACGACTTTTGGAGCGCATCGCAAAATCGATGTTCCTTGATTTTCGATATGAAAAAGTGTTTTAACGTCTAAGTGCTGACAACGGTAGGTTCTCTTTGACTTTGAAACAGCGTAAGGAATCAATACCGATCGAAAATTCACATGTGCAGCGCGAATTACGTCTCACTGTGTCTCTTTTCGTACCAGTCAGATGATTATTCCCGTGATAATGGGGATGAGGAAAACCATTATTGTAAGTGTTGTCATTGCAACGACATTATCACAACTGAAGATCTGTTATTTTGGACCACCATTCTAACTACCGATGGTCGTCTGAATTATACAAATGGTAAATAAGCAGACCAATTTACTTTCTCAGATATGTAATTTCCACTGGAATGGTAATAGCACTTCGCCCTGTTTTTCTGCGATAACTTTTGGACTAAACCATTTAGACTGACCAAATTTGGCTTGCTGGTTTACCAAGCGAACAATGCACCAAATATACACACAGATTTGAAGCGCGAAACGGACAGATCAATTTACTATTGAAAATGTTCCTCAGAGAATGCGAAATGCTGTTTAACCCACCCCTGAACAAATGATAAAGCTACCGGCTGGCCACGAAACACAGCGACCTTTAATGATTACGACTGGAACACAAATCCAGAGCTTGCTTCCGATGACGTTTCAGAAACCTCGTGTTCTGCGTTAATTATTCATTGAGGGTGGCGGGCGTCAAATCCCGCAAAGTGCCGATGACTCTTCGTCCGCAAAGACTCGCCTCTCTAACAGACCTCAAACATTTTTAGTCGGATTCAAGTCTGAAATTTGAGCAGGCTGGTCGACGGTTTCTGATGTTCAGAGGCATTTGCTGAGTTCTGGTGATGTTGGCCTTATTCATGGCCTCGTTGAAATGTTCAAATGTCTAGGTTCTTGTGGATGTTCCGGAATCTTCGGGAGAAAAATTAATTCAACGTTCTGATGTATGGGCCAGCCCTCTGCTTCCCTGCAAAGATTAACCGAGATTTTCTCCCGTTAAAACTGCATCCCTGACAAAAGCAGAGCCACCACCGAAGGCTCGAAGACTGCGGTGCAGCTCGAATTTCCTGAAGTAGTGTCAATAAAACAATCACATCAATACCGATGAAATCATACCGTTTGTCTTCGGCAAACATCACATCATTCCACTTAGCATTCCAGGTGAGGCAATTTCTGACCTGTTCCTTTCGACTTTGAAAATGACGTTCAGTCATCCACGGTAGTGATCACATCCTTTTGTGCTGCCGATGTCGTGCAGATTGTAGGATTTTTTCTTCACGCAGGACACTTCTACTCAGTTATATGAGCCTCTGCAGCTTTGATGCACACGTAGGTTCGTTCGAAGTACCAAACATGAATTTACTCCTGGTCTGCTCGCAGATTTTTTCGTGAATTGTAAGTTTTTCCTTAACTCCATAGTAATCGAGATCGCTTAAAAAGTTTCTAATAACTATTGTCGATCAGGAAACTTTGCTGGGAATCCAACCTATTCTCATCCACGATTCCTTGTTCAGCTCGTAGATTACTGGACCTCGTGCTATCGCTCCGTTTTGATGAGTGAGAGGTCTCTGCTACGAGTCAGAACGCATAGCTCGGGTTAAATTCGTTCAAAAATCACGTGTGACGTTCTCACTGATCAATAACACATCCGTGAGTATAAAAAATGAGTCACTGACTACCAAGGACTTTGTGTTTGCCCACCAGTTCTGTATATTTGTTCAAAGGCGGGTTTATTGGCAACTCCCACCCTCTGAGGAACATTTTCAATGGTAAATCGATCTGTTTGCTTCACGCTTCAAATCCTTGTGTTTATTTGGTATACTATTTGGTTGACACATCAACATGCCAAATTCGGTCAGTCTAAGTGGTTTGGTTCAAAAGTAAATACAGAATAGCAGGGTAGGTTCAATATCAATTCACGCACTGTAAATACAATGTGGATCCCTGCTAGATACTTGATTTTACAATTCACTGCTGAGGTCTGCGGAAAAAAATTTCCACGCTATGTAGGATGTCGTTTCAAAGAAAAAACAGTAATCTTCAAATCTCATTCGCGAAAATCAATTGGGGATCATCCTAAGTGATGAACATTGTGTTTTGTGAGAACTTTCACGAATTTGCTTCCCTGATATGTTAGTCATACTTTGCGGTATTTGAGTTTGAGCAAAACCACTCACTGTTACACACGCTTGTTACCAGAACTTTCAAGCTGATGGCGGTATTTGCAGTAGACATTAGCATCAGTTACGCTGTCTGATGAAACCAAAATTGTGAATTTGTTTTTTCCCCCTGAAAAGGCTGATTAGTTTGAAGAAAGCTGACCGGATGTTTGACTGTTAAGCTTTCAAGTCTTCTGAGACTTTGGTGGAAATACCTTGTCACTCTTCGTCCGCTACTAAATATGATTTATCTGATGCATTTGGCGGGAGCAAACCTACAACTGAAGTATCCGGCTTTGGTTGATGTAAATTTTCAGTGGATCAATTTGACCCGAGGCTGCACATTGAAGCCACCATTTTGTCATCACCGACTACTGAGTACTAAAGCTGCTCTATTCGGAGCAAACTGCCGTGTTTTTGTACCGGACTCGCAAGCAATACGAGAAATCGCATTTGGGCCAATCACTCTCCTTTCGTTCCCATTGTCACCCATACATTTTCATGCACCACCAAGTACTTTGTGCACGTATGACTCACTCTGATGCAAATCTTGACACTGATTAGAGCTGTGCCCATCTCTCACGCGCATGATCTGTCTCTACATCACGTGACAGAGTTTAGCAAGTTTACGTTTACCATTCAAACTGTTCACGAATCAATAAATGCTCGCGCATGTTTTCCGATACACATTCTATGCCTGTAAATAAGCTGTTTTTTTATGCTCTAGAGCTATTAAATTCAGATTCTAGTTCGGGAGTCTTCGGATTTTGTTTTTCACAATGGGGTCACTAAATAAACGTCTTGTCGAGCAAATGACGATGGAACCGTACACAGCCAGACACCGGTTCTGAGGAATATACGGCAACTCTAGTCTTCGGCTTTGAAACATGTCAGTGGTCAGTGTGATAAAAATGCGGAGGAATTCACTTATTGTCGAGAATCTTTCGCGACCGTGGATGGACTTCAAAAAATTGTGTTGGAAGTTGACATGAAAAGCATTCTAAAAGGTTAATTATTTACCATTAGGCTCTTTCACATTGGTTTTGTTTTCACATTGCTAATCTTCTCTTTTGGGATGAATTAACGGGGTGGGACTATGGATGTTTACTTTATGTATTAGATGCCTGAAAGGTATTGGTTCTAGAAATGTCGAATCACCAAATTCTGAAGTCTTGTGGAGGCAAATCATTTTTTTGAATGGATTCAACAAATGAACACGCAATCTCTTCAATCGATGAAAGTGTCTCTCTGCTGGAGAATTATACAATACATTTCATAGTGAACTACCTGCCGATGGCTTTGCAGTTTTCCTAGAGGTAATTTACGACAAATGACGCACTTGAAACAGGGTGAATATAATTTTATTTCCAAACTTTTGTCCGCATCAAGATCATCTCAGCCGAATACTTTGGACGACAATATTAATTTTACGATGGCAAAACAGTTTTCGAAAACCAAAAGCTTTCTAAACTATAGGGCTTGTGGAAATGGGATTGTATAGCCGAAAGTATTTTTACACGTATGTACACACATTGCCCACTGTTTTGTAGGCAATCAGCAAAGCATTTTCCATCGGAATACTGTTCTGATTTGTCAAGCGATAAACTCAGCCGTGGTACGGGAAAATGTTTGCTTTCAAAAGTATCTGTCTCCCATTCAGTGCGGAAAATTCTGTTAAGTTGTTCGATTGTTTCTAAAGCTCCGATGGGTGAATTAGATTGATGTCTGTGCCAGCTCTCAGCTAAAATAAAATACTGGCTATACTTCGTTGACAGGCCAAGCTCTTTCTCTCTCTCTCTCTCTCGGTTGATTTCATCGACTGAACAAAAGAATCTCACTCAGCGGTTTGGCTATTTGGATCGGTTTGTCGGTGGAATGGACGTGCATCACATGCGGAAAGTAATTGTTATTTTTGTCACGATTTGCCCGTCGGGTACTAGTCAATCATAAAACGCTTTGCCTCGAGAATTTCCTGAGAAAGAGTTGGAAAATGTTCACTGACACGAGCAATTTTTAGGCTAACTGTTTCCAGGGTTTCTCTGTCTGGACTGATGGGGTAAATTTTCCATATTTTCTGATAAATATCCCGATTATATCGTATATTACTGCAAGGCGGATAACTCCAGTGAATTGGGGCATGACACTGACAAACCCAAGCCAAATTAAAAACGTCTGCCCGTCTTATGGCCGGCAAAGTTACAGGAAAGTAATAAGTAACCATTAGGTTTGCTTCTATGTATGCGGAACTTGTGAAGATCTCCTGCGGTAAATATGCATTGTCAGTCATGGTATTATTGTGTGTGTGTGTCAGTAATACTCTAGGGTCAGACAACTTCCTCAGAATTGATGACGACAAGACACTTTGCCGATCGCACTCAAGTATTATCTTTTCTTCAGTGTATTTGTAATAAAAATTTAAGCAAACGAATCTAAAAAGGCATATTTTGTCTCGTTCATGATGATACTGAGTGCAGAAATAGTTAAATTTTTATTTATAAAAATACACACGTAGTAACACTGTTTTCTTTTTTATCTAACAAGCAAAATATTCTGAAAATTCCCAGGGTACCTTCATTTTTCCACCATCAATCAGCATCATTCATGGAACAATATGAGTTTAGGAGAGGAAATAACTGAGGATATATTTACAACGAAGTGACCTAGATACTGGTGGAAAAAACAGTCTATACTCACCAGTAATCAAAGGGCCTTCTTTTGTAGCACGGGACCTTTCCAGTCACTTTCGCATAGAGTCGACCAAGTTGACTATGAGATCTTTTCTCATATTATGCTCTATCAAATGTTCCTTTTTTCCTCCAATACCCAGCTCTGAGGTGATCAGTTAACCAATCACTTCAGAACAGAGGATACTTTTTTGATAACTGTTAGATCTGGATTCCTGAGTAAAAATTGAGCGAACTGCAACCCTGAGTAGCTCGTGCTTTTATAGATCGAAAACGAACTGACGAAAGGACAAATATTTTTGCGTCTTTATATTTACAAACCTCGTGAAATATTACATGAGGCTTTGTGCTGGAAGACTATAACCTTACCCAGGGAAATTTGTTCGTTGAATTCAAAGGAAATTTCAGCCATAACGAAAGTGTATTTCCTCTCACATGGTGCATTTGATTAAGGTCCATCGGCAAGGCTGCCTATTAATTATTCCCGCCCAAATCAATAATAGTGGTGATTATGATACGTCGGTATGTAGAAAGATACTTTTTTAAGGAATTTTATCCCTCGGCCTGTTGCACACCAAGCATGCGTTAGCAAAATAAACCAGTCACCAAAACGACAGGCGTCGGAATTAGAATTCCCCTCCGAAATCGATACAAGCCCCTATTTTGTTGGACGTTTATCGCAAGCGTCAAGTCAGACGATACCTACCACATTTCATATCGTCTCATCTTTCTCTAAAAAAGAAGTAACGATGGCCAGGAAGATCCTGTCACCGGATTGATGACAGCAATTCCGGACTCTATTTCCTGAGCCCAACGCGTATTAAATGACCTACCTTGTTCGATTTGCTGGGTATCCATCCTCTGCAAGATATTCTCATGAACTTTTATCTGTGAATAATCCAAAAATGTCGTTCTGGTTCACGTAAAGACATTAATCAAGGTCTAGGGTAGAAAATCCAGGCACTTGCAATCCTATTTCTGTCTTCCATGTTGGGATATCGATAAGCTTTAATTTTCCCTCTCTCTGTTTCATTACCGCGAAAACAACTTAAAAAATTAACAAAACGCACTAAAATAACCTTGAAGTCAGTGTTCTCTTTAGCAAGAATCCAAATACCCATTTTTTGACAAGTTAGGTAACCATCTTTAAGGTTTGATACTAAACGGTATTTAGTGTCAAATCTCCCAATTATGAAGTAATTTCCTCTGACCTTAACACAGAAACATATCTGTGAATAACATAATGAATAAAAAGGTTATCTACACCGAACATTTCTGATGGGTAGCGTTTCTAAATATAATTTAATACAGTTCATACGCATCTGTTCATCGGGTAAATTATATTTGCACAGCCTGGTTAGTACTTACCGTGCTCATATGATGTTACCTCAGCAGTCAAGGTCACATACAATCTCTTTTGCGCAGTGTAGTATGCAAGGATCAGTGATCTTCCGTAGAGAGTTGCTTGTGTCCAATCTGCAAAACAAAAATGAAAGAAAACCCCGTGAGCACCAAAGCTCAGTAGTTGCAATAACAGGGTCCCATACTTACATTCATCGAACACCAATGTGATTGACAATAGCCTAGTCACCGCACTACTTCAACCAATGAAATAACTCGGTCTACGTTCTTATATACTTCCGCATCACATACAAACCGGGGATATTCGATTCGCCTGGTGGGTCATTTTTTAAAATTGGTATCAGCCACTGCGCCTCAAAATCACCCAGTTAACAAGATCTTTTCCTATTTACTTGGTCCCACTGGTAGGGTCGCCAGAATGTGGTACAAAAGTTTCGGTATTCCTCGGCAGGGAGGGGGGCTAGGTTGAGGTTTGCTTGTGTTCAATCTGCAAAATGAAAAATCACACACGAAAATCTCAGTAGGTAGATCAACAAGATCCGACACATATTATTCAAATTCCAGTATGACTGTTAACAGTCTGCTCATTACAGAAGTGCAGTATCTTGTCAGCTTGAGAAAATTCATGTCAATCCCTGAGAATGTAATATGCCTAAATTATGTTAAAAAGCTCAAACTGCAGGCTAATCAAATTTTGGGAATGAATCATGATTACTATATTTCCGTTGCACGGAAGGCCAACTACTTTCCATTGAAGACAAATTTTATCCCCGGAGCGAGTAAAAAGTGAATTTCACTACACTTGAGTACATTCAGATATCAGTGCGACAAGGTGGACCGTTGGGCGATGGAAACAAATATTCACTGAATTCACTGAATTGCTGGTTAATAACTGATCTGGTTCCAGTGGTAGCTTTACCAGGGTATTTATTTAGAAAATTATGGGAAGATTCAAATGAATTGCGAATGTAAAGAGAAGAGAAAGAGATGGAGAATAACATTCTGAAATACTCCGAAACAAACGTGGAGCGAATCAGAGATGTCACCCTTGAGGGTCGTAAACCGAGTTCTGTTGGCGAAATAGCCTGGAATCATAGAAAAAGAGGTGGTGGAAAGCACTGTATAACGAAGATAACAGTAGAGTTACATCGAGAAAACAAAATGCGTTCCTGTGATCAGGAAAACCCACACAGAAAAGCTTTCCAATGTGGTCACGTGAGAATAGAATGAAGTTGACTAAATAAGCTAGAACGTCTACTATTGAATGCTTGTTTCGGCAGGCTAGCTGATAACAGTCAAGACCATCAATGTATTATTAAGGCGTAACGGGATAACTGTGGAGAAATGCGCATTAATCTGAAGTACTCAGCGAAGATCTTTCTTTCGATACACATGATATGACCTACCGCTACAGGTTCAGATAAACGAGAAACCCTCTCCATTAAGAGGATGAGTTGAAGTCCATCAGATTCTGCGGCCTTCCTTAATGTGGATCTTCTCGATTTGGTTACCACTTGTATTGTGTCAGGCTCAAAAATGAGTTCCTATAGCGATATGTTCCGGATATTTCATGCAGAAAGCGTCTTTCTGAGTTCTGCCGACATTTTGGGTCCATATGACATGGGATTCATACTGTAAAACATCTTTGGTTGTAAGCTTGTCTTGGAAAATGCCCCTCGCAACAATCAAGAAGTCCGCTGACTACCATCTTTTCTGACAGTGCTGTGCTACCAAACGGTATACATTTACCTATCCTCATTCGTGTTCCAATGTTGGCCATCAGTATGATTTAAAGCTTGTCTATTGTTCTGATATCAGATTTAATTAAAGAAGTGGTCAGTTTTTCCCCCGAGTGATCTCAAATCATTTAAGTGTTTTCACAGTGTTTGATAATAAAGGGACGAAAACCCGGTAGATTGAGAGTAAGTCGACTCCAGTAGACATCACATAACGTAGCGAAAGTCCAAATAACTTGCCTGGTGATTGAACTAATGTCAGACAGCGTAGTTTTAGAACTGACCAAAATCAGTGTCCGGTGTCAAGACTCGTAGTAACGTCAGGTTTTCTCAGTTGCTTTTTCTGTGGACAATGCTGAGGTCGGCATAACGAGTTTGCATAACATGACTTGACTTGAAATAGATATTAGCAGAATTCTTGATGATAGATTGGTCAGAGCTGGACAAGAGAAGAGACAGTTGTTCGGTTCTGGGCCTGTCAAAGCATTGATCGTTTAACACCTTGTATACACATTTACCTCAGAAATGCGGGATATTTATTCAGCCGTAAAGGTGTTTCTTGACCTTAACGGAGTATTAGTATTGTCCCGAAAAATTAAACGAAAGGAAAAACGACCACAACCATAGTGTGAACAAATGGGGCTGGTGTTACTTTACGCTGGCATGCGAACATTGTAACGGGTCTGGACCGACATACTGATCGTTATTTCAGTTGAGTCCGTCTGGTGCCCAGTCAGTGTATAGTTACTGGCTGGTTCAGAAGATAAAATCAAGTCCACCAGCCGTCTCAGTCACCATAATGCACGTGACAAACTTTGATTCGTGGCATTCCTTAGGAAGTTCATTCGTTGCTCGATGCGTAATAGATTCAAGGACGATGAAAGACACCAGTGAAGTGAGAATAAACCGGCTTAACGGAGAACTGCAAACAAGGACTAGTTGGCCGAAACGTTACACACACTACTGACTACCTATCAAAGCAAACTGGTGAACCGAGAGATGAACAAAAGGTTAAACTTTAAAAATCTCCCCTCGGAGGGAGGTGTTCAATCAGTCTCCGAGGGAAGAGAATCAGATCTAGTGCTCAGACCCCTTCGGTACCTAATAAAGAAGCCGATTATGTTGAATACTAACGTGGCCAGATAGTCATCACATCATGCACGGTGTGTGACGAACTGAACTCAAAAGACGCAAACTTTACTATTTATTCGTGAATAAAAGCACTCGATGAGATGCAATAAAAAAAGCAATAACTTGACGCGTAATCAACTTTTTGCTTTTTAGTCATATAACTTATGGGTAGGCTATTATTTGCACTAATACTAAACATATAATTCCTGTGCTATCGATAATTCGGTGTCGTGAAATTTACAGGACTACTTTGAACAAAGAAACGCCCATATTTATAAACGTGAGAAAAAATGGGACATTTGGAAAATTATGGGTCATTTTGGATGTACAAACCTAATCCGTTGACCAAAGTCTGGTGCAATTAATTGGACAACAGCGGCCAACATAAAAACAAGAAATGAGGGTATTTTGAAGTACAGTGGAACTAGACTCACGTGAAAGTTTGTCGGACAGAACGAGCAATGAGACCAAAATGAGTACGCCCACGACCAAAAATACCATGATTTTCCCCACACCTCTCGTATTTTTGTAATACTCCATAGCTTATGAGCTAAAATGGCCATTTCTCCACCTTATATAATCTTAGCCATTGTCGGTGATCAACTGGTTGAGGGCTAACGAAATCGATTTGCTGTATTAATACCACTCCATTCATTCCCCGGATCATTGGGGAAAGTTTTTTCGGCCAGTTTATTTTGAGTGTCAGAGCCGCAGTTAACCTTGAACATAGTTGTCAAATTTATCTGGACTGCTTTTGTATGAAAGATGTTTCATCTGTAAACAGTGCAAATGGATCGTTTACAGTGTTGATGATTACATTGCGAGGTAACTTTAATCGGTCTTTTGCAAATATTGTTCTCAAGGTTTGTTTTGTTTCGTGTGCCCCATTACAGACTGTTCTCTCACAATTGTGTGTGTGTGTGTGTGTGTGTGTGTGTGTGTGTGTGTGTGTGTGTGTGTTACGTTGATGGAAACCTACATGTGCACCTAAGATGCAGGGTTTCTCCAACTTCTACTCAGATATGGTTTTCGTGCGTTGGCTTTCGTATTGTTTTTCTAAGGAATGAGGGGATTATACCGGAGATTTAGCAAAATTCAGGGTGCAATCAGTGCAGCCATGTTATCGAGTTATGCACCCGGAGTTGAATATTCAGCTAATTACCGGTTCGTAACTCAGTCCCAAGATCGAAATATACTATTGGTTATTTAAGTTTTAACAGCCAACACAGTTTTGCCCATGAAATTCGCATAAGATGAAATGAACGACTTAATTAACTCAGAGCAGCTTTGTAAGTGAAATCACGAAACATTTCGCAATTCACAATTCTGCATTTTATGCTGCTGTGTCTGTGTCCGGTGACAATTAGTGGTTTTTCCCGGAAGAAACTATTCGGCCATTCCAGAAATTTGGGAAAAATAAAGAAAGAGTTAACTGACTATGATGATTCAGGGTGAGACGTCAACTAGACGCGATGTAATCAACTTAGCTGATTCGAATAATTCGCTCAATAGTGTGGTGGTTTCATCGGTGTATCGGACTTCACCACACCGTGAAAACGGTCGAGGAATTCCTAACCCTGTAAAAACTCCAGAGTTGGCAATCAAGACCGGGGTAATATGGCATCCTAGCCGGAGCATCGGTCAGAACCGATATTCAGTATACTCAAAATCAACTTGAGTGTAATTTTTGGCTGCTTCGAACCCATCTAAAACACGACAACAGGCCCTAGACCAGATGAAAATTGGGACAGAACTCGTGAAAATAATCAGCATCCAATGTAACGGTGAACGCTAATCCGTATCACTCTCAACCGTTTGTCCAACTGAACCCATCTCCTTAAGTGTCACACATTATTGTGATTTAATGGTATATGATTACGAATAACTCGAAACCAACATGTTCGCAAGTCATTGTCCCCTAAATGTACTAGATGGGATTTTGCTCATCAAAATAAACAATAATAAGATGCTCAGCTCACGCACAGACACATCAAAGGCCCTAGTACTGTCCGTGAACTACCAGATGAGATACAAAACCAGCAATCTAGCAAAAGAATCTAACCGATTGCCGGTCTGGGTCACGTCAGCTCGTGGTATGTGTCACAATGAACTATAATTTCCCCACGTATTGAACGGCTGAATCCGACAAACTAAATTTTGAATGCAGTTAAGATACTAGATTTTGAAATCATGCGGCATCCACGTTCATCTCACCAGATAGCCCACTGGTTAGGTGTTGGACTCACAATCGTAACCCCAAGTATGAGTCCCAGTTAAGGCTCCGAGAAAGTGCACAGCTGATGACTCCTAACAAGTTGTATGAAACAGCCACCCAGTGCTACTACTACTACTACTACTACTACTACTACTACTACTACTACTACATGATGTCATTTTATATATCTAAACCAAATTTTACAGAGCTCTCCGCACTGAAGTATAGGTGACTTTTGTTCACAAGGCCGACGAATTAAAGCTTTTGAATCAGTTCACTACTCGTCAGATCTGATAAGTCGTAATTCCAATACTAGCCATCTATTACAGAATAATTCGTTTCATTATTAATACAGTTGTGCTCTTCATGACCCGCCTTAAATGAACCATGCGACATACTGTAAACAAAAAATGTGTGGATGGATCATGTTGATTTATCAGATTGTTTCTCATCGTGATAATGACTTGATTTGGAGTTCGTTTGCCTTGCAATTGAATGTATATTTTAGCTCTATCCACCCCCTTGAAAGAAGGAAAACTTTTAGAACCCATTGACCGGTCGATGTCGAGCGAATTAGAGCGCTTGTTTACCACCTAGCTTACCTACTCCCGCCACTGTGGTGGTAGATAGTAATTCCCACTGTTGTCCGATTTGTTACTGCTTCTGACCTTTTGGGACTTCATGTGGCTCTCCACCCAAATCTCGGGGTCTGGTTTCCGGATATTCTTAATAGTGCATGGGACCTGTGAAGCTATGAGATCCTGAGCAAACGGGAGTTACAAAGGCTGAATGCTTCATTCACCCACCAGTTCTTGAGTACCAAAAATAGCAAAGGTCTTTGGTACGGAATCAGGCTTCTACGCGGACAAAGGTTTCGGTTGAGGAACTACGATACAGATGCTAACAGCCCGACTGTTTCGTTTGTTCACCCCTTCACAGATATCCTGTCATCCTGAAATTATATACCCTTGTAAATGGAGCTAATTTACTCAGAAAAAATCTTCAGGCTAATTCAAACCTCAAAAACAGCCTGTGTTTTGGATTCAGATGGCTGATGCTCCACTCTTCTCAGTTCACTAATGGGAATAATGGCATCTCTCATCAGCAAATCAATTTATTAGGCATTGTCAGCAGTGCACTTCCTCCGGATTCGAACCTTGAGTGAACGAGTGTGTCAATCACTTAACCGTCAAGCCATACAGACTGACTATCAACGGTTTGGTGAACACATACGCTATGCGATAGAGCACCTTTCTGTCGGTGACTTTGAATGGTTAAAAACAGTTTCCCAAAGAGTGATTATTTCCCGTCCTGCTTCTTTACTTTTAGGGTTGAAAAACTAGTTTTACCGTAGAAACGAACGAACTAAAGTGGGCACAAGTTTATCGGGCCCCCTAATGAATAACTTTGGTGTCATCCAGAATGTCTTTTTACCTACCTTTTCACTGTGTAGTTTAACGATTTATCCACTGCACCACCTGTGCGACCTTTTAAGTGCACCAATGACGTGGTGTTTTGTGAGCCTACCTTCCATCAACCAGACTTCACCTCTTTTCATGAAGACCAGTGCAATAATCACAAAGTTTCGTCCCATTTTGGTCTACTATTCATAACTTTTTCAGAAAATCATCCCTCTATCTTTTCCTTAACCTAATGAGGAAGTGGTTGTTAACGGTGTCCCCTTTTCCGCAGTTGCTTTCGTTGAAAAATTGGGCGGTGAAACCAGCGCCAATCTAGTGATCTCATATTCTGGGCTGGGTAAAAAAGGGCATAGACTGTCCTTTCACATTTTGAAGCTAAGACAGTTTAGTGCTTAAGAAGCTGTAATAGTTTTATTTCATTTGCTCCCTAATGTGTTATCCCAACTTTACTACTCTCCTGTAACCACCCTTGGTCTACTTATAAAGCACTCTCACATTGTATCACGCCTTAGCTGTTGTCAGTTGTGTTTCGTTGACTCATAGACTGTCCGATCTATAAATTAAGTGGACGACACATTACAGCTTGTGAACCAATCGCCTTGAAAGTTCCCGTGGACCTCACCTATCCTACGCGTAGAATGACGTATCTGTATGCCGTTTGCATCCCTCCACACATCCAGTATTTAGACTTATTCCCTCCGGTAACAGTATCTATGGCAACTTTATTGTGCCTTATTCAACACGTGTACTGATTGACAAGGTGAAATCACAGTGAAACTTCGAATGAACTTCGATGACTGAAATGGTATTTTTCTGCAGTTTTTTTTAACTCAGCTGAAATTGACAAGAATCAGTTTGAAAAAAATAATTTTCCCGTCACAATTTTGAACACGCAAGTCAATAGCGTTTGGTTCCACGATGTTTTCAGGAACATTTCGCTGCATCTTCACTAGTGCATATTGCAGTTAAGGTGATCGTTTATAAATGATAAACTAAACATTCTCATGAGACCAAAGGTATATAAACACAAACATCCTGAGTCAAAAACTAGTGTTACCAATTAGAAATGCTTTACCACGGCAAGGCTATCTCTTCTCTTTCTTTGCGCACTTGGGGCAGGTGGGGGCTAGTTTCAAGAACTTCTTTGTCTCCTAATAGCCTCCGATTGTCTGTGGGGTAAATGACGGTAAAAAATGTGTTCATATTGGCGTAGTGTTGCGTAATGGGTGACTTGAGTGTTCTGTATGCCCTCGATGACGTCATGGATTGTGTCTGCCCACTCATTGCCCTTTGGAGGCAAGTGGGAATGTGTCCAATCATTCGGTTATTCAATTATCTCCCCGTTCTGCTAATGTAGGTGGCTGAGCGCCCACACTTAAATCGGAAAATGCAGTTGGACTTGGCGAGGAGGGGCAGTGGTTCTTTCATCCTGGAGGTTGTCAAGAAAAGGATGATTTTTGAGGCGTAATATGTACTGGACAGCTGGGACATCTGCTGAGTAGGCCGATCATGTCGTCACTTTTGTGAGAGAACTTTCAATCTATCATTTATAAATGATCACCTTAACTGCAATGTGCACTAGTGAAGAAGTAGTGAAATGTTCCTGAAAACATTGTGCAATCTAATGCTAATGCCCTCTGTATTCGAATAATCACTTGCCTTTCATTTTGACAGCAATATGAGTTTATCTACTTACGAAAGTCCTCAATACAATACAGGGCAATATAGTACTATATCATACAATGCAATTCAATTTTCACAAAAGTATCTAAAGAATTTGAGATTTTCGATGGAAAAGTTGCAAGTGTGTTCTCAGTTATCTAAGAATAAAATCAGTCAATAAATATTTGGGCAGGGATCAAGCTATGTGAGTTAAGAGAATCACTGATGAACTGGGAAACTTTGAGCTGTACTTTTGCCATAAGCACTTGTTTTCCATTCGTTGGCCGCGTGGAAGGATCAATCCAACAATTTTACCATTAGAAGCTCCACTGTCCCAGCTGAATTTTCTTCCTTCGCCTATCGGGTACGGCAAAACATGAAAGGTATATCGATCAAGTCAGGTGATATTTGTCCAGTCACATTTCTTCAGACGATTTTTTGAATAATATTTCCGTTGGTTCAGTAACTCACTAAATAACTACGATTTACTTGACTTGACTGATTCATCCATGAAGCTGAGTATCTGCTTTTTCTGCGTTGTTTTTGTGAAAGTAAATATATATATATATATATATATATATATATATTATAGAGAAGTCAAGGCGTACGCTGAGTTGTAAAACGTTTATTGTGACGTTTCGATCCAAACTAGGACTCGTTGTCAAACGTGAGTGAATGAGTGTGTGAATGGGACGGCTGGTTCCGCGCGTTTTTGGTGTGTTGCTCGTCTGTCCGTTTCTCGGTTTTTCGCCATCGGTTTTGCCAGTGTGACGTAATGCTTATCAACCTCGACGTGTCGGTTGAACGAGTTGATCGAATGGAGGGCTTCGAGGACCAGGCGCTCCCCCTTCTTCTTTGCTCGGGCGACTACCCTTGCGCTATCGATTTTGACCTCGTGACCTGTCTGTGCGCGATGGTTGAAAATCTGTGAGTGTGGGTCGGCGCGTCGCAATGCTAGTTTGTGTTCGTGTAGGCGAGTACGTAGTTGTTTACCTGTCTCGTCTATGTATTCCTTATCACATCCTAGGCATGGGATACCATAGACCACTCCTGATTGATCGTGCTGGTCCACACGGTCTTTTCCGTTGAATAAGGCGGTCCGCAGGGTGCTGACGGGTTTGTGGACAACTTTGATGCCCAACGATTTTAGCATGCGATCTACTGCCTCTGATACTCCTCGTATGTATGGTAGTACGACCATGCTTTCTGGGCTAATTTCTTTTGGTCTTTTTTGTTATTTCGGATGCAAGAGTTAACGAAGCTTTTTGGGTAGCCGTTTGCCATGAACAACTTGAAAAGCCTGATCATTTCCTTTTTTCGGAGTTCGGGTGTGCTGCAGTGTGTGTCGGCTCGGTGGAATAGGGTGCGCACACAGCTCTTCAAGTGACATGTTGGGTGGTTGCTTTGGAAGCTCAGTATGCGGTCGGTTGTCGTTGGTTTTCGATAGACCGTTGTTTCTAGATTTCCGTTTGTTTGCTTCATGATCAGAATGTCTAGAAACGGCAGTTTTGCGTCGCATTCTTCTTCCATTGTGAATTTTATTCCAGGTATGAGCGTGTTCAGGTGTTGATGAAATCGATCTAGTTCAGACTTTTTTACTATTACAAATGTGTCATCAACGTATCTGATCCACAAACGAGGTCTGATTGTTTCGAACGCTTTGGCTTCAAATTGCTTCATGACTGCATCTGCTAGCAGGCCTGAAAGCGGCGATCCCATCGGTGTGCCTCGTATTTGTTTGTATATTTTTTCATTGAATTGTAAATAGGTTTCCAGGCAGAGATCCACCAGACCCATCAAGTCTCTTGTTGATAACATCGTTCTTTCTTTTAGACTGGAGTCGTTTTCCATCAGGCTTCGGATTCCGTCTAAGGCCATCTGCCTTGGGATGTTCGTGAACAACGATGTCACGTCAAAGGAAACCATTATTTCATCTGTTTTAATTCTGAAGTTTCTTATTTGTTTCAAAAAGGCAATGGAGCTTTTTGTGTCGTGGTTGTCCTCTGGAAGAGTCGGGCGCTGGAGGCTGAAAAGATATTTGGCTAGTTGATAGTTCGGGGCCGTAGTGGATGCGACGATTGGTCGCAGTGGCACCTGCGGTTTGTGAACCTTAGGAAGTCCGTAGAGTCGTGGAGTTGGACCTTCCATGGGTTTTATACGTTTGTATAAATCGTCTGTGATCTTCTTGCTTTTTTTGAGTGTGGTTAGTGCAGTAGAAATTTTGCTTGTTAGTTTTTTGATCGGATTTCCTGTGACTGGTTGGTAGGTTTCCTCATCACAGAGTAGCGTTTCTACCTTTTTCTTATAATCCGAGTTGTCGAGTATTGCGATTGCGTTGCCTTTGTCTGCGGGGAGAATGACTATTTCTCGATCTTTTTGTAATGTCTTTATAACTCTCACTTCATGGTTAGGAAGGTTGTATACTGGTCTAGGTTGCGCGAGTTGACGGCAGATCTTAGATCGTATCTGTTGACGTACTTCTTCTGTCACGGGGCATCTTCTTATTCCAGCTTCGGCTGAGGCAACAAAGTTGGCTGGCCTGGCATTGGCATAATTGAATGTTAATCCTTTCAACAAAACAGACGTTTCGGCTCGGAGCAGTTGGTGTTTTGAAAAGTTGTGGATTGGTTTGGCGTATTCAGATTCTGCTGGTTTGAGTGCGCTGAGTTTCCTTGTTAGTCTTTCTCTGACCTTGGACCGATTTGCATTCGATGTCAATTCGATGACATTTTTCATTCTTATCATCCAGTTGTCATCAAGTAATTTTGAAGCTTCCATCACTGATCGGTTTTGCTGGTTTTCGTAGGTGTATTTTCTTCGGTGAGCATCATATATATATATATATATATATATATATATATATATATATATATATATATATGTACAACAGGTGGTGCATATTGTAAAACCTACTGAGGCTGTTCGATCAGAAACGCAAATAAGCTTATCTTGCTTTATATTTGAATGCAATAAGCGTATGGCTATCTATTTAAAGTTTCATTCTTTCGTCGTGGATATCAAACATCAGTTATGTGTTATTTTTAATTTTGTTCTCTCAACTTTCTTATCCGTGGAAGACAAAGAAAACGCAAGTACAACTAGCAGTACGTATATTATTTCGGTCAAATGGCTTCTTCGTAATTTGATTTTACTGACAATCATTCTCTTTCCAGTGAAAAATTTGTTTGATAGAAAGCTTTGTATTTACAACTGATACAAATATAAACCAATCAGATTATCACCGTGAATATGGAATTACATGATGCCAATAAGAAAATTAGGCATCTCAATCGTTTTTGCATTTCCTTTTCAAATGTACCGGTTGGTATTGATAACCACAAAACGTACACGGTTCGTTTCAATTAACCGTGCTTTACATTTTTCCAGTGCATTCTAATTGAGAAAAGAAAGACCAAGGTGCTCTCTCTCCATTCGAATGCGCTAGTAACCAACAATTAGATTGATCCCATCGTAAAAGTCACTGTATATTCTTAGTAAATCTGACTACGATGGAAACAGACAAGTGACTTCCAGTAGAAAACAGTGCCTACTGTGGTCTAGTCTGATTAGCACGTATCGGTCAATGACAGTCAGGGTCATGAAGCGTAAAATCTGCAGTGGTCGTCAGTAAAGAGAAGCAATAAGGAACGAGGGATCGATTGTGATCGAACTCAGTGCCTTATCTGAAGAATATAACTCCTACCATATGACTGATAACTCACACGAACATTCTTCCATCATTGTCGTTGATTGTTTTGCAGTACGTAAGGAGGCTGGGTGTTGCTTTTCGTGATAACTGGCACTCGGAATTCCGATACTTTTTGAGTCTAACCAACAAGCAGTTGACTTTTTGTTTCTACTATGGCACCATTTGCGAGAAACGTTTCAACCGTATTTCATGAACAAACATGCAGATGTATTCAGTCGGTGGAAACCTTTTGAATCATTGAGCCATCCTACTGTTCTCTGGTGGATCCCATATGCTAAAGCAGTTCATACTATGTGCTGTTTACGTTTTGAACGTTCACAGTGTAGGTAACCAATTTAGTATTAGGTTGTTCCAACAACAAGTCCTGTGGTATCTGGAGAGACTGTAAGCCATTTAAATAGGTTCTGTTACTTAGGCTGCTGCATTTGACCGGTGGTGGTCTAACAATCATCATAGTGGACTTTCAGCCCCTATATCCCAGGTTCGAATCCTGCTTCCTCAGCCTGTCGCTCCTCAGTTGGCAGCTTAAAACTGACCGTGACCATCTTCCTGAAATATTGTACCGTTATTACCTACCAAAAGAAAAAAAGAAGGAATTCACCCGGAGGTTGCATATCGAGTGGTGTCTTTGCGTACACAGAAGGAGCGTATGAATTCTGCGAACCTCGGTCACCTTGGGCGCGTATGTGGAGTCCACTAGTTTGTCGAGGTTTGATGGTAGGCTGCAGCTGTCAGGACCGTTCTTCTTGATGGTTCAGAAGCCTGTTCACTGTGGGCAGAGTATATGCGAAAATCCTCTGTACTTGAACTCTGATATCCTTGTAGCAGTGCTCGAAACTGGTGGGAACACCGCGTCAGAAATGTTGAAGTTGGCCGCAAAACCCTAGGCAAAATAGACAAATCCTTTGACGAAGCTCTAGAGCTCATGAGGTCTAGGTGATTTGGACCTGTCCTGCGCACGTCTTCATATGGAATTCCTTGGCGTCCAACCTTAGCTGAGGCATTGATTATTTGGAAGACGAGTAAGAGCGGTCAAGTGAAGCCCAGAAAGAAAGGCCTGAAAGTGAGTTCGACGGACTTGGCCATGTAGGGCGATCAAGGCTACGTGACTGGGGCCCTAGAGATCCTATCATTCGGTTTTCGTAAACAATGAAGGATATGGCTGGGTGTCGTGACCAGTGACTTTCTTGTATTGATACATATTCTTTATCGATTTGACACGATTGTTTGTAGTTCTCCTACAACTTCGTTTCTTGCTAATGATTGGTGCCGCTCCTGACTAACGTCTCAGAACCGAAACACCTGAAGCGTGGTTTTCGGTTCTTGGGACTAAACTGAACTGAACCTGGACCAACGGTCAATTTCAATTTTAGGAACTTTTCTAATCCTTTTGTTGATGTTGGTTTTCTGGGAAAGGAAATAATGGAGCACTTAGTTCATTGCCAAATCATCCCCGGCCGAGCGAACGTTAGAACTTTTTTCAACGGTATCAGTAAAAAATTCTTATTATCCTGTATACCTTTTGAAATAGCATTTAGAAAGAGCGATGCCCCACTGTAATCAAAGATCCCTACCCACTAGGTAGTCCGGAACTAATCACGTCTTATGCATTCACCGGGGAATCGGCTGGTTATGAGGCCCAAAGGGAAAAGCCATTTTGTTTGAATCGATTGATAAAAACCAGAGAACTCAGTATGTTTGTCGTTCGGCAGCAGCTGCTCCACAGCTAAACATTAGTAAGGATATATTTTTGTCTGACGCCCAGTTTCTTCTGTGGTCTGAACTGACCATCTGGGTGCCACTATGGGGCGATTTCCTAAATTTTGTTGCTGAAATGCTGAGAGAACGTGTGTCCGTAATATGAAGTACTCAAAGTATTGATTATGCTAGAAATGAGACCGTCTTTTGTCCGTAGTAAATATTTTGCGTGTACCGGGGATAGCGAATTTCAAACATCAGTGATGTAACAAACACGACAGAGGCCCGACTCAGGAGCACACAAGAGAGGGAGAACATGAGTGGGCAAAAAGACGGAAGGTTTCGTTACTGTGGATTATACAGTGTCAGTTAGTTCCTCGTTTCCTGTCTTGTACAGTCTGTCTTCTGTGTTTGCTTAGAGGTGGACTTTGGACAAAATCGACTTGGGTTTGATTCCAACCACTGCCGGTCACTCTCCATTTGACAACATTTTATTGACCATGGCTCCCTTCTTGAATTGTTATAGTTTACTGTGCTATTATTATTGAAGAAAGTAAGAAGAATATTTTAGTTTTTTTACTATTTGTTCATTTTCCCCCAAAAGAGCGCTTAGCCGCCTTCGACGGGGATACCCGGAAGGGAAAGTGGACTTTAAGCCTTTAACATTATCTCATCGACATACACCTTTTCGATACTGCTGCATCATCAGTAAATATTTTTTGTCTGTTTCAAAGATGCTCTCATTATGCTACGGTCTCAGTTAGATCCCTGAGATGGATTCGCCCAGCCTCTGAAATAGTTATCTATTACGAACTGATTGGTGAAAGGACTTCAGTAAGCTATGTCAGTAAAACATGAGGCAAATCATTTAATCAAGAAGATGTGTCACTCCAACCAATTCAGTTATCTCAAACAACAACCTTCTGCTTCTGTGCTGAGTTGAAATTGAAGGTGAAGAGACAAAGCTTGGCGATGGGATACACAGAAAACAAAAGTACGAGCGAAAGCCGGATAGACCGTTTGAATACAACTAAGCTACTGACTGCGGCACCTAGCCATTTCACCTGATGTCTCAGAGCCTCCTATGCTAGGGGTCTCGGGGACCTTAACATTGAGTACAACTCGTCCTACTCGGTTCAGCCCACTAATGAGGGCTTTAATACCCTTTCGCCATGACCCATCCTTCAAACGGCTAAATACATAAGCAAACAAATTATACGGAAGATTTTATCCATTGGTATACGTAATACATGCTTTAACAGTTGTAACCTGCTCGAATTACGTCCCTAATCCGGAGAATGACCTTTGATTCTTATCAATCTATGCCCAAGCTCAATATTTATGATTCTATCATATTCAAAGAAATGGTTATGCATTGCAAGTTCATAGCGGTGTGTGCTTTATGTTAAAATATTATTGAGGTAACCGAACAGTATGACCTATTTGTGAAATTTGTGATACATAGGATATCGTTTCGTAGCTCCTCTGTTGGTAGAGCATATACAGTACTAAAGCACAGGTGGCGTCCACGAGTGGGTTTGAATTTCGCCTACTGAGGCGAGCAACCAGGGACTTTCAGAGCAAATCAACAATGGTCAAAATGTGTCAAACCGAGCCATCGGGGATAAATATTTATTGATATCTCTGGTCATCTATTTCTTCCGATCACGAAGCAACTTAGGACTAGTTCCGATGGTAAAAAGGACACTTCCGTGTGAGTTTTAACAACTAAATTGACAACTGAAGTACGTACAATGGTGTCTGTGCTTGACCGCGTCGATAATGAAAACTTCCGCTATCGAATATTGGAAAGAGATACCTCCCCATATTTTGAACAACTGCCGAACAAAGCCTATGATATATTTTGCACCCAAAGCGTGGGAAGAATCCGTTGAAAAAGAAGATATTCGCGGATCCGAATGATTACTACTCGGTCAAGCATGTTTTCACGTCTTCGTGAATTGTATAAAAGAATGGACATATTTTAAGGGGGATAGCTGTGGCAACAGAACAATAAGAAAATCAAACCGATCTGGCCAACCAATCGACAACAGCAGATCAGAGAAGGGATGGTGAATATATCGGAAGCTTCTGCAACAGACGAAAAGAGGCATACGGAGTCGTCAGTGAAACTCAGTGGGATCTGAGGCAACCGGCAAGTCAGCCCAGGTGAGTGGCTACGGGTCGGGCCGTCAACAGAATCCGTCGAACCAACCAAACGGGAATGACGGTCACAATCATCAACCTAAAGGCGGCACGCACGTGGCCAGAACGGAGCCGAAATACTCAGGCAGCCGGTCTGGAAAAGGGACTATATAAACGATTGTCTAAGTTGTGCCGACTTGACTTGTTTGAGGTCAAATATCTTCATGCCTCACCCGTCCTACTCTCTTAGTTACAATGTAATTTGATTATCGTATCCATGGTGCTACGTCCAGTCGGAATGACAGTAGTTAAGAGAAGTTGGTAGAATTCATTTAAGAGCTACTCTGAACTTGCCTCGTTTGATTTAATTTGGCATATATTGCGGTATTTATTTTATTGATTGCCTTGCTTCTTGTTTTTTCTCGTGACCTTGAGCAAAATCTTCACGAAATAGAGGGGAATCGGTTGACGGCAGTGAGATTATAATCCTAAGCTCAACAAAAGTAGCAATATATGTTTGTGACTGACCGATAAGGAGATTTCAATATTACGCGACCGAACTATCATTGCTCAGTTGAAGTAACCTTCGGCCGGTCGTGTTTGAGTGGTACTCGATTTTATCATCTCCGACGTCAGAGGTTCTAGTCCTTTCAGCGCCGGTCCCTTTGGTGGTAGACAGTAATCTGCTTTCTTCTGACTTATTACTACACCTGACCTAATGGGTCCTTATGCAGTTCTCCATTCCAGATATTGGGGATCACGGTTGTAGATCGCCCCTGTTCGTGCAGTGGGCCTTTAATGATACCAGGATTATTTCCCCTCCCCTATACTCATCCTCAAGCATATAGTAGAAGTCCAGAGAGAGAGAGAGAGAGCAAGAGTGAGTGAGTGAGTGAGCGAAAACGAAAGAAAGAAAGAGGTAGCGTCAACTGTGAAGCACTCGAAAATTAACTCTGTATATGGTTCGAGCTTCTTGATTTAATCAAGGCATATCAGTCCGTCGGGTAATGTTACCAGTTTGTTCAAATTTCCCTCTTATTTACGTTGATTCTTCACTGCACTATGGGTAGTTGAATGCGTATGACCTTGGTCACTAGAGTAAAAGGCTCTAGGCAAAGTAAGCTAAAATGTAACAAGGCATAGAATTATAATCAAACTGACCAACCGGACCACATCAGATTTCGTAGGTTATTTATCAATTGGTTTACTACCTATATATTTTAGTAGAAGCCGTTTCTTCGGCCAATATAGTTCTCTTGGTTATGCCTGTATGAAAAGGTCAGGAGAACTTCTTTCATAATTTGGATATTTCACGTTATATGTGCTTTAAACCTACCCCTTGAAGGTATTTGTCAAACATTTCGGAAAATACGAATTCCAGTTCGCATCAAGACCCTTTGAGCGCGTCTCGTTAATCGCTTATATTGCTATCGCGATAGAATGTTCCCCCCGAAAGTTTATCTCACTAGATGCCGATGCATCAAACAAACGAATATTATTGATTTGGATCGGAGTAAAATACTTTTAGATTCGTTGGCTGACTTCACTTAGAAAGCCCTCGAATGTTGGGACAATGTTCACCGTTATGACTGAAAAAGTTTCCTTATTCAATGAAAAGAAGCCACCTGGGTAGGTAGTTGTTTCCCTGGATGAGCTTCCATATTATGTTTCAAGAGACGTTGGTAAATAAAATCATGCAAAGCTATTTGTCTGTCCGTTATTCACTGTAAAACTTGTGAAAGCATACGCAACCTCAAGATCGGGTCCACACAGTTACCCGCTAACAGCGCGGATTTGCATTCTGAAGAGAGTGTACAAAGGTCTACCTAATCACTGTCCATTGGAGTTAAAAGTGCAGTATATGATGGTGCATAAGACAGAAAATTATTTCATCACCGTCGTGGTGGACTCTGTGTTTTTGTGAGACTGTGTAAAGTCCAGAAGAATAGAGGCTGACCAAGTGCCTAATACCCTATGTAAACATTGTGTTCTTAATAATGTTTGGATACATTCAAAGTAGAAAAATCTTGTTCCATTTCCCTCAAAGGCTCACATTCAGTTACAATTCTGGCCCACTAGTATTGGCGGAGATATGGCTTCGTCTGCATTTTGAGCATAGGTAATCACCATATACAAGCGAACCACAAGGGTTATTGTCCTAAAACCTCGTCACTATTAGGTATTTAGGATACATATGAAATTATGCTGTTCTGTAATAGTGCTGTCTTGTACGAGCACAAAATGTATTTATCGACACCTATATGCATCAGTTTCGACTATACCTGTATATATATCTCTGCTACTTTTGCAGTGACGAGTGGTAAAATATAATGACAGATTCTCACTTTATTGTCATATATTCTTTCGAGTAGACTTACGATGTTTGTCGCACAAACAGGCGCCTTAGTGTAAGTTGTCAAGAGTTTACAAGTCTGTCGGTTTTGAATCTGTTTCGCTTAATTTCCGTACAAGCACTGTCCCTTGTTTACCCAGTCCGTCTAGTAGACTGATCGATAACATGGTGCTCCCATGAAGTGTGCATCTCAATTAACTGACCCTTCATCCATGAACCGCTCATCACATGGTCATTCATAGTGACCGTTTGAACTGACATAACCTCCGATTTGAACGGGAGCTTCCATTGATTGATTAGACATCTTCCGTTGATAGTGGCTTACTTAGTCACTAATTTAACTTGATTCTCGGCCTTCCGTTGTACAGTCGACCGAAACTGCACTCCTTTGGCTTGGCCCCGTTGGGTCCGGATTACCGTTGTCTGGTAAACCTCTTGTCTTCCCATTTCATTTTATTGCTTAGCTTCTGTACCGTATCTACGATACAGAGTACCCGGTGGAATCCCTGGAGAAAGTCACAAATTAAGGTTTGTTGATGCTTCTATCTTATAATCAACGTTAGTGTGAGGTAACACAATTAAATCCCCTATTGGGTATGACTTTGTCTTTGAATTTGTGCGGGAACCCATAATTGGCTTGAACTCTAGAAATATTTAAGAGTGGGTTAAGATCAATCTGAAACTGCTACAATTGACATTTTATTTTGTAAGGACACATAATGCAGCATATATAATCAGTGTACCGGTAGAAATCCGTAAAGCGAAGCTGTTTCGGTTTGGTAAACATCCATGATCATTTCAACGGTGAGAATGTGAAGCAAACATTTGGGAGCTAGTGTAAGTAAACCTTTCCGGCACAGTATTCCAAAACAGGGGCCGCGGCGAGCTAGAGACTGTCTACTAGGGGAACTGACCGACAGTGAACACAGTGGCAGGGTTCGAACTCGGGAATGAAGAGTCTAAAATCCACCGTGTGAGCAATACCAAGCGTCTGAAACACTAGCCATCCTGAAATCCGGATTCAAACCCCGGTTGGGAATAAGTTATTACGCACTGGAACTAAAAATGCAGAATAAAGCGGGATCGAACAGGTGCAAAAATGCTTTCAACGATCTCAAACAGAAGTTTACTGATGTTCGACAACATTTTGAATGGAACGGCGGGACATCGAGGCAGACTTTATTCTGTTACTGAAATTGTCACATTTAAAAAGCACGTACATTGAAAGCAAAGGGCAATGAATATAATCTTGTCTCGGTAAGAAATTTCACAGAAAAAGCCGTTCTTGTAAAATAGTATTTACGTCACCACTGTTCATTTGGATTAATACCAAAGAATACAGAAATAATGGACCACGTTTCGAGGGGATCGGTGTGAACCCCGATACAAATTTACGATGGGAATGAATAAAATCGTGCAGGATCATAAGCCCACATTAAATGCTAAGAACACTGATATGAAGGTAATAATTAGGAAATTATCAGAACACATTTGCCGAATTTATTTATCATCTAGCTGATAGATGTCACAGCAATCCACGGAGACAGTATACGAATCAAAAACGTGTATAGATATAAAGGACTCCTTTTGTGGCGGTACAATAGCGATCGGGATAACATATCTCACCGATCAGTGTGAATGGTATTGTGCTTTGGTTCACAGAATGCGCACTGTGCTTTCGAAAATGCTTTGATACGGTAACTATGCATGGCACACAATGGGAATTATTCACAGAACACTCATGGAACAATCAACGACAAGCCTGGTCGTGGATAAATACGAACTGCTGAAACAACAGCCGTGTTTCGGTATCAGTATTCCGTAATTGTTCATTCCCGAAATTATTCATTGTGAGACAAAAATGGTTTATTGTGATAAACTTACTGGAGGATTCGTGTGTTTCGTGTAACAAATCGAGCTTCATAAGTCATTTAACTTTGGGATTTTTATCCCATAAAACCTGCCCTCAATTTAGGTAGGTACTGTTGTCATGTTGTTGCTGCGCGGTATTTTTCATTTTTATTTCATTCATAAAAGTCACATTTACCTGAAACGTACACTGTGCAGTGACCGTTGACGTTTCTTTTTCCAGGTTTGGAACAAGGTTCATAGCAATATTTACTGTTTGCTCACTGTCAGATCCTTTTCTGTTTGGATTATAGGGCTGATTTATGATCTGTCTCGGGCTTATACGGCACTAAATAGACCGACTTCGTAATAAGGATTTTACATGGCACAACCTGTTTTATGCTTCAAGACCTGATTTACAGACAGGGTCACGGCTGGATGCCGCACATGCACGTTTGATCGACGTACTCTTCACTGACTGTTATGTTGAACATCATTCCTCCGGTCACTGCGTGTACACCAGCCTTGACCATTTCTTATTCCGATGCCAGCTGACCTTGTTCTTCGTTGAATATTATGTATGTGTACCCAAAACAGTTATTTATGGTGGAAATACATCCTTCTTATTTCTGCACGATTGCTGTTCTTAATACTGTAGCTCGAGTTCCCCTATGGATACAACAGTACCGACGTCATTTTTACAGCACAGGATAAATATTTGTCAGTCACGCCAGATTTCCGGATTGCAGTGAATGGGAAAAGTGTGCGGTTTATTTCTTTTCGCGAATCAAGGGATAACAAAATGCACAACAAATACTTTTCAGTCCGTATCTAAGTAAATTTGCCCCCGTGCTACTACTGTGCCCAGTAATATCAGGGCAAAAACCACGCGCTTGTCTGCCTAAGGTATTTCTCTTCTCTCTTGGATATTCATTTGGAATCATGCTGTCTACCTCTTAGAGAATTCCGTTGATAGAGTGAGTTTTACTTTGTTCTAGTCAGAGTTATGAAATATTCCCAACGCCAAGAACTATGCTTTTCTTTCTGGAGACTTTCTTCTGCAAATCATTTGTTGGTCGGCGTTTTAGGGTCCTTAGAACTTTAGAAAATCACCACGAGTTGTATTATCCACCAGGCCGAATACAGCAAAATGGAAAACCATCCATACCGCAAGTATGCACCTCGACTTGCTGGTCGTTCAATCGCAATTTTGCATTGGCCTGCATTATCCAGAATCCCAAGTGGATTCGAATTTCCAACAAGGACTTTGGGGTGATTGGACAAAAGATGTTAAAAGCAAATGGGTATTCAGCTACTGATGTATTCTTCATACAGCACTGAAAATATGGCCTACAGTTGTGAGTTGTGCATTCACACTGCACAATGAATCACATTCTTTTCTATCGTTAACTTTCTTTCTATTAAACAATAACGGCACAATATTTCCGGATAAGTGTCACAGCCAGCTAGATGCTGCCAGTTGGGAAAAGTGATCAGCGGAAGCGGGGTTGGAATTTGGAACAGAAGGACCTCTAATCCACCACGGTGACCTTTTGATTATCACTAGGCCTATTTCACAAGGAGAATAGTTAATTGGTCCACGGTGTGAATCGAACGCAAGCATGAAAATCACTTATCATACGTGTTCTATCAGCTGATCATCAAGGCCGAAACGGGCATCCAAACTCGAACCATAATAATACAACGGAGAACAGCGAATCGAATAGGAATAGATTCGAAGGTGGTGGCAAGTAATTCTACACCCAAAGTGTATTTCTTCTGTAGTGGAAAATCCACTTGCATTTTTCACATCGAAGAGTCTGACGCCGCGAGCTGCAATCGAACCAGTGACCCCCGCATATCGGGCAGATGCTGTACCAGCTGAGCTATCTCGGTCTGGGCAGTCGGCTGTGAATAAAACAAGTGAATAATCGGTGATGCGCGAACCACTATTCCAGTGATACGCAGGAACGGTCCTGGTTTTAATCATTGAACTAGCTTCGTCGGTCACTTCCCAATGGGACGAACAGCACACGGCTCGCGGCGTCAGACTTTTGGATGTGAAAAATGCAAGTGGATTTTCCATTACATGGGATTCAGGCTGTTCGTGCCAACAATACATTCTGTGAATGTATTTCTCTTGTTCCATCTGAGATGATTAAAACCATGATGGATACTGTGTATCATTGGAATAGTGGTTTGCGCACTACCGATTATTCACTAGCGTTATTCACACCGGACTGTTCGGACCGCGATAGCTCAGCTGGTAGAGCATCTGCCCGTATGCGGAGGGTCGCCGGTTCCATTCCGGCTCTCGACGTCCGACAATTCGATGTGAAGAATGCAAGTGGATTTCCCAAAAACATACGATTCAGGCTCCTCGTGCCAACAATACATTCTCTGAATCTGAGATTTGTTTGAAAATATTCGGTTGAGGTATCAAAAATCTCGTGGCGAACTAGATTAGGGTCGAGGCTTCACAACCAGTTAAGTACTCTACTTTTCATACATATTGGGGTTAAAACAAAACAGGAACAACGAGAATGTCTCTAAGCCAGATGGCAATAATTGCCAGTCCCATGTCCGCAGATTACGATGTGACCCGCGTCACGGGAGATGAGTTCGCATTCGTCACGTCGTCACACTATCTTGCCCCAATTTTCAGGATAGATTAAGGCGCATAGAGTGGTGTTGGTGGCAGGGGGGGGGAGATGGTTTCAGGCGGGTCAAGATGTTCGTGGTAGTGGCTAGGATTTGACCTTTGACATCTGTTGTTTGCCTGTCCAACAGTGTGAATGGCACGACGGGTCCATTACCAGTAGTCGAATAAGGTGGATGGCGATTGGCATTTATTCGCTCTTCGTAAGTCCCCGTTTCAGACACTTCGGATGATGACCCTTCATGCATTCAAACAGTCTTCTACCTACTCGTTTGTCAGGAGTTCTGGGTTAGATTCAGTTCATTAAATTCATTTAACACTCAGGTTAGAGTTGCAAAAAGAATACTATCATGATTACTTCTGAAATGGTTCATTCTACCGTGAATTCCACATCCAGGGAGGTTAACGACTATATGCAACTTCAAAATTTGACTTATGACCAGGAATTACTCAAGTGATTCAAAAAGACGGCGTCCCACTTACATTTCATTGGAAAGGATGCATACGGTCTGGTAGAAAAGCGGTCTTTCCCGTCTAATCCCATCACTCTAGAGTTTGATAAATGGAAAACCTTTGCTGTACAATATTTCGAATCAACCAATTAGATTGCCTCGAAAATGACCAACTTGTTAGCTATGAAAACAAGTTTGTACACGGTTTCATTCCTGAGTTGGAAAAATCGGTGGAGGATTATTAAAATGATATCCAGTTGACAGACCAGTTACGCGATAGCCTGATTGCAAAAGCTGGTACTCCCACTGAGTACAGCAAAGAGAACACAGATTAGTGAACAAGCTCCTTTTCACTTCCTGTTTGTCTAACTGGTCCAATCCCTTAACTTGTCGCAACATATTTTGATGTGATGGTATGAGCAAGAATCACGGAAAACGAGCTTATTCACCATTCTGCTTTCTAAAATGCCGTTAACTTTAACTGGTTAAACGTTACAGCACATGCTCAGTGTTTGTGAACTGTACGAAAATGAGTAAGCTACAAATGTTGTACTGCAGTCCGTACTGTTCAATTCTACTGAATATCGAGGAGATCCACACAACCAAAATTTTCCACATTCGTACAAGTCAGTTATTTGTTTTGGAAATCATATCCCAATCCCAAGACCACTTTACTCAAAATCAGTTTCTAACTGTCTGAATTCGGGGAAGTGCAACTCATGCGGTTAATTTGATTCGATTTTCACATTTTGACACCGACGAGCTACGTGTTTTGCCCGTGGTAAGATCGGTCACAATGAAAGTGTCTTTAAAAGTAGTTACACGTGTCGATTGACGACTCATTCATCATCGAACGCTCTTCAGCTTGAGAACTGTTTGTCACACTTGCATTGGGAGTTTTACCAGAGAAGCTCTCACATGGTGCCCTGACGTTATTTACTCCAGAGGTCAAAAAGCACACTTTTGTATTGGGATTCAGCAGATCTGAGTTTTTTTGAAATGATCCAAAAGTTGAAAGTCCGTCAAAGCCAATACATAAGCAAACATGCCCAATGGACTGAACTGGTGTACAGCTGTTGGTACTGAAGTGAATTCCTACTTTAGGCGGTGAAATTACAAGACAGTTGACTGTGGCACATGACACATGCTACTTTAGTTTAGGTGGGTAAAATGTGTGGAAATTCAGCAGGCCGTGGATTTGATCTCGTCGCTCAGCTGGTTGGGTACACGCGCGGGTGGCAACCGTGTGTGTGCGTGTGTTTGAATCACTCAGGAGTCAACGGCTTTCAACATTTAGATTATCTCAAAAAGCACATTTATTGTTGACACTGGAAGTGTAGAACCAATCGTCTCACAACAAGCCCGGGATCGTTTTTTCCCCTTGTCAAGATGGACTCAACCACACTGACTCTTTGAGACATTACCCTGATCACGCTCCTTCTAGTTAGTTGATGTATGGTTCTGATACAGTTAAGTGATCCTGGTTCCGCTAAAATGAGCACCTTTGGTCTCCTAAGCTTGATTGATTTGAACATTCTTTATAAATGGCACTCTGTCAAGGACCGCAACCAGTACCTATATGAGGTACATCGAAACCGTTAAAATGGCTTCCACGACCAGGGTCATATATGGCCGGTAAATGGTAACTGTTGAAGACCCTTCTTGGATGAATATCGCCCGTGTCGTCACTGATATCTCTTCCCACTGGACGGAAATGTCTAAAACGTTTCCCCATAGCAGACTTCCCTCAAAATTCTTTGAGAAAAACATTCAGCGGGAAGGGAGCCCCGTTTTTGCACTGGTTACAGACAATAGTACACATTTCTCTGTCGAATCCCTGGATGAGTGGTTGAGAGGTCTTGCTTGTAAACACTTGTAGCCTCTCAGCATTACAATAGTCCTGCAGAGAATCTTGTACACATGCATAAGACTGCAATTTATTCCGTTAGGTTTCCTTTCTTCTCTTAAACTTGATCGTGATATTGCCGATTTCCTTAAGCCACACCGTAATATTACGCATACTGGTGCTGGTAAAATCCCCTTTCAGTTATTTAAATATCTGAGGACCGTTTTTGAGTGCATTTTGAAATCTAAGGTTAGTTATTTCTGGGGCAGCGATTTACGACCAGCAGATTCAATCATCTTTTAGCCCAACAGAAACCGGATAGTAAATATTCCGCATTTAGATGAATTATGCATCAGGTACAATTCAACGTAGAAGGTCACTTCGACGTCAGTTCACTAGTTGTTGTATCAGTGGATAATTATGATTTAGATACATTTGGATATCCAAATCACCTGGGACAATCAACTATCAGAAGGTCTGAATAAATTCGATCAGTGATACTAGGAGACGATAACCGCCCCCACTTCGGTTCAGCTTGCGGTGGATATGCTAGTCGAAATTGACTCATTTAGCATCACTTCATTGTACTATTTGCGCTATTGTACACATTGGTATATTGCAAGATTCGGAGTGTAGGAAATAACATGCCACATTCTATACTGGCTTGAAGTTTTTATTTCTTGGGAGTTCCGTGAGATGTTCAGTCCAAGCCAATCCTTTCACTACTATGGTATCTCATTTATTAACGGCCTTCGATGGCCCCATCTGTTCTCATTACTTTAAGTGGACTGTGACATTTTTTCCGTTTACTCACCTGTGCATGTGGTTATTATTATACCTGCAGAAAACTGAAAGAAAGGCTGAATGATAATCAGTTGAACATATTTGTTGATTTTATTCAATGTTCACGTTATTCTACCACGTGAAGTTACTCACGCTTTACAGGATATTTGATGGGAATGGTCAAGTTGTCCATTTCCAAGTCAAGCCAGGCCGAGTAATCTCCATTCAGTTCTACAGCTGTAATCTCATTTGAATCGTATGGAAAATGGTATGGACGAAGAGTTCATTTTTGGGATCACGTGATGATTCTTCTAAAGTTAATTTGCCGGTTAACACGGCTCCTTATGATTTGAATGAGATGGCAGCTGTAAACCAACTGTAGAATGCTCGGATGTAGGGATGATCGGGCAGAAGAGTGTCGGGTATGCACACCAGATGAGCGGCAACTACCGTGAAACTGATCGTGTGGTTTAGGGGGAATTGGTCCTGTTATCCAGATACAACACCATACTACTAAAAAAAAACCATTCAGGCCTAGTTAAAACGTTTGCCGTGGTGAGACGTATAGTGTCGGAGATTATTACTTTGAACCACAGCTGACGTGATGTTTGGTTATCATGAACAAAATATTTAACATAGTCGAACTGCAAAAACTTTATTCTACACAAATGTGAACAGAATATCATGCTTTCATGTAAACATATTCCTGATCAGTTCACCTTCTCTATTTGCTTAACTTAATAAACTTCCGCTGATCTTGAGAACGGTTACCCTTGGTGACCGAAACGTCTGCGGACTACACTCATTTCCAACAGCGCTATGTTACAGAACATTATGAAGACTAAATAAATACTTCATTCGCTCTTCAGGAACAACTAATGCACGTAGACTAGAGAGTCTGAATAATTGTTTCATCAAACCTGGTCATTTTCTGTTCCAAGAAGAAAGTTTGCGAAACTCTCTAACTTCTGCTCGAATCAACATAGATGGTTTTGAACAAAAAGAAGGACAGTTTGAGTGGTTTTATGGTAAGTGATATGTATTAGCTACTTATGTGTACGTTTTTGAACACATCTCACTGCTTGTCATGTTGATATGTGTTTTGATTATTTCATGGAACTCGCAATTTACAAACACAAACTGTGATAGGAATAGTATTTTCACCTGTAACTATCTCTACGTTTTAGCGACTAGAGTTTTATTCAATCAGTGGAAACTGATTTCACTATTTCTTACTAGCACCTTTGATAAGAAGCAGTTGGACTAGATAAACCACACACTCTTGCATGCGTATGTTTCTTTCATGGTGGTTTCTGTTGATGTTGTTGTTACAGCATTTTAGAGCCACTCGCCATCTTTGTTTCCAAGATTTGCTCATTTCGTCAGGTAATATGCCCAAACTAGTGCATTTCTAATGCTAAACACGTTTCTTCTCTTCACTATTTTCTTACCGGAAGCGGTTGCTTGAACATACTGATGGACTTGTTTGTTACTGTCTGCCGACAATATCAGTTCTCTTTCCATTGGAGTACCTTATTACACCTGCATGTGAGGCTTTTTTCAGCTCTGGTAAATTCCTGTCCCTTGGAATTTTGAATTCCCAACTTTCGCATCGTTTGTTCCAAGTTGCCAAATAAGTGCTGGTATAACAAGTTGGCAAACAGTGCAATTTTCTAAGGTACGAATCCGACTTTACTTCTGCTACGGTGGACAATGTATGTCAGCTTCAGAGTGAGCGCGATTACTTATCTGTTAACCGTAAGTTGCGTTTATCATCAATTTCAAAGTACGAATTTCCTTCAGACTTGAATGAAGATGCTTTCTCTCATGAGTTACGGTGGGAGTGTCGAACTATATGCATTGGTATTAAGTACCACTTTCGATTCAGGATCATCGTCCAAGCTAATTCAGTCAAAGGAGACCAAAAGCAATCACTGGTTGTGTCCAGTATTGAATGAGGGATATTGGTTTTGAAATCGATCAGAACAACGTAGGAAAGGTCCCCACAAAAAGATCGACGGTAGGCTTTAGCTGCAGCAAAGGGAATCTCTTCCCTTTCTCCCTCTTTATATATATATATATATATATATATATATATATATATATATATATATATATATATATATATATACATATATAATTTTGTCTACATGTTTGCACACCACTTACAATCAATATGAGAGCTTACACATGCTGCGTCGTTGTTCGTTGGGTTAGCAGTGACCCAGACACGAATAACTATGAGAAATCACAGTTGTGATTCATTTGTGGACTCTTCAATGAAGAGTATCAATTCACACTCCAGACGATTCAAATTAGATCCTTGTGAAGGTGTTACATCGGAGTACATAGGTATGAAGATGAGAGGGCAGCGGAGTACCGGGTACGCACATCTGATGAGCGGCAACAAACGCGAAACCGGTCGTGTGATTCCGGGGGAATTTCATCCATATATATATATATATATATATATATATATATATATATATATATATATATATATATTAATTGTCCGGGAACTTTAACTGCCCAATGAAGTGTATTCCAACAACTATCCCATTTAGTAAAACACTTTCCCGAGATAAAATAGAAGAAACGGCACACAGAGATCGCGCTAATTTTTTTCGGTATCGTTTTGTTATATCTCACCTGGTGCTCACTGAAGGGGAAAACCCGTGTTCATAAGGTAGTCGTCATGGTTCTACTTCTATCAGACTAACTTTAAAATCGTTTTTTGGCGCAGGACGGGAAGCCTTTCGTTAATCACGAACGCCTCCAGGAACTTCATAAAGCGAGAGCAAAAGGTGGCGTGGTGGATTGTGAATGACCTATCTGGAAGTATCTTGTGGTTTGCTGTCAAAATCTGTCAGTATCAATGTCCCAGGTCTCATTAAGAGATTTTTCCGGTGCAGGCTGCTCCCTCGATGACATTACGGCACGCTCAAATCGGAATGTATTCAGCGATACGAACAGGTGACAGTCCCTCCTTTCTTTCGGTGTAGGTTGCACCATACCTAAATTCGAATTCATAGACCGCACTTGATTTGGAGAGATTACAGAGACATATTTTACCGGAGTAACCGGTACCGGGGCCTCATTGAAACGAAGAACTAAGAAGGCAGCAAAATGTGGACTGACGATCAAAGTGAACCGACTATATAAAATTTGACTGACGTAGTCTTCTTCGGACGGAAGTTTCAAGTTGATCTCAAGGTTTGTAACTGAGACGATCGGGATCCGTGGAATCGATTGTGGATAAATCCAAATAGATAGCCAGCGAGTTTTGGGGCAGAAGGGAAAGCTAGCTGAAGCCTCGTCGGCACGCACACAATCTCTGAAGATCCCACTCCATCGTTCGTATTTTATGAAGCGTATCCAACGGTTTACAGCGTACCGCAGTATGACGACTTCTATAACCAATCGCATGAATAGAAACAATTAAAAAAACTTGTACTTTCATCTCTCGCTCTTGAAGTTGTTTTGACGGACCTACCATATTTCCTTCTAATTTTATTTAGAGCTCAGTGTACGAAACTGCTTGGTTTACCTTGAATTTATTTTCTTTGGTGAAACTGCTTGCCCCTCAAGGCTTTCGAACATTGGTGTTATCTTTAGCTCGAGTTGAAGATGTTTCCAAGTTCCCGATTGGTCCTTGTGGAATGGCATCCTTGATTTCCTTCAGCAGCCCGTAGAACTGTGTGGAGCTTGAGGCCTCTCTCTCATTCTCCAGCGTTCTTCTTTAGCTATCCTTTGCTGTTAAGGCCTTCTCTGCTGGTGCTGAACTGTTGGAAGTCCATATGCCAAAAATAGCCACCGGAAACTCATGAATATCATTCTTCTTGAATTATGCATACATGGTGCAACATTTGGTGAAAAGAGTCGCAGTCCTCTGGACGCTGCCAAAAGGCAAGTGCCCCGAGATGCTAGGATTTGAACCGAGCTTCTCAGGTTTGGGGATGGATATAATGGTCGTTTCACCAACACCGGCTGGCAAATGACAAACTTTCCGTGGTGTGAGTAATTCTGATTTCTATTCACAGGAAAGTGTTAAAACACAGATATACTCGCGCTAGAAACCAGTTCACTGAAGTATGATATTGCTGCATAGGTGTTGTTAACGCTTAGTAAAACCCACTGGTAGTTTCTGGAAAGTGGCGGTTTTCTTTGTACCTTACCGGTAATCACAAAGCCCGAAGTCAGACCTGCACTACAAAAGACGTTCATAACCAGTGTATGAAACCTTGGGTTGATAACAACGAACACCTAACCCAACTAGTTACATGAACAATGAAAAGCCTGGAACACCCTTTTGACAGCGACCACTGAACAGCGTGACATCTCGGTGATCAGATGATCCTTCACACGATTTTCAAAAACTCACGGAGTTAGCCGGGTCGTTCTACTTTTCTCATACGATAGTACAGGCTCATTCAGGTGAACTAAGTTTGTTTTCTCGCACCCATTTTGCCCCCGTTTAGTACCTACTTTTGTGTGTTCAAAGATCGGCTGGTATTGACTTACATCCAATTTCGCAACCCTAAATCCTTAAAGGTTGTTTCCATCATAAACAACCTATTAATAGGATAAATAAGTCTTTGATGTGGATACACATCACTGATATTCGCTCTGAATCCTGTGTGATGTTGATTGAAGGTTAGGTGTGAGTCAATCACAACGGTTCATCTCGGGCACAAATCCAGTGAGGATCCGGTCGATGTGTACTGCTGATGATTCTCAGTCGAATGGAACAGTTGTACAGTGCGTTTATGGTATTCAGTTGTGGTCACAGAGCGGATACTGCTTGGTGAATCGCTTGATAATCAACTGAAATCCCTTAGTTTCTGCTACCGGTGAAATAAATTATTTTGAAAGACAATTTAGCTCATTTCGTTTGGTTTTTAACTGGATTCAACCAACTGCTTACTACTGCCAAGTCACGCATGCGTGAATGTGAACACTTATGTTAAAAAAGTGCTATATATTATTCCTGTCGTCCATCGGACTTCGTCTGTGTATGTGTGCGGGATAATCCATCGCTTATTGGCATAATTTCCTCTTTTCTTACCCAAATTTGACCAAGCTTGATCCACTGTTTTTTCACTGTCCGAAGCCACTCCACGACTGTTTTCATCATGGTAAAAACACGACTTCACTTTCACTACTCGATTTGCTTAGTACAATTTTGATACCGGGCACAGTGAACTTTATCACTGTCGGACAACCGACACGGACCCACTGTTTGATCCCGTGTTCGATATCTGCTGAGGATCGAAATCTAATCTTGTTTCATTTAGGTTTGCCTTATTAGTACCGAATATTTACCCTGCATTCTTCTAGGTTTATGACTGCATTTACCTCGGTTCTGCGTGTAACTGAACTAGCTCGTTACAAAAGCCCAGTACACTCAAGTATGGAAAATGTCGCTCCTCTAAGGTAAGGGGAAAAGTGCCACTTTTGAAAGAACTGCTACACTTCATAGTTATGGTTTTTTTCACTACCAACGTATTTTGAGTAGCAAATTCCTGATGTCGATAAATCACAACTGGTTTATCTTGTTAGCTGTACATATTCTCTAAATCTTTGAATATTTTAGATTTGCTTCCAAAGCTTCATAACTGACCGAATACAGCACATTTTATAGGTACTGAAATAGAGATAATAGAATAAACGAAAAAAAAACTGATAATCATGGTAACAACAAATAACAAGTTCTTGTCCACGTGGTTCGAGTCAAATCAAGGATACACATTATTTGTCCGAAAGGAACAAATTTTCAATTGGGTTGCTAGTTGTGGTGTAATGAGAGATAATGTACTTCGATGACTATCATGCACGGGGTTTGTCACGTTATCTTCCGTCGACTAGGGTAGATAGCCGATGTCTCCGAATGAGTTCCAGAGTTCGATGGCCATATGGTATAAGTAGCAATAAGGTTCGACTTCGTGTTGATTGTAGATAGTCACACTCCAAATAAAGCTACCAGTCTACACCACCCTCGGTGTTTCGGACACCTTTCGCTTATGTGTTAACATCATCTGCCTTACTATTCACTGGGCAAAGCTAGAAAAAGTGACATGGGGGCCATTTTGTAACTTGAGGAAGAAATATTAAGAAACTGGAATGGTATTGGCCTTAATTGACCAGCTCAGTTCAGTTCATTCAACGGCGAACTTTTTACTCCAGTGGTCTGCCTTTGGTCGATCAGCCCTAAAATGCCGGATGGGGTCTAAGGAACATTTCAATACATGGTTTGTAATAAAACTCTGTGATGCCGTTGCTTTAGGGAGAGCTTAGTTAACTCAAGCACCCCTTAAAAACCAAAAAATACAGTTATCAATAAGTATTATAAGTTGTCCGACTATTTTCACTGAGCAATTTTGCGAGAAAGCAAACTGGAGAACAAGCTGGTTTTCAGTGATTCATACCCATGCCGTTACATCATGTGCAGTGAAGATGAACACAACTATTGTTGTATTGTTTTAACAACCCACAACTGCTATTTGCAATGTTTATAGCCACTGTGAATGGAAGACACACAGAGGTTGCTAGTACTTGAATGGCGATATTATCTTTATTTCTATATCGTAGTTATTACGCTGACTTGAGCTCTTTTTACGGTGCTTCTCAGCCATAGAGAAGAAAATGAAGATTAGTTCTACATGCCCAAACGGGGTTAAAAGTTCAGATTAAACTTCATACGCTTTTGTAAAACCACGAGCGAGTTACTGAACTACGGAAGTTCTGTACAGCGGTAATTCGGAAAGAAGTGTCCAATATGTGAAACGGGTCAACGACTATGATTGTCTCAGAAAAAGATCGCAAAGCAGTGCGTGTAAACAGTCTGCTACCGTCTTTTCGGCTAATGCAATGTATGCCATTAGGTGTTTATCACATGAGTCCGACATGAGGTCTCGTAAGACTATACCAGAAACAAGAATGATGATGCGTAGACTTTCACTAAGAGTGATGTAGTCCTCTTTCCTAAGACTAGAAATACTTATGGGAGAACAGTACAGAATTGTGGGAAATATACACTGGTGTATGAAGCAAGAAATAACAGACTAAGGAGCACTGAACTGTCGAAGTTTACAAAACTGAAAGGACAACCTACTCAATTTTCCAACAGCAGTTTCTATAACTAAAGATCAATACAAGTTCTTTCGTTAAGTTACACTTGGTTTACACGTGTGGGAGGGGTTAAGTTAACCGTGGTAGTGTTTTCAAAGAAACGCTATTGTAACATGGAAAAAGCATTCCTGACATTTGTACTGTTTCACAGAAAACCAGAATACTGGGAAAAGATTTTGATATGTGCAAGATTTTTCATCAATCTCATGTAAGTAAGATCATCAGCTTACATGAATGGACGAGTTGAATGGTTTACAATTAAGCCGCTAATGTCACACGATATGAAAATTCTAACGACAATTGGCAATGCAGATCTGTGGATTTTGCTAGTGGAGTTCATGTAGTCTACGTAAACCGTATTGTGTCAATAAAAACTTGGAAAACCAGCGGATTCATTACCGAGTATTCTAATGTCCTAAACCGGTATTCTCGTTTTGCCTGAGATTATACATGGTTATTTTCAAGTTTAAATGGAGATTTCGTCCCCTAAGAATGTCTATCCACATTTTTCAAACATTTGTATTGACTTGGATCATTCGGAGAAAATTGACATTTCCCGGACACCAGTTTGGATCTGTTGTCTATGATTTGCTCTGAGTTATGACCCAGATAATGCCACGTCTATTCGGTGGCTTGTTTTTTTTAATGAACTTCAGTTTTGCACACTTAATTTTTTTGCAGTCTGTTCGCACTCGACTTGGTTGTTGGTATCAGTTTGCGTACAATTCAGATGAGATACACTTTTGTTAAAACATCGTTTTGCTTGACTGAAAACCGAGTGAATAAGGGAGCATATCTGAGTACTGGTCGACGATTCGTCCATCGTAGCCCGCTACGAATGTGACGGCCGTGGGAGTCCGCCCCATAAGCCGATGGTCCATTTTGTCTACGCACCTGTCACCTGAACCCTCCCAGTCCTATTCTTGTGCAAACGAGGAGTCGCTCAATTGTGTGTAAACAAGGGTTGGGATTTTATTTTCGGAACTTCCACAACTTTTGGCAAAGTGCTACTTTCTGTGGGTGTGACACTTGACAGACTTGAGTGTATCACTTGTAATGCGTGAGACCATGGGCGGACACAACGCCAACAGACAGCGCGTCATCGCCCGTCCAGAATCAAGGGTAAGGTCGGGGACAGCGAAGCAGACAGCACGCAGTCGGTTGACTAAAATCACAGACAAAAATGCAGTCAGTCAAATGGATCAGTGAACCCCGTTAGTGACTTATATCTTTCTGAACCAACCAGACTTGAATTAATTTATCAGGGTGCAATCAAACAAACCAGTCAGGTATGCTGTTGAGGCACATCAGTGAACCAATGAACTTTCGCTCAAGGTTTTGGTAGTGATCACTGCACATCTTATATGAACAGCCTGTTTTGTACCAATGAACCGAGTTGGTTCGAAGCCAGAAGAGTTTTCTCGCTAGAGCCAGTTGGTTGCTACAAAACATTATTTAATTGACCGTAAAAGTGCTGCACTACTTGTTACCAGAAATTACAAATGTCCTCGAATAACCAGTTGGCTAGTGACGGAAATCCAAAGCTCTAGATAGGAAAACGCCCCTGTGAATTACTAGTTCAGACACAGATAATATTTATTCATTGATAACACTTTAGAGATAAATGACGGGAATGTTTTGCTGCTAAAATTGAAAGTATTTCACTCGGATCAGTATGTCTAGATTACAAAAAACCGAGAATAATGGAATGTTCAAAGGAAAGTTTGAAAACCTATTATGACGACGGTCATGATATGGCCACTGATCAAGATCAGTGGTGCTTGACCAGTCAAGAAGTAAACCTTATTTCTATTCAGTAGCTCTGTGAGATTTCTCACGTTTGATCCAGGCATGTCACGCCTTCCGCTTCAAAAGTACAGTTGTCCTGCTGGAAAAAGCTTTTGCCATTTTGATGATACGTTCGTTTTACTGTGAACAAATTTTCAAAAAGAATTCCGGGGACGTGTCTTCTTGTGAAGAAAGTGCTGATTGGGCTGCATCTTCCCTCTGTACACTGCTTCGACTTGGTGTAAAAACTCGCTGCCATGGTGATGTTGCCCACTTTCTATTAGAGATTCATGACCACTTGCATCGTCACTTTCCCCGATCAGTAACATATTGAGAATAGTGATAAGATGGATGTTTTAATAGTCAAGAACGTAAAACTTACCTGTGGAATCCGTTGAGAAGAGCATTTTATGATACGCTTACGACACAGCATATAAACTCAGTTTGAATATACTCAAAAACCATAAGAAAATTGTCATCACTGTACAAAAGAGCACACTTTATCAACCCCGAAATCGGTCGCGGGCCTCGAAGAAGCGTTGTCCATCCATCGACGAGTTACTTACAACCATAGTCTCATCATGATCATCTCATGATATTTAAACTAGCTGGAACTAAGTGCTGCTTGTTTCAACAAGGATTTTGTGAGCGAACATTTCACATGCTGCCAGATGTAGTTCACACGATTCAGCAGATAGTTCAGTTAAGGCTATGGAAGATACCCGACTGACAATAGGTATGTCAGCTTTTGGATTTTATAAGATAGTCGGAGTACTTTCTTCACATAGTTTGAAAAGTGAGTTGACCACTTCAAATTTGCATCGATAGTGATTCCCAAGTATCTAACAGAATTCACCCTAGCTAGTGGTTCTGTGGAAATGACAGATGGATTAAAAGAGAAGTCGATCGAGAAAGGGTAAATATGCATTCAAAGCATTTGGACAAATTTAAGGCTAAATTGGATTGGACAGAGAAATTATAAATGTGAAATAGATTACTGGAAAAACTATTCATACGCTGGGTTACAAAAGCAGCGTGACAAAGGGTTACGTCAGACATATTTGAATAAATGTGCAGGAGGACTGGATGAAAGATCACTAATGTGTGTAGAAAATAAACAGAGGAAAAGCACAGCTCCCTAATGCACTCCTGAATTGTTTATGCAAGGTTTGGATGTTTTTAAAAGCTAGTCGTGTGCACTGAGTTCTGTTGGTAAAATAATCGTACAACCATGTTAGTAAAGGTGTGGGACAGCCGAAAGCTTCCAGAGGAAGAGAGACAGTGGAATAGAATCGAAAGTGGGTGAGTAGTCTAGAAGAGTTCATCGAACAGACTTCGCTGATTTATCCGAGGATTTGGTTACTTGATGGACTAAGGGAGAGATAGCATCCACAGTGGGCCTGTTCGATCTATAGGCAAACTGTGAGGGGTCATGTGGATAGTTTATGGAAGAATTCGTCAACCTTCACCTTCATAAATGGGGTTTTCTTCTCAACTTAGTCACAGAAGATGTCCTGCAGAATTTATTGTCTGGTGTATCAAATGATGGAGTTAAACTCCTACCAGGGAAGAGAGTTTTCAACTTAGAATACACCGATAACATTGTCCTGTTGAATGGAAATATGCAACAGTTCGGCTTTTTATGAACAACTTAACGTATGAAGTATTCAGATACGACATGCAGTTAGCGTCTTCCGAGTGCAAAGCAATTTTCCAAGACTGATAGTGGTCTGTGCTCACCCTCACATTTTGAGGTGAACAGTTTTAATTGGTTTTTATCTTTGAGTACTACGGGAGCTACATTGTAGTTGGAAGTGATATTGGGGACTAGAGCAAATCACTGACTTTCGTGAATGAGCTTCACTTGTGCTACTTTCCCGAATTCCTTCTCTCATTGAACGGAAGGGTCAAGAATACCACAGTGCGCAATGTTTGGCCTACGGTAGCTAATTCTGTCCGTTCCGCGCTGAGGAAGCTCGATGATTTCCGCATTCGGAAACCAGCGTCCCCGAAGCATTAAGACAATTTGGTGGAAACACCACTAGAACAACTCTGAGGTGCATTGAGTATGAAGAGTTACAGTCTGACCAAAGCAATCACTATAAGCTGCCTCCGGTGACTTGGACACCTTTTGGATATACTTGTCCGACCCTTTGGATCACAGCGCTCTGTACGAAATTCTCAGACAAGGATGAAAGAAGCGGCATGTTGACCAAACCGTAGCCTGGTTAAAAAGCATAAATCAACCTTGGCTTAAGCCAGTGTAACTTGACTCTGTGGTTTGAGGTCAAGGCAGTCGGGTTATGGTTCGTTAGAGGCGTAAAGGGACAAGGCTCAAAATAAGAATCCGTTGAGCGAGTGCTATGAGAACGAATAACTTGACACTACAACGACGAAGTAGTCCAGGTGTAACGAAGATGGCAAGATGGGCGTGGACACTTGTATTTGGACGGCCAAACAAATTAGTTTCATGAAACACGTAAAATCGTTTACATAGCCCTCTTTCCGGACCGCGCTGCAGCCACAGTGATCTACCGGTCGCCTAAATATTTCGGCTGCGTTCTGGTCAGTAGCCTTTGGCCATCAGCCTGATTATGTTGTGCACCATTTCTATTCTGCTGGTCTGATTGTCCCGGTTGACGGCTTGGTCGGTAGCCTCTCACTTGGGCTATCTTGCTGATTGCCTGAGATTCCCACAGCTTCCTATCTGCTAGTCCATATGCCTCTTTTTGTCTGCTTCGGGATGCCCCGTACACATTCGCCATCTGCTCTTCGGTCTGTGGCTCTCGATTGGTTGGCCCGATCGGTTTGATATTCGCGTCGTTCTGCTGCTTCAGCATTCCCCGCTATACAAGGAGACCTTAACTCGTAGTATGAACTGAATAACTTTTATTGTTTTCTTTTGGAGTAATTCGACGGAGTTTCTTTGGAGTTTCCTGGTTTCAGGTTCACCACGTTTCCTCCTAAGTTCGCCGAAGTCTTTCATTCACTTCATTCTCTAGAAACATTCTGAATAGCTTTCGAGGGCAGACAGAGGAAGTATTCCTCTAGACATTGTGGGTGGCTTGTATTAACTGATCCATCCTCTTACAGGCTGAACACCAAATCTCAAACCTTTTTAGGTCACCCGATTGTATTGATTCAACTGCAGCTCAAACACGTTTCTGGCATGACCATTAGACTTGCCACAGTAATTTCTTGCTCATGGCAACTTACTGATAACCTATCACCATGAATGTGACAAGTATGTTCAATCTATCAACTTCAGGTCAATTGGGCTGTTTTAGCTGATGATTCATCTGATAATGTATTCGGCTGGATTAATTCCGTTCATGATAACGATATGGATTGTGATTCGTTGGAAATCTATAATGCTAACAATTCGGAGGACAGCCAACGGACGATATGAATCGGCATCCTGGGGGTACTTCTGTCTCATGGATAGACCAATACAATATGTTTGATTCATCAAAAGTGGGTGCAGTCAGTTGACGAAAACGCCAGTCTCAACTGCGGTAGAATCACGGTGGAAAATATCCTCAAAGTTCGCCGAGGACCTCAGAAAGTGTGTTAAAATTACGCCCATTGTATGTAACCTGTTTAATATATTTGTTGACAGTTCATTGCCACCAGCTGTTATGAGAGAAGGCTAAACTGGTACAATTTAGTCAGTACCTGTGGGCGTTTTTCTTGAGTCCTTCTGAGCGACAGTTGCTAGCGAGATACAAGAAAGAAAGCATCCTTGTACTGTTCACGATGTGATACAGTTTTTACAAAAGAGGTAGCTGCTGACCTGCTACTGTTGGTTCACTTCGTCTAATTTGAATTCGCTTGCTATGCCCTAATCCATGTGCACAAAAGCGACTAGTCCAGGCTCTCCAGCTGCCCTGGCCCAAACCGGAAACCACGGATCGCCGACCGAACCCCGAAAGTCCACTATCGATTACCACTCGTGACGGTGGGAGTGAAACTCTCACCACAACACGCACACGATAGAGACACCCCTCCCCACCAACCCCGTTTTTTCTAACGCCACGACAATGACCTTTACTCCGGCCAATGGCTAACGCATTCCAATGTTACCTCACCCATATGAACTGTAAGAGTACGTACAGGATTCATTGAAAACAATTGTTCGCTCTCCAGCGTCTTGTTCTTAATGAGTTGAAAACGTTTCATAGTACGATCACCTTGTCGGAGATAGAAGGTTCATGCCCAAAGAAACTCACTGGAAAGGAAACAGAAGAGATGCATTACATCGGAATCTCTCAATAAAAGATTATTTCCAATACTATTATTTATTGTTAGAAGTGCTTCCTCGTCAAACCTTCTACGAAGTGAGGATGCAAAAAGTACTACAAGTTTACCTGCAGTAGTTCCGGGCTGAATACCTATTGCGAAATTTGCTCCTCAACCGCGTAAATATCGGAGTTCATTCTCTCGAGTCAGCTTTATCTACTCCGGAATACCTAATTTCAGTCAGTAATGATGCTTCTAATTTTGACGGAGACAGTCGCATCATTAGTCTGGTATTATTTGACGAAGTTTACTAGTCTCCATAGTACTCTTCTCCGCTACTTTTTATAGTTTCTTTTGTTAAAAAAACTCTTTCGTCTCCAAATTTATTCTTCAGTCTTCTGGGTTGTCATGCTATCCCACTGTTTTTCTCTTCTAATGGCACTGACAGAAAATATGTCAACAATGCTGGTTTTTGATTCCCCTGTGCTTAAAACGTAAATGTTAAACAAGACAAAACAATTTGAACATTTATTGGCGGCACCCTCCAAGCTCATCCCCACTCAGTGTTCTCAGACGTGTTTTCCCCTTTATTCTGTCAGTCACACTACACTATCCTCTACTAAGCCGTGCCTGGCTTAAGTGGTTTCTTTTCCGTAGCTTGAAATTATGTTAGCTCACAGCCTTCATGATACCGATTATGCTGAAAAGTTGATTACCGAACTCCGTGAACTTTTAATTTTGTCCGAAAACTCTCACAAAGCACGTGCGGTTTTATTTTTGTCAATCAGAATTTGTAAACCTGAGGTCACCTTTGATCCTGTAGTTCTGTGTGTCACCTCTTGCACCACTATCACTGAGTCTAATTCCCTCCCGTAGTCTTCCCTGGTTTGAGAGAAAAAAATCTCTACTTCATCACCAAGTCTCGTAAACTGCTATCTCACCTTGTCAGTTCGATCGACGAAACCCCTGCAGATCTTATCACTCAAGAAACTTGAACGCATGTGGCACCATATTTTTTACAGCTTTATCCCCCTCTCTCACTTCGGTTAGAATTCCAAACCCTTTCCAAGCGCATATCTAAGCATATAAGAAAATCATCACTCTGTGTTTTTTGCTTTCTTGTGAACTGTAATACGGTAGTTACGTTCTCGTTGGCTTTTGCTATTCGTCGGAATTCACATTCCTGCCCACTTCCATCTCATCCCCAGTTCTGTCGTATTCTAAGCAATTTATGCTTCCGTTGCCTGTGGAATCAGCCGAGCGGTACAAAGATGTTGAAAATTCACTCTTTATCGGATGTAGAAAATTGGAGCATCTAGTTGACTAGACTTAAAAGCATGAAAATATAGTCTAGATGATAAGTAAACACATTTAATATCAGTTAACCGATTTTTCACTAAAAATCGATCTATCAGATTTTTTATCTTATCTTGTCTCCTCTAAACTGTTATCAACATTACGAAAAATTCATTCTACCGTAGAGGAGGAAAGAAGGAGTGGGAGGGGGGGGGGTGGAAAGATAAAATTCAGTTTGTGGTGAATCTAAATTCTCTCTTGCTCACTCAGTCACTCGCTCACTCAGACAGACAACAACTTCAACTCTCGAGCTACTTCAGCTCGTTAAGAGGGGACATCGGCGACTATATTTAATTAGTGCAATACTCGACACCTAGTATATCACGACTGAACGAGGTTTGAAGTGTATTGAGTGTATCGGCACATATATCCGATACAGACTAATCAACCAGCAACTAAGATTTGATTCGCTCACCCAACTAGATAGTTGGGTTGTCAGCTTTTCATTTTCAGTTTAACTGACTGCATCAGCCCTAATATAGGTTTAGCCATACTGTCAAGTCAAAATTTTGACCGCGGCGACGCGCCCCACTCTTCCGCTGAATTACTCGGTGACCGCAAAACAGGTACTCATGTGATCTGGTTTTTCGTCGTGAGAATCGATAAGTCTAATTCGTACTCTATTGCCAGTTATTCACTGTAGTCAGCTGCATGTTTGACCCCAACCACGTAACTATCCGATCATCATGGAGCGATGCTCAGACGCATTGCGACCGCGGACATGAACCGGGTAGGTAGGGCATCGCGCTGGATTTTGTTAGCCCGATCAGGTAGTTGAATGGTAGTCACTACTTTCATAATACCATTTATGGAAACCTCACCTGTATGGCTTAGAGATGCAATGCATTTTTATTTATAGAAATTCCAGATTAGCGAAGGTTACATACTTTAATTAGGAGAACAGAAGGAAATATGACGTCATAATGATTTACTAATGGCTTCCTCCGTGACTGTTCGGCTAGAGATTTGGATGGTTGTACAAAACTTCATTTACGTTTTATTTCTCTACTTAAAGGGGACAACCTTTGGAACTTGAGCTTCCTTTGAGTATCACATCAATTTCTTATGCGTCAACCTTTTGTTTTAGTCAGTACAACAAAAGGGGATCACAGGAGCCACCAACCAAATCCAAGTATACTGAGGTCGATCACCGCTGAAGTGGTATTTCCCCATAGTAATTTAGACTCAGTTCCGCTGTCACTGAAGGTTGTGGATGTTTTTCTTGCTAATATCTTGCTGATTACTCTCTGACAACAATATCGTCGCCCAGCTGAGTTTCGTTGTACGACGTGCATCACAAAAGCATATGGAAGTCTTTTGATTGAGTGAAATATCAACTGTCCGTGCCGACCTAGCTACCAAAGAAATTCGGATCACTTATGCGTCCGGTGTTCAGAAATCTCTTTGTGAAGGTTGTCTGACGACTCTGCAACAATTAATATCTCCGTAGTTCAATAGGAAGGGATTTATGAGGTTAACGGAGCCACAGGTTTTTTCTTCTTATATTAAAGCGATGCTTTGCCTCATGATGAAGGCCCATTGGATCGTGTCCGGCAAAGTTGCAAAGATGTTCAAAATGAAGACATTGAAAACAGGCAAGAAGAAGGACTAAAGGAGTAAACTCCAAGTTCTTCCCGACTCTGGTATCCTGTCTAAAGTTCCATCTTGAATTCGTTTATAAATGATATGAATCAGTTCAGTACACTCGTCTTCTCCACCACTAGCGGTCACTGTTCAAAAATCAAGATCCACACCGTGCACGGTTAGTTGCTCCCAGGGAACTTGCAAAGTATACTATTTCTAAGGAGACGGCACTGGTGGCAAGTACGTACCATGGGTTTTTAGAGGACAGAATGTTTTCGTGGTCCGATTTAGTGGAACCGATTTGATCGGTAGTGCTCGAGTGTTCATCAAAGCGGTCTTTGAATCTTTCAGCCCCGTGTCAGAGTCTTACCACCGCAGAAATCTTTCTCGTTGGAAAAAATCAGTTAGACGCTGCCGTCTTCCGAAATATTCTATCGTTGATATTTACTAAAAAAAAGAATTAAATAGTCACTTATAAAACACAACGACGCCTAATTTGAATAAAATGTGTGACATTTCCTAACAAATAAACAAAACCTCGTTCAACTCGTCAAACGAAACTCGTTTGTATATTTCATCAAATTCAGGCATTCGGAATTAGTGTTATGGAAACCCTAAGCAGGAATTTTACGAGAAAAGAACAAGGAATAAATTGAATAATTGTACAAACACTGGCCAGTAGTATGCACAGATCACGACACAGTTTGACAAGGTAGTGGTGTTCTTTGGAAGTAATACACGAAAACACAAAAGAATAAAAAATAAAAAATAACAGCAAAATATGGAGGGGAGGGTAGGGGGATGATATTGAAACTAACCAGTAGTGAATTTTCGTCTTTGTTTTCTTATGTTGCCGACAGACGATAGACATTGGATAAATGCTTTTTGTTATTGAACGAATGAAGACGAATTTAGTGGTACAAAAAATACGGACCAGTTCAACTGATTCATAGAAACATAGAAAATGATTCCATTGAATATCGCTTTGGGATGGACATGGAAAATTGTTGATAAAACGCCGTAGTGTTAGTGGTGTATGTATAGCTTAAAAATATCTTGTGGAAGAGTTTCATAACACTTGGATGACACATGTAACATAGAACTGTATTAACTGGCTTGCGCTATGGCTGACATAAAACCGGGTAGACCATGTGAATTCCCACCGGAACAGGCCCGCCTGTCAGACGATAGGATTTGTCAAGGATGAAAACCATATTCTGGTATTCATTACAAGAAATCCGTCATGATGGCTATGGTGTTTATGACTTTGGAAAGTTTGCGACAGAGCTGTTTTGTCTTCCCCTGGTTCCTTGATTTACAGCACCAATATCCATTGGGACTTGGGACAAACTTTGTCGCGTTTTCTTCGGCACATGAGCAGCGGGAAGCATAGAACCTACACTTAAGGCTCGATTACGCGCTTGCTGTTTACGGATCTCTTCCAAAGCCACTATTCGTCCGATATGAGTAAAATCATCTATATCCGAGGACTCATCAAATCCGAGGGTGTATAGCCCACCGAAAGCTGAATCTTCCGCTGTTGGTTGTGTTTTTGTCCCTCGTGTAACCGATGGTTTGGTCCGCCTCCATTTGTTCAAAGATTCTGGTGGTTCCCGATGACTCAGACGACGAATAGTCTGACGAAGACGAGACCCTCCAACAGAGCTACCCTGATCTTCACGATTTCCGTCTTTTCGGCGAAGCATGAATCCAGGATAGAAGCTCTTTCTCCGTCTTAACTCTCTCCGACTAGTTGAACGTTGAAACGTCTTATCTTCCATAGATTTCACAGGTGCTTCTGTTGCTGTGGTAATTGTTCCACTGGATCTTGGTATGTTTACACTTGTCACCTCGACACTTGGCTTAGTTTGCGCATCAACTGGTACTATCTGCTCTTGTTCTACATTCACAAACGGATTGGAAAATATTCGTGAATTATCTTCGGACTTCGATTCAACTGAAGTGAAATAGTAATCTGTGCCGGCCCTGGTTTCCTCGCTCTCTTCATCCGCAAAAGGAATTTCTGACAGTTCGCCAAAACTAAATAATTCAGCCGGCGGTGAACGCTCACAAACCTCTGGTCCAAGCCAAATGTTTGACCACTGATTTAGTAGGACATTGGAATGATCAGAATGTGCTTGCGATTGGGGGGAAAACAAGGCTGAACTATCGTTGGGCCCCTCGATGTTAGAAGTTTCATACGCATGAACATTAATTTGAACCACTTCTCGATGGTTTGACGGACTGCTGCTCTGATTCATTCCCTGTTCGAACGAAGTCGAATCAGACTGTTCCTGTAGAGTGATCAGTTCAGTTTTTATCTGGTACACGTCGGAAGGTGCCTGCGGTAACACCTTCGTTGGACAGAACAAAGTGATAACCGGGTTCTCAGACTCTGTCTCCGATTCGGGACACGTGTGCGAGTATTGAGACTGTTCTTCAGAGATTGGAATGCCACAGTTTGCGGTTAATTCACTGTCTAGGCAAAAATTCCCCGAATCTATAGATTTTCCACGGAAGCCAACTGGCATTGTGAGGGGAACAAGAAGGTTATTCCCGACTGCTTTGTTGTTCTGTGCATTTCCAAAATTTATCATAGGACTTGTCGGTTCCAAACGCGTTGCAGAAGCCTGATCACCCGGCCGTAGAAATGAACCTCTTGGTGTTGGAGTAAAGCCCGAGGATGGCAGGAGGCTTGTTTGCTTTGTTGACGGATCCAAATAGCTAAGTGTTCCCATGGATGAACCACTTAGTCGCGATGAGTAACGTCGACCGAAACGCTTATATGATGAGCACTGATGACATTCTTTGTCTCGACGACTCTGTGCTAGTAGGTTTTCTTCTGCTGCGTTCTCAAGACAAGCATCAAATTCAGCCAGCTGAGCTACAACGTTAGGAGCCATGTTTTCCGCAGAACATTTGGATCCCTTCTGACGACCAGATCCGGACTGCGAGGTGCGTGACCCTGTGCCACTTCGACCCGCGGTGGCAGCGCATCGTTCACAACTTTCAGCATTTTTCTGCGAATCACGATGAGAAGTTTCCCGGTGAGATCCACGTTGGCTGTTTCCATTCATCATTGCAGAACTCAAAAAAGACAGATGATCTTGTTTTTTCCCTTGGAAAAGTATCGATCGACTAAATACAAAATTGCATCTGCAGAGGTTTCCGCAACAATAACACACCTGAACAACTGTATCACTCTGTCTGTTGATGTGATTCGAGTTCAGCGCTCCATCAGTCGAATGTACGTCTGCGCGATCGCCCACATTTACATTATGCATACGAGATAAACGTTTGTTTCGTTGTCGACGAGCATTCCACTCTCGGATTTTCTTCCCCCATCGCATAGCACGGGTCAACTTGACCCAGTACATTTTAGATAGAGTGGTCGCAAATTTGTTCAGCCAACCGTATAACCACGGATTAATACAGCCAGAGGCCATAGCGACTAATTTCAAGATTAGGTCAATCAACTTGATCTTTTCCTCATGACTCTCTGATACCAGCATAGAGAACAAGTCCGGATTGGCTACTGGTACACCTCCAGTCAAAGTGGCCATAGAAGAGGCATCCAGTTGAGAAGTTGCCGACCCTGGATAGGTTGTATTCAAGGCCAGCAGCCCTGCTCTGTTTGTTTCGCGATCCAAATAGGATTTGGCTTTGTGACTTACAATTAGCTTGACCCATTCAAAACTGTTCATTTCTTCGCTGGTTGTGGGATAATTTAGTCCGGGAATATTCACTGCCCCTGAAGAGGCGTTAGGTATCAGAGGATTCTGACTTAATTTTTTTAACTCACCTGCAGTACTGAGAGCACCGGTTTGCCACAGAAAAGCATGTACTTCTACCCAAAGAGAGAAACAACACCAAGGTGTCCAGCACACAGCAAAGCAGACCACTATCCGGACGAGAATTTTGTTTGTACGACGTTTACGTTCAACTGAGCTTCGTCGAAAGCGGCTTTCATGCAGACGGAAAAAGATATGGCCGTACAACCCCATAGTCAAACAAAGGGGAATAAGAAAATGCACAAGGAATGTCACAAGTGAATAAATCAAACGGCCGGTCTCATTAGGCCACATTTCCACGCAATACGTGTGCACTTGGCTGTCTGTGTAGGTGTGATTGTCCATATACGGTACGGTTGATTGAGGTGGTATCACAGCCTGACTGACTGTGTTATACAGGGCAATTGGGAGGCTATTCAGAGTGCTTAGTAGACAAATGAGGGCAATGAGGACTTGAGCAAGTCGGGTAGACATTCGCGGATACAAGGGGTAGATAATGATCTGATATCGATCACAGGCAATCATCAGAATGGTTAGACAAGAAACGTGCATAGGTATACCAAAAATGGTGAATACAACTTTGCACGCTGTCGAATTTATGTCATTGGTCTCCTTCAGCTCGTAATACGCCTGTAAAGGCATGTTAAATCCGCAAAGTGTCACATCCGATATGGCTAAAACGAGAACGAATATGTTGGTGATGTTGGCTAATGCTCTGCGACGTCTAATCAACAGAATATAGACTACTGTTAAATTGGATATTACTCCTATCGCAGCTAGCAGAGTGTAAACGGTGGCTAAACATGTTTTGATCCAGGAAATGCGATGTGTTGCAAAATCAGAACGTCCGTAGCCAGCGTGTAACATAATCCACTGAGCGTGAATCGGATTTACCACTGTCTGTCCGAGATTCGATTCAGCACGGTTTGGTTTTTGACCGGTGATCCAGTGGTGCAGAACATCTACTGGTGGAACGTAAAGTTTCGGTTCACGTGAATTGCTCGTCACATGGTCGGTTACGTTTGATATGGTCCGGTTCGCAATCCTGGTTGCAGGTGATGCACTGACAAACACTGGTGACTGAAATGCCATAGTTATTCCAACCAGGATATTTAGCAACTGCACACCGGTCCACGAAGAACGTAAGGGACCCATTCAGTCTGAAAAAACGCAAACGACACAAAAGTCATTTTAAGTAAAATTAGGGTGGGGTCTGGTTAGATTAGATTAGACTGGACTAGAAAATTTATGTATTTATCAACAGAGCTCACCGAAGCAGCATGGTTCACGAATAAACCTAAACGTTTAATAACTTTGGAGAAGGTATAAATTAAACAAGGATAATATGATTCCCAATAAGTCTGATCAGACTGTATGGAAATTTCAAATATGCCTTTGCTTTTGACCATTATCATTGTGAGGGAAAGAGCCCAGCTTATTGTCAATGAACGGCTTGGTTCAGCGGTCAGGCAGCATGCCATCGCGTTTCCGGAGTCCAGCGCAAGGTCGGAGGCAAAGATCGGTTGAACAGAATCGCCAGCAAGAGTGGAGCCAGTCGTGAGATCAGTGGACCAATCAGCTGTTAACACTCGTCTGGACCGACCAGAGCCTAGTCAACCAACCCGGGTGCGAACAGACAAACCAGCTAGACGGGCCGTTTAGGTCTATCAGTAGATTACCAAGCTTTTACGCATCGTTTTGGTTATGGTCATCACATATCTTATATAAACGACATATTTTGTACAACAAAATGAGATTGTTCGAAGACAGAAGAGTCTTCTTACTAGAGCTAACGGGACGGATCAGAACGATTAAGTTCCTACTTGGCGAAGATTCAGGTATTACAGGTAATGTGAACTACGATACATTCAAAAATCTACTCAAATGTACAGTTCTAGCATATTGACTGAATTGGGATATATTAGAGTACAAGGTAAAGACCCTAATTCAAAATTCCCTCCCATTTATGCTGGTTCTTTACCGCGCTTTGTACAGTTAAACGGGTGCTACCTTGGTTGCTAAAGTTAAGTGCTCCAAACAACGTAAGGTAAGAGTCACGGAGGTTTGAAAATATAATTAAATTGATAAACAAAATAAGAAATTATCCCAAGTTATATTTAGGGTGGTAGAAGCCGTTTATCCGCCCATTTAGATTTTATGATTGCTCCTATACGAGAAAATAAATAGGTTCTTCCTGACCTGATATGAAGTTGAAAAATATTTTTCACCGAAGAAGGGAATTCCAGTTTGCGTCAGCGTGCACTTTGACTTTACCGTCTCATTGCTTACAAATTTATCGCGATAACAGAGAAAAGAGATATTAAAACTAAAAGTTCTCATAACCTGCGTAACCTGTAGCGAAGTCAAATTGCAAAGTTTAACAAATTATGATTTTTCGTAGCGGAACTTTTCCAGTATTTCTAGGCGGATATGAACACCACTTATCGGATTATTTACAGAAAAAGTCCAACAAATATACCTTTCAAAGGTAGAAAACCCATCATATTGAATGAAAAAAATATTTTCATGCGCACTACATTAAAAAGTCTCGTAAGTCTCTGTCCTTAATCCAACGTGAGAATATTCCAGGGATTTCTCGCTCCCTGTAGCACATGAGAATAAGGGAATTTGAAATACAGCTAGTATTAGCTGACGTGAAACCTGCATTGGATGTCCAACAGAAGAGTACACATTCTGGTTTCCTCGGGGGATTCAAATCGCGGAGCCTCTCCTTTTATCGATTGGTTAATTTTACAGACGAGTGTTTAGTATGTGACGGGTGATGGAAAGGTTGAAGAAGTCATTTGTGGCAAGAAATCCACCCGACGAAGTATCCCACCGACCACCGAAATATAACAGCGATCAATATTAGCCATCTGGGTAGAAGCAGATCATGTTTATTTTTCACCGGTTAGAAGGACTTCAAATAGTGAGAGAATCTTCACCACTGAGACTGCAAATTTCCCCGAATTCAAAGAAAGGATGTCAGCTTCGTGGGTAATGGTTTCTCAAAATAATGTTCTTTGGCGTGTTTCATTGGTGGTTTTGAAATATATTTACACAAAACGATTTTTCACCCCGTTATTCACTTTAGGACTCGTGAAAATATGCTCAGCTTCTAGGTTCAGTTCGAGGAATTACCCTTTGTTAGTTCAGATTTCAAAGTAACCGAAATCGTTTCAACTGTTTTGAAGAGAAAAGTTAGTGGGTAAATACGCACTGGCCATTGGAGTCAAAAGTGGAAAATGTGATGGAGCATAGTATAGAAAAGTATTTCCTAACTAAAATGGTGGACACTGTACTGAAGATATTGTGGAAATTGCTGAAGAGTTAGGACAGATCCATTGATGATTGATATGTACAAACTTTGTGTTTCTAATACTGTTTGGGTTACCACAGAGTCCGTAAATCTTGTTTCGTTTTCCATCAGAGAATCATATTATATCGTGGTTATGGTCAACCGCTGGTGGGATAAATAGGGTTTCGTCTAAATTCCGCACAAATACACTCAACGCATCAAAGCAAACCACAAGGGTTAATGTCCCAGAGCCTTGCCACTACTGGCTGGTTATCGTAGATACAGAATTTTGTGGCTAGGCGTCAATGCTGCTGTAATAGCCTCCCAGTTCAACTAGTAAAATTCCCAGTCGGAACCAAATTTGGGTTCAACTATCCGTACTTGCCATGTGTACGTCTCAACCTAGTCCTAAAAGCCATCTTTAAAGTTGTTACCACCGATTTGTATTTGCCCTTGACTCACTAACGTGGGTCAAGTAGATTGCACTCATATCCAACTCGCCTCCATTCCTGAGTGCTTATTTGTTGATCTACCTCCTTTGTGTCACACGTTTTCTTATCTTGTTTCCCCCATCGTGTGCATCTTCAACCGTACCTATGCTTCACCCCTTGTTGGTCTCATCTCACTTTGCTTCCTAATAACCTATGGTTCCTAACCCGTCATTGTTTGCACCTCTTTTGGTCCTGCTGTGTCCTCTCGTTCACTGATTATCTGGTTTCCCGAGTTCTTGCCCGTCGAATCAGACTCATCTGTTGCCATGACATTCTGATCAGATCGGCGCACCTTTACTTGCCTCCGTTTTTGACCCGTTCGTGGGCCTTATCTTGTTGTGTTGCCTATCAACTCCCCTGTTTTCCGTGCCATCTACGTTGTCTTTTAGTGTCCATGCTTTCGAAACCATGATTCATACCTCCCGTGTCTTCTGTTCAATGAGCCGTTGTATTGTTCGTTTGTCAGGGCCACCCTCGCTCTTAATGTGTCAGAACCGAGATCGGTTCGGAGTGTGTCGAAAAATCGATGCCCCAAGTAAAATGTTTCGGTAGAATTTTATTGTTCAATAACACAGCGTAGTCGAAATGGTTGGTAGGTTGTCGACATTTCGGTCACCACGGGTAATGTTTTTCAAGACTGGATTTTACAACCGGTTGTAAAACCAGTCTTGAAAAACAAAACCCGTGGTGACCGAAATGTCGACAACCCACCAACCATTTCGACTACGCTGTGTTATTGAACAATAAAATTCTACCAAAACGCCCTCGCTCTCCCTGCCTTATCTACGTCCCGGACTTGAACCACCATTTGACACTGCCACGGACTCCGGACCATGGTCATTCTATCTCATAATTGTCTGCCCTTTAGTTGATTATTTGACTTTGCCCTCGACCCTGTCTGCGTGAGCTTGCTATCCCTTCTGATGAGTGATCTTCATTCACAGGTCGATACATTGTGGTCCGATTGCCCACAATTTGAGGTATGCATTCATTAATTATTGATCGTGATTCACTATGCAGTACACGTAGATTACGCACTCGTCTTATTTGACGTTGCTTTTCGGGGTTCGCTTGTTACGAGTCACTCAACCACTGAACGGCTCAACTTTGCACCTGTCATGTACGAGCGCTAGCAGTGTTTACCAGAAGCTCGTATGTGAGAGTTCCGAAAATCCCTGTATATACGATAGTGTACACGCGTGTTGAATTGATCTGAATGTTAGATATCGCCGGCACAGATTGAATTCAAAATCATATACATACCACCTATACCGCAGTACCGTATGCACCCTGTGAACTGAAGCAGGATACCAGAATGAAGGCTTCGGACATTTTCTAAAATGTATCGTAACATTTACCAACAAACGATTACACGGTCACCACAGTGTAAGTGTTATCTGACCAAGCCGGGGATCATTTCGGAACGCAACAACTGGAATCCATTGAATGAGTGCGCAGGACTGGTTTGAAGTATTTTACGAATGCTTTATTGACCATATATTGGAGCTGCTTCCGATTGACCTGTTTGTTTCGAGGGCTGCTATACGTTCCATGAGTCAATATTATTATGATAAGTAAACGGTATGGTTGTATATTACGAAATATCCAGAGCCTTTGGTGTAAAGTTGTAACTCAGATGTACACGTGGTACTTGAAAAACCTTGGGCTGCTTTCGTGGGTAGATTCGAATCTTGCTATGAATAACGTCGTATAACGTTTGCATGAGCTCCACACCTACTTATTGATTTGTCTTGTGGTATAACCGCTCAAATAATCATTGAAAATCATGAAGGCACATTGTGGGGTATTTTCATTCTTGTTAGGATTCATCACCAGTAAACATCCACCGACACCAGACTAAGATTCAATGCCGGTCTAATTCTACTCGCCTCTTATCCAGCTGCAATTCTGTCTGAACAATCACCTTTTGATTTGCATATTCCAATTAGAAATTTCCACCAGATCCTACTGTCACTCGACCAATATCGAGTACCTGGACTGAATGGCAATCCATCTCCACCACCCTGAAAATGTATGCTCTGAAGTTAGCACCTTCATTACGCAGCTTCTGCTTTACTCTCTAATCCTGTTACTTTCCAATCCCGTGGGAAGAAGCCCCGTTTGTGCATTCGTAAAGACAGTTACCTCTCCACTCCAAAACCTACAATCAGTTAGAAAGTTAGGAAGACAAAATATTTGAACGGCTGCACCCGTTCCTTGAACACAAATCCGATTCCAGTTCGACCAATGAACAGATGATCTAACGGCTCTTGTCTCATACTACTGTTTACCAGCGCTTTACACCCAAGGATAAATGCAACTGATCTCGCTGAATACATCAGAGGCATTCGGTTGCGTCTCATTTGACGGTTTATTGTCGAAATTGCGATCTATTGGACTCCCATGTCTACTATTTTGTAAATGTCATACTTTTAGTACATATGTCACGCAATTACTTGCGAGTAGTGTGGGATTGTTTAATTTTCGTTTGATTGACTGTCCTTTTGGACTCCACGTTTCACTCGAGTCTGGTGCTTCCGAGTGCAGGTTGGTCGGATGACCTGAGGTTTGCGCGTGAAACGTGGAGTCCAAAAGGACAGTCAATCAAACGAAAATACTTTTAGTAGCCAGACGAATTACGTCCTAGTAGATAGGATGCAGTCATAGTCTCTCCCAATGAGTGCTGGTGTTCTAAAGGTTCTGTACTTCCACTCAACCTCTTTCTGCTACTTACTAACGACCTCTGTTCCCCTACTTCCAATCTTCTGCTAGAATTGTCCAATGAGACCATAGCAAACTGATCCCTCTACTATCCCAACACCCCCAACGCAGGTTATGATGGTAGTGTTTTGCTTCGTTCTGACCCGGGATATATCTCCACTAACAGTCACGCGAGTTGTGTTCTTTCGATTAATTATACGTTCACTCAATGAAACTCTACAAAACACCGTTCTTATTCACTCCACGTGGAAGGCTGAGCTGCATCGTCTTCTTCGTCTCTCTTCAAAAGGTTCAAATGTCATGTCGTCCTCCTGATCGAAGAAGAATCCCTAAAGTCCACTCTGCAATCGCTAGCTCTTTACTGGTTTTTCCGTTCTCTGAATCTTTTCTATTGTGGTTATATTCACTGTGTAGTGCATTTCTGATTGTACATAATCCTGTCTCCTTTCCTTTTATTTTCCAGGTGCCGTCGTTAACCACGAGGCGGAGTCATCCAGTGCGGCAGGCATCTCATCTCCCTCTCTCCCCGAACAGTGACCTTGACCCCGACTCCAAAACTGTATAAAAAAAACCCATAGACGCCCCCGTTTGACCCCACTTCCGGTTTCGACCTGTACCAGTTACCGCGTCTCCTCGTGCCAATACAAGTCCATTGTTTTCCGAGCTTCGTCTTCTGTTGTGACTGACCTCGTGCTGTGACCAGTTGTGCTGATTTGTGCATCTATTTTCAGACCTTCGGACCCCACGTGCATTACAACTGATGTTCATCTGGCCGTTCCCCTCACCCCTGGGGGGTTGGTTATGAGCACAGACAGCCGTTGAATTTGTCCGTTCTCAGGTATCGGATATCATCCTTTTAATTTTTTTCCTCTCAGTTCGGACTCCTAATCATAGTTTAATTTTCTTTCCTATCTTTCGACAGCCGTTCCTCCTTGAAAATTAGTGGTTTTTGGATTCTTTTACGAGTTCGTCGCTTTGCTCCTACGAGTACTCCTGTTGTTCGAGGAGCTCAAAATTTTCATTGTAATGCGGCATACAAAATCAGGTGCAAATTGCTAGGCCATGGAAATCTGACCTATGATGTCATCGGTGAAATTCCGGGGGCAAGTGCCGCGTAAGGTGTGGCATAAACTGCCAGCTTTCCCGCAGCATTTGTTGACCAGCGCTGACCCGTATGTATTCAAAAGGGAGCTATGGTAAGACTCAACGGAAGCTTGGATGAAGAATTGTAGAATGGGTAGAGTGTCAAATCCAATCAACTGCTAGCCAGCCAGAACCGGGGATATCGGAATCCAAAAGCAAAGATTGTTTCATTTCATTCCAATATAGAACATGAACAGCATAACCAGATATGTCACTATATCCAACTGGTAGATACTGGTTGATTTATCAGGGAAACTCTGCTGCAGGCAGTGGAATTACAAGTTAGATCACCTTAGCAGATACCAAGTGATAATGTAATTTGGGTGCGTAGACTACATGATCCATATGCAAAACTTCCAAAGCCCTCGTAGCTCAGCAGGTAGAGCACTTGTGGTACAATAGCGAGGGTGACAATCATGCACGAGTTTGAATACCCTTGGGATCTAGGACTTTTACCTTTTGGATTATCTCAAAATAACGAACAACAAACATAAAAATCTGACTTACATTCCGTCCAGTCCAAGATCGAAGGTTGTTATTACTCGTGAGCGATACTGGCAGTGTCAACTGAAGATTGTTTTCCACACCAGAGTACTGACCAAAAAATATATCGTGTTCAAAAAGGGGAGACGTTCTATTACAATTTACAGTGATTAACTGGTTCACCACTCTATTTTAGAATTAGCTTAATGTTTTTCGTATCCCAGCATCTAATTTGAAGAGTACTGAACGCTTACTTATTTTCTAATAATGGCCTTCCAGCGGTAAATGAAAAATCGTTTCGAATCTCTCCTACTCCGCTGAAGCAATCTTTTGTAGTCTCGATTTTCTGTCCTCATCGCAATCCTCACTGATGATACTGTGACATCAATGAGAAAAAAGATAATGATAAACAGTTGTTCCTTTTTGGGGTGTTCGGACTTTATCTGTTCACCAAATCACCGCTTTGATCAGTCATAATGTTCGTTGCTGCTTAAAGTTTACACTCCAAGAAACCGTTGCAATCATACCATAGCGCACGTTTTTCGCCAGGTTTAATGGCTATGCGCAAAGGTGGCCGGGTCATTGAAAATGGGCTTGCTGTATAGTTGGAAAATTAAATTACACCATTTTTTGTGCTTTTTTTCTGTCAGTACTCGTTACCGTATGAATCTGAATGTCATCAGTGCTGTCGTACACGGGCATGTTTATGAAGTCCGTACGTGTTCTTAAGCATACTGACTATTTTGTGAATGACGGTAGTAAAGTTTGGAATTAGTTCAAACGAATTACCAAAAAAAACCAAGGTAGAAGAGTAAGGAAACACCGTGTTGATCTCCGACAATCTAGTCCTGGGAAAACTCAGGTTTTCGTGTTCTTAACGAGTAACATCCGTTCCGTATTGGGAAAAATCAAAGAGATGGCAGCAGTCATACAGAAGAAGGATCATAAAAGTGCATGGGTTATTATGTTACAGGAATCCTGGCAGCACAATGATATACCCGATGGAATTGTACAGTTTGAAATTTTTTTCTTCGTACCGAGCTGATCGTCCTACTTGTGTTTACAACCGTGGAAATGGTGCCATCACTTACGTTAACAACAACCGGAGCTAGACAACAAAACTGGTCTTTGCGTACTCAACCGAAAAGATAGGCTGCCATATCTTAGGCTGTGAGCCACATTTTCTGAGTACATTCCGCTCGATACTTATCGGAGAAATTTACTTGGCACCTGGTACATTATTTTTAGAGTTAAACATAGTTTTTGATCATCTATCGACTTCAGTATTTGCACAATCGAGTGGTATGGTATAAATGCCAAAAATCGACCTAATTGGGTGCATAAAGCTATCAATGACTTGACTTGACTTGACATGGAATGGCACCGACCCCTCGTGGTGGAGGTGTTCCCACCAAAGTGAGAGGACGAAAGCGAACGCCCGGTGCACCCCACCGGGTTGACTGACTGATAGCCAGTCTAGGACAGGTGGCTAAACCCTGATTCCAAACCAACTATGGGTGGCGTATGAGACACACAACGGTAAGCTCATCGGTTTCTGTGGCAGAGGAATGTACTGGGCACCCAGGCTGTCTGATCCCATCCTAGGGACGCATGAACTCGACAATCTGTCATTGGGTTCCAGAGGGTTATCGGGGCCTGATATCGTCCTACTGCCTTGCAGTTTGGACTTTCCGGTCCAAGGATCGGGGTAGGTCCTTTTAAGTCAACCGTTTAATTCGCTTTCGGTAGCCGGGCCGTATTCAACCCACATGTTTAATAGGGATGAAAAAGACAACGTGAAGGCTAAGCCCTGACACGACTGCGTGTCTATCAAACGGTTAGCTCGAAGTCATGCTCTGTGGTGGTTGTGCTGTGACAAGTTGTGGTCGAACTTCAAAAAGACTTCCCCTGTGAATCCACGTATATTCTTCTGTTTCGTGTTTTCGCGTGGCACCACGCCTCTGTATTTCGAACCGGGTTAGCCATATATATATATATATATATATATATATATATATATATATATATATATATATATAATGTATATATATATATATCGAGAGAGAGAGAGAGAGAAAGATGCGCAAATGCTCGACTGCGTGCTTAACCGTAAAAATAGGATAAGCTTTTGTTTTCTGCCATAGCATAAATTTACCCGTGAGAGCACTTGACTGCATATCACAAGATCTGCTATTGTTTTCGTTGACCGATGATGATCAAACGGTCAATTAGAATTCTGACATGACATGTATGTTACCGCTTAGGTACACCATCCGTTGCAAATAATACAAGCCCAAGGATGCATATATTCATGTTCACATGATGGCTAGGCTCGCTTGTTTGTACTCGAGATATTCGATCTGATGCTGATTAAGGCACTTTCAAGAACAATAACAACAGCCCGCAAACCCTACTTTCCGTAGATGAAGAGAATTGTGTCTTGGTTGAAGAGGCTTGCGTCATAGATGAAGATCCATATATCACAGTTCACGGGGCAGTTGTCGACCACTTGACACAAGGCTTGAACCTAAGTCCTATCTCGTATTAGAAACACAAGCACAAACGAGTGGGCCCAGTTACCACGCGAACATGGACCTGTGCACGTGTGTCCGCCCTGTGAATAATAATAACAATACTACTACTACTACTACTACTACTACTACTACTACTACTACTACTACTACTACTACTACTACTACTACTACTACTAATATCAACAGTGTTCTACTTCCACCTTCTTACATAGGACAACATTTCAGGTAGAGGGTCACGGCTCAGTAGACGCTGTCTTAAAGGCACGGTGTACATAAGTGTTGACATACACCTCACGTCAGGATCTTACATGACCGTTTGATCATCATCGGTCAACGGAAAACGATAACAAATCACGTGATGTTCTGTCAGGTGTTCTCATCAGCAAGTACATGTTATTCAGAAATTAAAAGCTTATTTTACTTTCATGGTTGAGCATGCAGTCGAGCATTTATGCAACCCTCTGTAGGAGGCAGTTCTACTCCAGTGGGCTTAGGCATTACAACAGATGAAAAAGTACACCATTGCATGATTGGGATGGCATCTTGGAGTGTAAGCTCTAAGCAGCAACGAATATTATGACTGATCAAAGCGATTATTGAGTAAACAGATGTCGGACGAACAGCTTCATAAGGGAAAATTGTTTATCATTGTTTTTTCTCATTACCATCACAGTAGCACCAACGAATATCGAAAGTTAAGATAAATCACTTTATCTCCATGGGGATGGGAAGAAAATCAAAATGAATTTGACTTATGCTGTTCCGTTGCCGCGTAAGTATTTTCTTTTCGAGCGAAAATGCCACCTTCACGGAGTAGAAGTGATTTAGACTTACGGTTATTCCGACACATTCTGAAGAACCAGTTTAGCGCCAGAAATTATCTCAATGCAATGAACCTGCAAACTGTATAGACGTAGTTGTAACTTAAAATTTTCCCCATTTGAACGTCTTCACGTATTCTGTTTTGTAATTTATCAACGCAAGGGAAGGCTACGATCTTTCACACTGTCCCAGCAAACAGAGGATTACCTTAATGGGTGCGATTTTTGTATATGAAAAGAAGATAATGATGAAAACTGAGGAAACCAGAGTGAATTTGTTGGCTTCTCCTGTCTGTTTTGTTCGGTTTAACTATAGTCACACGTACATAGACAAGCCCACAAATGTGCATGCTAAGGGATAACGGATTATTCGATCTATCTCGACTATTCAGACACGCGGTATCCACCACATACACGCACCCAATCGGGGTTATTCTTCTTGCTGAATAGTGTTGGCGAATCGATCTCGCTGCTTATCGATCGATCCTGCTTAGCCTGAGCTGAAAGTCAAGTCCACCTACACGTGCGCACGCCTGTGCGCGCACGTAATTCTGCTCACTCGGTAGTTGGCCTGTCTGCTTGATTGCTTGACCACGGGATACGGCCCGGTTTGGCGTTTACGTGCATCCAAGTAAATGGAGTACCTATTTTTCCCTTTCACTACTTATCCTTGTGATCTCGTTACTGAGTTTTGTATGGTAATTTTCCTCCAGTGAGTATAAAGGTGTTGAAATCTACGGAACTGACCTGTTAAAATTCACCAAAGAGAGGAATGCATAGGAAGCTATGCTTTTGTCCGAGCAATCACCCATACGGAAACCGATCGTTTATTCATTAGTATGCAGACCGTAACCACTGAACTCATGAGAGCATAATGTGTTTGAATTGCATTCGATGTATTTATTATTACAAAACCTATAAGCACAGAAGTTCCACCGTAATGAGGGACCTGTATGACTTTCGCATCAATAGCCAGATGAGCTTACCTCAGCGTTCTCCAAGGCTATAAAAAAAACCAGTTTTGGCTAATCCACCGTGTCTCTCCGAACACGATCTGATGGCTGTGCACGGAGCAGCGATTATTTTGGTGCCCGAGATCACTGATTTGATCTGATTAACGGTTGCACTTTTATGAAGCGTAGACTCTATTTGTGCACATTTCGTACTGAACAAAGGTCAAAATGAGGACGCAAAGTACCGTGTGGCATAAAATCAGCCTTCCATGATTTGATACAAAATGAAACTGGAGTCCGTGAGGGTTGTCGATTTGAAAAAACTCAAAATGCAGTGTGGGAATACCAACGATGAGGACGGTATGTGAAGTGTTCACCGGGCTCGGAGAATCAGTATTACCCTATGAAACGTAATATATTTCCAAATAAAGTACATTTAATTGCCTCAAGAAAAACATTTTCCGAAACAGTAGGCAGAAGATTCTGTTTGAAGGCATCCACAATGACCGGTAGAGGTAATATGAAGTGTATTGTAATTTTGACTGAGAATTACCATAAGCAATTGAGATTAATTGTGGTAAGGTTAGGTAACGACGGGAAAGCCTTTATTATTGAGTTTCCAAAATAGATTCAAGTTGGCGAACTGCATGATTCCCGAGGCACATTCCTTTCTCTAAATATCGCCATCACTAGCTTGTGTAGGGATCTGAGCATTCTAGGAAAGTGCTCACTTTAATAATTTCCCATTTGAACCTTGTGTCACTTACAACTAATTTGTAGTTTAATGTGTCGGAACCGAGATCGGTTCGGAGTGTATCGAAAAATCGCTGCTCCATGTGAATTGTAAAGGTAAAATTTTGTTGTTCAATAACACAACATAGTCGAAATCTTTGGTAGGTGGTCGACTTTTCGGTCACCACGGGTAAACCTTTTCAAGACTGGTTTTACAAGCGAATGAAGTTGGAATGATAGCTTAGAGCAATTGGGTGACGAAAACCCAGTTGCTCTAAGCTGACCTTGGTTAATGGGTAATGTTACCATTGTGTATGCAAACCCGTGTGCATTCTACTCACAAAACGATCCGTTTGCATGGAACATCTCGGACTGTTGATCAGCTGCTTCAGTGAGAAGAATTCTTTCTCTCTCACACACGCGCACACATGTCACTTCGTCCTTATGAAGAGTCGTGAACGTCCTACTCCGAGTTATTTTTCAACTAATCTGGTTGCATAACATGTCGGTGATGTTGGTGAGGTCTGATGGTGTTTGCGAACGAGAAGAATGTCGAAAATGACTGACCTCGGAGCTATGCTACGAGGAACCTGCTTGAATTTAGTTGGCTCGAGATGGTAGAGTAAAAGTAGCCTGATCTGATTCACTCATTATAATTGGGGAAAAAGGAGTCAATGTCTTTTCAGCATACGGAAGATGAACGTTTGAAAGTTTTGGAGTTGTTTTTTGAAACGAGGCAAGATATGACAAAAACAGTTCGACTTTTTTGCTTGCCTCTCTCTCTCTCTATCCCGGAAGTGCGTTCGCAATTTCATAAAGAAGTTCTGGGAAACAAAATATCTGATAATACGAAAGCGACCGAAAGGAATGAGAACGGTGGAACGACTTTGTCTCACAGGACATCTACCTACAAAGTAGGGGGGAATTGGCCAATGATTTTCATTTATCGAAAATTTTGAAGGCACTGTATAAGAAGCAGAAATTGAGATGGTCTCATTATTTCCATTTGTGATTTTCTTTACTTATTTTTTACTCACATACAAATCAAATTTCCATTTCTAACGTTTGCTTACATCTTCACTTATTGCCTAATTTAGAATGACTTCGAAAAATGACATTTACTTATCCTTAAGTATCTTTATCACGAAAGAAGCGGAAGAGAATTCAATTTATTGTAAGTCTGTCGATCATGCAATCCAATCGTTGGTCATTTGAAATCGATTTGCCAGACATTTCGTTTGCCGGAACTTCTGTATGAAATTGGGAAGGCACTTCCGAGAAAGAGAGAGGCGGTTAGTTTGCATATTTAATCATAAAAAATCGTGCACTATTTGTGATATTCTACGTCTTTTAAAAGAACAGCTCCGAAACTTCCAAACGTTCATCTTCCGTAATTTGTAAAGACATTGCCTGCTCTTTAACAAGCTATGATGTGTGTATCAGGTTGGGCTACTTTTATTCCGCTATCTCGAGCCGTCGAAATCCAACTAGGTGCCTCATAACGGAGCTCGAGGGTCAGTCACGTACGACATTCCCCTCGTTCGCAAACACCATCAGACATCACCAACATCACCGACATGTTATGCAACCAGATTAGTTGATAAATAACTCGGAGTAGGATGTTCTTTCTCCGCCCTCACCACCCCCTCCCTCCAGATTCGAATCAACCTGAACGACATTCCGGTAAAGTGCCTTGTGCGTGTGTATTTGTGTAAGAGTTAGAGAGAAATTCTTCTCAATGAACCAGCTGATCAACAGTCCGAGATTTCCCATGCAAACGGATCGGTTTTTGGGTGTAATGCACAAGGGTTTGGATATACAATGGTACCAGTAATCGTATCCACATTGTATTCCTTCCACTGCACTCACTCGTAAGGATGTAATAAAAACTCGAGGTAATGTAATCAATTGGCAGGGAAATTCCCCGCACGGTACACCCAAAAAATTTTATTTATGTAAAAATTTTTTAATTTTTCCGGTCAGTTTCTTACTTTAGATGCCTCCATATTGTAAAGTTGATGAAAACCTCTATATTGGAAACTTGGTCTCTTGACCTTCATGCCGTGACTATCATCTTCAGAAGCTTGGCTCTCTGCTGAGTGATTTAGTCCCATGAGTGTGCTCACATGAAGTGTTGTACCGTGGATGGACAGTAAAAGGATTCAGCGCTTTATACTCAACTGAACACTCTTCACATAAATGTAAGAATGTAAAGTTTTCGTGTTATCAGCCACTTATGTTTGGGATCTGAAAAGCCTAGGCAAAATCTAGGGTCAGACTTCTTATAAATACTACAGAGTACAGGTAACTCCAGCTGGGCACTCGTGATGCCATCTTTATTGGTGATGAAACGTTTGCAACCTACGTGCCAAGCTGAGCTATGAAAAGCTGCTGAAAACGACCTGTATGAGTTTCGATCGACACCAGATTTCAAAACCATTGTGGAAAGTTATCAAAGGGTATCACTAAGCCAAAGAGCTACAGTCTTTTATGAATCATAGGAAAGTAATAATGTTAATATACGTTTTTTAACACATACTGATAACACGAGAAGCCAGAATGATGTAGACAACGCATGATCTGCTTTTAACATCCAGACACTGTATTCTATGGGTCGTGCGAATTCCACTCGCAGTTTTCGAAAGCCCTCACTCGTAATCCAACCGGCGATCTTCTTATCCGCTAGCTGTTGTAATAGCTGGATGATTCTGGTACCATCAGTCAGAATAAAGCCAGTGATGCAAAGCCACTATTCAAAGGACACGCAGTACCTGTCTTGTTTTGTAATCAACGGGCTGGCCTCGTTGGTCACTTCCCATTTGGACGGTCAGCATCACAGTTGAACGATATTTGAAGATCATTTCGATAAATTTATATCATTTGACGATCGCCAGTCAACCCTACTGATGTGGCTGATGGAAGATCTACAGGCTTTTTTGCATCTAAAAGCTGACGTTGCGAGCCGGAGTCGAACCGGCGTGGAACTTTGGATGCGATGAACGCAAACATATTGGCCTTCTACGTACATTATGCAAAATGATGAAAACGGCAATTGCGAGGCAGTTCTTCAGCCTCAACTCAATTCGTGAAACATGTCAAAACAGGTGATAAGCAGAGCATAACTTGATCGGTATTTTAACCGTGAAGTTTTGTAATATGAAAGCTGTCTATCGTTTCTTTGGCATATGGGGTGTTGAGTGATCTAACCCGCCACATGATGCCGCGAGGCTTATCTACGCGCGGCGAACATCCGTTTGTGATTCATTCCTGTCCTGTTCGCCATATACTCACACATCCGATACCTGTCTGGACCACGTTCTACTAAACTTTACAGCACCACTCACATGGGGCTTACTTCTTATAAGACTGATATTGATTGACAGCTCCGGTTAGCTTGAGACATTCGTAATCTTGTGCAGCTGCTTGTGCTCGCCGCACTTTGAGTCAGAGTATATGATCGTTCGCACATGTTTGCTTTCGTCCTGTCCGCCGAATTCGGGACACAGCATGAAGTATTAACGTCTCAGGTGATTTACATTTCTCTTTGCCGTGTTCACGACTTCAAAATGTTTCTGGTACTCGCTAAATAAGAAGAGACTTTGATTGACTTCTGGTTAGTTGTACGTAAAGCACAAGTCACTGTCAAATGATGTAAATGAGATTGAAGATTTGATCTGCGGAGACAATTAGAACAGTCGCATCGTAACACAAATTCCCACGATAAAGAATGAACGTTTGTGTGAATTTATGTTTTGTGAGACTTTATAATGTTGCTTAGAAATGTTGTGGGTTATCTTCAATCAGAAGTGATTCACAGTTTCTCAGTTATTTCCTATATTTTTTGATTTACTGATAAAAAAATGCGTTTTGGTGATAAACAAATAATGATATTTGTAAGCTACAATAGTAAAAAAAATAGTACTGACATTCAGGATAAAATCTAGTTGCTTTTACGCAACAGGAATTCTCTAGCGGTAATTTTGAGTTCTTGGAAATTTTCATATAATCGTTCAATCTCGGTGGTAGGAGATGTGAAAGCATATGTATAAAGGTATTCTGTATGTAGTATATTGCCCATCATACTGATGAATATTATGGACGTACACCTCCTACCCGTGCCATCCTTGTCAGGAATAATTGACAGCGTATTTCACCAACTATCAAATGGGACTAGAATTCGGGGTGCATAGTTGTAAGTCAGGTATGCTTATCACTAGTCTGACAGACTGGTCATTAATAGACTGCCCAGAGCCAACACAACATGACAAAACCTTTATCCATTACTAGCTCGATGTCTGCGCGGAAATCGTTCCAGCATATTCGTACATTTGACGAAATCCTCATAAACAACGGGAATAGCATGCTAAGTGTGAGCAGTAGATTTGAACTCTCAATCAAATAATTCAGCCTACAGCAACGAAATTCACCTTCGGCTGGAGTTTGTTTGTACGATAAACCGTTCAGTCGTTTTTATTCATTTTAGGCGCTGACACAAATAACTCGACAGAATGAAAGTGAGGAAACGTGAGTGAAAACCATGCATTTTCATGCACTCGATCCTAATATCGTACAGGAAATTACCAGGCCTCATTTTCGGTCGACGCGCAGTTTTGTTTGTTTAGAACTTTATGGCTCCCGGACTGCACTGGTCACACTCATCAGTCAGATCATTGTTCCGCTTGCGAAGTCTGCATGTGTCGGTGAGTGCCTTTACTTCTTAAACTAAAAGATGTTTCCCATTTCTTAGTCTCTCGTTGCATTGGGTTGCAATGATAATTTTATAGAAGAACAAATAGTTCTAAGTTACTGAAAGGCAAGGTTCTCAATTGTTGTCCACTCTTTCCATTAACCGAATAAATTGTCCAATGTCTTCAGCAACTACTGTCACTATAATTACAAAAGCAGCTCGACTGCTGTAAGGAGTCAGATTTTAAGTTACTTAACCGTGTGGTGGATGTCATGTGCTAATGTAATTTAGGAGCGTAAATTGTATGGCTCCCCCTGAGCAAATATTTCGGAGCCATTTGTGGCTGTAGTCTCCTAGCTCAGTTGATAAATAAAGCACACACCGTACTAAAATGTGGGTGGCATCCTTGCACGGGTTGGAAGGCTGCCGATGTCAACGACATTTCACGTTCGAATCAATTCTGCAATAAAATAAACAGTTACATTTCCATCTAAGCTTGGATAACTGACCTCAAGTCAGGTGACTATTTGTTATTAGGACTAAGGGGTTTCGGAGGATTTTAGTAAGGTGCAACGAGTTTATATCTCACTATGTACGAATTTCCGCGAGAAAGCTGTTTTTCCATCGGGGTAATTATTGGTAACCTGTATATACCTTAAAATTTATAAAACACAAACGACAAAGACTTCCTTCCAAAAGTTACACCAGGTTTCACGGAAAAACCTTGACAAAGCTCTTCTTGTTTACCTTGTGGAACAAATGAGTTAAAGGTTAGGAATTATATATGCCCATTTCTTACAGACCTATTTATACGAACAATTCAGTTTGTCTTGATCTCATTGTTGAAGTAATGTAAAAACAGACACGTTCAAAGTAAGCTCAAGAATCTGAAAAAAAACGGCAGCAAAAGTGATGCTTATGACTTATCTGGGGCCCAAACCACATGTGTTCGAAGCTACTAATGTGTTTTAAAGTCTGTTAGAGATCTCGTATAGTGGCTTATGGCAGAAATCATTTTACGATAAAGGTCTTTCATGAATTGTTGCTAGGTTTTAACAAATTTTCTGAAGAGACGGTCCAACTTTAACTGAGCGGGAAAGAAGCTGGATTTCGGTTTGAATAAAACCTTTGGATGTGCCTACTCACAGTTGATTTGACCAAGACAGATATATAATAATCCGCTCATAATGACCAAGCGAAATGCACAATGGACACCACTACGTGAACAGGTAGTGAATCACCTGGCTGTATCATGAATAACTGATTTGTATTGTGCTGTTCTCTACGATGAAGTCTGACTGAAATCCGAATCAGTTTTATTGGATGCTCTCCACCCTGGACCTGGGAACATTATCAACCCGTATGATACATACTTCCGTTTCTTACATCACTTAGAAATCGTACACTAGTTCATGAAGGTCCTCGGGACCCACTGGGAGCGAGTGAAGGGGGGGGGGGGGGGGGGGTGAGCGATGGCCACACAGGGAGCTGAATTGTAAAGCAAAACCACTTGGCCCAGATATCGCCCTAGCAGCCATCCGACCACTGTCGATGAACTACGAGTAATCCATTATTGTCCTGATTTATTCAATACATCTATCTTCAGAAAAAAAGTAACAACGAGAACAGTGTTATTGCGAGCCCTGACGCAGTATTTGTTGAGCATGCATTTTGCTCGAATGACATCGACCGAGTGAAGTGGATATTTCTAGGAATGGTAAACCCATCAAATAGGGTATAATTAGGTCAAACAAACACTGATCAAACCGACTATATAGATATTTTCTCCCAGTCTCGTCGCCGACCCAGCTACGTACTTGCATAGTCGACTATACCTTCGGCAACTGTGTAATGGACCTGTCTTTTGAGTAGGAAAAGTTCTTGATAGTGGTCTGATGAGTTGTGGGGAGAACGTTCCCGAGGGAGAGAGAAGGCAGCGGTGATGGAGGGGGGGCTGAAATAATTGAATCTGTTCACTGGTCATAGTCTTGGGTACAGACAGATCAGAATCAGCTAGTTCGCTAATGGTTTTTCACTTGTTAATTGTCTAAATCTCCGAATGTGTGCGCGCAAGGCACGTTCTTTAGTCGATGAATGTCGGCTCTCTTCACGGGCAGACCGCCCCTCTTCCGTAATAAAACGGGGGAAGTACACTTGCCAAGTGGCAGGACCCAAACGATGAGGGTAAAATGAAGGAGAATTCTCGAAAAATCAACGGGTTCTAGTCTAAAAAGCTTCCCGAACTGATACTTTCATGAAAAACAGATCTCTTGTCCGGAGGAGACAGGCTTGCATCAGTTGGAAATTGTATAATAATGCCGATAGAGGTCGTTACATTTGGTTAATTCATTACGGTTTTATAGATTAGGACAAAACACCTCCATGGTAGGGGGAAACGTGTAAATATTCTCCACTATTAGGGTAACTGAAAATCTACGCGTAGGGAGACAGTCTAATTACTGGGTGTGACGTTGATCGGGATGAAGTGGTGCGTTGTACCTGGAGTGCGTTATCATCATCTATTCCCAAAGTTGTTGTCGGAATTCCACAAAAATAGATTTATTCTGAATGTGTTTTTGGTTGGAAATGTTTCGCTTTATAATTTGAACGAAGGTTACAATTACATAATTATGTGTTAATCAATTCCATTTACGTTAGATCTGTAATATTTTGTAGGCTTTTGAAATTATTTGACCTTAATTACCATGAAATATATGTCTAAAGGTAGGAAGTTCGAGCTTTAAAAACTATCCGGTATGAATTATTTGCAAAACTATGATAACCACCGATCCTGTAGAGATGTTTGGTTCAATTATGAGCCTAACAGAAATGCGTGCAGGATAACTAATTATACAATAGCTGGGCCGCTGAGCTCCATGACCAAACCTCCGAAACAAGCCACTGATAATGGAAGCAAACCAACATATTATAAAATGAAAGATAAGTTACGAATAAAATATTATGTTAGAAATTTGCGCGTAAATGAATACCTCTTACCTTTCCATGTGTGCCTCACATTACTATACGTTTGTGGGTAGATGTCAGATACAAAGTGGCCAAACCGGTGAATTTATCGTCACGTGTTGTTCACCGTGAGAAAAGACCATTCCGATGCCTACGCATTAACCGACTACGAAGTGGTAGGTGCAGTTAGCGTACAAAATGTTCGCATCGAGATGCAACCTTTCTAAATAGGAGATAGAATACTTCCCAGTTCTACTGCTCTGATCAAATTTTTAAAATACTTGTCGGCTTCAACAAAGTCGCTTTAAAAATCTGTTCCTATACGTATCTAGATTTCCTATGTCAATTTATCAAAATGTCCCAAACATCAGTTGGATGAGGAATACGTAAGACAGCATACTTCTGTCCTTTTATGTTATACACAACGACTCATTTTCTCACTTTTCTAACGAAAACCGGAAAATCTAACAGGTTGAGCTGTTCACGCGTCAAAACGGTCACGCATTGAACGACCAACAGAATTGAATTAGCTGTGTAAAATTGCTCCTTGTCTGGTTTATACGGACGGCTTTGTGATTTACATTTTATAACGGATAGCTCAGTTTTCCAGAACTAATAATAAACTAATATTGTTTCTGTTGCTGTTGTTATTGATCGTTTTGGCAACAGAGCTTCGGAATCCACATGCATTTTCGTTAGCTATTGAACTAACGCTATGTAAACGCTACCCCAAGGTCATTATATTTCCCCTACCAAAAGAACAACGCACTGTGCACAAGAACGTGATAACCGTGGTAGCTGATCTAACTGTGTATGTGTTGGTGAATTTTTCTAACTCACCGCCCCTTGTCATAATTAGACCAATGGTAGTCAGCCTTTATTTTGCCAGTTTAAGTATAACAGCAACAAAATGCGGTTGACTCGGGGTAAGATGCAAGAGAAGTGAAGAAAGTTATCCATACACAAATCATTGCTAATCATTGAGAATTCATGTCACGTCCCTGTCGACGACTATCGGTGTCAAAAACAGGTTTCATCAAAATTCGAGTCGAGAACCTATTTCTTCTAGATGAATTTCTTACACTATTTCAGACACAGGCTGAAAATACCAAATTTTATATTTCTCTGTATTGTTTGTATTGTTTCTGTGGTGACTAGCCAACAGCTGAAATTGTTTTACCTCAGTAGCCATGATGTATGAGTGATAGAGGACTACAGGCTCACATTATGTGAAGCTATGAAGAATGACTAATTTTGAAAATTATACGGGGAAAGTCCACCTTACACGGTTTTTTTACTGACGAAATAATGCTCACTATATCAGATGCCGAAATGTCGACCGTATTTGTGCCTCGTAGAAACAAGCAAACCCATGGAAACTCTTTCTGATGGTGTCATATTATCTGGCAGCTCAACAGTAAAACCGGCAATCAACAGTATTTTGACCTAGAAGCAAATGGGTTCACTTCGAACACGTGCTTCACATCAAAATCATTTAACTGGGGTTATCTTTGTTTTTGTGAAGACAGATGACGGTTTTATTGAAACTAAAGAAATTCACTACTTTCGTGAATCATATGAAATACAGAGTGGGGGGTCGAGCGTGTGTTCCTGTGAGACAAGTTGCTCTGTTGGTGAATAACAGAGCGGTTTTACGTATTATTCATTTAAAAGTAGTTTTAAAGCAAGCTACCATGGGAAGTATACCAACAATTCGCAACTGGATTTGATGACAAACGCTACACAATAGAAACAGAGCTAACAAAAGGTAAAATATATCCGAAGAGATTTTGCTGTGAGTTCTTTCATATAACTGAAGTCATAGACAAAGTAAGCTACGTCGTATTTTCGATCAATGTAAACTTGACATTATACGCGGAGCAAAGCAGATCATTTGTTGACATCATGGTAGAACTCGAATCGCAATCCGGTTCGTCTCAGGCAATATTTTCTTTGCCGTCTACGTAGGTGATTAAAGGGCGGACAAAATATCACATGTGGTAAAAAAATTACCAAGAAATTCATTCCATGTCTACGCCTACGGAATTGTGGTTAACTTTGTCGGGAAGTGTTACGCCCGATACATAAGATGACAAAGAATTCATCAGGCTCGAATAAGTTTTCCAGGTCTCTCACATCAAAACATCTTCCAGGAATGAGTTATTGCCCGAGGGTTACACGCGATGCCACATGCCCCAGAAAGTGGGATTTTTTTCAGATTTAAAAAAATACATGGAGGCATTTGCTTTGAGTTGGACTTTGTAGGCAAAGTAACTAAAAACCGCCACTAGACTGGACTTTTGACCATACTTTTAAGATTTGACCATAAAACAGGGAACAATTGTCTAAACAATGGAGCCTGAAGTTCTGTGGTAGATCATGCAGCGACAATGCTCAAATCACCATTGAAAGCTACGAAAACATTACGCCTCCTATTGTATCCTTGTAAGAACTAATTATCTGCAAATATGCGCCAATCCCCAACTGGGATTCATTCATGCTTTCGAATCACACATGCCGTATCACCGGGACTTATATTGTTCCATACTGGAAGATACCCGTGAATCTTGTGCAATCAAAAGTCGAATGCCGCAAGGTGGAATCCAATCGGTGACCTTCTGCTTATTGGAAGGTTCTTTATTAACTGAGCTATTACATCATGGCCAGGCAAGTGGGAATAGTGAAAGGAAATATCTAATGATGCGAAACCACTGACAGGCCTATTGCTTTTCGGTCGCAAACAGCCTCCAAAATGTGTCCCCGTATGATAACCATTTTACAATCACAGACAATTCCTGAGTGTTCTGGGACAAAGCTTCATATTCCAGTTTATCTGCTACAGGACAACCCTGCAGAATACCGTGAAAAGTGAACATCTTGAAAAAGATTTTTGTTTTTGTTTACGATAAACTGCTCAAGGTCATTTTGGGGACACAGAATGTGTTGTGGACAGGTTATTGTCAGCCGTATTGGTGTTCGATTAATGTAAGTGTGGGTTCCCGATGAAACAGTTACTAAGCTTTGAGCTCACAGAATTTTCTTCTGTTTGCGTTTAGCAGATCGAACGTAAGCAACTTTTGCGGCGGAATACTAGCTCTAGTAAACTAAAAGCAGTGAATGTTTTTCTGGGGGAAAAATGACCCGGAAAATTCAAATTTTCAGAGTAACGTAAAAAGTTGAATTGTTCTCTTCATTTCTACCATTTGGAAAAAACAACAAGCATATCACGATGTGATACGCGCGCATTATGAATATAAACTTGTTTTTGATAAGGTTCCTGTTACAAACCTAAACAGTCGTGTTTCGAAATTGAGATGCATAATTAGTTAAGCATTAATGGAAACAATTACGTCGAAAGCAGCTGAGAGGATAAGCGGAGGATAGATGGCACTCACTCAGTGTTTCAACCGCCTTTTTTTATCGGTGCACATCTTTCCGAACGCCATTGGCATTATGCGATGTTTAGTGTTGTTATCACTCTATTGAAAAAGTCAACTTTCCACACACGACTTTCTAATCGGAATGCATGTTGGCAACACTTGTGCGAATCACATTGTTGATGAGGGGATTATTGATTTTTACTATGTGAATAAAGCCGCTTGAAAAAAATAAGTAAAAAAAATGAAAATCAGCATGAAATTTAGATTACTAACGCAGTTCCAGCTCTCCGCTCAACATTCAAAAACACGTGAATTTTGTTCCGACCCCCACCCCCGTTGTTGCCGTTCGTCGGCCATAACGCGTGTGCATCAAGACCCAGCTGAGTCTGATATTCTGGTTGTCCTGTTGCGCATCACGCGCATTTGTTCCGAACATTTTGCTTCCCGTCAACCATACATGATCTGAACGACTTTCAAATCAGCCAGTACGGTTCTGTTCTTTCATACTTTTCGGTATTGATTTGCGTTTCATGACGAACGCTGTTGGACTACATAGTTTATCTTGAATACGATTTATAAGATTTCGGCCCAAACCAGTTTTTAATTTGTACTAACAAGGTTCAGTCACCAATTATGTAAAATAGGGGAGGGGGGAGAGATTACTCGACAAAACGGGAGCGGATAAAGAGTGGAGGAAATCTGACTCTTGAGACGGATTTATAATTCTGAGCCAATCCCTGTGGATCGTCCGACCACAGCTAGACAATGAACACAGGTTTTAGCCACAGGAGCTGAGTGCAGTCAACGAAACAGCTCGAAGATCAGTGGTAGAATTAAGTGTACTAAACAGACAAATCTTATTTGAGTGTCCTATTTACCATTTTCAGTTTGCGGCGAAATTCCGTCGACCTTCACAGGTAGTTTGTTCGCTCCCATACCGCGTCTTTTAGTCAAAGATATGGAGTATCATTCTTGAAGTTCAACGAAATGAGTTTGCTTTTTAACGTCTTAGAAATCATTTGCGCTCGAAAAAGAGGATAATTAAATCCAGCTTCTGGATTTCGATTTGTTTATTTCTATTTTTCGCACCTTTACCGACTGACTCTCACTAGGGAGTTTGTACTTCGGTAAACGTTTGCACAAAGAAAAATCATTCGTATTTGATGATATTTGTTTCATCAGTACGGACTTTTGAAAGAAAAAACACTTTTCACTCGCTTCCTCTGATCCACGGCGAGGATTTTCTCATTGTAATACTTGTCTTTCTATTGGGCTTGACTCCTTAGTTCAGATGAGTGCTTAAGGAGAAAGATATCAGATGAATACACGAATTTTGAAACCAAAATTCGCATAAGCCCGTAATTGTGTGTACCGAGCCTTTCAGTTCCTTCTCGAGTGGCTAAAAACTCCCCATCCAATAGAGTTTCAATGTGTTCCAGTGTGCTAGTACAACTTTAGAGAACAAGAAACGTAATTATATGATGCACCGTAAACAACAGTTGTAAAATTTGAGGGTTCACTTACAAAAACAGAAGAAAAAAATCATTTATTCACTTGTTCAAAAGCATTTTTTCAATATTTGACAGATTATGATCTCCTATTATGCATTCTTCAGGTTGACTGGTTCCGAAAAGACAATGTTTTTGTTTGCTTTCGTGTTTTTTATTGAAACCTGAGAGTAGGTTTACTGAAAAAGGAGACCAAGTGATTCTCTTGTAAACAACCTCGATAAATAAATCTGTTTTTAGAAAACGGGACCAGTATTCAGAGATCGGAACATAAAACTAAGTGAAATTCCGCCTGAATTCGAACCACCTGATGAAGATAATGTAAAGCGGAATCAGTGAGAAATTGGGTGGCTGCTGATTTTCCGATCACAGTCGGTGACAATGCAAAATGCTTGTCTATCTCGCCGATGATGGTCTTCGACTCGGATGTCTGAGGGAAGGATTTTTCCCGTCCTAGGAACTAGGAATAATTCTTTTCCCTACCTATTAGGAACATGAAAAAGATGAAAATCGAGTGGGCAATTACACTCTTTTAGGTGTGCTATTTATTTGTGTCAGGAATGACCTACGTGAAGTGTCTTCACGTCTGAGGTCAGTGTGAGCATACTTGACCAACAGATAAGCTGTTTTTAAATAATTCATGTTACAGAAATTCAGGACGAAGCTTTATCAAAACTGTATTCGGCAACGGTAGGAAACAAGACGTGTTAGTGTCAAGGGTGATGGCATCAAGCAGAACTTCGGTTACTAATACTAACTGTTATACTTCACCATCTGAAGGAGAAGAATCCCTCATTGGAAATGACCTACTTTGAACATGTGGTGGGCAATAAGGGGAAAAGAGTGTTTGAACCATCCTGAGCTCGTCCAAGAGAACTCCTCGTGGGCGGCAAAGTAGTTCTTTGAGCGAAACCTATTCATGCTGTCGTAATCAGCAACAATGTTCGGTTTTTACCAAGCAACTTTTCGGTGGATAGGGGAATCCACTCAGCTCGGAGCAATCCTGCAAAAACCTGGCTTCACAGTGACGTTGAAGACGAAATATTTGCTCCTAATGATTTTATCGGATATCATGTGAATCACTCTACACCGCATCGGAAGCCAGATGGAGGAATTACCCGGAATATCAACAATCGTTGGTGTAAACAAGTCAGAAACGTTTTTACCTATTCTACAATTTTCGTTAGCAGTTTAACAAAAGGACGTCATTCTAAGTTTTTGATCAGTTTTCGTTCACTTATGCTACTGAATGCATAATTTTCCCCTAATTACTCTCCGACAGGCTCTCTACTAGTCTCTCTTGATCACGGAATAAGCAAAACCTCACCCAGAATTTACACTCTTACCTACCAGGCATAATTCGCACAAGGCCGTAATCGCCCAGTATGAGAGAGGCAGATGTGCACCAAAAGCATTTTAAGGCTACGGAAAATGGTTGCTCCGAGAGAATTATCTGCGTTGTCAGACAAGGATCCGTTGGTGACTGGGGCCATCCCACTGACTACTTGATTCTTGCTCTAATCTTTGCTTCCCAGTCGAAACATTGTATCCACACCCTGATCGTCCATCATCACCCCATCTTGAGTATCCTCATCGCAAAAAGGAATACGCCTTCAAGTATCATAATCTCCTGATGGCCAAGACTCCAACAAAACCTATCAAGACTGAATTGTACTGCCTCAATTCCATCTACAAGCTCTTAAAAGATTTAACTGACGGCTCATCCGCACGCAAGCCTGTTACTGTTGATGCAAAACAGCTCAAAAGCCGTTCACTAGAGCAGAGGACCTTTTTCCCTACTTTTCTTGAAGCAAATTAATCTCACGAACCTCGATTTTACAAAGCCACCCTGAAAGCCTACAAGAAACTGCTCCTCCCTAACTCCGTAAAATCATCCGGATCGGACGCAATCAACCCTATATTGATCAATGAGTGTGTGGCTACCCTCAGCCCTATTCTTTATGACCTTTTCAACCAGTTCCTGAAGGATAGAACATTTCAGACCTTTAAAGAACAACAGCTGTAACTTCTATTCCTTAAAAAGGGTCTTCAAAATTCCATCCTACTACGTCTTTTCTGTTTCCCTCAAAGTTTTTGAGAGATTAGTTCTCCAGCGATGGACTGAAAATTGTAATGTCTTAGATCCTGATCATTTTGGTTAGCGACTATCACACTCCACCCTCGATGCCCTAACCATCTTGACCCAGAACATTCTGTCCGAACTTGACAGGAACAAGGAAGTGGTAAGAATGTGCTTCCTAGACTACAGTGATCCCTTCACCTGGGTCGACCGGAACAAGCTGCTTAAGTTTCTCTCCATTTCTGGTGTAGCAGCCTTCACTTGTTTCTTCGCTAGCAGATTTCTCTCACCGTCACTAACAATTCACTCGCTGTAACGGCAAAAAACCTCCTCTGTGTTACCACTACCCGTGGGGCTCCTCAAGTAGCGATACTGTTTAGGTTTTTTATTTATTTCCTACTTACATTTCCACTATTCCCGTACAAGAAAAAACTCTTCCTAACAAACATGCGGACAGTGTCACATGTAATGTGTCGTATGCTTGCGAATCTACTTGTCCTACGCTCCAAAATGGCTTCACTCAAATTTCAGGTTGGTTCCATGCTCGTAACTTATGTCTTAACCCAGCAAAGAGTGCTCACATTGTATTTTCTCTTTTGAACAGTTGGAAGTAGTGATCTTTTCTCAACAAATGCACTTTACCTACAATAAATGTGGAACAACTGAATCACTTTGATTCAGTGAAGTGCCTTGATATGCTGCTTGGCAGTATCCTTACTTGGTCCAAACATGTAGGTTTTATTTTTTTGTGAAAACTAGACGCTTGGTTCACGCCTAAAATCCCACTCAGTACCCACCTATCTTATCAAACATTTTTTTCTTTTCGTGTACCCTACCTCATTGGTCGCTAGTCTCACCTGTCATCTTTGGTAGCCCGTGGATGAAAGACTTCACGTTTATTGCGAGATCCCCTAAGCTTTTATCACCCCGATGGCTTTTTTCTCACTTTGTCACAGAACAAAATTGCAAAAATGGACTACGAAGATTCTCTTTGACTCTGATCTTCCACTTCACGAAAGATCTAGCAAAACGTGTATGCACTTCTTGCATACCCTCTCAATACAAACATTTTTATGCACATACTAAGGCGTAAAACAGTTCTACTATTCTCTACCTAGCAAGGTATTTACACAACACTGCTTCTGTAATAGCTGAACCAACACAACATTTTGAATAACACAAATGATTACTAACCATCACTTCAGCGATTTATTTTACCACGCATTGTGTAATTTTATTTTCTCAGGATGTTTGCTTGATTATGCTGTGGCTGAATATTCACCCTCGAGGATTTTGCAAAGGATCAATTCTGTAATCAAGGGTAAATGTGAGGACTTTATTGGATAAGGCTCTTTCCCAAAATGTAGGTACACACAAATTAGACTGATAACAATAATAACCATGTCTAAGAATTATTTAAATATAAATTAAATCATTCTTCGTCATATTTAGAAGAGCGAAATACATTTCGGCTGCGCTTTTCAAGTATGTCAAGCTTTCAGAATCCTACTGGCTCATAGAGAAAAACTGATTAAGCCAGTACTTTACATCATCGGTGGTTGAAAATTCAAAATGCTTCTAATTCATCAGATGACATTATAAAGAGCTTCACCGTTTTGCCACAAATTTCTGCGTCGCATATATATATATATATATATATATATATATATATATATATATATATATATATATATATATATATATATATATATATATATATATATATATATATATATTCTTCACCTAAGCCCAACAGAGTGTGTGAATCCATTAGGGTGTACAACTGCTCCCTGACAAAATAAGTATCCGAACTCCATTTTTATCATAATTAACTTAGTTTTTTACCACATCATAAATCTTCCATTTTGAGTCCATCTTTGTGCGGGTAACCGGTTTGTTATCCTTGAGAAGCAATTGACAGAAGGCCACTGTATCCCGGCGCGGTGATGCTAAACAAACGGTGTTCGACTCACAGCTGTTCTGTCCGGGTGCAGGAGCCAGTGGGGGCTAGATGGATGCATACTGCATCTGATAATTCCTAACAAACCGGATGGAATAGCACTCCTTGTGGTTTCATGGTTTCGAGTGGTGAGTAGTGTTTATGCCACCGCATTATCAATACTTATTTTCACAGAATATATTTATTGGTACGAGAAGCCTGAATGTTATAAAGTGGGAAATCCACTCGCATTTTTCGCATCCGGAATTGAACCGATAACTTTCCGTTTACAGGCCGCATGCCTTACCAGCTGAAGTACCGTGGTACGGCCAGTCGCGAGTGAATAATGCCCACGAAAGTCGCCGGTTCTACTCATTATGTTTTCAAAAGATGGACTTTGAAACCACATAAGTAGTCCTTACATCTGATTAGAACAGTTGTCGGGAAAAGGGATAGGTATTCTTCGTAAATTTTCATTTCCCCAGGAATAACTTAGATAGCACAGAGCAACTGTAAACATGCAGTCCTGTTGCTTTAATTCTATTATTTTCCGAAATTTCCCTTGACATAATTATCTTAAGTTCAGAGTCCGAAGTTCGCCTAAGAAGACTGGGCGAAGCGGGGAAATACTCGACAAATGGTGGACTGATTCAGTGCACTATAGTGCTTAGTGAAAAATAGCCTAAACACTTGTCACAGTACACGAAACAACAGACAAAAAGCGAAGTATTCATGTTTTTTAATTGAGCTCTTTTTTGAATAAATCAAATGAGGGCAACTCTTGTTTGATCAGTGTCCGACACCGTTAGTTCGGAGTACAAAAAGTTTTAAAAACGAAATAGAAATTATCCAGGTTCACAACACTTACTCTGGTAAACGTGAAATTCAGATATTCAGAGAAAATCTTTCGCGAGGTGATTGAAACATCGTGGCTCAACGAAGAACGTTTTGCACAACGACATGTTATTCAAAATTTGCAACGGATGACCAAAATATCCAGTGCGGGTTTCCCCTTATTTCATCCTTCTACAATATTTTCCTTGTGTCGCTATTGGTTCTATCCGCGGTACGGTCGTGGATAATCTGCCTGAGTGAGGAAAGTGTTTTCGAACAGGTTCACTTTAGCTGAACAATAATATGGGAGAACACCTCCATCGATGACGTATTCGCTTCGCTCCGATTGGCAAAATCGGACTGGCCAATCAGCTCCTTGCTCTGTTAGTTCGGTGAATCCTGTTTGAAACATGTATGAGTTTAGGGCCGTTTATCTTAGGCATTATCTAACTACAGACGTCACATTTGCCTAAGTGTTTTGCTTATTACGTAAACTAAGGATTTAAAAAAATAAACAGGGTGACAACTATGTTTTTCCAGATAATGTTGTTTGGAGATGTGTAAACGGAAGGCATGTGTCTAATCAAAAGTCACATATTCGTGGCTATTAATAATGAGACAAACTACATAATGGAACCTTTTCGTTTGTCATGTTTTATGGCGTTTTCCATGTGGATTCCCTATTTCCTAGGCTACGTATCATATGAAACCCACCAAGAAATAAATTGTTTGACACTATTCATGGTGACAATTTGTTTTCTTTGTGTTCGATGAATAAATTTCACAATGTCTCTTTCCTACTTCCTGCATTCTTACGTCAAATAAAGCCTAAGGTTAGGGGTATCTGGATGGCACTCAAGCCGTTTAATTTGGTCACTTGAGGCGAGTCTACGTGGTTTTATTCATTTGTTTATTTTATAAATAAAACGTACAAATAAAATAAAAGTGCAGAACGCAGCCTACTGTTCCCCCCAAGTGAATTATTTTATTCTACCAAACCTCTTTTATGGACTCATCGAAGTGAATGGAAATGGACGTTGACTAATCAAGAGAAAGAATGCCAGTACTTTTTGTAGATGTCAAAGTGCAGCTCACACGCGAACTGTCAGGTAGACGTGGAAGTTTGGTGTCGCAATAAAAGCCATACTGATTATAGTTATGTGACTTTCGGTGATAATCTATTTCGTCTCACATTGTACTTTGTCAAATCTAACCAAAATTTTATAGGTAACCGTTTATTTTTTGGTAACACCGCATTGTCGGAAAAAATGGTCTTGAGAAAGGTTACCCACGGTAATCGAAACTTCGACTGACTACCATCTCTTCCGACAACGCTGTTACCGACCGGTTCCTGGTGAACACATTGTAGACGGATACTAGCATTCACCCGTCCGTATCACCTTGGCACATGGAATCCACAAAAAATACCTCCTTTGTTAACATCCTCCGGTTAAATTACCAATTCTTCAAACGGACTTTTTTGGGCTTTGCATCGAGAATCAAAAGATTTGATAACGAATCCTAATAGTAGAACTAGTTGACTTCGTGTTCAAAATATTGGTGCTGGTGATGGTACAGATGTCGTCCAGACACGGATTCAGAGCTGACATTCTTTGATTTGCGCACATAGCCCTGCAAAAGCGGTTCCCCTTCTATTAGACGACAGATGTGTTGGTTATTTATTACGTCACTTTGTCTATACTAGCTTGTATCTCAAATCAGCAATAATTTGTGAAGTTAGACAACTGTACCTTCCAGCTTACTTCAGTTCTTCCAACCGTCAGGCTTGTTTTTGTATGCACTGGTTTGGGTTGCAAACTCATGGCATCATCCCTTTGAGGGTACAGTGACTAGAATTTTAAAGGGTAAGTGAACAGAAAAAGAGTTTTTGAGTGGAAATCGTGAAGACGACTAAAGAGTTCGAATGAAATTACCCCGCTGACAGCTCCGCTTGACCTCTTAAACGGATGTGTCCAACCATCCAGTCAGTGCGTCTCGTTGATCCACTCTAAATTATCAAACTAATTACAAAACAATGCATTTTTCTGCTATCTTCCTTTTTCTTACTGGTGCCAATGTGCTAGTCAATCCTGCGAACATTACGTGTAAAATCATTTTACTTTGACGCAAAGTGTACCGGTATTTTCGAGTTTGAGGAGTTCTTTGCTTTAAAACACAACAAATAACTATAAGAACAATACCACGATGAAAAATTTCAAGGTAACAATAAGAAAAAATCCGGGCTTAGGATCCCTTTTTGAATTTACTGCAAAACACGGGTTGATAAATTGTCTCGCACATAAAACAAGAATTAGAAGAGTATCAATCATCCTTAGGTTTGCCAGAGTAAACTACAAGTGTCTCATGAACTTTAAGGCGAGCTTTCTCCCGCTGACTGGCTCGTTTGATTTTATTTGTCTGATAAAAGATCGCCATGTCAGTCAACGATGAGTGACACGATTTTGTTGCAGCTTTGCGTTCCGTACGAATGAAAAATAAAGACCACAGAACAATGATCGGAGGTGTTCTGAGGCTTTAACAATTTTCCCCATCCTAGATGACCACGAAAAAATCCGATCGGAGTAAGTTTTCTCGTAAAATGTTGCCACTTGGTAGACACATCGCTGGGCACAGCAAGTTTGACATACTGTAAGAGATTCAACTACTGGGGATGCGTAGACACTGAAGGTATTCTTTGCCTTACTATTCCAGCATTCAAAGGAAGACAAAAGACATATTCGGTCCAGTGATTCAGAATGCGGTACTGGCGCCTGTTTCGTCAGTGAAACCCACGAAAGTATGGTACAGCTTTTTCATTTAGCTTGCAGACTGAGAATCGAACACGAAATGCCTGATCTACGAGAAAAACACCGTATCACCCGGTTGCCCTGGATGCTTCTCATCAGCTTGTCTAAACCATCTGTGAGTGACACAAGGCCAATCCATCGGTTACTTTGAGGTAAAACACTCATCAGTCACATGAAGATCGACTCCTTTAGTGAAGAATGAAAAGGAGGCAGTAAAGAAGAGCCAATAAAACCTTTACGCCTGGGCAGTCTAAACTGAAGGAGTTGAATAAAGAGCACGTACTGTAAATAACGAACCAAACGATTAACGAGTGTTTCGAAAATTCGATGCGCCGTGTGTTGTTTATGTTGTGAAAAATATAGTGTTAATAACACAGCTTTGTTTGTGGCAGTTGTAATTAGCCAACTTTTCGGTTGCTGTGGGAAACCATTCTTAAAGTAGTTTTTTGACTACGAAATTGCCTTGAGAATCGTTACCCACGGTAACCGAAATGTGGGCGAATCACAGTATCTGCCAAGGAGGCTGTTATTAACACTATAACTTTCACAATAGGAAAACCTAATATTCAAAGCAAATGTCTAACCCATGGGGTAACTCCAAATAGAACATTTGTCTCACCATTATCTAATGGATTCAAAGATCTTGAAAAATATCTTTACTTTATTTTTTTGACTTCAGTCTAGATATTTTTAACTAGCGTTTTTAGTTGCTCTCATTGGTGTGCAATTAAATTGGCCAAATAATTAAATCCAGCTTGATTTTTGTAGAAAGTACCACTTTCCTAGAACATAGGAAACTTCTCCGAGTTATAGTTCAAGTGAAACTGTATAGGATATCGGCGAAGTACTTCCACGAAATCACAGATTGGTCGATAAGTGTTTGTGCCGACACCGCTGTTGTCGTACGTTGTACGCAGTGCATTCAAACAGAGTAAGAAGAAAGTGCAGATCATAGCACTGAAACACTTCGGAAACTATCTCTTCCGTCTCATCAAAATGCGTTTGGAATTGTATCAACCATTCTTCTTTTCTCTCGGTCAGCCTAAGTTGCTTCACTTTTTTTGAAAAAGTATGTTTATAGTAGTTAATAAAATAAAATTTGTTTACTAATTTTCAAATGCCCGAATGACTTCGCGCATCATTCAGTTTGCGTGCAAAACCACTTCCTGTGGCCTGTAGTGCACTAAATAATTTAAATATGTACCCTAATTACCCACGTCAGTGTTGAAGTAATCCAGGACGACAGGAAGTGAAAGAGCCTGGTCCGTAGATTCGAAAATGTATGCACAATTACAATAAACACAAGGCAGGAAATGAAATCACGCATACACCTATCCTTCTATATTCTTGGGGTTCAAGAGTTCAAACACAGACAAACACCTTAATTATGAGAGTACGGGGATGAGTGCCGGTAGCTTTAAAAGGAGAAACCGTTCACTTTAAGACCTCGGATAGAGTGAATTCCAGAACACTTCAGATCAAGAAGGTATGTCGCACCAGAACGAATAATTTACTTACAATTTATTGATATTTTTATGTGGTACGGTATGTTATGTGTCTCTGCTTGCGTACAAAGGGTGTATTGATTCCGTAAATTTAAACATTGTTAAAATGAAGAGATACTGTGCCAAATGACGTTGCTAACGTGGAAAAAATAGAAATTGCACGGACCTATAGGCCTATTTGTTCTCTACCGGTAACTATCCAAAATTGAATATTGTGACTATAACTTGTGCGGAATGAAATATACGTAGTTGATTGTACCATTTCCCGTTTCTAACTGCAATCATCGGCTAAGACCCGACGGGGCTTCTATACACCATCTGTGAAATTAATTTCATTTGCCTGTGCAGAAAATACGAACATGATTTCAAGACCTTCGACAGCTGAACTTTTCTACCGGAACCTTAATTACTAGCCTTCATTCTGACGACCATTTTTCCGTAGCTTTGCCTAAAAGCTTTCCAAAAACACGCGGTTAGATGGCACTGCCCATATTCGTGTCCCATACGGGTTTTAATTACCATCTGCCGCTTTTGTAAAACTCTAAATTTCAAAACTAATAACATGCTTAACGTACCTCTATAAATGAGAACAAGTTCTAAACCCTTTCATATCTTTTTTTGCTAGCGTAGGAAAGTGGCAAAATTTGAACTCTTGTTATCCATGGCTTTTTGTGCTGTGAAACCAAACAGTCATTGAATAGTTATGTACACGGCTATGGGTCATCCAATTATTTGTTGCACATGCAAAGTATATAATATGATTCATCATGCATGGAAGCACTGTACAGCTGTTTCATCCTTGTTGGGATTCATCAGCAGTGCACATCCACCGAGCCCCCACGGAGACTCGAACCCGGGGTGAACGATTGTGAATCGAACATCTTAACCACATGCAAAGTAGTTAACTCAGAAGAGGTTCTGGTTTGGCAGACTAAGATCTTTTATATTTTGAACCTGAAGAATTATGCTTTGTTTAGGTTGCCCTTGGTAGCACTGAGCCCACGAAGTGGTCATAAAGTCACAGTGGCTCGAATGATCTAGTGTGATGAGCTATGTGATCTCAAATTCGCTGGAATGAGTTTCTTTGGGAGATTTTAACACGGATCGCGTTTGATCATGCGAGGCAAATCCATAACTGGACTGATTCGAAGTAAGATTAGAACTCCAGAGAGAAAGACAATACCTGGTCTACTTCGTTGAGCCCTTAAGGCCTATTTGCGGTCGGAAGAAAGCCAACGTAGCATACATTTCGTTTTCTTTCTTGGCTTTGGAGTTTGGAAATTAGGAGGAAAATCTTGCTCTTGGATGTATGGTATGCCTTCTGGACAAATTTTTCTTGTCACTATATGAATAACAATTATTCAAGTCAGGTGTGCTGGATTTTTGCACATTGTGTCTTGTTGTGATACCCGGTTCCGGATGAATAGTGCGGAAAAACGTTCATTTATTATTAAATTAATTCCAAGAAATGTCTGTCAGAAATAGGCGACCATGATAGGCTAACTAGACTTTATTCCTACACTCTTGACTACGTAAACGGGATTTTCTGGTCCAAGCAAACGTTGCAGCAAGGTAAAAATGAAATAGATATTCAGCATACCTTGCCCCGCAAACTTGAAGTGAAGGTCACTCATGTGACCTAAACTGAACTTTCCTCTTCGGTGATGATAAAGTCAAATAGGATTTTCCCGTCGACCATGGAGACAGTATAGTTTTCGTCAAATCCGTTTGTATTGCCTTTGTTTTTTCTATGGGCAGATGTGTAGTCGACTGCTCGGTAAAGATAACTGCTTCTGGCAGGATAACCATCTGTTTACGAGTGACGAAAGTTGGTTATTGGGTATTTCACACTCAAATTTTAAAAATTTATTTACAAACGACATTTTTCAAATTTCAAACTTCATAGATTCAGATGTGCTTATCACGTTAACCAATTTCAACTAACCACACAAAAGCAGAGGAAATAAAGCAGTCAGACTTTTGTTACATGAAATTTCATTTTTTCAGTCATTCTATGATGGATTATATAAGTTAAACATGGTAAAATCATCTCGAAAAAAAAATACTTAGCGCAAGAATTTCGACAATATATATATATATATATATATATATATATATATATATATATATAGTTTGTAGATCAATGGACACTATTTCCTTGGAAACATATGACCTGTGTAGCCGTTTATTATGTTCATCAGGTATGCGCACCCCGTACCCCTCTACCCACTCATCTTCATACTTGCACACTCCTTTGTTATATCTTCACTAGGATCTAATTTGAAGTGTCGGGGTTGTGAATAGATACTCTTCGTGGAAGAGTTTACAAATGAATCTCAAATGAGATTCGTGTTCGTGATTCGTGTCTGAGTTACTGCTTACTCGATACACCAACGGGGTGTACAAGTGTGAAGATGAGTGGCCGGAGAATTATAGGATAGGCATATCCAGCGAGCCGCGGTAACCGGGAAACCGGTCTTGTTCTTCCGCGGATACTTTGTCCGCCCGTTTACATACTACTTACTACTGATACAAGTTTTTGCGTAAATATATATATATATATATATATATATATATATATATATATATATATAATGTGAAAATTCGGATGCAAGAGATATTTTCTTGTTTATGAGTTTACGTTCATAACCGTTTTCATTCAATACTAAACAAAGGATGAAAACGCAAAATTGTTCGTAACTAGTTATTTTTCACCTTAGTTCTAAAATATTCTGTGTGAAACTGAAACTGCTTCAGTAAAGTTAAATTCTTCACCTGCGGTTTTCGCCACGGGTGTGTAAATCCCAATCCTGCCAGTGGCAACCACATTTGTGGAAGTGTCGATCATGCTTCTGCTCGACAAAAAAAGAAACAAAATTAAAACAAATACATCCGGAAAATGCCACACGGGCGTGACCCGTTAAAAGTCCATTTTGTTTTCCTCAATGATAGAGCAATGCGCCTTCACGACAGAACTGTTTCGCCGAGCTATTAAATAAGAGAGTGATAAATACATCACGGCATCGGGTTGTGATATTTATTTATCCAACTTTTTTTTATTTAGGTTGATTCTTTGCTGCACAAAGGTAACTGAATGCGTGTGACCTCGGTTGCCAAGCCAAAAGACAGCGAGCAAAGGAAGCCATGAATTACCACGTTACGGAAGTATAATTAGATTATAAAAGGGGGCCTTGTAAATTTTCCTCGTTTATATTAAGATAGGTTTGCCGTCATAGCAGCCGAAAAGGAGCATTTTTCAGCCGATAACGTTTTCAGCAAGATACCTAAATTATAAAGTGAAAGGAAAATTCTTTCATAATTGGGACACTTCATTTTATGTGGCGTGAGAACTCTTCCTAACGATGACTGTCTCTTTTAGTGAAAGATCGAATTTCCAGTCCACATCTATGTAGATGTTGGTGTCTAGGTCATTTGGGTGCGCTTTGTTAACCATTTTTATTGTTATCGCGATGGCAAAGAAAAGTTCCATTGAAGCTGGATTTTCTCGGTACCTCAGTAAAAAGTACCCAAATAGAGTTTCAGACGCTGATAGGTTCCAATGTTTCGTAGCGGATTTTTCCGAGGTTTTAAGGTGAATAGGAGCGCCAACTCTGTGAAAATTCACAAAAACCCTGAAAGTACACATATCATAGATGAAAGACAGCGCGTCGAAGCACAAAGACGATTTTGTAGGCACTTCCCTTAAAAACAGTGTCGTAATTCACTGCCCTTAATCCAGCATGAGAATATTCCCAGACACTCTTACATCCTGTTGGGGATAATGACGCGGCACTTTTAAATACGGCGAGTATCCAGTGATATGAATGCTGCATTAAAAGCCCAAAATAGAAGAGCACATTTTGATTTTATCAAAGGATTCAAATAACGCAGCCTAGCATTTTGGCGATGTGTTTAATTTACAGGCTAGAATTGGCGTGTGGCGATTTACGGTAGGGTCAGAAAACGTCATCTGTGATAAGATGTCAACTCAAAAAATTACCCGACCGAATGCCAAGATATCATACCAAACAACGTTATTGATTTGGATCAGAATAAAACATGATCCATCTTAGTGATGAACTTCAATTAAAGACATCTGAACCAGTGGAAAAATCTTCACCTTTAAAACTGGGAATTTTTCCGAATTTACCACAAGTGTCATCTGGGTAGTTAATATTTTTCAGAATAACGCTTCATCCTACGTGTTACCAGAAGCATTTAATTATATTCGTTCAAAACGATTTGCCTATTCACCGTTCACTTTTGAACTTCTGGAAGTGTGCGCAAGTTCAGTGTCCAGTTCATACAATTGCCCCCTGGTAGCGCAGATTTAAATGCAGTTGTGAACATTATCACTGTTCTGAAGACAGGAATTACTGGGCTATCTCCATCCTTGCCAATGAAGTCGAAGTTGCTACCAGTCTATTCCATAACTATCACGACATACTCAGTGCCGAGGGTGTAAAAACTGCTGAAAAATAAAAGTCGACCGATGGCTACCATAATGGACGCACACGGTGTTTCTATTGATGTTTTGGTTACTTCAATACAGAGTAACCCTATTTAATTTTCGTCAGACGCTCACATTTCATCACGAATTCAGCTGAATAGGAATGGCAAAAATAGGGTTTCATCTGAATTTCGAGAGCATTCGTTCACCGCATACAAAAAAAACCAAAAAAGTTTTTACTACAAAACCTCACCACTAATTGCTAGTTATTGGATCTATAAAAATACATAATTCTGCGGTGATGCTTTCATGCGGGTGAACAAAACAGCCTATCGAACGACAGTATTTAACTGCGTTGACAATACCCGTATATTCATATCCGACTAAAAACTCAATATAGTGATGGGAGAATATACTATATATATATATATATATATGTATATATATATATATACATATATATATATATATATATATATATATGCCAAAATTTCACGATAGCACGTATATGCACTTGCAAGAAATCACAGAAAAATGGAGGTGGGCAGAAAAGCATTTCGTACACTGTGTACATCATTTCGAAAGAGAGCTCCTCAACAGAATAAGCAAATGTTTCAACGCTTCTGAACGCATATAAAACGTATTGTGTCACTGATAAACGGTGGCGTTTGTTTTTCACAGAGAACCATCTACAGCAATTGTCCCGTAGCTAATTATCATAATAAAATCATATATTTTGTTACGTGCACTTTGTACTTTCCTGTTTAGCCAGAAATTGATTTACAACAACCCACTCGAAAATATTATGGTGTATTTCTCCCGAGCGGTTATCAAATTTATAAAAAACAAAACCTAACCGAATAACATGGATGACAAAACGTTGCACTCTTTATTTCTGATAAACTGGAGGAAAAACAGTTGAGCGATAATTGCTGATCATTTACGGCCGTCCTGTTTGATGTCATCAGAAGGTAGTGCCGGATGTACTGTTAACGTAATATTTACTTGACTGAATTAGGCACTTTAGTAAATATCAGGACACGTATGGGAGAATGTTCACTTTCAACCACAAGCTTTATTCGACATATAAAAAGAGAATAGAACTCTGGGAAATTTTCCCGATCAAAATATTCAAGGAATTTGTGCAGTGATGAAAAAGCAAAACAAAACAACAGCAGTGTTACGTAACAAAATGATTAAATCGTCTTCACTGTCCCGTGGTAGCTACTTGATTCCACTAAAAATCGATGCCGAGTTGTCGGCTGAGAAACATGTCGCACTTTTCAAAAGAGGCGGAGCACCCAGTTCTGTTCAAATACGGTTCACATATAGCTATGCAAAAATGATAGAATGGTGGACACGTGCACTGACTATGTCACCTCGACTGGTGATCACACTTTTGCTATCTAAGCTTCAAACCCAGCTGCATGAATATCATGGACATGGTAGATAAATTTGACAGTAACATCACTTTTGGCCCTACATGGTCGGCTCAAGTAAAAAAAGGTCACAGTTGCTTTCAAATTCAGTGACCAGAGATGGTACAGATGTCTATGTCCTAAAAGTCACTGGTCTGAAAAGGCAATAGAATCGGTCAAACATTCGCTGGGACTAACCTCAGCGTGTGGTTTATCAATATAAGGAAAGTAGAACAGATCACGCGGAAAAGACGAAAACAGGGAGAGAAGAGAATGTAATCCGGAATTCTGAACACATGATTTCCAGTCCAATCGAACTGTCGATCACACTATCTGTCAACGATGGTTATACCAAACATTTTTTTACGAGGCAACGAACGTGTTTCTCTATGTGTACCTTTTTTACGTCGTGGAAGGTAGATTTTGTGTCTTGACAACATTTTCTGTTCAATGCGTTATCATTGGACACCTTATGCTGACTTCCGATTCCTTACGGCTGTGATCTGTCGTGGACCTGAATGTGTACGTGTGCGCCGTCTGCGATCGATGAATTATCGATCTTCATACCGCCACTGTTAGCATTTATAGCGGTGGATCCAGCGAAGACAGGGAGATTAGCTGTGTAGCGGGGAACAAAAGCACCGCACGATAAATTCTATTTTTGCCAAGAAAGTATTTAACGTGGCATTCTTTTGAGAAGCAAACTGAGAAAAACAACTCGGAGAGATTAGATCTGTTGAGAATGAAAAGCCTTGTGGTATTCCGAGATTTGTTTTCTACAGAGATTCTGTTTCGAACTGTGTCACGCTTGGTATGATTGGTTTATCGCGTCTTGTGATCTCATCGCTCCAGTCAGTGTCTTTTGTAGCATCTTCCATTCAAGTCATTAAGGATTTTGCGTTCGAAATTCCACACTGTTTACGCAGCACAATTTAGTGGAAGAGAAAAACGTTGTTGGATAACAATTCGCAACCATTTTGAGCTAAGTTATTTTAGCTATACGGCGCAGTAATATTTTGCCAAAATTTCATCTTCATTCTCTGCGACTGTGGTGCAGCTGAAGACTAGCGGTCTTCGAGGGGTTGGGTTTGTGCGCAGAGACAAAGGACTAGAAGAAATGGAACTCCTTCTATCTAATCCCATTTTTTACACGAGAAGCCCATCACTCGCCCGCGATCTCCTTCCGGAAAATCCACTGCATAATAATTCAAATAGGTGAAACAATTAGAAAATGAGGATTACTTTTTCATTTAAATCCCCAAGTGATCAGGAATGATCTCAAGAAAGTTAGAAATAGACCAGAATAACTAGTAAATGGGTGTCACGACAAAGTAGGTGGGCACTGCTGACTAAAGTGTTCTTGTGGATATAAGAAGCGTCAGGCATTATTTTGTTCGTGAACCGGCACCCACACTTTAACGCGTAGCAGCTTTCAAAAGCAGCACTTTTTGTTCGAATTGCGTGAACTTTTATGAACTTGAGAGCATAGAACTTCCCCCATATGCCCACACCTTTAAAACTACTTAGTGATTAGAGAACACCAACAATCTACAAATAGTCTTGACTACCGTAGTAACACCAGATTGCAACCTTATTGATTGCAGTGACCTCTCCGCAAGAAACAGTGTTACGTAAGAAAACTCCCTCTAAAGTAAACTTACCACTACACCGAACAAGAAAAACGTTCGTAGGGATTTTCCCTCTGAACAAGAAACATTTTTGGATCAAATATATTTGAGAATTTTTACGGATAAAACAGCTTTCCCCCTTTATTCTAGGGATACAAAGTCAATTTTCTGGCTCATAAAGACAGTTGACCTACCGGACCGTAAGAGATTCTCCACGCCAAGACTCAGAGTTGGGTTGTCGGCTTTCTCCAATAAGGCAGTGAGTCTTCCAAGTTCGGATATACCCCTTCTACCACAAACAAGTGCAACCATGTAATCAACTAGAATCGTTCGGCCACCGGGTCTTGGTAAGTTCCAGTTATGTTGACTGAGTCTTATCTGGGTCACTCGGGAATTATGTTTGAGACTCTAGTTGATTTGGGCTGGAAGGGTCTTCGTCTCGTGCTAGGAAGTCAGTATCGTTCGCCAGTCACAGAGACCCAGACAGTGATGAGGTGAATGATGAGCCATTTTAAGTTCATCAAGCGGACTTAAATCCTCCTGGTTAAATTTACTTAGTACAACGGTGGAAATTCACATTTTTAACAAGTTCCTTATTGAAAATGATACCTTTTATGTGATTACTTCCTTTTGGTTATTTTCTTGAATACAAGGAACAGTTTGAGCGATCCCGGTTGGTGTTTCTTGGTAAAGGAGGGACTACTGTGCATACTCTAGTCCAATGGCCGGAAAACTGTTAAAAACATTGTGATATTTTGCTCCGTCGCACCAAAGTGTAATGGCCGGTTTAACTACCAAATCTACACATCACTTTTTGGGGATAAATGCGGCCAAAATTATCCGGGGTCTCTTTTCAGCAAACTGCTATGGGGAAAATCTGCAGATCAGGAATGATTGGCCTAAGCATGGAAAACAAATTTCGGTGGGAATTGTTTCACTTTGTCGAACCAACTACTTTATTGAAAAGCTGAGCAAACAAATGAAGTTCAAAAGAATGTCAAAAACTCACGGTATCTGGAACATCTCTTCAAACGTAATAATTTGCTTACCGCTCATTTGAAGTAAGATGTGAACGACTGTCGGGTGCACATTAGGTTCATCAAATTAGGCTTTTCAGGTCTCGCCAAGTCTCTACGTACAAAAGGAAAAACCTCCAATAATCACACTTCCAACCACATAAATACAGCTGACGCGATATTTCGTTTGGGGAAAAACGTAAAATGCATTGTCATTTGTCAATTCTTTCCCAGTTAGTTGCTGACCGTTCCACTCCTTGATTGTCAGGTGATCGTCTTCTATTCGTGTGTAAAATGTGACCTAAACAAACCGTGTAGTATTATTTCGTAAACAGTGAAAAAATATTTTTTGAGCTTGACGGCGTATACACGTTTAGTACTGTTTCGAAGTGGAAAATAATGCGATATGAACTACTTTTGGACCCGGTAACCTAGACGTCAGTATAGTAAAATGAAACCCCTGTTTGGTGACCGGTTGTGTTTTGAATGAATCTATATCATGTATTATACACAAGATACATCACCAAAGGTGCAAGTTTGCAAATATGTAGAGAGAAAAGAGCTTTCGTGAATTCTATTTGGAAGACTCCTGAAGAGCATTGGCTCTTCTTAATAACAATAGAGGGAACAATTTGAATTATTTCTCCTACTTTGGTCTACAATATATGCTTCTTACTATTGTTTAACTTACTGGTGAAACAAGATAATTTCGAAATTACCCTTAGCACGATAGCATTTTGCGGTCATTGTTCCAATATTTTTCCGATGCGTATGAAGAAATAGCGTCAGCGGTTTTGAGTTTTTCTTGTCTCTCTTGATTTTATGCTTATTTGCTGTTTCGTGTGTAACGGAATAAATGGGAAGATTTCGGACAGCCGGGGAAATGTTTCACTAGCTAAAACTGAACGTAACGCGAGCACACCTAGAAGGAATATTTCAGCGGGCCTCTGCTACCATACAAACCACATTGACTTTAGGATGGAAAACTATTGACTTCGACTTCTTCTGTTGTCCCATACTGGACAAGAAGCCCGCCTCCCCTCGGCTCCTTTTTCTGTTTCCTGTCGACTTTAGGCGCTACAACATTTAGCCGGTACTTACTCTGTGCGGACGCTGACTGGTACATTGCTGATCGTCACTTTATCACCATCTAAGTTCCCCGGACATTCGGTCGCTTGAATTGCAAATCACCCTGAACTGAGTTGTTTTTTCGTTGACTCTAATCCACGAATAGGTCACCGTTGAGTTCTGAATAGTTTTCACGTAGTGTTTATGATTTTTAAAAACGAAAGCCCCGTATCGAAATCCACAATCGGTTGTTTTGGTATACTTTGATTTGTGCCACGTGCACCCAAACGACTGTTAGTCAGCCTTTTCATCGAGTCTTGTTCAGTTTTTCCTAAAGAACAAATCATTTTCAGCAGCTTTTCAAACTGATACCAACATCGTGGTTGACAGGAAAAGAAAAACCCGTTCGTATAGAACAGATTGAGTTAGACATATTTTCGGTGTTTTCGTCAGCCTGCACTTGATCTTGATTACAGACAATGAGTATATAACATTCTGGGAAATTTGACGAGAATCTTTCGTAAATTCTATAAAAGCAACTTGATAATCCGATCCAAAATGACTTCAACACAAAGCCACTGCTTTTAAAAGGACAAAATTTCGGTGACCCAAAATCATGAATTTTGGGTTGAAGTTCGATTTGGTCAATCACGTGGATAAGCAATATTGTTGATCCCCAACCAGACTGAAACAGCTTCGGATAAAATTGTTCAGTTTCCACAACGTGTTTTGTGGTCATGCTGTACCACGAGAAGTTATATAAAAAAGATATTTCTCCGTTTTTTTAATCATTTGGTGTTTCTTTCCATTTGTAAAAATTTGTATTATCCTTAGAAGCAACTTTTCTTGACAAATGTTGCTGTATTATTGTGGTATTTCCCTAAAAAGAAACAGACAAAAAATATAATTCTGTCTGCAAGCCGGAGTCAAAAAGGTCATCTTTCGTTTACCGGTTAGTTTCTCTTCTAAGTGACCTACCTCTGCACAGCCAGTCGTATACAACCAACGCAAATGAATCATCCTTATCTAGTGCTCGAACATCTCGTGCTACCAACAGATTCTACACTTTGGTCAGAATGTCCTTGGGATCGCGTTTAGCCGTGTTCACCTCTCTTGGAAGTGACTGACGAGGGGAGTTCAGTGGGTTAGACCAGAATACTTACTACGTTCCATAGGAAAAGTGGTTACGCTTCCATGGATACTCGCTTGAGCTAATCGCGCCCAGTATACCTTACAGCGACAGATCATCAGATTGTCTGTTCTATTCCGTCTTGCTGTGTGGAAGGTTGGATAGAAAAGAGTAAATGGACTTTCGCTTATCGCTAATACTCTGATACATTCTTGATTTTTGACAAACTAAAAATCAACCGGCAAACGGTCCTACCGATTTATTAATTTGAATTTCATAAGAACCTGACGTGAGAAAGTGCAATGAGTGAGTTCAAAAGCTATTTTCTGTTGCCTCACGAGTTAGCCCAATTGAGACTGATGTGAAAGATTATAATTACGAAACACGTAACATTATGATTCATAGCTATTGATGACACTGTGTCTGTGAATGAATAACACTCATCGTATTTCATAAACGGGAAGTAACTGCTTTCGTTTAATAACGCAAAAGTTGTTTTTCACTGCCCGTAAGTATCGCTCATCGCTCACTATCTCCATCAATGCAACCCAAATCTTCCGTGTCCCAGTTGATATTGAATTTCCGAGGCTACATCCCCGAAGGAGTTGGTTTTTTCATGCTCGTGGCAGGGTTTATTTGGGATGTTTTAACTGAGGACTGGGACAGCTTATTTCACTTTCGTTACCTGATGAAGGAAAGTACCCACGACTGTTTATGATGTAAGAACTGTTTGATTGTGTACTAGTGGTACAGTGCATCAGCGCAAGGTTCGCGGTCAGTAAGAGGCTATCAGTTGGGGAGTTACTTTTGAGACTGTTAAGTTTAGTTTTCTGCTACAGTTTTCATCACCAACCCGACCCAAACCATATATAACTGTATAATTATATTTTGTTCAAGGAGCAACATACTAACTGGTCTCAAATCATGTTACTCAATTAGTATGAATCAGTAGACCTTCGGAAAAATCCCACAGAGCACATTAGGAAACTATAGGTTAGGGAAAAAGCTTTTTCTAATTGACTCCTAATCATATCAATGCAGGGAAAAGTATTTGACTAAAAGCCTAGTGAATACAGTCAACAGAATAGCCTTAGGAATCATTGTTCACATCTGTTGTGGCATAGGAGTATTTAGAGACCAGGTGTAAACAAATTACCACATTCTCAGAGTATAAGCTTCGGGACCTTCTTAGAATTGAATTTGGGCTCTGGGCTGGCCAGGGTGGACCGATTGCATGCATAAATTTCTTCTCGGCACATAAATAGGGTTGTGGAGGCGAAAGCCGACGGCTTCTGCTGTGACCAAGATGCAACTTCTCACCCATCTTGACAGCCTACCTGGGACCCTATGCAGGGCCGGAAAGCTTGATCCACTTTCATCGTGTGGTGTGGCTAGGTACGAGATGCCTGCACTGGTAATTGACTTAATTGCTCCAGTCTTTAAACACTCTGGGCGGTGCTCACGGATGGATTCAGACAAGCGTCTGATAGCGCGGCTCATGTACGTTGTTTCCCAGGAACAAGTGGAAGAATACACAAAATGAGGCTGCTTAAACAGTCACGTTGTCTTTTTAAGGCAAACTCACCGTTGGCCTAGAAGCGAACAAAACACGTAGTCTAGCGGCACAGAATGTTTCGTTGACGACTCTTGTCAATCTTCTATGGACTGAATCCTCCAATGTTTCACCTTTAAATGTCAAAGAGATCTACACAGGTTTCCTCTCAACCACTGCTTTCTTTCGAATTTTTGTATTCAGCTAATTAGGCGCTTTCGGTTTTCCGTTTTGAATGAAGATATTCCACACCGTAAATTCTTTGATGGTGGCTTCGGTGCATACCTTTTTCGCTCTGGTAATTAAACGCTAGGTTTTTTCAACCTAAGAGGTACAAAGCTATGGACGTTAATATACTGCCCATTCCATTTTGGTTTATTTTACGCTGACAGCAGTATTGAGCCGTCTCTTGCAGAGTCAAAAATACGTCAAAGAAGGCTAGTGAGTAGTCTGATTCTGATTCTGTTATAAGGCACAAGTACGGATGTGCCAGGTCGAAGCTGTTCAGCAGTTGACCCCTGTGGACTTACGGGTCCGTGATACATAGAATTTTATCTGCCTACGGCCAGTACAAACGAAGCTCACGGATCGATGCTTGCAACGGGCTGTTTTCCAATGTTGCCCAAAAATATCAGCAAACAGCGATCTGAGTGGAGACCCCATTGCTACACCGTCGACTTGGCGATTAACCTGTTCGGCTAACTTGAGGTGATTATTCTGGGTACATAAAGGAGTGGCTACCGCAGGTCATCCAACGGAATACCTGTCTCAATCCTATTTGCTTATATGCAGCCGGAAATTTGGTCAATGTTTTTCTTTATTGAGACGTTAGTGAATAGTAAGGTGACATATAATCAAAACCTAAGTTATCCGTTCACATTTCGATCACTTCCACATTTCATAAGTTCGAATATACCCTTCAAACTATGTTTCGTCATTACCTGTCCAGCCGGCTCCAAGAGATTCGATAACTAGTTGGCTACGGCATGATACGGTGAGTTGCACGTGTCTAGAATAGGCCCGAGTAGGGCTCTTATGAATTTCCGGTAGTCCATAAAGCCTTTGGATGATAGTTCATGTAGATCGGATTCTTTCAAATGTGACGAAGTCTATAACGCCCCATTAATTAAGGTGCAGTAATTTGTTAGCCTGAGGCTTCAACATTTGACTCCTCTTGTCTTTCCCGGTTTCCATTTTCGCGAACTTTGCATCATCACTGAGCATGCCCTCCTTCTTTTCAATACAGTCCGACATTTTAAGAAGCATCATACCTAAGCACTTGTCAGGTTTTGATGTAACCGCTACTCAATTCTTTCTAATCTCTTAGTCTTTTAATATGATCGGTTGCCAATAACCCTTTCACTGTTGGTTTGGCCTCATTGTGCTGATATTTTGTGCTAACCAGGATAGACTCGAGACATCATAATTCTGTTTGTAATGATGAGAGTAGATCAGTCAAGTGGACATAAAGATTCTCGAATTCCACCTCGGTATCTAGTTGTGTGATCTTTTTCATTGGACTGCTGAACACAGGTCCCAACAGAATACCTATAGCAAAAACATTTTCTGACTCGATGTTGGATAGGTCGCATATTTATTCATTTGAAGTGAAACAATGAGATCCTAGACAGAAGCATTCATAATCTTCAATTATAGACAGACGAACACCTTTCCATAGGTTTTTGCAATCTAGGCTTTGTTCTATTTTCGTATGATGAAAATGTTGTCCAAGTAGTGCCCACAGTTATCTCGTAGATGAACCGTATCTGCGAACCCAAGGTAAAGTTTCCATTGCGTAATCACTCCAGCACCCACAAGCTGAATACTTCCGTGAGTTGTTCGAGTGATAGGAAGGTTGATGCGTGGAAGACCACAGCAACTTTCTTCCAATAATCAAATGTTAATCAAAATAGGGCTTTCGAAGAATGACATCTGGGAAAGGCATAGAAATAAGGCACTGGACATCAGTACGATACTCCGGCAGTCCGGCTAGACCTACGAAAACGCTTAAGGCAGAACACACCCTCCTCTGTGTTAGTGAAAATTTCATTGAATTTACAACACAACAATAGTTCACTCTGCGCTGAGTTTATTCAACTGGGTCCAGTTGAAACCGTTTTGAGTACACAATACGTGAGGCATTCTGACTTTAGAGTCCGCTCCTTGTATAAAAAACCAGGATACACAGGATAACCGCGGCAGTGATATTCTCACTTTAAAGACTGGTGGCTTCTTGATTAGCTAAATAAATACTCCATCTAGGGGCGTGATGCGACGTGGAAATTTGGTGCGCATTTTGTTTCTCTCCCTATTTCGTCAAGATATGACCTGAATAAACAACGATGAATCTTTTCAAATTGAGCTGTCTGTGTGCATGTACATCCATTTTTGTATCGTGGTTCATGAGCTGATTACTCAAGAGCTGTCCGCTGATAATACAAAAGTTGACTGAATTCGTTTTGTTTTGTTTTGTTTGTGTGTGTGTGTGTGTGTGTGTGTGTGTGTGTGTCCACGCGTTTGTTTGTTTCTTTCAGTGTTGTTTCTTTAAAACCATGGACAGGTATAACTTGCGCGTCGTAAGCGAAGCTGTATGTGCACACCAAGTGCAACTGTTCTGTATGCACACTCACACATACATGTATAAATATAGCATACGGTAATATTATGCGTCTGTGAACTAATAATAAGTCATGAATGTGTACAAAATGACCACCTTCATCTTTCTCTCTCTCTCTCTCACTTTACCGTGGCTACAGCCACAAACAAACAAAGCAATTCAGTGTTGCCTGGTGGCTCACTGGACACCATACACAAAGGCAACAAAACAACTTGACACAATGAAGGTCAAAATCGATCTAGAAGGCAAAACTCATCGAAGGACCTTGAAATGGTCCTGTTTGAGATCAACAACGCGTATGAATAGCGGGAGAAAAGGGGGGGGGGGGGTGGTGGTCGGAAAAAAAACATTGTTATGGGTAAAACAGAAAAGTGATAACTATACATTTCTGCCAAGAATAATTCATTCCCGCGAGTGAGCTTTTCACAATGTTATGAGTTATAAAAACGTTCAGGTTTTTGAAGGTCATAGTGGGAACCACGGAGAAAATTTCTGCTTTCTCTCGTTTTTTATGGGATTTTCAAACATTTTCAGATGTGGAATTTTCAAAAATGCTACCGCGCAACTGTTCCTTAAAAAACTCAAGATACGTAGATGAAGGATTATTTTTGGTGCTTCCTTTCTCAAGTGATTACAATCACATTTGTATGCGAACAAATAAATAAGGGGAGTTGAGAAAATGACTCTCTAAGTCAGTAAGGGTAGACATGGGTTTGAGAGGATGGATGAACCAGTTTAAACAAGGAAACACGTGTGGATGACTGAATTTTATAACGGGAGATAATTAGCGTACATCAGTACCAAGCTCATGGCTAACAGTCGACTGTTGGCCGGAGGAGTTAGGGTGCTTGAAACAAATAAGCTTAGGTAACCTGTAAATTATTCTAGTCTAGACGTAGGGATTGTACGGAATAATTTATTTTTTAACGACTTATGTTGTTCGACCGTCTAACTGGCTTTTGAAAAGGTAGACCTCAGACTATCACAGAAAGTCGTGGGGGGGGGGGCGTGGTATATACTTAACGGGAAGGTACGAAAGTTTTTACCGAATCACTTTCTAGAGTACAGTTAATTGTAGTTATGGAGAACGACAACTGATTATTTGTTTCCAAGATATTTGCGCAGTTCCGAACTCTAGATTATGATATGCAATATCCTCGCACAGGCATCCATAGTATGATTGATGTGCACAAACACTAAAGATTGAAATGTGACTTACTCGGCAGGAACAATAGCCCTCTGGTCACTGACTCATGGCGAAAGTATGGAACATATGTCTCTTTCGGTTCACTGGTCGTCCACAATGCTACATCCGTCCAGTTGCCACAAGCCATCAAATCGGGCACTGTTGAGAATATAATTCGTCAGCATCAACTCACGTGCAGTTGTCCAAAAAGAGTACTTCTTAAAAATCATTTTAATTTTTGAACAGAATTGTTCCTAAAGTAAGGGTTAAACCCGAATTCGTCGGAATGGCTCTAACAGTTATTGTTGACAAGACTAATGTTGTATTTATTTGAGAGGTTTTCCAGAATGCTAAAGTTTAACAAAGAATATCATCCACGTATACAGCGGATTGGAGATATGAAGAAGTTGGGCATGTTTGCGTGCGTTTGACTGATGTGTACTTTCACCGTCTTCATACAGGTGCTGTCGAAATTCCCTAGACATCACAGTTTTCTGAATTGTACCTATTTCTCATCTATGAGCTTGCGCCCCAGTAAAGGTTTCTAGGATAACTGGGAAAATTGCTACGACTATTTTGTTAAACATCAGGCAATAATTATCGATCTGATCCATATCGGGATTGCCAGTAGCAAATCATAAATAATGAATCAGGGAAATTTTCACTGGTCTCACTATTTTGAAACATATACCAATTGATTAGACGTGTCCATAACTGCAGTATATGCAGCCTTATGGAAGATGGAACCCAGCAAGTCTATCTGCAGCAAGAAAACTTTCTTCGACGCACCGTTGGTCTGACACACAAGGAACTTTCTTTTTTGAGCACGATGCGCTCTACGGTGTTCTGGTTATCTTGGGGAAGCTTTATCACCCGGGGCTGATTGTGATTTACTGCTCCACGTAATAATCGGTGTGGTGAATTGTGTAACTCAATTCATGCAAAGTAAGTGGATGGCTAGAATGATTACCAGTAGGATTGAGATATTTTCATGGTCACAGCATTCAGCAACCTGTACTGTTGGTATGACACTAGCTTTTGGTCGGGCGAAGGCTAAAACTGCTCATTTTCTTCCATCCCATCCTTCTGCAATAGCCCATGGGAATTTATTATCAGATCTTCAGTTTGATGAAATGCTTATAGCTTTCTGAATGGCCTTTCTTATCCCAGTCTAGCTTTTATTATTATTAGAGTTCAATGTGTTCGGTTTTTGTGCATCACTTCTTGCTACGACACCATTTTTTACATGAACGACGTAAAAATATCATGTCATTCACAAAAAGAACAGGAAATATGTTGATGGCAGGAACAAGTTCCCGATGATCACGCACAACGTCAAACAAAAAGGATATTTTAAGAACCTCTCTTACGTGACCTTGAAGTCGAAGTCATGTGTTGGATACAAACTGACTTTTCCTCCACTTTGGCCGCCGTGTACGGTGAGTTCTCGGTTGACATGTTAGATAACATAATATTCTTCAAATAGGTTCATTCTGTTTTCCCTTCTATTAGGCAGAAACCTAGAGAATAGCAGTGTTATTAATAGGATTGGCATTCAGTTATCCAAGAGGAAAACTCCGTTTATCTTCATTTGTTTGACAACTGATCATATTGACTATTGGACCATCTTCGGACTTCTGAAATTCTGACTAATTTATCATGGTTTTCAAGGTCACATTTTCAGCTGACTGTGGACGGCCGCACAATCAATTGTACCAATACAAAATTCTATTGGATTTTATATTTGAGTCTTTCAAAGCGATATACAATGAAACGTTAAAAAAGGTTGGTTTATTACCGAACAAAATTATTCATTCGGCTTATTAAGCGGACGACACTTCGAAACCCTTTTCCTCGCAATAGCTGTTTGCTTCAACTTTTGACATATTTTCGTTTGCAAGATTGCACTCCTGTATCAAAATTCCATTCAAAAGGTACGGCAAAAGAATTATGAAAACATTCTTCCCCCGCTTGTTTTCATGTTGTTCAAATTTTCGCGTGAGTTATTCGCTTATTAAATTAATCACGCCCGTTTTAATGGTTGAATTTTGCATAAAAACATGACGGATAAAATGGGAACTTGGCTTAAAAAGTGCATGTTGACTGAAATAATGATGTATTTGAGGTCGTAGATTAGAATCTGTTGTTTTGAAAACAGTCCAAAACTGTACCACCTTCAACGAGCATGCTTACGTTCATCATACCCAAAGGGTTTGATAATTGGAAGCATGACGTGGCCAGAATCTACCAAAAAATTTGGATCAGGGTGGAAATTATAACGAAAATGTGTCATACAGTCAAAAACTGATAATTTCTAACGGTGAGGATTAGATTTTAAACACTTCCATGATCCTCAATAGGGACTAGTTGGTTATCGGAGCAAGCTGAACTACTTAGAAAAAAGTTCGGTCTACCATTTATGAGTTTTTTATTTAGGATTGTTGCTAATAATATTATCGCACTTATTATCAAGCAACATCATAATTTTAAATAGGAGACAGTGAAGAAACTGCCTCAAACTGTTTCATTTGCGCAATAGCGAGTGGAAACGGGTGGTCGTTGTGTACCGCCATTGTTTTGTCTACTTATCATAAGTTCACTAAGATTATTTGAAATCCTTTAATATTCATCCTCTAAGGACTACTTTGAAAACGTCCCACATTTTAGGACAGTATTTCGTTTATTACACTGCCCCGGAGACACAACGAGAACAATAATCTGGCCTTGCCAAATCTGAATCCACAAATCCAAAACTTCATTAGAGGAAATCCTTACCGATCTAACGCATATTTGGGACATGAAGGCTTGCTTGATACACGCAACGCGATATGCTATATGAACTTAGGAACGAGAGAAACTGCGGCTGGTCGTGCGGATATACAAGTCACGTCACAATGTGGATCACGCAAAGCACGTTCGAATCTATGGATATACGGTAGGGAGGCGGACGTGGAGCTTCATATTTGTAAACAGTTATTCTTGACTAAGCTTATTTAGGAATAATTCATAATGAAGGAAGGCTTGCACGATTGCGCAGCTGGATAGCTTTTAAATGGTTTTCTAATTATAGGACATTTTATCTTCGCTAAATCCATCCAGCTTCGATGAATAAATAATCAAAATTTGCCACGTTAAAGAATTTCGTGCCCATTTGAGGAATAACTCGACAACTCATCTGCCAGTACACAGGTCCCAAATAACAACGAAATCTATTGCGAAACATGTTACCACAATGAAGCAACACTGCGAGTTTCCGACTGTCTTGAACGCATTCTCTGTTCAAATCAACTGACTCACAGAATTTTTGATCAAAAGTTATTATTGTCTTGTTATTATTGTTGAACTGGTCGAAGTTCCGAGTCAGAATTATGTAGATGATGAACAGTCCAATGGAACTTTTTCCCATTCGTCCAATTCTGGATGGTAAACAGTTGAAACGTTGCCACCTTGGTTACCGTGAATAGTATGCATGAAGTTTCATGGACAAAAATTATTCAGAGGTCGTATAGGACTAAGCTGAAATAAAGCACACGGAATGCGATCAAACCGACCGGCTTTTTCTTCGATTGATGTTGCATCAAACCACTAAGGGTGAACAAATTGCTCTTGACAATCTGTCAAAAATGTGACACGAAAGTCATGCACGAAATCAATTTATCCCGGACGAAATGCCTTAAAGGAAGTGAAGTGCTTCGAATCCGCCCGGGGATGAATCACAAGACCGACCAGCTGGTTATGAAAAGCAGTGGCTTTTTTTAAGAATCCCTGAAAGCCAACCTCCAAGTACGCTTCCAGTTTTATTTCAGATAGTCTTAAGTTTCTGGTGAATCCATTCATCGAGTATGGCACAGGTCACATGGGGTAGTGCTGACGAATCTTCCATTCTCATAGACTTGCTTTCTCAGCAGACCACAGGCATTTTGGATCGGGTCCAAATATGGAATGTGGGCGAGTTTTCTATGATGTTGCTGTTATGTAAATAGAATATTCCACATAATCATTTTGCTTTCTGTTCTATTTGTTGTACAACCATGTACAGTAATTCAGGAAAAGGACCGCCGCGAATGCAAGAACGGCGAACGGGGAAGTGACCTGCAGTGGATGAGAATCTAACGCGGATCGTGATTATCCAAAGTTCAAGATGATAATCTTTAGACCTTTGGTGAAATATTGGTGAAAAGCTGATTAGGCTGGCCGCCTTTATGGTCGCTTTTTCAACTGGCATGCCATGAACCTGCGTCGGTTTTCCAGAATCACTGGGGGCGAAATCTATTCAATGGGAGCTAGCCATCTGCTTCCCTTCTAGAATTTCCAGTTCAAATTTTCTGATTTAAACAACCACGACCGAGACCATCATGGATCCGCCACTGAGGGCTTGACTTTCACAGCCCACTTTGAATTCCCTGAAATCGTGTCACTAGTGCATGATTCCATCAAGGCCGTCTAAACTAAACCTTTTCTCTTCAAAACTATCACATTATTCCATTCAGTATTCCAAGTGATGTGACTTCTGGCCTATTTCTGTCAATCTCATCTTTCTCTACTGCGTATCTGGGGCATATTGTAGGAGTTTCTGTGCATGTCGAAAGCTTATGTTCAGTTGGAAGGACGTCAGCAACCTCAGTCTATTTTTCAGTTGGTTCAAAGAAACTTTCACGAGCTTCCTCGTTGCCAGTTCGGAGATATTCACTCGAATTACACTTTTTCCTTGGCGAGAAGTGGATTAGGACCCTTCAAAATATTACGAACAATTTTGTACCATTAATTTTCCAAGGAAACCTGGCGTGTTTTCTATCAACTCTTGCGTGCTGGCATTTTTCATTGTTCCAGCTCAGAGAACCGGTTGTATTTGGCAAACGAGAGGTCGGTACTTCTGATCAAAATATGTAGTTTGAGTGAAATTCGTTCACAGATAACATGTGACGTGAACTCTGTTTAATAACAAGTTCGTAGGTATCGAAAATGAGCCCTTAACATCTAAAAAAGTCGCTTTTTGTAAACCGGTTTGGTGTTTTGCCATTGTTTAATATCAACTTCTACCATCACGCACTTTTCGTGCGATAAATCGATTTATCTCTTTCATGCTTGAAACCCGTGTGCATATTTGGTGTAGCCGTGGATTGTCACTTCGGCCTACCAAATGTGGTCATCCTAGGAGGTTTGGTTCAGAAGTAGTCACAAATAAACGGGATGGGTTTAATCGCATTTTGAGCACTACATAAGGAGATAGAATTTGAAAAAGTCAGTTTTTTGTCAATCGGGAATGAACTTTGATCCTGAAAGAACCAATTTTTGCTGAAGGTTGAATCACGAGTGTGCCTATCATGAAAAAACTGAAACACTTCACTCGACCCAACAGCGGTTCTACCGTTGATGATAGTCTCATTGAAAATATCCTGGCAATTTATCCGGAACGCATGACCGTCACATCAAGGTCATTCGAGCTTTGCCCATTAAACTTCTGTTTTTTATCAATGATGATGGGGGTAGAACCACACAGAAATTAAACGACCCTGAGTATGAGAGAGCTAAGACTCTGATAGCTCGTCCAGGCACGTATTTTTGCGACTGACATTGGAGGTAATCGTTTTTGTAAGTGAATGTTATTTTATTGCATTATTCAGTGACACACAGGATGGCACTAAATGTGCCGTAACCCCATCGTCAACACCTGAGACTGTGTCACCATGTTTTATAAATATCGATGACAGTAATCATTATAACCAGACAGAAGATTTTCTGCCATATTCCTAAATACTTATAGCAAGAGGGATGAAGCAAATCAAGTTGTCTCAGCTTCGAGCCGTTTTAAAGTAAGCATTATCGGCCTAAAAAAAGTGATCATTCGTCGCATTCGGAATGAAGTTCTAATTTCATCTTTATTCGTTTTGATTTTTGACTGACTCCACACTCTCAGCTGCGAGAGTAAGAGAGCTCAGAACAACGTGAATGACAGTGAAAAATTCCTACGGACACTCATTCTACTGACTGTAATGTTGTTCCAAAATTCCTTATTCAGGTTGGTACGGGTTGCCTTAAATCTCGATCGAACTTGTTGGACCAGTGGTATACCTCACTCGTTGAGCGACATCGAATTTATTGGGCTCAGTAAACGACCTTTTCTAATTTCTTAGTTGGGACATTTGCCCGGGAAATCTGGTTTGAGGCTGTGTAGTACACGCTGTACATAATGATGTAAGTTGCATGGCCGCGATCAAAATTGTCCACCGGTTTGTATGCCCTCACTTTTGCGTAAACATGGATGGTTTTAAGTTTCAGCTTTCACGATCGACTCCTGAACGGTCTTAATTTGAATATGAAAGACAATTTGTTTTCCTTGTTGAAGGATGAATCTATTGTACTTTCTCCCCTGTAAATTTTGGGGGGTAAATAGTGGTATATTATTTGTGTTTGCGTGGTAAGCTTATACTGACATCCCAGCAATTGGCGCGCAAAAACAGAACGAGAAAAATATGCGACTTAAAAGACGGAAAAAATTGGTATAAATATCCACAGACAGATTCCAAATGGAGTGTGTTTCAATAAGAGATTGAGAGAGAGAGAGTAAAGAAAACTCAAGTTAGTTATAAAGTTTGTAAGAAACTCGGCTTTTGTCTTGTCCTAACTAGTCAAAACACGAGCATCATGGTGTATGGGAAAGTTTGTGTGCAGATTTGCTCTCGATGGAATGTGACTGAATGCAGAACGAGTGGATGAGTGGGAGCGACAAACGGACAAGTCAGTGTGTTACGGATGAGTAAGGTCCCGGAGTATCTTGTAAACTAGGTTTAAAGCAATTCAGTAAAAATAATACCAATGGGGATAGATGAACCGTGACTTATGATTGCCAAGCCACTGCCTAGACCTTTAATGTCTCGATACAAAAGACCAGGAAAAAGCCGTCGGAGAACAATGAGGTGGGACAGAAAGCACACATTAGTACATGAACTTGGAAATAACTGACTGCGGTGACCGAAAATGTCGAAGTTTCGGTATTTGTAAAGAGAAACGTCTCAGATTTCCAGCACAGTTTTGGATGTCAGTTTTCTACTGCAAAATGTTATCAAATTTTACTCTCAGGTATTTAACAGAGCTCACTCTAGGCAGAGGTTTGGAATCAACAAAAACTGAATCTAGGGGGAAAGAAAAACGGAAATAGCTGAAAACGCATTCATGGCACTTGAAATGGTTCAGTTTTAGACCAGATCGGATGGAAGGATGTTCTATTTGTGGGGGAATTTTACTGAAGACTTTGAAGTTTAAGGGGTGGAAAATAGCCAGGCGGAGAACAACGCCGTCAGAGTATTCATATACTTTAGACGGGGAAGAGGGTGGAAGGCGCCGATGTGCGTGGAAAATAAGAAAGGAGACAAAATGTCACTTTGGAGTATTCCAGATTTATTGAAAATGGGTTTGTGAAAGTAATTGGAAATCCAGGAAGGAATTTTTAAGGGACGAGTGAAAGCTTCGCGCTTTCTTTCGGGAAGCGAACGGGACGCTAAACGGAAAGGTGGGGAATAATTGGGAGGACAGTTCGGGTGGATTTGCCTAGGGATTGAATTGTGAAGTGGATTAGGGAAGCAACAGCATCGAGGGTGAATCTTTTGGGTTCGTTGGGAAATTGACTGGTGAATGGGGGTACCATCAGGTTCTTTTGAAGGCCACCAAATATAGTGTTCTCCGCAATTTTCAGTGTTTCTGATGTGACATCTATCGGACCTTTATGTTCCTTTTGGTTTCAGGCTCTTGTGAATTGGGATAATGGTGACAGGTCGCCAGAAATCAGGGACTGAACAATTTGATCTGGATTGATTATTTAAGATTGCTGTCGATTCCGCAAGCTGGGCGGACCCATACCTGAAAATTGCCGGAAGAGACCATCCTGAAATGATGAAGACGATGCCTCAGATTTAAGAAGAGTTTCAAATACGTCAGAAATATAGGAAGGTTCGAAATCTGTACTAACACACGGAGAATACGATGGAAAAATGTCTCAGTGAAAATGGGTAAAAGCGAGCTTTGAGGTAGTCTACACCAATGTCATTGTTGCGAGGTTTAGTTTTTTGACCAAAGAATAACGTAACACTATAGAATGTCAGGATTCTCGGCTCTCAGGAATTGCTCAGCAAACGATATATTCAAACGTCTTATCTCTGCCTTGATAAGTTGCGAGTATTGTTCGACATCTAAATCTCGGAGAGAATTGTAGCCACGTTCCTTTTGACTCCTGAGAAACGTGAGTAGTGAAGAGGCTACCCAAGCCCCCGAAAGCAGAGTTTCAACTAGGCACCCGAGAGGTAAAGATAGCCCTCAGAGTATCAGTAAAAGATTTTTGACTATTCAAAAAGGTAAACAGGGTTAAAACCATGAAAAGGCAGAGTTGATGGCTGCTTTTAGCGGAGGGATATTACCGAGCAAAAAAGTTTAAAAGTGAAATTTTATCTTGTCATTTTCTGTGAATCATCTCTGAAAGAGAGTCTGATTAAATTTTCAGCTTTAAAAGAAGTAAGCTATAATCTCTTATGGAAGTAGGAGCTTTCGATCCAACGGAGAATAACTGAGGGTGGTTGATGATACATTGTACAGAAATAATGTGCCCTCTTGGGAGATTTACGGTCATCTTTTACCCTGAAATAAAGTGGTGATTAAGCGATGGCATGGTTCAACTCATCAGCCGTGGTATGAAAATTTTCATCTAAAAACGGGACCAAGAATGGAATGAGTGCACTGTTGAATGAGGAACTATACACGTGGTTGTTACAACTGTACGTCGGAAACAAGCAAATCTCGGAACACTTTTATTAGTCAAACAGTCAATATCGTTTGAAGAGTACCTAAAACTACGGTGGAATTGCCGCTGCAATATGTATTGATGTAGACTATCACTACATCTCCGTATCTCTTTTTATTCTGTAACCTATCTTGCAGCAGTAGTAAAACTCATCCGTTCTTGCTGAAGAGTCGTCCACACTCTCCTTTATCCGGGATTCTTAAACACAATCTGTACAAGTATGAACATGAGTTCGTGTATTCACGGTGTGTATTAGACTCAATATTGTTGGGAGGAGTGATGGAACTTTCGAACTGATGGCGGAGAAGACTGCCATTTCGATCGGAGCAGACTGCAATCTAGCTCGTTAACTTTTTCCAATCCAACTTCGATTGTTATTAGTCGCAAGCACTTGAGCGTCAAAGTGCGCATGAGAAGAGCATTTTTTAGATACAAAATTTCCAGTCGAGAATATGTACAATGGATGATCATGACTATTTCACGAAGGATGGCAAACGAATTCCAAATTGACGGCAAGAAATAAAGGTAGCGCTGTCAATCGAAGGACGCGCTCTGTATCACTGAAAATATTTTACTGAGACAATTTAGTATATCAGCAACACAGTATGGTATTCAATTTAGAGAATATGGTAGTAGTTTGCCAGTAAGCAACTACCTCTTAATCCTGATAACAGTAGTTTCTACCGATGGGTGGGCAAAGTTAGCTGCAAATTAGCCACTTTGAGTTATCAGCTAATCCCCGTTGTGGTTCTTCGGTTGACTCTTCTAAATTAAGTTGTTTTGAACCAATACATCTAATTTTTCTATTTTCGGTGTACAAGCTTTTAGGTTTTACTGACGGATGACGGAAGAACATGGAAAATTTAACATTTGTACCGTACTCTGTTCGTCTCTTGGAAGAAACGCAACTCGGAATGACTCTGTGTTTATCAGTCGCGAAGTATAAAAAGCAGGTAATGGAACTTTTGTCTCAGACAGCTTCGTTGCATGTAAGAGATAAAATAAGTGAAAAAACGAGATGTCGAGAGGATTTCACCAGACTCTGCAAACTACGTATCGTTACCTATGCATCATCGGATGTCCGAACTGTCAGGAATCCCATCCCGAGCTTCTCAGTCTATCGTTCGCTTAAACATCAATTCATACACATAAAACCGCGACGAAAATACGTCTCTCTGACAATAGGCGAATGCGAACCTCATTTTCTTTTGCTAACTTGGTTGGAATCAATAAGAAATACTGGGGAATCAAACGAACTATCGCCTATGCTGTCATCCTATCAGAAAGCTGGGGGTAATGGCCGGGATTCAAAAAGCCTTAAAATCAATGAGCGTGGAATGCACTGATCTGAACAACAAAAACAGCGTAAATTATTCAGTTTGAAACGTGCTCTTATCTTCTGATTCTGAAGGTTTCTAAGGGAATATAGCAGTACTGCTCACATAAAAAATGCCCTGTATCGCCTATAACATACCGGAAAAGGCAAGCAAGGCAACACATGGAAACTCACGGTTTAAAACTCTGAACTAAAGTATTTCATTGGGTAACTTCGTAATTTTGCTGAGATGTTTGTCCCTGACATTTATATTCCAGTCATATTATCACTATCACTCAAAACAACCTGTTTCATTGACGACAATTATCCGCATTCATGCTGACTTCAAGAAAGTGAACGGGAAAAGAGTTTCTGTAGAAGCGTGTGAGAATTTTCTATACATACAGCTCTCGATTACCAACAAAAGAAATGGAATAGCTGAATAAACCAACCAACAGGAAGTGACTAGAGGATAAAGAAAAGTCTATTATTCTGTTTAGTTTGCAAATTTGTTCAAATTTCCTTTGGTCAAAAGGAAGCTGTTAAGCCTTGCAAACCAGACTGCGAATAACGATTTTATCGGGTGCATTTCACGTTACTGTCATATTCTCATGGTATTAAAACAATTTTTCATTCAACAAATACGTAGAACAATCTGCCGAGTTGAAAGGTATTGAGTATTTAGGCACGTTTCCACAAGAACTTCAAAAAAACTTTTAACTCTGGGATTACCCATCAAAACTGCGAGATGCAAGCATTTCTTTTAATTTTCTCAGTCGTGTTCGGAAGCGGCACAGACCCACAACATGTGTCTGCCGCTGCGGTAGCCGATCAGATTATACCGGACCGTTTCCCAATTTCGTTCGACACTGTCTATCCCATTGTGCTGCTGTATTCCCCTTTTGAACACGAGCTCGCACCTTTTGCGTACGCGATTGAGACTGTTAAAACGAATGTTTGAATTTTGCAATTTATGTCTCCTACTTGTTTTGACGAACTGGATCAAGAGGACTCTGTGGTTCAAATGTTCATGTGGTTTGGTGAACACATGAGGAATGGGATTTATTCTTGACGGGAAAACAGTTTTCTCAGTATGTTTTGAGGCTTTCTGCATATTTTGTTCCATCATATATCATCTCATTTGGTCCGGCAATGAAAGGTGACCACAGAGTCCGCGTAGTCTACTCCATTTCCACCAAAGTTTCCCATGGAAAATGGCCCTGGTTACCATAGGATTCCAAGAAGTGGGTCACAAAACTTCGAAATGTAAAGGCTGATGTCGTACGTAGTGCGAGTTCGGCCTCTTTGACGTTAAAGGTTGGGAAAAGTAGTTGGGTGTTGGTCGCCTTAGTTATTGGGCAATAACCGTGGTCGGCCATGCATTATATATATATATATACATTATTAAAAAACATACTCCACGGAGGATAAGTCATAGACGCATCGGATTAGTCAACGGCGTCGGCTTAATTTAGCACCACATTAATTCGGACACTGAGGGACGCTTCGGTCCCCAAACAAGTGCAGCAGTGCACATTTGTGCAGTCTAGTGATAGATGAGGCAAAATGGATAAAGAAAATTGACTCCTGAGCTCAGCTCTAAAGCAACCGAACTGCGACAACCCATAATTGACCACGGCCGAATAAATCCAACGCCCTGTTATGTATAGCACGTAAGCTAGATAGACCAATCACATGGCGACGGTAACTTAGGTGGGATAAACCCCTATCCATTATTGACTTTTACTGGTGCTTGTCGGCACACTCAGTGAATAGCAGAAGAACAATTGCTTCCCTATATTGTACTTTTTCAGTGTCACGAATAGCATTTTTAGAACACTGATTGCATAGTTGGCTGCTTGGCTGGAATTTCTACATTTGGTCGATAGGTTCTTTTTAAAGTCAGTGATATATAGAATATCAACGTGCTTAGAGTAGAAGTATGCGTTCTGTCATCTGATGCAACAGTCGCCGTTATTGTTTTGTGGAAACCACGTGATTTTCCCCGTTTTAAATAAACTGGCTACAAAGTGGACATCTGGTTCCCGTTTTAAAATGTGATATTTTCATTTCAAGCCAAATTACTGGTTTTCATGAAAAATTGAAAAGCTAGAACAGGATATTAGACACCAACTCCAACACAGGTAACTGTGAAGAGGGAAAGGTTCCTATATACGGCTTTGCAGATCAAATATCTGGATACGTGTTTCCTTCAGACAAGTAGACTGAAACATGGCAGAGCTATGTCAGATAGTACACCTAGGCACAGTACTTTCAGTTTAATTGCGTATCATTCCAAGTGTTTCCACTCTTTCGTTATTGGTACCAAATGCCATCCATAAAAAATGAACAAGTTGATACACGTTTAATTCGGCTTTGTTCCATTTCTGAATTCCGAATTGTATATTTTGTTTTGCATTCCATGGATAAGAGCCAACCAGTTCAAGTAATAAAATATATATTGTTAAAAAATGGTATTGTAGAAACATAATGTTACAAATTCTCTAATCTAATGAATAGAATTAACAAAAATATCCATATTATTATACTAGTGATCGTTTCTGCTCCGAGCGAAAAACGAACATTTACAAAACACGAGAGTAAACCACCGGACAACGCGAATCCCGATCAAGAACAATGAGTTAATAGGATATGCGAGGGAGGCGGAAACATCAGAAGTGAATATCCATGAGAAAGTTGATCTCTTTCGTCGTGATAACTAAGAATGTAGAAAGTGAACAGATAATGGCGTGAAAATTTGTCATTATTGAGCCCTCTGGCAGGAGAAAAAGTTTGAAACATTGTGATCCCTTTGTCTGATTGATAAAAAGATGCAAGCACTTCGTTTATTCTTGTCCACCGCGTACGAGAAACAAATTAGTTTCTGAATAGTACGTTCACGAGATACGCAGTGGAAAGAAAGAGGAAAATGATCATCAGAAAGAGTGTGACAATTCGTGTGGGGTTTAGTAGTTATTGCCAGAGAGGCAGAACAATTTCAGTGCTTGTTTCTGTGCCTAAAGATGGGGATTTCTGTCTTGACCAACATAGCTTCACTAAACGCCAGCAGAATTGCATTCCAGTTGCCTAATCGTATTTTAAATGATCGGGTCACGTCAGCCTGATGAACCGTTGAAAGTAGACTTCTCGCGAAAGCTGATACCGATTTCTTTGCCGGAATTTTTATTATGCAGTCCAACTGAGTCGTCGAGTGCAAAAGCCATTTTGAAATGTGTTCCGTCATTCTTTGAGATAAATATCGTGCTGTTCTGCTTATGTACTTTTATCCGAAACCGCAAGTAAAGGGGTAAACAATGTGCGAGCTGTATGAAGCCGTATGACCATAGAGTGGTCTTTTAATCCTAATCCTCTATGCGTAATTGGGCAGCCATATGTTCGGCTTAGAGTGGGGCTTGAATCATAACGTGATTGAATAAGACTGTGATCACCTTTGAAAAGGATGAATAGAATGGAGGGCTTTCGTTCAGCTGTTAAAATGTGCATCATTTCGCATTGTGATTTGCAGTGATTCTCAATAGACTTTTCTGGATAAACTTTAGCCATAAGTGTTCTTTTCACAAAATTCTGTTCTTTTTGAGTTTGGTCAGGAACGCGAATAAACGGGGCCCTTCGAATAAGGGTTTTGAACAAAACACGTTTGTACTCAACCGGGTCGAAACCAGAAAAACCGGACGAAACTGCACACAATGTCCGCTCCATGTTGCTCTCCTGTGAATGGCCTGTTGTAATGGGCCTAGTGATTAGAATGTCTATGAAGGGTCAACTCAAGTTAGATTTTTTCTCACTAGTGATAGACAAATTCACATGTACGGAATTAAAAATACTACACCAGTGGATAAAATCCGTTTGAAATCAATGACATATAGTCAAAATAAAATTTGTACCTAGAAAACTGAGTAATTTAATTGGTCAAACGATTTTTGATTATCCCCAGGGAAATATCTGCTAGTGTGGGACCTAGGGGGCTCTCCTTTGTTAGGTCATTGATCTGTCTGTGTAGCCTTCCTTCAAATCCAAAACAGATATTTTCTATACATACACGTACAAGGTCTCCTAAGTAGTCAATAAGGATAGGCAGCACAATGACAACGCAAAGATAATGAGCAATTTCTCGGAGAGACACTTTGGTAAAAATGGGTTTAGCATCCATTGAACTCTTACTAATGAGTCACTAGCATAAAACTGTTGAGATTCTTTTCAAGTTCAAAGGAATCTCATAGACGGTGTGGAGTTAGGCGTTTCCGGGCGTGACCCGGAAGACTGACTAATCACGGAGCAAAATTCTGGTAAGCTGAATTTTGCTTGCACAGAATGAACCTCAACGGCACTCCATTTTTTGAATCTTTAGAGATCCTCCCAGATAGGGGCGTTTAGGTCCCGATTGGTTTCAGCTTCTCGTGCACACTTTCCGATATGAACCAGTATAGCAGTACAACTGCACAGGTCTAAATAATTGTTTCTCGATGAGTATATTGTTCTCTGGTATTTTTTCGAACGTATATTTTGCTTATCTAAAAGAATGGTGTCTTTCTTGCCAATATAGTCTAACTTCTGCATGATGACCACTCTTGAGCCTCTGTCTGATTCCAGAAAGATCAAGTCATTCATCTCTTTGAGTTCTTCGATGGCAGCTTTGTGCACTGAAGCCAAGTAGCATCTTTAACGGGTAGAGACAGAAATAATTTATAAGGGAATATCCGAAAGTTTGGCTTTGAACCATCCGGTTTCTTCGCTTAATGTGGGTCGTACTTGGTATTTCTTGGGCTCGGTCATGTAGATTCGCAAATTGTACCTATGTTTCTGACAATTTTGAATGTTGATATTGTTTGTAGCTCAGGTTGGTAATTTGTATTCCTCGATGATCGCTGAGCTTGGCATTTGGGTCGCAAACGTTTCATCACCAGTCAAGGTAACATCATCAGTGCGCAGGTGAAGTTGCCCTCACTCCTTTGTATATATATGGAGCTTGCTTTGGTTGTGACCTTGACCAATCGGATGACATTGATCTTTGGAAGTTAATGATTACAGAAACTTGACTTTTTGATCTCTAGATAGAAACTTCTAAATTTAGTAACTTGGCTTCTGATCTTTTGTGACGCCGACTGTATTCAGAAACTTGAACTCTGTGATGTTTGGCTGCATGGCTTTTTGTCCTTTTTGTCTTTTGCGCGTATTTTGTGTTTGTTTTTGTTTTTTGCTACTTTTTGCATTCTTATGTTTTGTATTTTTTGTTTCCATTTTTGTTCTATTGGTATTTATTTTATTTTAATTTTTGACTTTTTTCCGTCTATCTTTGTTTTTTGTCCGATATGTGCATGCGAAGAACTGGGTATAATGACCATGGGTCGGTAGTATCAAGGTCCAGTAGTTTTCTACTCGCGTTAGTTGGGTTTCTTGCACATCAGGAGATTGTAAGTCCGATCCAGCTCAATGTGTTTATTGATTGAATTCGTTGAAGGATGCCAGGCTTCCGAGAACTTCCTTGCGTGTCTCGCCGTTGCTTGGTCCAGAATGAAAACTTTATCTAAACTGAACGTGTGTCCTTCTTGATCCTCGTGAGCGGATTTAAGGAGAACGGGTCGTCTTCTTGCAGCTAGTTTATGTTCATGCCTTCGTGTTGCAACCTTTCTCCCGGTTTGACCGACGTAAAATTTGTCACAGCCCTTGCAGTTCACCCTATTTATTACGTTTCTTCTTTCTTCGACTTTAAGTTGCCCTTTCGGTCTTGATATGATTATTCTAAGGGTTTTGGTTGGCTTGTAAGCAACTGTAATGCCTTGTGGTTAGGAGAGCCTTACGGTCAGTGTGGATACCTCTTTGATGTATGGCAGTGCTATCCTTCCCTTGGATTGTGCTTTTTCGTCGGTTTCGGTTTTGGTTTTGAATACGGTCCTTCGTATAAAGTTTCTTGGGTATCCGTTTTGTTGGAATATCGTGAAAAGATAGTTCTCTTCGTGTTTTACATCCCCCTGTGCTGCAGTGTGGTTTAGCTCTGTTAAACAGAGTTCTTATGCAAGACTTCTTGTGTCTGTTTGGATGATTGCTGTGAAAACTCAATATTTGATCCGTTTGTCTTTGTTTTCGACAAACCGATGTTTCCATTTGGCCACTACTAGTTCGTCTCACCAATACGTCCAACCAGTTGTAAAACCAGTCTTGAAAAACGTTACCCGTGGTGACCGAAATGTCGACAACCTACCAACGATTTCGACTACGTTTTGTTATTGAGCAATGAAATTCTACCATAACATTTCACATGGCGCATCGGTTTTTCGATACACTCCGAACCGATCTCGGTTCTGACACATTAAGCTTGAGCCTGTTTTTATTTTTCATGTTTTGATACCCTTTCTGATTGTATCACTCTCCCTCTGTTCATGCATTATTGTCGGCAATTTTGATCAAGTGCTCATTTATCTCATGTACTTGATTTGGATTTCCATGGCTCTGTCTAATCCCAACTAGAGCAAATGCTGTTTCTGCCGGAATCATCACCAACCTCACTGAATATTTCCTTTTAAAATTTATAGGAATCTCAGCGAGTGATCATGCTCTCATTAACGTCAACTTGAGAATTCTTCAAAACAAAACAAAATAAAAATCACCTCCAGTTACCCGTCACGCTCCCAGGTTACCTTTGTTCAAAGATCCCTTCCTATTGGTACTTCACAGTTTCCTCTTTATTGATCTCTTCGCCTGAAACACTGATTCACAAAGATGGTAACTGGAGTGTGTGACCTGTGTTCTTTTCCAGTGAAGACTACAATTTTCAACAACGGCAGTATAGCTCCTACAGAGCCGAAATCTCTGAGATGGCAAAAGGAATATGCCTGAAAGCAGCACAGTTAAGCCTGTGCGAAGCGATACTCCATCTCAATCAAACAAGATATTCCACGGTTGAGTAAATCTTGCGTAGAACAGTTCTTCAGTACCACAAACAAGAAATTTTGTTCTAGTCAATCCGACCTCTAATGGGACTTTTGATTCGGTTAATAGAATGCAATATAGACGCCAATAGCCTAGAAGCTGCTTTTATTCACCCCTTCACGAAAACGTTGCCATCGTGTAATACGTCTAATCCTCCCGAAATAAAGTAATTTTCTTCAGATGATATCCTCAGGCTACTTCGTACCCCGAAATTAGCCTTTGCTGTGGGTTTATTTAATTTATCCTCCACCATACTCAAATTTGGTGATAGTCCGCTAACCGAAATAATATCCTCCCTGCCAAAAAAACTAATGGTTGTGTCGTTCCTACCATCTGGAAACCCGTAACAACGGTGTGCATTAAAAAAATTAAGTTCAATCATTGCGCCAAAATATTTCCGTTCCATTATCGTCACCTTTTCTGAGTTCAAGTAGAACACGTGTGCTATCTTTAGCCGATTACTTTTCTCAATTTTTGCTCTCAGCGTCCATTATCAGTCCAGATACAAACCCAACGAAGTCCTCTGGGCTCAGTTGTTTCGGACAACCATCTTATTTTTAATTTTCAATCCCAATAATCGCCAATTTTCTTCTATGTTATAATAATGGTTTATTACTTCAGGAAGGGGGTTGGTGGTCAATTAAAAGCTTCCAGTAAGGAAAAGTGTCCGGTGTCAGCAAGATTCGACCCTAGCAGAGATGGTCCTAAGGATCAAGGTGATACCTATTTGGAAACTCCTGGTCTTCAGGTGTTCCGTGAAAGGGGTTTTCTGAATCTTCCCTAATTATTTATCTGTTTCTGACTGAACTACTTCTCTGTTTCAAAAGTTTGGGTCTTTTAGATGATACTTTCCCTAACCTTCGTAGTTAAACGACTACTCAAACAGAACTCGAGGTACAAATTTTGGTACAGTTTTATCGAGTTCCCTATTAAACGACTCTGGTATTCTTTAGGAAGTCGTTCTTTCTCCTCTCTTCTTGCATGCACATTTGCGATCTATTCACTGCACTACCAACACTACTGTTTGAACTTACCTGCTGTGTACGTAAATGAAAGCAAAAGCAAGCTATAGTTAGTGACCGTATCGTGAGCTTCAACGTGTATTATAACCTTAAGTGACTAATGCTGGTACAGAGGAGTGACGGTCAATGGAAAACAAGGTCAAACTTGACGTGATCTAAATGGGATATGAGAACCAACGAGCGTTAAGCTTACAGGGTGTACCATATGCGGACTTCCGACAGTGGATAGAAACAGTAACATTCATTGCGTCTAACATCACCTCCTCCTCTCAGCGAGATGATGTGCTGCTTCCGTACCTGTCGGGTGGCACTAGTCACCGAGTTGAACATCGCAGTTGATGTTCTGGGGTAATACAGAGGTACGGAGATGAAGGCTCACATTCTTGCTGCCCACTGCTTGTAAACACCCTTCGGGTATTTATCTTACGCACATCTACCAGTAGATAGGTGCCTAGCGTATTCGCTTGTTCAATTTTTAAAGGCTCCTTTAGCTTTGGCTGACCTTCTGTTACACATGGTCATTTGAGAAGGACGAAGGTCCCTGGCCGAAAGAGTGCAACTGACTTCGCACGAGTGGCCTGATATCCGTTCCGAAGTTCCGGTCGGTCTGACTCGTTACTCTGTGCGAACAAATGCGCAGATTTCAACTTCGTCTGAACAGAAAGTCCAAATACGAGTTCCGTCGGTGTCCTGTTTGTGGCTCGACGGCGTGTCGTTTGATACGTAAATAAGGCTCCTAGAACTGTACCCTCACAATGTTCATCCGAAAAACGGATTGCATTCTACTGAAGCTCTCCTCCATACCCTTAAGCGCTTGACTGTATGGCATTGTTCAAGAACGACTTTTCGCTTTAATTTCCGAGTAAGATTCAAAAGGTCGGCTTCTGAACGGAGCGCGGTTGACTGTAACTATTTCCTCCGGCACTCCGGATCAAGAAAACACGTGTCGTAATCACCGGATGATAATCGCCGCCGTCATTCCCCTCCCCCCACTCACACATGTACCTTAGACCTTTTACTGTACAAATAAGTAGCAACTAGACAGTTCTTTTGATGGGGTGGGTTAAGCTAAATGGATCCGTGATATCAATGGCGATTTTCACCAAGGTCTCAAGTGATAGACTTCGGGCCGTACTGATGAGTCAACCTGTTTTGAACTCTTATCCAACAATTGGCATGGCTCAAGTCAAGTTAAGTGAAGTATATGTTTTGTACACCCGAAGGTGGATACTCAGCAGCTACACGATGACTTCCATTTGCAAAATGATACAAAGAGTGAAATATAATGTCAACTCACTACTGAGTCTATATCTGAGATGAGAACATCAGGATTAGGAAAGGAACGGGCGAAATATGGTACTGTGGAGGACTTTTAGATCCTGGTAGGAGCATATATGTGTTTATAGCGGAATCACGTAGATGACTTAGAAATACGTTTACTCAGAACGAGGTAAAGTGGGTGCTATTCTTCAGCCAATATTCTAAGGGAGAACGTTGTGCATGAAATGATGTGTTGGCACATTATAAAATGGGTTAACTGATTTCGAGGTATACTACTACCTCTAGATAAGTGCTTCAGGGAAGGGACAATTGGTTCAAACTCTTTAACAAGCAATCCGAAGAATAGCACAGGAGAACCATAGAACAGGTGGGGTAGAAAGCAAGAGTAAACAGGTTTTCGAACGAGATGAATTGGAGCACCAAAGGATTTGAGTCGCAAGATATAAAACGAAAGCCATCTTATCCTCAGAAAGACCATAGTGACATGTTTAGGCCAAAAAAGGTCACGGTGGATGATTGCCTCGAGAGACTTCACCGACAAACTGCTTCGGATCACTCACCATCAATGAACAAGGAGGAAGTGGATTTCATAAGATTAGAATACCCCATCCCTTTTGTAAAGACAAAACAATATATGGGAAGATTTCCATGGATTCATTCGTAGGTTGTGTATGGAGGACCAATTGACAAGCTCAGTTATGCTGTCCCGTAGAAGAGGTTGCGCAGACCGATTAGGGTATGGCATACCAGCAACCACATCATCGGCATATTTTATCAGTATGCATTCGTCCTGGACAGACATAGAGAAGATATACGTAGAAAACAAAGAACGGAGATAGGGTATCTCCTTAAAAGATACCATTAAGAGGATAGAAGCACGCAGGAGGCTTTACTAGGAAACTATGTAAATTGCTGTCCACCAGAAAAATTATTAGACAGCAAGTGCACATCATTTGGCTGAATTCCGCTGCCCGTCAGGATCAGCGGTAGCCTGGATCTGTTCACAGTCTCGGACAAAGTTTTTTGGGGACTTTGACACTCCAGGTCACTAGAACCATGATTCGACCTTCTGTTTGGCACGAACGATAGCGTGATGACCCTGGTGAGCACGTGACATAATCTACGAAGCAATAATTTTGCGAGCCACGAATTTCATACCACACACGAAGCACGCATCCATTACTGACAACCCGTGGAGAAAGACATATAACCGGCCTATTTGTCATATCTTTTTACTCTGATAAGGCTATCCAATAAAAAAGAACTTTTTTAATGGACTTGAGTGTTTCGTCTTCTGCAGTAGCCTTCTCAAGGTCTTTTCCTGTACCGGCGGAAATTTTTTCACATTCTAGGACCAATGGTAACAGCTGTACTTCAGTATCCTCATGTTGTTCTGTTCCGTCGAGAGGAAGACGAGAAAGCCCATCCGAGGCAGGTTTTTCACGTCCGGGCCCAAAGACTACCTGCAAATTGTAATTCCATAATCTGGCGCACCGTCGGTGAATGCGTAATAGCTTAAAACCGGTTTTCTTTCGGGTCAGTAGAGTCATTAGAGGTGCATGATCCGTTCGAATGGTAAACAGCCAGTCGAAAAGAAATAAGTTCCATTTTTCACAGTTACAAGCAAAGTCTAAGGCCTCTTCCAAGCCAGCAGAATATCCATCTTCAATTTTCGCAAGTATTCTACAACACGCTTCTTGTGGTCGGTGAAATACTCGTAATGCAATCCGAAAAATGCCAAAAGTCCATTTGTGCTTTTCACTGCTGTTCTTTATAAAACAATTATAAATTTGACGCAGAAGCTGTACAAACCTCAGTGATAATCTCTTCGCGAATTTCAGTCAGCCAGATGCTAGCATATTCAGAATCGCTTGAAGTTAGAGCTGCCAAGTTGACGAAATGTCTGTGGATCACGTGGGTCAAAACTCATGGGACAAAATGAGCGCACGCATCATCAACATCCGAATAAGTTCACTGTCCCATGGGCGGTTCAACAAGACGGCGGGTTTGGTGCAAAACAATAGAATACACAATTTCGGGGTGAGGGTGGGAGGTTGAATTCATCTTGTTGTTTAGTCGATCAAATGGGCAGAGACTAACTCTTTTCCTTGTTGCATCCGAGCTAATATAGTGCTCAAACCAATTATTGAGGTATCTGTGGTAACAATAGTTGGAATATCTTCACCAAAAAATGCCAAAGCTGGTGTGTGTTTTATTTCCTGAAAAGTCTTTTCTTGTGAGGGACCTCATGTGAACTCACCGTTTCCCTTTGTTAACAGCCTCAGCTGCTCTGCAGGGTTAGCGAAATCTGCTAAATACCTTAAGCCACAAAAACACTTTCCGCGTACATGCTGGTGGTGCTTTGTAGACGGGATGCATCGGAAATCGTTCGTATGTTCTTAGTTCTCGGTTTGATACCTTCGCTGGTGATAATTTGGCCCAAGAATTCCATGGAGACTATCCAAAACTAGCATTAAACAAAATTGAAGAACACGTTTAGATCCTTCAGATCGTTCAGGACGGCAAGAAGCTATATACCACGCTATTCAGTCATATTTCCAAAAGCACTCACATCATCCATTTACACTATCTGAACTGGTAGGTTGGACAAAGAATGTACCATAAATTTCTACCACGCATCCCTAGCCGAAATCAGACCCATTGGTGTATTAAACAATCAGCCCTTTATGAGGAAAGCGACGGGTCGTCTAGAATATGGAGTCAGAGGCAAGCAGGAAAATGCTTTTCGCAAGCCTAGCTTGCAAAACCATGAGCATCATTCTGAAGGATGAATAATTCATCTATTTTCTATCATTAGTTGACTGCTAAGGGCCTGCCAACCTTTAGAAATTCTGACTAAACTGTCTTTTGTCAGGTCAGTGACTATAGGGTGTACTCATTCCGAACAATCATCAAGCTTGATTATGCCATCTGCTACCATCGGCTGCAAGGTGGAAGATGCGGCCTACCTGTGCTGACTAATATCAACCGGTATGCATCCGGCTTCCATCTAATTCCATGGGAAGCGGCGGTTATTCTCCCAATGGACAAGCCGTCAAAGCAGGATAACATGAATATATTGTTTGGGTGTTGATTGACAAAGTGTGCCTACCAGATACCGAAGGCGAAATGTTCAAAGCAACCACAGCATTCTCACCCAAAAAGGGATGGTTATCACCTGCAAAAACATAGGCTGATACAGAAGTGGGACTGAGTGCAACCCGAAAGATGACAATGATATAAACACGAATTGCCACTATGAAATTGTTATACCTACCATACTGCATGACGATGGATACAGAGAAAGTTCGGTCACATGATTGTCATAGGAATCTAAAGGTACTACGGCGATAGGATGAGCTAAACCTAATTCCACATCAATAAGCACCTTTCGGTCATTTTCATCAAAAGCGACTGGACGAATGTTAGATAAAGGCAGTATGGATTCTGGAAAAACTGGTCATGCACATGCCCAAGTGATTAAACATTCTCAACTGATGACACGGATGAATCGAATTCGGGATTAGACCAGTTCACATGTGAAACTCCACGAGAACCACAACAACCGAAGTAATGCCCTCACGGACAACAGATTTTGCTGTCTACATTGCGGGCAGGACATGTCACAGAATTGGCCTTGTGTCGCAGACTTCCACGACGAAAACTCTTCTGTGTGATCCGTGCGTCAGCGAACGATTTTCGAACCTGAGGAACTTCCCATGATATTGCAGTGGTTTTGAATGTTTTTTATTGCTCTGCAACAAATCTTGTGATTCGGGCAATATCTACCTCGTTGTCCCATGTTAGTTTAACAGGTTCCTCAGCCTGGCTTTGTCCATCTATCTCAATACAAGCCCATCCTCACCTTTCTTCTGATAAAATGTAAAGTTTCTGAACTCCATGTCCAATCGTGGACTTCATCTGAACATTATGGTTTTGAATTTAATTTCTTCTTATCTCGGAACTCTTTCCCAATGATCAGTCATAAACTTGTAGTGACCTCGATCATTTTGAGAAAATGACTATTTTCTGGACACCATTTTGGATCTATTTTCTCCACGATCATTTCTGACGTTTGACATCGACCTTATAGTGTTCTCCGGTTGCGTACGTTTTACTGGACTGACTTTTCCGAGGTTTCCGTCGACCTCGTTTTGAATCACATTCACTTTCGGTCGTTCGCTCGCGGTTCGCTTTCTGCACAGCCGTCGCGTTTCGTTCCGTTTTTCGTTCGGTGTATCTCTCGTATCGGTACTGTTTCGGTGCCACGATATATAGAATACACCTCGCATCTGTAAACCGACTTGCGTCTTCTCTATTCGTCCGATAGAGGGGATATCGTTGGTATTCCGCTGCTAGACCCGATAGGAGACACATTGGCCAGCCGCTCTCGAACTTCTTCTATAAACTCCTCTCCCTGGCCTATTTAGGAAACATTTCCTCGCCCTACATAACGGTTTCTCTATCGTCATTGGTGTTTCTTCGATTCCCACTGACTATCAGATCTCCACAGTGTATGATTTACACACTACTACTTAGGAACAATTCGCCACCATCTCTCGTCCGATTATTTAATTGCACGCCTTTCGCGTCTCACCACACTTTGCACATTTAGATTTATTCGTTCGCGTATAAATATCAGGAGCAACTCTACAGTGTCTTATTTAGCACATGTTCTGGTTGACAAGGAGGAGGTCACAGAAAAACTTCGCAAAAACCTACTTGGCGTGGAAGATTTTTCAGCACCGTTCACTTGAACCCACTTCAGAGAGATAGTAACCAAATGTTCATCTATTTGACTGAGATGTGAGTTTGTTGTCTTACGGACGTCCTCAATACAAAATAACAAAATAACATCAGAAAGCAAGGCTTAAGCGAACATACGCTTTCGATGACTTCATTCTCAAACCAATTGCAATAACATTTTTATGAAATCAAATAGGAGAGGAAAAGAACGCATTTAGTCAGTTAGTCAGTCAATCAGTCAGTCAGTCGATTGGTAAACCGACCAATCAATAGATAAATCAGGGCATAGTAAAATTACTTGTCACCGTCAGAGGCCTGGATCGGCTTCACATTCGGGAATCACGTCACTGACCACGGAAGTTCAAGTGCTTGGAAAAGCTTCTTTTGTGAGCAAAGCTTTGGCCGTAGTAGATGCATACTGATTGCCTCGGCCTCGGTCCTCGCTAATGTCCCATATCTGACTGATTGTGATTCATTCCGTTGGACCTTGTATAGGACGTTGAATGACGTAACCGGACCAATCTTATGCCTCGTGCCTAACATATGAGTGACTTGACGAATCTAAATTTACTCAGGATTTATCTTAAAAAGTTCAGACAAATCGTGCCGAGAAAGAAATCACTGGAACATTGAGGAAGTTGAAAGTCAGTGAATATATATAATCCAGTCTTTTCGAAAAACAGAAATATGTGGGTTCAACTATGCCTGATCTTTGGGGGTTGCCAAAAGTGCACAAACCTGGCCTACTCCTTTGTCTGAATTTATCTATGACTAACTCGGCTTATCATGCTACTGTACGATGCTGGATAGGACTCTTGGAGCCCTATCTGCGAAGGCTTGCCAAACATACGCCTCGTGACCGCTTCCAGTTTGTTTACACCGTCAAAGATGTGAATGTTCAGCAAAAGCATATATTTTCACTAGATATAGAATCTCCGTTTACCAATGTACCTATGGTAGAAACGGTTAACTGTGTTTGCGCTTTCATTGAATGAGGTATACGGATACAAATCCCGACGGATAACCTGAAGGAATTGCTGTTGAATAGGAGTCATTCCATTTATTTATAAGAGTGTAAACACAAAACCTGGCGGTAGCCAGAGAGCAAGCAGCAGGTAGGGGCGCTTTATAAAAGTACCGTCAGTGCGCTGAGTTATCTGCGTGCGCTAGCAAACACTCACATCAAGTCAAGCGACGGTAATTGATACATAGCGAAATCGATCAGTCAACAAAAATAGCACGATTAAACAGTCACAATCGTAAGTCGATGCAGGAGGCAAGTGTTAGTTAAATTTCCGCGCAGCTTGCTTTCAATCCGGATACAATGCTGCTGTTATCCGTATTTTTTACTTATCTAATCCTAACATAGTTATCCAGCCTCTGCGAGACTTGAACCCGTCTGAGCTAATTGGACTACAGTGCACTGATTGGAGATCGGAAGCTTCGCCGATGAATCACACTGATTACCTGCAAAAAACCAACATTCACGAGCAAAACTGAATTTTGACTTTGGCCTGAAAGAATACCCTGAAAATTTGTTTAGTTAGGTGCATACACTTTCACTGTGGCCTTGAGTTGCCTTCAGGTTCCAAACTTGTTTGCTCTATTTAGCTGCATTTATCAGCGAATTTGTTCATAGGTGTCCGAATAGATGGATTGCGGGCAACTGCATAAACACGTGACAGCAAACCCTTCTGCCAGTTCTGACAGGTGAGAAAAGAAAATTCTTCAGTTTTATTGAAAAAGATGATTTATAAAGAGTCATTTGTTTACAATCATCCTGACGTAGTTGCTAATGGACAGTAATTAACAGCGGGCTTCGGTCAAACCGTCATCACGGTAAACGGTGAACTGTTCTGTTCCCAGTTTGAAATCAGCCTTCGTCGATCACTTTCCTCATTAGCTGCGATCATTGTTATATAATTAAAGATAATGCGATAGATGCGTTCGCACTACTGGCTGTATCCTTCATTCAATATATCATTCAAATTACCTGTCACGAAGACGGAAATCTCCCTGAAAACATGCCATCCGTAAGGCTGCAGTCTACATCCTTCCAATTCACAGAAGAGGTGCTTTGTGAACAGTAACCAGAGGCTAGGCCCGTACATCCGACATAGCAACGCAGTCGTGAGGCTCTTGCCCATCAACCAATCAGCCCATCGCGTCATCATTCACATCGACCACTGACTGGCAACATACTGCCTATCCTTCACACCAATTCACCAACCAATCAGGATTCTGGCACACTGTGATTTGACTTGACAAATCACATCTGAGCATCATACTGGGCAATCAACAACAACGCCATATATGTCCATGTATTCTTGGCTTCATGCTATATGAAGTGTTGGTTTTTGGTTACAACTGAATACAGTTCCCACACCTTGTTCGTGGTTACTTCTCCGTTGGGATTGAATGATCGAGGAATCACTGACTGGGAATAATTTCAAGGTTTTCGCGTACCAAAACAACACCTTTGATACGTTTGCCTAATTCAAGCATTTGTTCTGGGTCAGGCTACAGTTTTCCACGATGGTACTGTAACCGACAAGTTGACTTTGATTTATGCGAATGACGTTGTGGCGGAGCCACGGCTTGTACTGCAAACCTTAAATCTTTGATCGATGCAAGCATAAACAATGAGCCAGAGTGCACCATCAACTCTATACTTTAATTTTCTCTCATCCCGACTCTTGGCGGGTATTCACCTGGGGAGCCCTAGGTAGTTAATGCAGCGAAATATAATTTCCCTTTTATATTGGATATGAAAAGCAGTGTGACTCTAAAGTCTCTGTTATCAGTAAGTCTATCACAAAGGCAAAACTTGGTACTATCATATCTTTTCTGCATTTCGTCGGTTAGTAAGGGAAGCATCTCATGGGGACCCTCTGGCGTTGAGAACAATCAGCTTATTCTGAGTAGGTTTTAGTACAAAACACAAAAAACCACAGGCTCCCCGATGATTTTAGTGTTACAGATTTTTTATGGGGACTGCAGAGTATTTCGTTTCATCGGAAATTCTTGCACAACCCCCTGTCCGTTTTCTTTCACATCAGATAGACAGGAATTCCCATTCCCCAGTTGCACGGATATCGTCAGCTTCCATTTGTGAACCCATTAGCGATCTAATCATAAAATATACCAAGGAATTTACTTATCGTTCTTTATGATCGTGACCTAATGGATCCTAATCACCCAGTCTAACGGCCAAAAATGTCCTACACATTTCTCCTACCATCATTGACCCAAACAAACATGTGAGGTAGGCAAAATGATTCTTTTCACCCTAAGCTTGAAAAGACCAGCCAGATTTGTTCCAAGAGTAGTAAAACGTGGAACGAAATCCCTTGGGTAAAATAATTATCATGCTAGTGGAGAAGAATGATATGCTCCTTTCAGTAAATTTTTAACCTTAAAGAGTGATAAAATGTGTTTCTTCACCGAATAACAACATCAGAATTATATATATATATATATATATATATATATATATATATATATATATATATATAGTACAGCATTGGAAGCCTAAAATAAGTTGCTAACCTGTTTTATATCTAAGAAACGGACCCACTTCGATTTCAGTTGTAGATGGCACAAATGATCAGGAAACCCACATTCCATGTGAGAGAAAAATCAAAGATTTATTCTTTTGTGTAAAAATGTGTTGTGACCCATAAGACTACATCGTCACCGACAGCAAGGTGATAATTCTCGCTGATAATATGAAATTTATTTCATTTCACCCACTGAAACTTGAAGTTTCAAGTGGACATTTATAAGGGTAATTTTTTTTATCTTTCCGTATCAACAGACATCGCATCAGTTTGGCTCCAAGGAAAGGCTGTACAGGTGTTTTCAATCCCTAATAGAAATTATCGTAAGTGATGCATATCTAGTGAGCTTCACTCTTTCAAGTAGCCAACCCTAATATGTTGCATTTAACGTAATAAATTTGGTTCATTTGGGTTCCTACGGAAGCTTACCCAATCATAGGATTAGACCATAGTTTGTGAACACGTTGTACCTGTTCGAATTCGGTGACACTAGATCGCTATACCATTTTCTGTTGACGCCATACAGACCGCGGAAAGTCAGCTCTGGGATAGCCTGCTGATCAGAAGTTCAACTCGAAATCGTTCACCCTGGGTTCGAGTCCATTTTGGGAGCTCAGTAGATACGCACTAGTGTTGACAATTTCTGACACAGTGAATTAAAATGCTGTATTGTGCACAGTGCACGATGATGCTACAAATTAATCATTATACAAAATTTAGAAAGCGGAATCTTTTCCTTCATCCTGTTTCATTAAAAAGCTGCTGAAATAAGGACCATAAATTACTACTTATCTTTGACGAGCATTCTATTAAATCAGTTGGAATCTTGAGAAGTAAAACTGTAAACCCATCGGAAGATTAGCGACACATATAGGAAAAACCATTCTGAACAGTGGAATATTCCAGTTGAACGCAGTAAATACATCATAAATGACTACTTTGAAATTGTACCTCAAGGAACGAAACTGGAAAAAAGAATTAGTAGAAACATTACAAAACCCATTCAGAAGTAGGCGAAGACGTTCACAGGTAATGGCGGGGAGTTGACTTTGGAAGGACATTTCTGAAAAGACGATATATTCAGGATTGCGTGTATGGCTTTCCTGCCTCCAGCAGTCACCTCTTGGTTCTCTAGTATAAACGGATGGGGAGTGAAATACCCAAATGCGTTAACAAGTGCCTAATCACGTAGCAACACAGCCAAATTCAACATCTGATCGGTAAATGGTTTGTAAGGTGTCAACATCAGTGCGTGTCAACTGAGTCCCACTGAGTCCCGAACACATGATAATCATGATGATAGACGCGAGTCACACACATGACTATTACCAGTTTAGCTGATATACCTCTCAGCTGTCTATTCCGCCTTCAGATCTCATGATATGCGTTGGATACATATATATATATATATATATATATATATATATATATATATATACATATATATATATATACTGTTGATGATTCATAACTATCAAGATGAAACAGTCTTACGATATTTTCACGGTTTTCGTTCACGGGTTGTGCGTTACCTCGAAAAAGTTGGACATTTTTCCTCACAGGTAGTGCCATATACTCATTTGGTACGGAGTTCGCAGTTCGTCAACTGCATACATTGTCATACGATCGTGTTCTCTCAGGCGAACTATAATAAATGCAAGCTTTGCACACACCGTGCACAGTAATTGTGCACGGAGGGGGGTTCAGGGAGAAAATCTATTCTTATACACTTCCATTGATATACGGATCCGTTACTATAACTTTCGTCATAAACGTCTAGCATTGCAAAACAAATCGTTATTGAATCTTCAGTGGTGATTTTGTGAATCAAGAGAGTATCACAAATCATCTTTTGAATACCTTGTAGTCATAAATCAAGAAATGTTCGACGGAAAATGGACGACACTCCTCTGCGGGTAACTACTGTCTGTTTCAACATTTGGCATATTTTCTTTCTCCACTTTGCAAGTTTCGTGAACAGGTCTAAGCATTAGGTGTTCAAGGTACAGAACGGCTTTGCTTTCAAAAGTACTTCTTTCTGTGCATGAATATAGAATGTACGAACCAATCAAAAACTGATGTCCTTCTGTGATAAAAGTGACGGTTGTCCTTATTATGTTTGCTCTACATCAGCAGGTCTAGACCGTGAAGTTAACCACACAATAAAACAACAATCGACATATATGCTTTGGTGGAAATTAATTCTTCTGGTGACCGCAGAAAGTAATCGATTCCGCAGCGAGTCATCCGAAGCGCCAGGCTCATATGCTTTGACCTGAGAAAGCAAACTATTTCGTGAGAAAAAGCGTGACGTTTACGGATATTGTTCGCTAGCTAAACAACACTCACAAAAACGACAAATTTTACTTCCCATTGGCTTCTTAGCATTCGGATTTGTTGCTGTATATCGCCTAAACAAGGGTAGTAACTATTGTACATAGTGTAGCGGGGGATGCTGAAGCAACAGAAGAACGCGAATATCGAACCGACCGGGCCAACCGATGGGGCCAACCGACCGGGTGATTATGTCAGAGACATCCCAAAGCCGACAAAATAACATACAGACTAGCAGAAGAAAGGCAACGGGATTTCAGGCAACCAACAAGATAGCTCATGCGAGGAGCTACTGAGCTGGCCGTCAGCTGGAACAGTCGAACCCGCCGAACAGAAAAGGTGCATAAGAGAAACAAGCTAATGGCCCAAGGCAACTGATCCGAAAGCAGCAGCAATTCTCAGGCTGCTGGCGAATCAAAGTTGGTGCATCTTGGTCTGGAAAAAAGGCTACATAGAATATTGTCTTTTTCATGGACTTGACTTGTTTGGCTACCAGAATGCAGTTTTCCTCACCCGCTTTGCTTTCTTCGTTAGAGTAGGACAGAAACCGAACGAAAAATGCAGACTACCCAGAACTGGTGAACCTGGTGGTTCATCTGTCCGCACGAAGTCTGAGCAACAGGTTAAGCGTGAAATTTCTCACCACCTTTTTCATTGAGTCAAAATACTGAACACTGGCGTAATTTTATGTGAGATGAAAATCGTCAAAGAGAACAATCTGGCTCAACCTGAATCCGGTCCATGAAAACGTCTCACGAACTAAAACCAGATAAGTAAACTCTTCCACGTCTCTTCTGGATCATAAACATGCTTTTATTTCGCTCAATACGGGACGTTTATTATCTCTTTCCGATCAACAAGGGGCATCCCCGATATATATATATATATATATATATATATATATATATATATATATATATATATAATGTCTGTCAATGGACTGATTGGTTCATGGACGCGTGCTTCATGATTGTTCTACCACGAGGGGTATGCCGGCTTCGTCACTGTTAAGTATTAACAACGTACTCTGTCTGTGGATTAGAAGAATGCGGACTGCAGCCTGGCAGATGACATGTTTTCAGGGAGATTTTCCGACTCCTTGGCAATGTCACTGGTTGTTCTGCTCCCTGGTTTGCTGACTCAGGGCATTGCTTTGATCGAATACCGATGTTGATTTTCTATTCTGTTTGAGTACTCCACTAGCCTTCTTTTGTGGATACAAATTCAGCATTATTTGTCTGGTCAGTCAAAAAATCCTCCTTCCCGTTCAGTCGGACTCATGAGTTCAGACAAACAGCCAAAAGCTATCGCGGAAATAAACAAAAAATATTTCATCCATGGCCACTCTATTGAGTGGTTTATTGAAGAGTATTTAGAGAACGTAAATAAATCCCGAACTGAATGATGGGGGAAAACAATGAATTACTTTCATTCACCTTTTCTTGCGTATTTTTTTGTAAACTGATTGCCGACTTCAATCCACACATTTACTTCATTTAAAACCACTACACTGTGTTTGTTATACACTTCTGACTTCTCATTGGTTACATTTGAGAAACCTAGTATAACTCTGAAAATAATTTATCACGTTCTTCTTGTTTAACAGACCTGAAAAGCGGTCACAATGGTCACTCGAATGCCTACTCATTCATCACCCGTACCCCAATTCCGCCTTGCGGGCATCCCAACCCAGTCGATGAATTAGTTGATTCAATTTGCGATCATGCTTGGACGGTTCCTTATCACGGGATTATCAGTCGTACCTGTCTTCAAACATCATTGTATTGCTAGACACACGTGGTTCAGACTTCTCCAATGATTGTGAATGTGTTAACTAACGAACTGGTACCTGACTGATGGTTTCAGGGTACAGAATAGACCAGCGTAGACCGGGCACGGTTGCTTGCATAAACCGTCATCCCGGTTCAGTCCACGTCATCCACTAGTTACCATTTTCTCTCCATTTCAGAACAGTCAATGTACACAATGTAATTTCGGCAGTAATAACTACAAAGCTTTTTGTTCCCAACTGTACTTTTAACTGTCTAATAAACGAAAACTGTGGTGTTAGTCCACAATTGAAATCGGGTGATCACGGTTGAAATATTTGAAAGGATGAAACCAGTGAGATTATTCACGCCAATTTTCATGTAGAACACCTGATGTATTTGCGCCAAACCATCTCGGTTCATTGAACGCGAATATTTATGTTGAATATGACTGCTTTTCCTGTGTTACAATTCAGTTGGTTGAGTTCTACATTAAAATGTCAGGGCTGCGTTGTTCTCTTTTACAAATCACTTATTGAAAACGTGTCGGTTAAATATAGTGCAATGTTTCGTGGGACATGTTTTAAATTCTTCGTTGACGTATACGAGCACCATGTCTTAGAAACAAGAGACTGTTTGACAATAGGCCAAATATATTGATGCCCACGATCAGAAAGTGGCACGTTTTGAGATGGTCAAGGGAACATTATTAAATTCTCACCAAATTTTACCCTATCACATATAAGAAGCCTGAAGAGTGGGCAACAAGAATTATTTCTGCTGTCATTATAGCTGTCAATTATTGCTAACGTTTCTGGCTCTTACGAATCAGTTATAACCTGGACGTAATTTAAAGAAGACATGATAAGAATTCATGTTGTAACGTCGACAGATTGGCAAAGTTTTTCTAGGTATTCCAGTGCTAATGCCGATGTTTCCCCACCACGTATCCAAATTTTGATTCTCATTTCTGAGCGTCTGATGATTTCAAACACGAAAGAAAAAATTGCCGTGGTTATCAATCGTCAGGGGAGTGATTTTTTTGGCACGGTGAAACAGCATATATAAGTTCACATAGTCCACTAATTAGTCACGTAATTCAGTCCTAGTCTATTGGACCTAACTTGTTCAACGAATCTTTGACTATTGAGATAATTATGAATCTTTGAAATGAGAAGCTTGATGTTGTATCTGGATGACAGGGCAATATTTCCTCGGAAGCACACGACCGGTTTCGCTGTTGTGGCCGCTCATTAAGTATGCGTACCCCGTCCTGTCATCCTGATACAACACGGTACTACTCTTTTCGAAAATCCGTACTTGGGACCAAGTGTACTCGTTGTGAGGGTTGGCCATGTTAATCGACGAAATGTCCTCGGAAGAATCACTGTGTGCTTCTATAAATGAACTTTCGGTCCGGACACGTCCCAAGGGATTCAAAAAAGATTACAACTGAAAAAAATAAGCCGCATTTCTCACATTTCTATGGACTTGGTTTCTTGCTGCACCGAAATGAAATGCAATCTCTTTCACAGAAACTCCATTCTTGTGTGAATGAACAAATTCTACTCGATCACTAAGGTTCTCGTTGGCCGTCCTATCACGACTTATGGGCAATTGCGATTCCCACAGCCGTTATTAAATCAAATGAAGTTCATCAGGCTTGCCAGGTATGCAATCAAACGCTAAAGAGTCATTCCCAACAGTCACCACCAGTGTCTATCAGAACCAACTGAACACACGGAGCAACACACATCTTTAGAATTCCTAAATACCGACTGACGATAACTGTCATATGATTCCCACGACCTTCAGCGAACCACTTAAAGGGCCCAAGATGTTCACACGCACACGCTCAAGTGCAACACTTGACACTTGTTACAAGAGAAGGGTCCACGAGCTTCCCTTAGATCAGTATCAAGTGACCTGATCTATTAGTGTGCGGGCAAGTGACACGAGGTCCGTATTCGTTCGAACGGAGTGTCTGCTTTAGAGGTGTTTCACTGGTCAAATAGGTTCTATCCCGACCGACAATGTGTTCCCACGACGGAGGAGGTACGTCCGAGGGAGGAACAGTGTATTGTATTTTCAGACGATATCAGTTGGTTGATTACGAGAAACATATTGGTCAAAATGGTGGTGTTTCCCACCCAGCACGGTGCCTGTAATTTAGGTCTACTCACAAGTCTGGGATGTTTTATTTCAGTCCACGTCAATAACCTTGGTATTTTGCGACATAAGTTTTAGGGGTATCATTACCCAATAATAAATTTCTTGTGAGTGTTCCACAACTCATCCTATATCAAACAATATAGTGAGCAAATTAAATCGAACACGAAACGGACAGGCATAGGGATTTGAATTCCCTGATGAAATCAATTAGGGCTTTACTCGGCAGGTTGCTCAGTGCAAATGGACTGGTCGTTCTTGCGCGCTCCGTACAATTCAGAGTGAGATTACAACTATATAATTAGGAATCCCCTAAAATAATCCCTAAGTTATTAAAAACTGGTACAGAACAGATTTATTCACAGCCAATTCATCACTGATTTTGTGAGCTAACAATCACTGTGACATTGTCTCCTGGTATGTGCCCAAGTGTATCAAACGTGATTCAGTTAAAATAAATTCAAATGCACCCAAGGAAGGATACAAATACCAAAGGGGGATAGTGAATTTCCATGTAATCAGGTCATGCTAGGTAAGCAAATATTAATAACATCATTATTTTGCTCACTCACGTAAAATGCAAAAGGGAAAATAGAAAAGTGATTGAGAAAAACACACTTAGCCGAGACTGGAAAATGCTGCTATTTTACCAGTAAAATCGTGGTAACTTCAGGGTTAATGTCTTCATGTGACACTTACCAGTTTACATCTAACAAAATTACCTTGACCGTGCACATCCAATAGGCAATGGAATAGAAAATCATGAAAAACGGGTTTTCAGGTTTCTAAAAACGTGTTTGCTGAATCCTTTTCCACTCTTTATTGATGAGGCTTTCCCACGGACAAGATAACTTTTTTCCAGCGCAATTAAATCACAAATATGGAAGAATGTTAATTATAAATAGACAAACGAGGGAAATATTTTCCCTTGCAAATTTTATATTTTTTTCCGGCTGATGGTATGCTGTACATGTCTATGTCTGTTGACATATCGAATTGGATCACGTGTACAGACGGATGAGGAACAGACGCTCCAAATAATCAAGAAAGTCAGAAATGGGATCAGTGAACCAAAATCATTCAGCCCGCATTATTGAATCTGCATTTTTCACATTCCAACAATTTCGGAACTGAATCACCGAGACTTCAAATATTAAAAATGGAGACAACTGCACAAAGCGAAATAGGTCAAGCTCCCTAAACGTGACGTAAGCCGTCAAAGGTCAAATATCGAGTAAGTACAGGCGAAGCCGAAAAACAAAAGTCTAGCTTTGAGCACAATGTAGTTTACGAGGCTCATGGTCTGGACTAATGACAAGCCGATAAATATAACAGATTGCTACCAACAGCTCACATGCACTGACGATGTCACCTCGACTAGTGATGAAACGTTTGCGATCTAAACACCAAGCTCAGCGATCAGACCATCATGGGAAAAAATTTCGTTCATATTTTACTCAATTGTTCATTTCTTTTTTATACCTTATGCAGAAAAGGTACAAAAGGTTCCTGAAATTTTCTGGGCCACTTAGGAGTTGTTGGACCTGGGGAAGTGACTGACGACAGTAAGCTTCGAATCCATGAAGCCCAGATTTTGAACTCCATATAGTAGTTGTTTTACCAAAACATGAAAGTTACCACTCCAAAAGAGGCTCACGGAGGAGAGGAATATTTTCGGAACAGCCAACAGTAAACAAAAAGCTGTTCCCACTCGCGGGTAAAGTGTTCTCAGCAAGACATCACAGTGAGGTAAGACTACCTAGAATTGAGTTCATTCGTTTGTGTTACAACCAAGCAGCCACCCTTGTAGCCAGAAATAAAGAACAACACCAACAAGGTGCTCAATCTACTACAGAACGTTTTTGGCACGGACAATTACTCAAAGGTGAGTTGTGTCAAGCTGATAAACATGACACTATTCTCAGTAATTGATAGATCTGGAGTTGACACAAAAACAGCAGCATCAAACACTAAAATGTTAGTCAATTAGTACCATAATTATGACATGAATCTCAATGCGAATATGTCCAGTTTCGGATGGAGTGTTTCTTACTCAAGAAATTCCAACTGTAAAGCTGTTTGTGGTCACTCGTAGGACTTACTCGACTGAGATGACGATTACGAAAATGCAATCCCTTTCAATAGTGAATTAGTCATCTTTACTGTTTGGTGCTCGTAATGTCTGCAACTCCCTTATTAGTTCAGAGCTAAGCCGTATACCATAATAGCAGATCTCGCTGATGGCCAAGGACGGTGAACGTTCACGTAATGTTGGTTATTATGTTGAGTGACATAATAGAAGAGATTATACTTTTCTTACTGGACACTATGAAATTGTAAAAAAGTCTTTCTCAGCGAAGCCTGATCTTGTTTGGCATGTTTAAAGAGTTAGTGATTCAAAAGCATTTGCCTCTCGCGGAAAGCCTAAAAGCAATAAGGAGATCCCTTGTGTAATGGAATTACCATGTGTGCTTATAAGTAACAGGAGATTAGATTTGTATAATATGATTCATCATGCATCTTCAACCCTCAGCTCACTACTGAAAACCATGGAAGCACTGTACAGCTGTTTCGTCCTTGTTAGTAATCTCCTACTCAAATGCACGTGTTAGCCAGGCTCTGCGGGTAGTTGATAACGTAATGCCTCTGTTGCACTTAGGCCTGTACAGAGAAGTCGATCGCTTGGCGGGAAACGGGTTGTTACCATGCAAAGTCAGTGACGGAAGAGCACTGTTTCGTAGGATAGAAGTTCACTGCACCTTTCGGGGCGAGCATGGATAGCCTTGTGGTCAAGGAGTTTAACTCGTAATCCGTTCACCCCAGGGTCAAGTCCCCGCGGGGGATCCATGGGTGTGCTTTGCTGATGATTCCTAAAAAGGATTTACCATAGTTGTACCGATTTTCCTCCACACAAGGAATTAGTCAATGCTTTCAACAGCACAACCCAGACTACATCCGGTTGATACGGAGTGTTTATACTATGCTTTGTATGACTTATTGAATGGATCCTCATGACTCCTGGTTTCACATCCATCCGAATACTGAGGCTAGAACTACTTACGCGAACACTTGTGTTGCACTGACCGTTTCTTTTGGCCACTCTGAGAATGCTTCCTACAAACTACCCAATTCAAGCTTGGATTTTGCAGCAGTCCAACTGCTTTCATAATCATGCGCACATGATTTACAACGTTGCGACTGGTTTTCCAGATACCGGATCAAGTTGGCCTCAAAAAATGACCACTTGAACTCGCTGACCTTTATGAAAAAAGATTTTAAAAACCCACTTCGTGGTAAAAGTCACTATGTAAATGAAACCATTTTGTCACGAATACTTTTTTCATTTCCCACTGAGCAACTTTCTTCGGCCCATGGGAAAGTCTACCAGTGAATTTGCGCAAGCGTTTTTCACTCGTCTAATTGACGAGAACGCGTACAAGCCATTCAGCCAAGGAAAAATTTGACCCAATTTTTTGTTTTCGAAGTTGCCTCAAGGACTATCATCCATAGAAAATTTGTAGTTCAAAATTAGGATATTACACTGAAAAATTCGGGGGCAATGTTGTTTAACAGAACAAGAGAAAGTCGACATTAGCACTTTTAAATTTTCAGGTGGAACACCTCGAAGGTGTTTTAATCAAAGTCTATTCAAAAGAAGATTGGCTAGCTGAATATTTTGAACTTTTACTTTCAAGTGCTACGTTGCATTTCGCTTGATTTACTATGACCAAGAAATTCACGAATAGCCAAAATTTCATCATGAAGGTTTTTTGACCTTGAGGTGATTCACGTAACAGGAAATCCTCTAACACCAGTCAAAAATGGAAACACACAAGTCAGTGATACACAACAAGCGAAGGCCTGCCGTCCGCTCTTCCTTGACCGACAAATGGTTGCTTCCATTTCGTTTAATTTCTGAACGTGCACCTCTTCATACCTACATCGGTGAATCTCACTCCATTTGAAGGTAGGTTTTCCCTCCAACACACAACCTTCTAATATCTTGTCTCCGCTGTCTAGAACGACCCGCATTTACTAGGCACTTTATTATGGGATGTTTTGAAATGAACTGTCAGAATCGACCTCATAAGTGGAACAAACCGGAATGCTGACTCTATTCCGTATGGTTGCCTGATCAAGAACATCTGTCTTTCGGTGCATTCTTCTCGCGAGGTCAAAACTGAGAGTTCGGTGAAACTGGTTTTACATGGAAAGATCTTTCGGGTGAAAATTATCATGCAGTCCTGACAGGAGACCAAATTAGATAAAGTGAAACAAAAATAAGCAAATATTATTATTGCCCTCTTTGTTCGCCATATAACAAGACACATTTCAGGCCGCGGCCAATGAAAGGCTGCCAGAAGGTAAATCTACCTGCGGTGGTGGGAATTGAACATGGGTCGTCATCACCACCAAGGTGCACCAAAGTTGATTGAAAATTAGAAAACCTGTGGACTCACTCGTCGCATGTGAATCTTGTTTTTACACAGTTCTACGTTCAACTAGTCCGTTGTAATCTATCAGATGTCAGAAAAATTGTTCGTGAGAACTAGTCTATTATTATGAAATGTCAATAGATATAACACCTCAGTTCACTACTGACTGTTTCAAAGATTCTGGTCAGACCGTGCTTTCGTGTCAGTAATTATCAGCTCTCATCAGTTCCGGCTAAATTTAGCATGTATCACCGGGATGCCTAACTGGTTGGCCAGCATTCGATTGACTTGGGCCGTAAGTATGAAAGATGATTTAGCCTGAGAAACTGAATAATAAATAAATACCACGTTAACTATACGATAATTTTTGAAAAATGTGGACCATGTATTCTGATGTCACATTCTGCAACCTAGAGCGAAATAGTGGTTTTTTCGATTAATTGGGCGTACTCTCTGAATGCAGAAAACAGCCAGTCCACAGTTAAGGACAAATGCACTTGAAGACACAATCCGAGATCTTTGGCTCTCGGGGGGAGCAATGTAAATTTCAAATGAATGGGCTGATTGGAATACTGAGGGATTAACTCGAGAATGGCCGTCCTCAAACTGGTGAGGATGAACCAGTGGAATGGGAAACTGTAAGACAGAAAGTGTGTTTAGGCGAATAAAGTTGGGGAAAGCGAAGGATTACTCCTTTGTTGCGCAATAAACCTTAATAAACTGTTCATTGCCAATCTTCTAAGAGTATGAATAATCTTGCACTCGTACTGAAGTGCTTTTTGATCCAACAATAAACCGGCATCCAAAAACAAGTAGAAGGATTTCTCGGATGGATGCAGTTGTGGAGCTTTTTTAGAATCCATTGTTTCCCTTAGATAAGGCTGGCTGTGCAGTGTCAAATGCTGGAGGATAACTAACTACAGCTAATAGCTATGAAATCGATGTTAAATTAAAACAGTTATCTATCAAAAGTTTCGGCAGTAACCGAGTCAGAATTTCTTTGAGCTTCGACTACTTTTTTCAGTAATGTGCTTTAGGTTGCAATATTTTATGAAACATACTTGATGCTTTTCAGATTCTTGGGTATTTTATTCCATCAGTATTCAATATTTTGTTCATTCGAATTGTCTTATGCAAAACGACATCTGTCTTTTAAAGGGGTAGTTCGTATGAAATGGCTGAACTGGAAAATATTTAGAACAGCCCACTTAACCGTGCAAATTCCTTTACATCCCACCAAGATTAAATGAATACACAGCACACGGTGATTTTTTTCGATATGAGGAAGAAAAAAGAAACGGTCGTTAACTTCTTCAAACAAAAAGGGACCCAGATTGTAGCAGCTGTTCACATTTAGCCAGTTCTTTTTTCCACATTTGGACTATCATGCGAATTCCACGGTTACTTAAACAAACAAGCGACCAAATTAAGTGACTGTGATGAATAATTTTTGTGGTAATTTTGCACACCCTATTCCGTACACCGAATAAGAATACTTTCTCCTGTGAGCGTGATGATCCGGTCGTGATTGTGAAGTAGTAATCGGTGTACTTCCTTTGTACACAAACCGCTTGGGGTCGTAAGAAGCAGTCATCAGTTTTTGTCTGAGATCGAACTACCTCAAAATAAAGCTGAACTTTCTGATCCACTTCGTTAATTCAGTATATTAGTGCATATCATCTGAATCGTCATAAACCTAATGAGTATCTGAATAACAGTGGGCTAATATTATCTTTTTTCAGTCCTGTTTTTATGCAGTACCTTTTTTACGCCATAATTGCAAAACATTTCAAGGAGATGGCTGCGGCCAATGATGGACAGCCACGTGAGGAGGTGAATGGCTGCGAGAGCAGGGTTCAAACCAGGGACAGAATTATGTGAAGTCCACCGTGACGACCAGTTGGCCACCGCCGGTCACATTAGATGAAATTGTGCGCTTAATCTTAGAAAAACCGGCTTCATTATCGGCGGTCAAAAACACAGCTGGAATCGCACTTTCAAACTAAAGGAAATAAGTACAAATGGGTAATTAGTGATGAGGTGAAAGCGAAACTTGTTGTAAACATACTATCATTAACGATAAAAACCAGAAGATGGCAAACAACTGATATTAATTCAAGCCTCTATTCGATAGTCACACAATGCGGTATTGTTCTTTGTCAGAACTTGAACTATCACAAAACTGGCAGTTACTAAGTAAAATGGCTTGTCTTCAGCATCATGAAATCTCATCTTTACACTCCATCTGAATGCCGAAGTGAAACGGAGAAAAAACTTGTACCGAACAGAATTTTGGCATAGTTAATTTAGCATTACGGAACACTATGATTCAAAACAAACAAGCCAAGCAGCATGGCTCAGACTTCATTTATCAGATCACGTGTTCGTGCTCACTTTATAACAGCATTTGTTTCGTCAAACACGTGTCCCATGGTATTGTAGAAGTGGCTATCTTATCTGTCAGCAAAGTGCTCGTGAGGCGCACCGAATTGCCATCACGGCAGCACATATCCAGAAAACATCAGCATGAGTTTTCAGCAGCTGATTATGCAAACCATCTTAAGATAAAGAGATCTGATATCACTATTATCGTTTCAGTGACCACAAAAACCGTTGAACTGTGTTTCATCTGCGTCCATTGTATCGGTGAAATGTAGTTTAGAGATTACTTCAAACACTCATGGGCCTACGTCAGCATTTTTGTTAGACAACAGTGTTGTCGAAAAAGATGGCAGACGGTCGAACTTCCGGCTGACACAGATTGCCTTTCTCAGGTCCAGTGTACAATCGAACGACCATTCATGAGTGTCACTTTATAATTCATCTTTCGATGCACTCCGAACTGCTTTTGACTCAGTTGTATTATTTCACATAGACTTTTCAATTTGGTAGATGCCAAAGTTCTCCGATGAGTAAGTTTGATGTTGAAATTGCAGACGCTTTAATATTAAGCAATATTATGTGCTAGCTTTGACAAATTTTAAATCGATCCAAACGTGAAAAGTCGTTTGTATTGGATATGCTCGTGGTATGCCTCATCAGAGCCGTTTACTGATCGATCAGAAAGAGACTTGTGTTTCGCATGGTATAAATTGAGCAATCTGACTGGTTTAGGAGGTTTTATAAACCACCGAAGAATTAGCCGTGATTGAGATTTCCATGTTGCACAATGTAACAATATACTGATTGCCTTTCCTTAAGAACTGACTTTTGATGTCGTTGATCCCAGGACGAAGCAGACCCTCTGTTTAGTACGGCAAGTTCTGTGTTTGTCATCTGTGCTCACATGCCATGTTTCTAACTTTGAACGTTCCGCTGGTGGGTTGCATATTAAGTTCCGTCAAAACACATTAAATCAGGGCATCCGCCATAACAAAATCTACCAAACCCGTGTATACAACTAGTTCACGCTGGTGAATTCACAGGGGAGCCCTGTTTTAGACAGTACAGTTCGCTGGTCTTATTCCGGTTCGCTCTTTGGACTGTTGAATGTGAAAATTACAAACAAATGTTTATTTATGTAGGGTTCATTATCCCCGTGCCATTATTATGTTTTACTCAGTTATTACTTGTCGAACGGGTGGAATTAGAAACAGAAAGAAATTCGAATAGCTGCACTTGAAACTGTGCGTCACTTATTCACTCTTGGAGGTTAAACTTTTCAGCTTAGACTGATGGTTTAACGTAGGCCTATGAATGCCAACATCAGTGAAAGGCCACGAACGTTTTCTGCCATAACAGTAAGAGCTTTTGAATTAGACGAACAATGCAAAACTTCCTGTGAGTACACTTTTCTTTAACAGATTTAGGCTTATGACATCTACGTGGTGTGAAAGAAGTGGAAAAAGATTAGTGTGATTAGTTAACATATCTCTGAACTTCGAACCGTGGTTGAATAAACACTGAAGAGCAGTTTTATATGAATCCTTCCCATTGCAACATCAACCGTTGAACTAAAGGGGCAAGCATTTCGAGTAAATGTTGGGTCTTTTTCACTTACTACATTTTAAAAGCAATAATAAAGCCTTTAGATTGCTGGATTTCCTTCATCATTTTACAAGAACAAGGAGTTGAAGGTCGTGAGAGGCTTGCATACTATTTATTCCTGTGGACCCTGAAAGGAAAAAATTATCAGCATAGATAAGTACAGTGTGTGTGTGTGTGGGGGGATATACCAGTAGAGTAGGCTAGATTGTATGGTTTTACGGAGCTTACGATGAGGGACATTGAGTTCTGTTGAGAATACTAATGCCCACAAAACTCAGTTGTTTTACTTCCATTCAGGCATTTGTCGTTATATGACAGAACTCGCTAAGTTTTCACTGAATTTCGGTTTTGTGGTTCCCTAATTTCCTTGAATCCACGCTTCAGTGGTTTGGAAACTGTAACCCGATTGATACTGTTCTACTTTGTTATATATATATATATATATATATATATATATATATATATATATATATATATAATCCCTAAGTGAATCAAAATGTCAGTTTTTTTATGGATAAGTTCGTTTTTGAACCAGCCAAAATGTTTCTTACAAAAAAGGACACAATATGCACGAAAAAGACCACTGTGGCTGTATGACGACATAACATCTGGTTTGGTTCACATTTAGTTTTTAATCTGACAGAACCTTGCCATGGCAATACGGTATCAAGTTGAGATATTAGATGATGAATCTGTCGTTCTGTGTCACACTTGCATGCCTATAGGCAAAGGCGAGATTCAAAGGAGGTATTCAAAGTTAATTCCCTATGCGCCATCATTACAATGGGTTCACCAGTCTAACTAACTCGACAGCTTAGTCCTTCAGTCAAACCATAAATCAAAAATTAGTTGCTATATACCCTCTCTCTTCTACAGTCAGTAAGTTGACCGGGATTGAAAGCTTTAGCGGTAATTGGAGTGACCCCTATGGTACATGGAAGTGCCAGACTCTACCCAAATAAAATCAAATTCAAACGATCTGCCTTTCTTAGATTTAGCCCAAATAATCTCGTTCCTTTTGCTTGATGATCCAGTGCATAGAGTTATTTCTACTGCTGATTTCAAGTGCTTTTTCATATACATTAACTGGAATGCTTTGAGGCCCCGACCGAACCAGTCAAGTTGAAAGTATGCATCCCTCAAAATCATCTTCTACTCCTTCATATCATGATCTGCGGTTTTGTTTTGTTTCCCAAGTAAGGCCTCAAGGTGGTTTGTTCATCGAATTTTCACAATGAAGTGTGTTATAATCAATAACAGAATCACTCTAAAATTTTCAATATTCTACTCATTTCATATTACCGTGAAAGAATTTCATTGAGAGAAGACTACTGTAAAACGAGCTGGATTTTGTTAGATGCAAGAACTTTTAGTTCATCACAACAAGTGAGCATTACCGAAAATTTCGCTGCAAAAAAACGAACTGAATATGCGTTCCTCATTTCGTTCCACAACTACACATTTCTTTCACATTATTAATTCTTCGTCGTACCAGAAGCTATCAGATTTTTTATGCTAAAACGTGTAGTAACCTCTGGGAACCCTTCGAGGCCGATTATCGTCTGCGTGAATACTGTGGGCTCAAACTGAATGTTTCGGGGATTACCAAGCAGTTTAAGGCAAAGCGAAATAAAACCGGATCCGTAAGGGAATCTTCCTTTGCGTTGAAAAAACAGCCAGTGTCTCAAACAGATTTTTTGGTTCTATTCAACACAAAAATAATTGAAGAATGCATTAGCGATACTATCTTGAATGATCAACAGTTAGGTAGAACTATTTATCGGCCGATCTATGGTCCACGTCGAATACGGCATCATTGTCAACGAGAACCAAATGTTAATGCTGAATTGACCCAAACGTAAAAAATTGTCAACCCCAGCGGGATTTCACAACGCATGCAGTACAACCGCTTGTGCTCTATCAAAGCTGAGCTTTGAAGTCGTGCTAGAGCTTTTGGTGCATGTCACAGTTGGATCATACAGTTCAATCCACCACAACTACATTAAAACACGATATCCACCACGGTGTATCAACCGCAAATTGGATTGTCTACAAAAGTGAGAAAACTGAACGTCTCTTCCCATCCGTCCCGGTGGTGTTGGGGCCATGTGAGTTATTATTTTGACAAGCTTCTATTCAAGTTACCCTGTGCATGTTATTTTGTTTTACATCATATGCGCTTCGTATATGCCTTTTGAATTGGGTTCTGCCGACTAAGGCGTATCCGTTTACCCTTGAAATAGAGCCCGCGGTTTAGACGATCCAGTTCCATACAAAAACGATTTTCGTTTGTCATCCAGTGGACAGCGGAAATCTTTTGATGGATCAGCACCATAGACGCATTCATGTAGCAATTCTAGCGGGTCTTCCAAGGGATAAAATTGTTGCAACTTTTTACTAAACCAGCATTTATTGAAAAATGTGTTTGACAGATGCTTCAAGTTTTATACAAACACTTGCAGACGGATCTTTCAGGGAACATTTTTAAGCGTGTCTTCTAAACACATACACTAGTGACACCGCTTTTGTAAAAATGAGACGAACTATGTATCATGCAGTACCTTGTGAGTAGAGTGTGGGAAAAATGATAATTTGTTGGCTGACTGAACTTCGGACTCCACCATTCACGCAAAAATCTCAGGTTATCCGACCATCCTTGACTTAGAAGAACCGGCTTTGAGTGTCACTGCTGCTAGAGCTCAACAATGGTGCATATCTTTCACTGACTTCTGAGGTTTGAACCCAGGTCTTTTCACCTCAAAGAAGTGCCTATTGCCTTTACGCCACCCTACGCCATTTCGAGCTAATCCGAATCACTCAGTAAAGTTTGTTCAGATGTCTTCCTCTGTGACAGCCAGAAAAGCCCCGACGAGCTTAACTTAGTGATTCGGATCATTCCGGACGAGTGCCAGGTGGCGCAATGGTAACACACACGTCTTCGAGGTGAGAAGACCCGGGTTCAAACCCTGGAAGGCAGTGTAGGATACGCATCACTGATGAGCTCCAACAACAGTGATACTCAAGTCCGGTTCTCTTAAGCTCAAGATGGTCGGATGATGTTTGTTTGTGAATGGTAGAGCCCAGACGGGCAGTCAGCTAACAATGAGACGAATTAATTTGATAAATATTGTTAAAGTGAGTGAACTGAAAAGAGAATGAAGGGTGAAAGAGCCAGTGTACTATGATTCTAACTATAGTTTTCATGATGAACAAATGTGCAGTACAAGGTTAATGATCAGTACGTTATTTTCTGTAGCCATCAGCTGAACGAACTTTTACTGGAAGACCAGCCAGCAGGCAGAAACTGATTTCTCTCTCCCTAGGAGAATTCACAAAACTATCACCCGTTGTTGGCTCTTTCGTTTGCCACAACCACGTACACCAAATGTGAGCCGTCAAAAGAATAATATCTTTAAAGATCCGTAACAAGTGAGAAAAGCTGTTGTTTCGTGAACAAAACTGGTTAAACGACCAAAATCTCTCGTGTCAAACTTTGTCTTGTACAAAGCTCAGTTTTCCGAATTGCCAGAAGGCATTTAGTATCTGTAAGGAACTGGGACTAATTTGAATAGCTGACAAATTTCTTGATTTTATGTGACGACGACTGTGGGAAAATCGAATGGAACCTGGTAAATTTCTCAATAATATTCTGGCAATATGAACATCTTTGCAAAGTATGTGACTTTTTATATAGTCGAGGTATTAGAATAGTGATAACACGCGACGAGAAATCCCAAGAGACAGTTCGCCCTAAAGGTCTGGGGAGATGAATGACTTAATTCTCATATCATATTAGATGCTTCTATGATTCACCTCGCCGACAGATGATGGAAATACGGAAATGGCACATAAAGAGGTTATGTTTTAATCATACTTATGATATTTATAATAAAAATTCTTTTAACACTGAATAAAGTATAAGTTTTCCCTCAAACCCCGAAGATTCAATGTTGCTTGGTCAGGAGGCTTTTTGAGAAATCATTCAACAAACTTTTGATGCCAACGAAAATTTACTTTCGTTTAGTTTCGCCTTGTATCCAACCAGTGATAGTAAAATGGTCAACTCCGTGGACCTCCAGTCCTGCTGTCTGGAGTTCAATACGTCGCTCGGCCACCCGTCACTTTCCCCGAACGGGCATCCTTAACTTGGCTGAGAACCACTTATTGAAACATTGTACCATGGTCTTATAACAAAATGGGAGTAAATAAAGTGTAGAAATTACATTGTGGTCTGTCATTAAGTTAAAGCAGAAATTATTCAAATCTTCACTAAATCCCTCGCAAGAGCTACAACGGATACTGTGGTTATAGTCTTGTTCTACATTACGTGAATGAAGATGATGTCATAGTAACCACCTTGTCTTCAATTTGGTTTTTAAAATTGCAGATCAGCTTGAATGGTGAAGGTGTGGGAAAACATTTGGATAGTTGAGGCTATTTCCTAAAGATATTTCACACTGCCATCCCTTTCTGCCTGGTCACTACCACTGTACACGAAAAAGACTTGTACGTGGCAGTTCATTTTACACTGTAACGGTACTTCTTAACTACTTTTTCGAAATTCAGAAGGAAAAATATCGTCTTTGTAGTACTTTTACTTATAAAACTGAATATGATACAGTAACACAAAGAAATAGAACTTATTGTTATATTTACCTTGCTTATGTTAGTTTGTTAGATTTACCGTGATCTGTAAGTAGTTGAACTTGTGTACGATCATGGTTCTGGCCACGGAACTTTGCAAACTTTGAAAAGCTATACTAGTATTATTACTATTATTACTATTATTATTATTATTATTATTATTATTATTTTGAAGGTGAAAACCATCACAGGTAGATTTTTTCTTTGACGGCTGAGTGCTGAGTACGCCATAATTAATTCCTTTTGTGAACTGTTGACCTTGGTCTTGCTTTGCAGAAATAAACAAACTCACTGCTTGGATTCCAAGAGACAACTTTATTTTTCAAAGCTTATTGCTATCGGCCTACTGGAAAAATTACATTTCTGTATTTTAGATGCAAGACATTCACATTAGATTCATATGGGTGTGGTCTGTTGAAAACCCATTTTTTACGATGAAAATGAAAATTGTGCTAGAACTCACACGTTTAACTATTCTAGTGGTCTAGAAGATAGATAATTTGCTGCATGCCCTTCGGGAACATGTCCCATTGACAAGTATTGCTCGAAACGTCTGTTAACATGAGCACTGGTTTCTGCGTTATTCCAGTGAAATATGATAAGTCTAAATCCCCAACAAAATTTTCTTCACAACAATCTAATTTGTGTATCAAAAGTTTGAGTGGAAGCATCTGTTCGGGGAGTCCACTGAAGAAGTACAACTGTAGTCCGCCAATAGTTTTATGTAGGTTAGATGCAGCCAACCTCAGGAACAACGAGGATTTGGTCGCGAGTTGGCTTTTTTGATTAAAGTAGTATCTACAGAGAGGTATCGTATACGCACACCTGCTTAGTGGCTATAAACGTGAAACCAGTCCTGTTTCCGAGAAAACTTGTCTACTCGTCTGTAGGTGCTACTTAAATCCAAAAACCTCAGCAAACGTGGTCGCGTTCTTTAATCACGAGGGAATTTTAATCGTATCATACATGGCTCTGGCCAGTGACATGCTATAATTGCTCTATTCTGAGTCTATGAGGCTTCACAACGTGAATTTTTATAAGGAATTTCCGAAGAAAATCATACGTATAACTTTCAGATCATAACACTCAATGTGCTGGTTGATTTTGGCGACAATAAATCATGATCGAACTTGTCGCGATGAGGGGCGGGTAGTATCAACTATAAAACAACACAAATATTTCTTTGTTAAAACTTATCAGTAGGTCTGTGTACAGCTTACTGTTTAGTTTTTGCCCCTTGCATTTCATCATTCCAAGTATTGAACATGATTGAAAATTAGCTTCTCCAGCGGGAATTTTAAAGGTGAAGATGTCGCTTCCTGTAGATTATGAGATCATTTTTGGCCTTGTTGTAGCGGACAACGCTGTGGCAACAGAACAAAACGAATATCAAACCAATAAGGTCAATCACTCGGTACCCGCAGACCACAGAAGCGATGGTGAATATATCGGAAGCGTCCTGAAACAAAGGAAAGGATACATGCGGAGTCACCAGTGGTACTCAGTGGGATCCGAGGCAATCGAGAGAACAGCCTGGGCAGGTGCCTACCGATTAAGCCGTCAACCAGAATAATCGGACCAGGCAAACGAGAATGGCGGTCAAAACAATCAGCCTAATAAAGGCTGGCATCCGGCCAAAAAGTAGCCGAAATACTCAAGCAGCCAGAGGACCGACGTTGCTGCATCTTGATCCGGGAAAGGGACTAAATAAACGATTGCACATGTTTGACCGACTGAACTTGTTTGGCTGCTCAAGCACGTGTGTTCCTCATGCCACGCCTTCTTCGTCACGTTAATAACAAAAGGGGCGACTCAATGCCTGACGGATTCAAATAAGTTATGGAAAATATGACAGGACGGACACATTAAGGCTACCTAAATCGTACCTTTGTCGAGCAAATGCGTGTTTAGAGGTGCAGCTGGTGAAAAGCACAATGAAATTCTCCGACCAGTTTCTCATATCACAAACCTAATTGAAACCGGGTAGTACCTCAGTTGTAGTGGTGTTTGCTCAAGCCTCGGACGCCCCTTGAAAGGTTGCTCTGAAAGTTTGGTCCGCTTTCGTTGGAGTTACTATGTTAGTACGGTCCTTTACCGCGACTTTGTCCCCGCGAAAATATTCAGTAGAAGAGATGTCGTTAAGTCTTGAGTCTTGGGTACCGTAGATAGATGATAACCTTCATGCCATTGTAGGAGACCTTACTCATGCATCTAGGTATCTGCCCTCATCTAATAATCTCTATGATATTTGTCTCGTCCCGCCCCTTTGAGATTAACAGCTGGATTGTATCCCCACTAATCATCCAGAACCTTTCTCCGTTGAGGTTAGTGCGCCTCTTGGTACCAGTTTTCATAGTATGTTACATCTTCGCCCAAAAATACACTCAACACATGGTCAATTACCTTACACACAGACTTGGCAAATCCATTTTTCTCACCGGAACTTATCCGAAGGAATCCATTCATTGTTCAACCGTTCTTTGTCCCTCGCCACCTCCCGGCTACATTACAGTTTTAGCCATTCCCTTTCGGTACACTTTATGACCAAAATTACAAACCACATCTTTAGCATTTGCCGTCCCACCGAAAAGGTTTACTTCCACGCTGTGACATTCGAAGATAATCTCCATAGCACGCTGAAACAAAATGGATACAGGAATATATTTGATGCCGACTACTGAGAAATAAATGACATTAGAATGATAAAAATTGTGCTCCACACACTGCCCTTTGAAGGTAATCAAAGTCATAAGCGAAGGCAATGACATCTTTGTTGATCCGCTCCGCCAAAAACGAGTCCGTCTAGTACATTTTGGCACAAGCTCCTTTGAAATGGGTTGCACGAGTTCGGTATGCAAAAGCTCAACAAGATGAACCTGTTTGAGCCGAGGCTCAGCGACTGAGTCAGCGCAATCCCACACTTACAGTCAACAAACACCCAGATGGCGACCTTCAATCTGGCCATAACGATTCTTCTTGTTGTTTCCGTCGACCCGTGAGTGCGTTTGTGTGTTACGGTGTTATGGATCACTTGATCCGAATCAGACCTGTTATGAATATGTCTACATAGCTGGGAAGATAATGAGAATAATAACTGTATTCAGCGTTTTATGTTCCCAGGTTCTGTTTTTCTCCCGCGAGAATTCTGAAAAGAACTGGATGTTTATATAGCGATATAGTTTTGCCCAAAAGGGAGCATACAGTATTTTCATTCGGGTTTCATAAACTCATGTTTTTAAGTTAGTAGTGTTTAATAAAGCTTGAATTGTATAAATTCTCTTTTTCCACATTTGTCCCTGAGATTTTGCCTCGCGGTGAAATTATCTATCTAGGAAGAAGATTGATTCTATTACCGTATGACCCATGGGATTTCGGCTATATCTAGATGCCTCTTTTTGAGCAAAATTTCTTTTAAAACCATTTTCTCTGAGGTAATATCAACTTCTGTGGGAATATTTTGTTTGGAGAACTGATAAAGTACAGTTATTTCACAAAATAGGCTTGGAGAGTGATCGAGTTCCCATTATGTTCACAATATATTGATGATATACGTACTTATTTTAGTAAGATTATATTCGTTGTCTTAGAAAAATAATTCTCGTCTTTCATTTGTCCTACTGATCATTCATGCCCTCGAATCAGAACGTATGCCGCAGGCGTAATCTAGAAAATCAGACATACTTGTATATCAATTATTTACATCGTTTTGCTCCCGAATGATCAACTCATTGAAGCGTTATTGATTGTATATAAATTGAAGCCGTTCTCCCTGATTGTTCTGAGTAACTTTATGGCACAGACAATTCGCAGGCAGAATAAAGATAAATAACTACAGCCTGTCCTTCGATCTATGCTTTTTGTAGCTACTAATATCATAATTTATGTTGTCATGAGGGAATAACTGGTGGCCAAACGGGCCAGAATCCTTTTGATGACTACCAGGGTCTAACTGTGGAATGGCTTGTGTCTCAAACAGTACACAGGAAATTGTGTGTCTTGTCGAACTGAAATTTGCCTTAACGATCAAAGAAGGTTCTGATCAATACATAATTTTATCGCAGTAAGGCGGTAATGGTTTTCACTTTGGTAAGTTGCATTGATGTGACTCCTCTACCAAGTTCCAAAACCACTTCCTTTTATCTCAGATAAACATGATCAAAGCCATGGGAAGTTCACACGTTCTTATTGCTGCAATTCATGCAGTTTGACGCCCGTTTATTGGCGAACTGTCGAATGAACATTTCTCATGTTCTACCTTTACTCACTGTCTGTTCCATGGTGGCAAGTACGTTTAAACGCGCCATGATCTGCATACATTCGTACTATGTAGGTCTCAATAGATCAGACTCGGTGACGAGCCGAGCCACAGCTGATGGCTGCGTCTACCACCAAAGTGACCGGCCGTAGCAAGATTCAAACTTCTGACCTACAAGATGGTGGGTAATAGTTCTAAACCATTTGGCTACCACGGCCATGGTGTAACTGTTAGCTGAAGCATGTTCAGTGTTGCATGTCTGAGGTTCGGACCGTCGTTCGTCAACTGACCACCTAGTGCGTACTGATTGACGGTCTAAGCAATTCCACTACAAGCAGCGCTCAGGTTTGTTGTAATGATTCCCATAATGGTAATTTTTATTCGTCCCTCAACTTTCGACAGTTGACTGAGAATACCGCAACTTTTGACAAACAGTTTGTCATCAGTGATCTCCTCACTATCCCAACCCAAACCTTAGTTTATCCTCTAATACTTAAGCACTGTTTCACCTCTGTAACGGACACTGGAAAAATTATGCTCACACTCATGACCAACCAAGCTAAGCAAGAAGGAGTTTGGTCAACTGCGAAGATAAATCTATTCAGCTAACTTTGTAAAACCGGGTCATATCTTAGGCCCAGTTTCGTAAATCATTTAAAACGTTGAACAGGTGTATTCAAAAAGGTTGATTATGAAAAGCGTGTTCCACGTAACTGAATAAAACAATCAGGATGTTCATTTTGAAGTTTCGTGATAACTGTTTACTCAGTTGAGACAATGTGTTTCCCAAGAATTATTCAACTTTTATGGTTTTTAAACCATTGCTTCCTCCAGAAAGTTGAACGATTATGTAAAATTGAACCTAGTGAATAATTTCTCCAAGTTGTTTTGGGGTGAAAATCGAAAGCATTATTGGTTCCCATCAATCAAAGAAATCCGTGTGAATGACAATAAATCATTCCTTTGGAAATCATTTCATTTCAAAACTTTCATTTGTCAGTGGTAATGAATGTCCGAAAGTATCATTTTTATTTTGACCACGTAATGTTCTGAAACATATGCGGTGAACAGTAAATTTGGGGAAAAGCTGATAAGAATTATTTTTACACAAAACATTTGAATGCATTTATTGAGTTTGCTATGCATAATGGCGTTCAATAATGAGATATACTTGATCACACTTTTTAGCTCAGAAGCTCAGTTGGTATCCATATCAACTGCTATCTAGAAATTATGTGTGGGTTTCGAACATGTACACTCGCTTCTGTTCTCTCTTATCCACGTAGTTTACAGGATACTTGACTTTCCATTGAGCTGTAAATGTATGCAATCAACTTGATCCAGAAAAAGCGGCCTAGCAAATTTTGCTTAGATCGCGGAAGAATTGAACTGATGTCCGTCACTTCAGATCCGCTAGTCAATTTATGTCCACCTGGATAATCGTCGAGGCTCAAAATACGTAGAGTTGCAACTAATGAGCAGTTTTCGTCGTTACTGATAATAGTGTCTGACTTTTTGCCGTTCGTTTGACTCTCGTATAAAACCAGATATCTCAGATCAAATGCGGTTCAACTCTTTGAAGTCCACGAAGACGTTTCGTTAGTGAGAACCATTTTTATCTGGGGACTTCGCAGTCAAGCATAATACTGAGTTAGCAAGTGCTTTCCAACTGGAAACGACGTCAAGGTTGACTGCACTAAGTTTTTGATTTTTTAGCTGAATAAGTTCTTCATGATACCATAATAATAGCAGAGGTGAACTCCCGAATTTGCCCTTAGTGGCGGCATCTTACAGGTTCTCGAAAACGACGTCTATGTATGAAATTGTAGAGTGTTTGACAGGATCCTCACAACCAATTTATTCAGCCTGATGTTAGAAACCACGATGATATTCCTTTATCTTGTCTACCGATAAAGAAGTCTGTGTTTTCTACATGCTTGGGTAAATACATCGGAGAACAGCTGGAATGCTACTCACCACAAATATGTATGCCATAAAACTTATGCAACATTTTGGAAGGACTAGAAAATTGAATCTCTGATTAGCACAATTTGAAAGTGAAATAAAACAGAAGCTGAATAATTCCTGGATTGTGTTACCGTGATACAATCTACCGACACTAGTGGAATGATCGAAGCGAATAAAGTGTCATTCTCATCGGGGACACATAAGACTGTGTGCGAAACTATTTCTCGGAACATTGACGTCCATTTTCATATGATAATGAGAAGCACAATACCTGACGGTTAAATATTTGCATTTTTACGCCGATGTAAATCAGCAATGCGTATTTCCGTTCTCTGAGTTCAGCCGCCATCAAATCTCTAACATGAGTGTAGCGCCGGACAATCCGGCATCTGCTTCCATTCAGCTGAATGAGCTGCGCGTCATTCCGTACATACTGTTGACTGCCAACGAAATTCCTAATATTGAATTAAAGCAAAGTATACTGATTAAATTCACCTTTCAGGAAGGTAGTTGGAGCTTTCAAGCAAGAACGGGAAATGTGCCTGTTGTCTGAATGTCATTTGCTCCAGTGCAGACCAAATCACTCATCTATCTGCCTAGTGAATGCCGGGGACTATTGTCTGAGTCAGTTTTGCCCAAGTAACACGGAAAACTGCATTGAGGCATATTTTAATCGTTTTGGATTTTTACTTGCATCTTTGACCTATGTCAAACTTAACAAGTATAAATTATCATGGGTCAAACGTTTGCTTCAAATGAATGGGTGAAAGAACACTTTTCAATTACCTTGCCGGGTAAAAATAGGTCTTATTTAGGTTCCTACAAGTTCGAAATTTAAGGTAGAGTTAAGCTTTCTATTTCCATAGAAGAACTGCCGGATATTCCTTACATTGAACCGCTTAATGTGCGTGGCACGATATTCAGAGTCTGAATTGTAACTTTGCAAATGAACATATCATAAGTTTTCTTGTACCTCCGTACTGTTGGGTCGCTTTAAAAACCAGTGATCCGATAGTAAAGCTAAGATTAGCCGAAGTAACTTGCTTTTGTTAAACAAGTAACAGCAATTGAGATACTTTGGAAAAGAGAGTAGAGTGGACCCGCCAAAATGGTTTTTACTAGCGCGTGAAATCAATCAGCGATTTGAGAGCAAAGAATGTGACACGTTGTGAAAGTCCACTTTACATTTCACCAAGACCCCGCAATGGCAAACTTTCAAAAGAAAGTTGAAGAATCAGTTTCCATGTGGCTCATCAATTACTTCAATCCCTGCTGAGGCATCAACTCAGTGCAAAAAAGAACTTGAGAGACGGAACTTTTAATACCGCTTCATATTTCTCTGTGACCGAAGGCAATGTGTTAAATGAGCTTCGCCGGTTACGTGGGGATCGTTTATCAAACCGCAAATAACCCCGTGAATTTCTCCAAAAATGGTAAAACGAGCAAATAAAAATTAAATGGAAGTGTAGTACGATTTAGAAAAAAAGCGGTAAAAACTGAAGAAAACGAAATCATCAAATTACTTCTTATTCCAAGTATTTTGTGTAGAAATGACGCTTTTCTGCAACCAAGGATACAAATTCAGCGGATTTAATCAGTTTTCCCAACACCTGTTTCGTCATATGTTTCAAACACCTAACTGCTACCCTGTACACTACCGGCGTGTTAGCCCTCCTATTCTGTTCAGACATGATAGTTTTCTCACGGAGATTTTTGGTCAGAAGAACTTTTTATACACTGAGGTATTGTTGACACTCACTCGTTGTACCCCTACAGGACAAAATTAGGGCAGAACTATATGACAATTTATCCAAGATAACTGTCAAGTAGTGGTGAGCCTCTAGAACGGTAAGCCGTGTGATCCGGTTCTGGCTGGTAAGTAAACACTCAAAATACAGACGAAAACCTATTTTCGCTGATATCAGACGGTCACAACCATGACGAAAGACGGGTAGGTGGGTACAAACGATGCAAGATTTATCTAAATTACCGCAGCTCGAACATTATTAGAAACACGTCGTTCATGCACCCTAATACCCGATGGGTCCTTCTTAAGTCTTCCGGATTTTTCAGGATCCGAACGACATAGAATCTACAAAGTTGATAGCGAAATCATTTTTCAAATGATACCGCATTCATTCTCAATTCCGGCCGCCACAGCGGATGCAGCCCGGTCGAATTCTCTTCCTTCAGAGCACAAGAAATGTTTACGATTGCTTTTAAATCTGTGTCATTGCGTGAAAATTGAATAAACTGGAGTTTGAAGTTACGTGTATTTTCGAAAATCTGTAAGTCAGTATTGAAGGGAAAAACTGTTTTTCATAAATAAATTTCAAAAACCCCTAGTGAAACAACAAGAAGAGTTACCCTGAACTGAGAACTTACCCAGGTGAGGTCTTTTTGCTGAATTAGGGATATTTCTCAGCCACAAGAGCAATGATATTATCCTTATTCGGGGTGCCTATAAACATGGTTGACCACGTTTTATTCCAGTCCAAATCAATGCTTTTTTGAGTAAGATATCTTGATATTTGGCAGTATACTTCTTTGGGGTAATTTATTGAGCCAAATGACTTTTTATTGAGCCTTCCATCGCCTTTCCTAAGCCCAGCACTCATCTTCGAAGTAAATCGATCACCACGATAATAAGAATCTCCGTTTGAATCCCCCGAGGAAGCCCATACGTGCTCTCCTTTGTTAGGTTTTTACTGCACGCTTTGTTTTGGCCTATACTAGCGGCACATAAAATTATCTGATCGTTATCTACAAAAAGGATTAGAAGTGACTAGGATTATTCCCACTCAAAACAACCGACAGGGATTTATGGCTTTCGTTTTGACTGTAACCCGTAAAAACGCGTCTTCTTCCTTCGATAAGCTGGGTCTTCTGTCTCCAAATTGCATATTTGTGAGAGATTTCTGCGGATTATCATATTCAAGTTAGAACCCTGAACAAGATCTGTCACAAAAAATCAAAATCATGAAATTTTTGTCAATTCAACTTTTATTCTAATGACGTAGTTACCACGAGTCTGCAATTTTTCTGTCACTTCTTCCCCTCATCGCGATAAAACCATAAGCCTCAACAAAACGCACCGAAATGACCACGCAGCCAACTTTCAGTTTGGTACAAACTTGGGTTTTCTTTCCTTTTGACAAGTCAGTCAGCTCTACCGAACTACATATGACGTCACTTTTGACAAGTAATAAATAAAGCAAAATAAACAAACAAATAATTAAAACGAATAAAAATAATTTTTCCAACCTCGTACGTAGACCCACAAGAATTGTCTTAGCTAATAAAATGGACTTCACTTAACTAGTCAGGCAGCAAACTGTATGAAAATAATCTAGGATACGTTTTATGATCCTGTCCGCTCATCTAATCATATATCCGTACCTTGGTATTCCCTAGTTCACATGGTTCAGCGCACTTAACCCTGGCCGCCGAGGCCACACGAATTCAACTATCCAAGGAGCAGCATACAGCCAACATAAATGAGAAGAAAAGTTGAATAAATTGATGTCATTCTGCCATGCTAGGATGTATCTTACTTGAGTCGCGAAGCTGAAACAACATGTGGATTACATTTCTTGCATCAAAATGGCCCTTATCTGTAGGCACTCAAATATTATTGGAAGTCCATTTTTCTTATTCAGCATAATGCCAGATCACAAGTATTGTCGGGAATTTTATTTTCAGATAGATTTAACACAATCTGCCTTCTCAAATTACAATCTTTTGCCTTTTTTGCTCACAAATGACTCACAGAAGCCGGCGTTTGAAGCTCCACTGTTCAAAAATGGAAATTGTATCGAGCATTAAAAGTTTACCCATTTTGCGGGCAGCATTTCTGCCACGGTGCCGGATGAAGCATTGCAAAACTTCGGAGTGGTAACTATCTCATTGATGGCTATGAGGTCCAACTTTCCTGCACAAGAGTATAAAAATTTATGAGCACCCTCGGTGAGCACTTTGCTGAACTTGACTCAACATCGGTATTGACCACAGTTCTTTGGAAGTGCAGAAGTGCACAGGAAAAGAAATTAAAACTCTCATGATACCCTGGTTCTTTGTGTAGTCCTTCATTCTTAGTCTTAGGTTCGTGCTTGTTGGTTTCAATGTGACAGTTTACTGGCCTCCTTTGCCGCGACTGGTTTTCGTCTTCTCACCAACAGACCACGACACGGTGCTAGGTGTTGGGTTTGTTGTAATTGAGACGGTCTAATTCAAGGTTTGATTGACCCTTTCCTAGTTGTGTCCGAGTCTGTTCAATGAACGATCTCATAAAAATACTCCTTTAACTACGTCTTCTCATTTTTTGTGAAACTATGTTTGACAGTTCAGGGAAGAGGCTCCCTTCAGGGAAAGACTGTCGAATGGGGAAGTGGCCTGCGGTGGTGGCAGTTAAACCCCGCTCTTTGTGGTCCAAAAACCCACGAAGATAACCATTTGAACACCGCCATGTGTGGTGAATCTTCTGCCCCAGCAGTAATATGCAGTGAAATCCAAAAGAATACAGTGTAAGGGTTGACTTGAATGTGCAGAGGAGTTTGTGAAATTAAAACGAGGCCGGAAATACCTCGGGATTGACAACGAAGGTGAACAGCGAGATTCACTGATCAGGGGATACTTGTAGGAGGACAAAGGATGAAGCTAAGTCCACAAGTAGACATACATGAAAGACAACATTTCGACTAGAGATTGAATGTAAGAGTAAGGAACACATTTGAAGAGGTCGGAGTGACGGCAAACATAGCTGTTACGTAGTGATCAAGTAGTGAATTTATCACAAAGACCAAAAAGCTCGCCAAAGATTGAGTGTGTGAGAATACCTGCACTAATGTTGGTAGTATAACTAAAACACTCTCCTTGTAGGGAAGTTCAAGTACAACATCATCGGCGTATTAGCACCCATTGAGGTTAAACGAAATAGGTAGCTTGTTAATATAAAAGAAGGAAAGAAATGGAAGGATATTGGTATCCTGGTAAACCCCAGGGTTAACATGAAGAGAGAAAAAAGTTCCGGTTGCCACAAGAAGTAAACTGTGTGCGAACAGAAAAATAGTGACGATGGGTGTTTCCAATAAGACCATCAGACCCATTATCGTGCAGAACATTCAGGCGAGTACCGCCATGAAGCGAATCAAATGCAATCGCCTTTCGAAGAAAAATTGGCTTGGCAATACTGTTGCCATGATCGATAGTAGAAGCAATAAAATTACCAAAGCAACTAACGGTATCGAGGGTTGACAGGGGGGGGGGTTGTAGACAAATCGTGTCGGGTAGGGATAGTGAACTTTGGGGAATTATGCGGTGGTGAAGTACATTCGCAAATAGTTTCATCAGAGCAAATGTGCAAGCCATCGCATGATATTTGTTCGACACTGTCTTCGGTATCTGTATTTGTAAGACGGACTTCTTCATCCAACGTGCTTATCAGGGTGGAGCCTTTAAACTGGCCTTGCCGTTCGCTACCTCTCCGGACTATTTTCCTACATCACCACTTTACCGGCGGCAATCTTACACTAACTTTCATAAAATTTGCTGTTATGGAAAAGTGGTTCCATTGAAGACGTGCCTACTATTGTGTCACATCCGTGTGGTTTCATCGGATATTCGAAATACTCGAAACGTTTGCTGATAAGCATCTCTAGACAATCATAAGGAAATGAAACGCAGAGAATTTTGTGAAAGTTAAACGAGCTATATATCGAGCTGGTTGGAAATTTGGACTAGGGAAGCAATCTTTTTCAAGTTTATGTTTACAAATCATCATCAGCTCCTATGTTCGATCATTGCTTGGATGACTGACCGAATGGGCTGATTTTTTCCGCCATAAGGATTGCAATCAGTCAGATGTTATTTTTTCCTATGAAATCTTGCTCCACATTGATTTTATTGACTAAATTAGCACAGTAAGTGAATTTGATTCCTTTTGCATCGACCGCGCGGCATCGTACCCATTACTCGGAGGCCTTTTTACTTTTAGAAATGAACCATGGTGTAATTGGACGAAAAAATATTTTTACGTATTTCACATCTCGCACAAGTGCTTCTGCACTAAAGCGCAAAGCTAAACATCCAAGTCATCACACGTCTATAATTCTTGTAAACCAGTACTTTCTCCTACTGTGTCACTGAGCTTGATAAATTTTCTAATATTGTCTCTGCAAATCTAATGAACTTTGTTGACTCTCCCTTATGTGTTGTCTGTGACGGTTGTAGCTAGGTTCCGTGAGAGCTTCCTTACATCCCTTGGCCAGACGAATGTTTTTACCTTCCTCAACAGACTTAAAATCACGCTCAATCTTTGTCATATCAATAATCCGGACTTGTCTCATATAGCCTGTCATCTTGCACTTGGCTGTTCTAATCACGTGGCTTTAAAGGTTTCCTCAATGATTTACTCTAAGAGTGAACACACAAGTTTCACTCAAAACCGCAACCCTAGATCATACAGCTGACAATGTCATCCAGAAAACCTCGTGCGACTCAGAGATGTAGTGGACAATACTGATTTAAGCATATTTTCTCACTCCGACCCCTAGTTGTTTTTTTAACAGTTAACAAAGTACCCAAACTTCTCATTCAATATTTTTCTGCCCCATGAAATCATTATACATCCTACCCGACCGTTGCTCTTCCCCTCATCTGAAACGATTGTGTTGTATGAATGAGCTCGCATTCAGGGCCAGAGGCCACTGTATAGCTAACGCCCTATCAAAATGCACCGAAACTGAGTTCCACAGACTGAACACCTTGTACGTCCAGTCACTAACCACCAGCAGCAAATGCAAGGAGATATGGAAGAACAACTTGCGCCTAAGCGGTGCTAATTCTCGTTAACGAACTCCGTTAGCAGACGTTGATGAACTCAACCATAGCTTCACTGCCACCTCATACCTACCAATCATACGAAATCTCGATACTGACTTCCACCAGAACCTTGCAATGGAAAACATCACCTCATTGGATACATACAAAGAGCAACCAAGGTAAGCGGCCCAAACTGCTTACAACCTATCCTTTTGAAGGAATGCCCAAACACATTATCCCCCATATATTCTGGTCTATTTGACCCATGTTCAAATCATAATGTTCTTCCCGAATAATGGAGATTGGCTTCTATCACTCCAGTATCAAAAACGGTACATCTAAACTAAGTTCAATACTTCGCACATCTGTAGATTATACTGAAAATACTGTCCGACCAGACCGATGTGTTGGACTCGAAGCAGTTTGCAAATAATTAATCACGATCTATCCTCGATTTTCTAGACTCTCTCACCCGTACTGTTTTATCATCCGTTGATCGCAAAAATCAAGTGGTCAGGGTCTGTTTCTTGGATTATAGTGACACATTTATCCGCATTTAAAGAACCAAATTTCTCCGTGTCGGTACCTCCGGTATTATTCTTCCGTTCATCTACTTTTCCAGTTGACAATAATTCGTACGATACTCTGGACGAACTTCTTCCATGCTTTCCTCTACACAAGGAGTTCTCCAGATGCCATTCTGTCACCAATTTCGTTTTCTGCTTATATATCATCCATGCCTGTTTATGACAATCGTCTCCTTATCAAGAAGGCTGATGATGTGATTTTTGGTATTCCGAACTATAACAGCTCCACATTTCCCCTTTCTAGAACAAAGAGTAACTGAGCTCGTCAACTGGTCTCCAGATCGAAATCTAAGGGTGAATGTCGCAAATTGCTCCGATACTCTATTCTGTCTCCATAAAATCCATCAATACTCCAACCTGATGGTATCCAACCCAGACATAATCATCAATGGAGAACCACTACAGGGAGTATCGTCTATGAAGTACCTCGGTGTAACCATCATCCGTGACCTTACCCGGACAGATCACGTCTCGGCCGTCTTCTCCAACTTTCGACGACTCACCTTTGACTTGATTAGAGTCAGGTTATTTTCTACCCCGTTTCTTTTAATAAGATGCTTGTATTTTCTTGCCTTCGTTTGCACTGGCTTTATGCTTTTCCCGTCATATTTCTCAGACTGTTTGCGAAAGATTTTGAAATTCTCGTCGGGCCAAACATTTGCCTCGACATAACGTCATCACTTACGACTTGCTCATCCAATTTATTGCAGCCCAGCACCACAAGGCATGTCTGACTTTCTCTGGTAACATTCTGGAAGACAACACACACACCCTTCCCCCTGATCTTAGCAAGTGCTTATCGACATATTCTACTCGATAGCAATAAAATTATCTGTTTTCTCGCACTAGAGCATATAGGCCATCCCTAGTTCCTCACCTCGCCCATTTCCTAGCCAACCGATACGCCAACGCTACCGACTTTCTCGACTCGCTCCATTTAACGTAGGGTTTTCCTTATTGCTCACCCCTGCAGCGCAGGGCTGTGGTTGCGTAGCAGCTGAATATTCACCCTTGGGTGCATAAAGCGTACAGATGACTGGATTCGACCTAAATTTCAGCCAAAAAATGCGACAGAACACGGGCTTAAAAACCCAAATATACTAAAGTGGATGCCACTAGCATATACAAATGAAAAAAGAAACGTCAGGCATATTCAGAAATTTATTCCACATATTTCATTTTTCTCCTTGTTGATCAGTATCCACGTCAGATATGGCACAAGAGAATTTTGTATTCCTTAAGTCTGGAAGAAAGGAGGCAAAATTCGGGTCTGATGGATGAGTGAGGATGACGTTTGGTTAATTCAGAGTGTAATGAAAGCTTTGGATCCTTTAGTCTATTGTGGCCTAGAGCTATACAAAACCCAATGAACTAGGCGACGAGATCGGCCAAAAGAAAACCAGAAGTGAGGGACAGAACACAGTTAGTGTTTACAAATCCGCGGCAGAGGGCTTTGAAGTTTTGTTTCAAAAGGTCGGGGAAAATTACGAGTGAACAGTACAATTTGACAGGAAGAACATCTTGAAGAGTACAGTTGGAAACGACTAATGGTGGTGTTCAAAACTGTCTGAATTATCTCATTGGGAAAGATAGGAGTCGCAGTTTATCGGCGCAGTAGTGAATGACACTTGTCAGTCATATATAGATGTCTAGGGTACTACCTAGATACATTACTCCGAGTTCATTTAAAACTCAAGGAGCACTAATGGATGAAAAGCTCATGTATAGGACCATATATTATATGAAGATTATTAATCAGCGCAGTATCGGGTACGCATACCTGTTGAGTGGTAAAATTAGCAAAACCAGCCTTGTGTTTCTGAGGGAATTTTGTCCTGTCATCCAGATGCAATATCATAATACTCACATCAAATAAAACCCAGATATATGACATGCAAACGTACTGCTATCCCGACCCGATACAGTTTGCCTACAAACCCTCCTTGTCAACCCTTGACGTCTTAAGATACACTGTTAATTCCATTGCTTCTACCCTTGGTCATGATGTCCGTAATGTCAAGCTAATTTTCCTTGACAGAGTGCATGTATTTGGTTCCTTTCATGGCGGGACTTTCCTGAATGTTCTTGTTGATAATGGGTTTGACGGTCTCGAAGAGACCTTCGTCACTACTTTTCTGTTTGCACACAGTTTGCTTCTTAGGGCAACCGACACTTTTCATCTTCAAGCTAACCCTGGTGATGCACAGTTTACCATTATCCTTCGATTTCTTTCCTCCGTTTATATTTACAAGCTCACCCATTAATTTGACCTCATTGGTTACAAATAATCCAATTTTGTTGTACTTGGAAGTCTGTGTACCGGATGTGAAACTGAATGTTTTTCAACACAGTCCGAATGAAGTCTGCTTCTGGCTTGCTTACCACTCTGTTTTCTCTAAAGTCCCTAAATGCACTGACTTGCCTGTTGATCTCCAATGTGGATCACGTCACAAATCTGTTTTCAACGATATCCCATACCACCTCTTTGGTAACCAACACCTCTCGAAAGCCTCTTCCATCCGTTACCTAGGAGTTATTCTAATCCACAACCTTCGTTGGACTAATCACGTTCAAACCGTCTTCACTAAAGTCAGAAAACTTTCTTTCCTGCCTTTCAGACTGAGAAAACTTAGAGTATTTTATACCTTCAAATTTAATTTGTAACCTCTTGCATCCTCTCAGTCTGGTTTGACCGCTTCTCTACAATAATTTCTGATTTACTAGGTAAATCTTTTGATCTTATCATCAAATCTCTGAAACCGCTTCTCTGTATTGTAATAATAACAACGAGGATTATCTCACTGGTTCTGTCGTCAGCAAATATTTTGATGCCTTTGACAAATTAGAAAATAGGTGACCACCAAGCACAAATCGTTGTCCTCACTCCACAGTCTCGAAAGCCTTCTCATCCTCTCCCTTTCACTCGAAATTCACAATAGTTCATTCACGCACGACCACGTGTGGAAACAGCCTCATCCCTTACCTCGTCCACTGACTCACAGACCACGACCGAGTAATCAAAGATCTCGTTATTCACCTCCGTCACTGATCCGAATGTGTGTACTGCTTCGGAATACTTCCACAACCTACTCCGCATATTCCTATGGACTTTTGCACTCATTTATTTTGGATCTCACTGTAGTTCCCGTACGGGCTGAGAATTCACCGTATACGGGGTGCATAAAAATATCTACTGATTTGACTTGATTTGCCATGACTTGACTGGGCCAATTAGTTGAATTTCGGTACTTATCAACTGCCCACCGTCAAGTTCATCTTAGAGTTCTATATCAGAATGCCAACATCCATTCGTTTCGGTTTGAGTACTTATATAACCATCTCCTAATTGATGTCATAAATGTACCGAGTAATGTACCGCTTGTAATCTGAGAGCCAAATTAAACGATTGGCAGGTTTATGAGTAAAATAAACCCACCAAAGAACACGATTGGTTCAGGCTCGCGAGAAAATCAATTACATCGACTCAGACCTGGGATGACAAAAACGGTTTCAAGATTGGAGAGTGTTTTGAAGCCTTCCTCACAATCGGATCAGCCTGCCAAAAGAAAATGAATGATTTCGCGAGTACTAACTTTGGATCAATCAAGACGGGACAAAACCAAGAGCGAATTATCACATCGGACTAAACAAGAGAGAGCCAGAAACAACAATTAGGAGCTTTACTGAGCCTAGATAACCATTCTCCAATGTCCCTGTCTCTGTGTTCATTCAAGTCAAATCTGAATGAAACGGATGAAAATCATTCTGTCCCTAAATGATCTGTCTTGCGTGTTATCGATCGTCACAACGAATATTCTATTTTCGTTCGAATGAATGGTCTAGAAACAGTTATGTGAAGTCATTAGAATGAATTACTATGAAGTGTCTAGTTGACATTGTTTATGGTACAATTAAGATACTGATACCGAAGTTTGACGTAAACAATATGGCAACTGTTACCATCAGCAGTGTATCCGTTATTTCTAATACTGAGGTCCAGACAAGTAGATGAGGCCAGCAGAATACACTTTGTTAGTATGGAATAAGTAGAAATCGAATGATCGATGCCGCCCTTGATTCCTCTTTCTTGAGTTTTGGAACGGCTTATCGAGACAGCTTCTCTGGGAATTTGTTTCCCATCGATTTTCGGGTCGAAAGATGAATGCTTGATGTCCACAATCTATATTGGTCTACAAATCTAACTGAAACTGATGCACGCGGACATCTGATGAACACATTTTGTTCTCAAGCATGATAAAATTGATGCTGAAATACGTACTTTACCATCTTTGTTAGTCAGAAAATGATGAGGAGCTTTAGGTTTCAAAACCCTTATGGTTAACGCGTATCCAGCGAGTCACTCTGCTCAAAAGGAAGATTTTACTTCATTCTTGCAACCAGCCACCGGCCTCAACCAAGACGGAATATGAGCCACCGAGGGAAAATCAAATTAGACTATTTTGCATAGAGGTGCCCTGGATACTGTTGGGAATATATGGGATATCTGAATACACTATCAGTGGCCCATCCTTTACTCTTCAGGACATTTTCTAGTCGCATTGGAATTGTGTCTACCAAGTTGGTTAATAAATCTTTTGTTATCTTGCCAAAAAGTATTCCTCACTCCTTCCGTCTGCCTTCTGAGGTATGGAAATATTTCACCGAATATTTCATGCTGTATCGTTATTCCATTGTTATCTTCAATATCCAGTATGGAGATAGTTCATTGATTTCTCCCTCAAAATCATAGAACATATTTTCGGCAACATCTAAATCTAGGCTATTGGGATGTTTTTTAGTAAGCTGAACCTCTGAGTTGTGCTAACCTTTAGGAAGTTCAAAGGCATATAGTGAATAGACAAATATCCTCGCGTTATGCTTTTCGAAATCTTTCACAAAACTTGGTGTGGAGCATTATCCTGAAAACTACAGTGCTTTCTCCCTCGATCGAAGACTATCGGAACCGACCACATTTGTACGCTCCTCTGAGATGTTCACTTTTAAGAGGGACTTTCAGGAAATAACACAAAATATGGCTAGACCACGAACAGATGTCGTCAGCAACCCCCAGTCTTTCAAAGGTTTCAGGTCACATTACTGACCTCTTTCGCATTTAAAGTAAGACAACAAAACAATTCCCATTAGCAGTCGATTTAGTCATAATATAATCCATTACTGACTGGTTCCTGTTTTTTGGTTCCTTTATGCAACAAGATTCTTTCTGGTTTGTTTTACTCCTGGCATAATTTTCCCGCATAATTCCAGTGCCGGTTTTTGCAGTAATTTTACAACTTGAATTTCGCTTCTCCTTGGAACCTTTCTCTGCTCTGCCGTATCCCTCGTTCAACTTCGTTTGTTAGAATACTTCTGCAGCCAGAGGCTGAAGGTTTGTGGTTGCATTTGACGACATTAACACGAAGTATGAATTCCCCAGTTTTAAGTAGTAGTGAGCTGAACCCATACTTAGAAAGGAGAACAATTGGTCGTGACTCCGGGCTAATTTATTTATTGAGCCACTGATCCAAATTTGAAAAGCTTTCCACACTTTACTATGATAATCAGCTCCGAACAGTAACACGTTTAAGTGTTCGAATTATCATCGATTTCAGTAGTTGCCGAGGAATATTTGACTGACCTTTTCCCGAGTGGAACTGCACACGGGCAAGAACTGACTCCTCCTCCATATACATTCAAATGTCATTTCATGGATCACCTTTCAGAACCAAGGTGCTTGTTGAACTGGTTTTAAAAAAGGACCAGTCTAGTCACAACATTTTGTTGGGGTTTTCCGTCAAAGTTTGGATTTTAGTAAGACGATTTCAATAACTGGTTCATACTGGGTGCTTCGAAGTGCTGCTAATCCCTTCTGGTTTGGAACTGCATTGGTAGTTTGCACAAATATCTGTATCACTTTCTTAATCCGAATGTTTCGGGTCACAAAATGGGCATGTTTCACGAGGCTCTTACTTAATGAATATGGAAGTTCTGTTCTGCTAACGTTATTCTTCATACCCATCTAAATTCAATGACTGTCACCTGCTGAACAAAAAAACGATAATAACCTTATTTTCCATTGGGAACTATCAGGTTGTGAGGCCACCATGAAAAACCATATTTGTTCTGGTTCCGACAAAATTTCAAAGGAACCACCACAGCGTGTATACGCGTGTGTGATCTAATGGATTCTATGATACTGGTCAGGATTAGCAAAAACAGAAACGTTGTACAGATTGTTCGGTACAATAATGGAATAAGTTTTATTCAAATCATAGCTTATAATATTGTGATTACTAGTAATAGTGTTGGCCAGTTTCCAGTATATCCAGCCTTGTCCATTCGTGGGAGTTCTCTCCGCAAAGGAGCACGTTTCCTTATGTTTTCGCTTACAGCGACGCAAGTGCCGCATATTTACGCCCAATTTTCGCATCTTAAAGGCAAGCAAAAATATTATTCGTTGTCAGAAATATAGGCCTCAAAATTACCTACACTGCTGAATATCCCAAAATACCGATCAAAATGTAGGTTTTATCTTTCCATGTCTCTTCCTGAAAAGGTAAGTGTTTTGTATTCAGCTCCACAAACAACACCGTAGGGCTGGAAAAACGTCAGAGCCTTTAGAAATTTACCATATTTTCCGAGTTGGAACAAATTGCCAAAAAGGGTCGATCAGGCTTGGTTTATTACATCTGGAGACCCTTCACTGTCGTTGACAGAAAGCACGACTCAAAGTGGTATTTTACTGTCAGTTGATTCATAAGTCTTTCCTCATTGTTTCAATAATATCCCGAACTATATAAATCTGAACGTGCTTAATCCAACATAGAATTGAACAGTCCGTCGGCCCTCGACCACTAAGCAGGGGCTGTGCCTATTCACCACGGTCAATCTGGGACCTGTGCCTTGTCACAGTGACTTAAAATTACTCCATTTAATCCCGAGCTATTTCGGACTGGCCTTACCGATTCGTCCCACGGGAACATCCTACAAAATGGCGTCTATGGGAGTCCGCTTATGGAGGCTGACAAATCGTCCCACAAACTGTCTAGTTGAATGAGGAAAATCTTCTTAGTGGGGATTAATTGGATTGAGGTCAATAAGAAGAACTAATCGAGCCAGACAGCACGGTAATTTTGATTGCTGGAAAATGCTATATCAATAATCAGATCACTAAGAATACCCCAAATCCCTTTTTACTGATGCTTCATTATAGTTATTCATATGTGATTATCAGCAATAAACTTCTATTGAGTCCAAATTGCAACTTCCATTTGCCTTGAATGCCCTTGTGTGCGTGTTCGCTTTGTTTCAGTTGGAAAATACGCACCAACGACTTTTATTAGCGAGTCACTAAAATGCGAAATTACCGACTACCATTCGATATTGTGGTTAGGAATATGATCCCTTGGATTTAGGTAGCATGTGACTTTCTTGGAGCAAGCACAAAATCACCAAAACACCGAATGGACGATACTCTTGTCACGGGGCGCATGAAATAAATGCCAGGCTGTCCTATGATGTTATGAATTGATTCAAGTAGTAACATTCAATGACCCGACAGGGCTCGAACCCACGGACGAATGCCCCCGACCATACTTTAGTGTCTCATTTACTCTTCCAGATGAGTTACGAGACTAAACCGAGGAGCTTCCAAGTTTCCACTTGGTGCAGTTACCCTCTCATATTGCGCCAGCATATGACATCGATCACAGCGGAAAGACACGTAATCAGGTTGCCTATAAAAAGATTTCCATACTAATCAAGAATTTTCAACCGGTCAAATACACCGGGATATTTGGTTATGAAATGGGGTTTGGTAGATTGGAAAACATTTTGAGATATCTTTGACGATATGAAAATTCCAAAGGTCCCATTATTTGTTTCATTTGCATACTTTTGAATACATTCACGAATGTAACATAGAAAACACCCACGCTGTAGCACGAGATGCACGGTTGACCGGAGTAAGAAAAATGAAATTCTATTCTTGCTCGCATGCCGGTAAAGTCACCAGGGAAATGGAGTTGTCTACAATTTTCAAAGTCATAGTTCAGTGGTCACAGTTAGCTCGTCTCTAAAATGTCATTGTATGTAACAAATGTTCCAATGGGGCTCCAGAAGGTTGCTAATATAACGGCTATGTTTTAATTAACATTGTTCCATCGTTTTGTGATTAATCGCGGAATCCTATTTTACTTTCCCAGTCTCATATGGGGAGCTCACTTCTAATTTCATACGCTATCATGGAGTTGCTCAATTTTAAAGTCCATAGATTTCTTCATGCTTGGCAACGAGTTTCATGCTTTTCAAATGCGGTCAGAAATCTTGTGAAGCGTCTGTTTATGAAGTTATACTGGCACTCAGGAAGCATATGGTGCTGGTTAGAAACCTGCTCTGAGACATCATGAAGTTTCCAACATACCGATACCGTCAATATCATTGTCAAATTTTGGTTTCTTATTGAGGAAGTTTGATGATGTATCTAATATCAGCTGAAAGAACGAATAGGAACACGTTGGGGAATTTCTCTTTCAGGAAAGTCACCTGTTTTCCATATTGATAAGTACGATTTTTTTAAGGGCTATGGGCTCGCGAACCCAAGAAAGCGTGTAGGTGGGATAATCAAATTTATCCTTCACAAGTACCCCAGATCCTCTCATTTCTCATTTCAGTTCAAAGGATGATGATCAGTTGCAGTGCCATTCACTTCGAGCCTTTTTTTCTAGGCCTTTTTCGGCACTTCGTGCATACAAAGATTAATGTTGCACCAGAAGATCCCACTGCTGATAGCAGACAGTTCATTGAGGTCCATTCTAACTATCTCATTATAAGCCTGGATTTGTCTTTGTGCATAAAAGTGGGTGATTTCAATAGACTTGACTTGTCCTATCTGGAGTCTCAGATTTTCTAGATCTTGTACACTTCCAAACAATCTACGATGCTCTTTTGGATTCAGTATTAATAAACTACTCACGTATTTCTACTAGATAGAATTAGTCCTCCTTAGCACGCCTGATCATCGTGAATGGCTTGTTTATCCTAAAGCTTGACCAACTCTCTTCACTTCTCATGTATTGTCTGTAAATTGGCTTGCACTCCTGAGAATCTTGATAAGCTTAGAGATTATGTTGTCTCAAATGATTTTTCAGTCTTTCTTCTACGCGACATGTCCATGAACGGGTTCATGATCACTCATCTGACTGCCTTCACTTTAGTACGACATGTGGTGCCTCAATAAGTTTGCCTTCTTCAAATGTCGGAAAATTCCCAATGAACACATTTGGAGAACACAGTTTGGCGAACAAGCTCGTTTTCAGTGATCCATAATCATGCCATACACGAGAAAAACAATACACATCCGGTTTTGATTTGAGCCCGGATTACATTTGTTTTCTTCCCCTCCCCCACCCCCCTTTCATTATTAATTTTGTCACTTCCCATTTATCTAATTGGTTCAACCCTTTGACTTGTCGTAATATATTGTGATGTAATGGCATGATTATGAATCACTGAAAACGAGCTTGTTCGCCAAACTGTGTTCTCCAAAAGTTTGCCTTCCTTTGCTCGAGGGGGCTCCGTAGAGCTACAGAAAGTGCATATAAATCTGGCTTGTATCACACCATGTGATATCTATCCACACTCCTCAACGACGTCTGAATAATCTGTATATAGACACAGGGCAAGGCACCAAGAGTTGCAGTGAGATGTGGAAAGCCCTGAAATAGTTGTCCCATACCAAGCCAAAACCGAGGTCAAGCGTTGAAGATTTAAATCGCTACTCCACCGAAAAATCTCTGAGGCATCCTAATTCTCACCTTTAACCCAACCCGATCCAACCCAATCCACTTATACCCTGCTCTGTCCATCCGGTTCAGCCAGCCAGGTGATGGTTTGTAATTTTCACCTAAATTTGCATAGCACCGGTTTCTTTCCCAAATTTTCTTCAGGGTCCTTTTCTTTGTTGTTCATTATTGCATACAACAGTATAGCACGGATTGTAATCAGATAAACAGAATGCTTATAATTTTCTACCGGTTATCACAGAGGGAAAACAGAACACTTACTTAGGGTCATTTTCATGTTCTGCTGGGCCAGTTGAACGAGGGATAAGTATGGGTGAACCCAGAATTTCAAAAACCACTAATTAATAGGAGAAAAAAATTAGTCTCTTCTGATTTCAGGCCCCTTTCTTTGAGACAGATTATCCGACCCTCAGTTGAAAGCATATTAAAAAACCAATGTAACTGATTCATGTGTCCATTTTTCCTCGACCGAGTAGCTCTAGATGTATTCTTTCATTGTCGGTCTGACATTTTGATCTTCTTTGGAATTCTTCCAAATGTTGAAATACGCCCAACATCGTAATCCGAACACGCGTGGTAGGCGAACACATGTTTTCGGGGATCTTATTCTCAAGCCATGACAATATAAATGTGATTGTAATGGCTTGAGATTACAATCACCGAAAACGTGTACTCCCATAACTCGTGTTCTGGTCTTTCGGATGGTTTTATTTTTTTGAAAAATACGTTTGTCCCTCCCAGTGTTAGCAGTGCGTGAAATCCACTCACCCGAATGGAGAAACATCGATATTCACACAGTAGAACCACTGATTTCGAAAGGTCGCCAGTTGAATAACTGGTAGGGCTGTTCGTTTCACAATCAGAAGTGAAAGTTCTCATGAGAACTGTTATCTATTAATATTGTTAGGTCTGGACTTTATTAGGGAAAGCCTACTTTCCGACTTTCAAAAATGTTGTTCTTGTAATTTTATCTCTCACAATTTTTACACTGTTTTGGAACCGGTGGACCAATCTCGCAGTGTCTGTCACGAAATCACATGGTATTCCATCAAAATCAATAAAGCATTACTTTTAGCTCATATATGGTTTGATCCGGTTTGTTAATGAATCTTGCAAGATGAGGTGCAATAGAACGTTTGTATACTTTTGTGCGAACGAATAGGTGCTTGTAATTTGGCCGAGTAGAAGCTTTAGAAATGCTTTTAACTAAAGCAGAGTGCAACAGATTTGCGTTGTCTGCTGATACTTTTCAGTACCGCTTGGGACAAATGTTGGAATGATACGATAACACATATTGAAGATGATGCTCTCAGGGTACGTCAGTGCATCCGGAAATATGCTTTTTGGACCAGGAAATTATTTTCAAGTTATTCACGAGTAGACGGAAAAGGGTTATAGGGGACCAGTAACGCCAGTGTGGCAAGACAAAAGTGCATACAAAAAGTTCCTTTAGACGAAGTGTTATAGGGAACATTTCATTCCGCGATACACAAAATGCTCTCTGTCTAACTAGTACAACAAACTGTCACAATTTCATATATTCCTTCGTAAGATTACATCGAAATACAATACTGGCGTGGCCCATTGTCATTTCCGTTCATTTAAGCATATTTAAGCAGGTTTCACAATTTTTGTTTACTTTAAGCATTTTAGAAGAGCAAAAAATAAATCAGCACTTTTGAAAAGTTACCAGCCAGGTAGTGGCTGGAAGTCCATTCGGCTAGACCTGAGATATATTGCTACAGGACAGGCAATGTAGAGTCATTGGGGCAACGTACGTCAAATACTACAACGTCGTCCGTGATTCTGTGAATGTTCATAACACCCAGCTAATAAGATACTACTGAGGACGCCCTACCACAAACGCGTACATTTGTTTGCCTTTAGTGAAGTAATCAGTAAATAAAGCAGGAGTGGAAGTGAAAACACCTTCTGCAAACAGAATGAAGAAGGGCTTTCCCCTTTTGACACGGTTGAAGGCTTTATTGTGATTTAGGAGGAACCCTCCAGAAACGACAAAATGTATTCGATGAAATAGGCAAGAGAATCCGCGATGAAGCGTGAAAGGCGGCAAGCAAATTGGTCGGGGTTCATTGCCTTCGGTGGTGGTGGAATCGCTTGAAATGACAGTTTTTGAGCACCTTATGGGGCAAGGATGTTCAAGCTGTAGGCAAAAATGTGGAGATCCCTTTCTTTGGTTTGGGTGTAACCGAATGTACTCTTCAACAATGTAAGATGTCGCTCTAGCGCAGGCACTGATGGGATAAACCTGATAAAAGTGGGGACAGCTTTTCAGCATATTCTCTCATCCGGCGCATTGACATCCTTCTGTTGTATTTACTCTTTGTATACGTCTGAGCAGTTCATTCCACGGAAATATCTCCCACTCCCACGATGGGAATGGAGAAAGTTACTTCATTGAAAAGTTGATTGAGCGCGATCGGCGGATCACAAACCACACAAGTTTTATCATGTTCCAGTTTTCGTGGCGTTTTTCACTGTCTCGCATTGCTTGAGCATACTTCGCGTTGAGTATTTTTATTGTTACCCTTTTAGAAGAGCTTTTACAAGTGCATGTGCCCAGAGCTTGTAGGCATGTTCCTTCTTTCGGCACAGCGGTTTGAGTCCCTGGGAATAAAACTTCATGTCACGATGAAAAATAACTTGCGTGTCATTCCAAATTCTTGAAGCATGTTGGTATATTTTTAATTTTAGTTATCACGTGTCCCATAATAGAAACCAAGGCTGGTAACAGATTGCATAAGTCTTTCTTATAGAGCCGAAAAAATAGAGCTAACTGTCAAGAAACAGTCATCTGGAATCATTTGCACGTTGCACAAACCCTCCGGGTATTATTCTCATCCTAATTGCTTTTCAGCGTTGGGGTTTGTTGAAATACATCAGGTAGGGATACACACTAAATTTTGAACAATGTTCTCATTAGTTTCACTTGTGGGATTAAATGTACTACTACCAAGGTTAAAAGGAAGAAAGATCCGCATAAAATGTTGTTCGTGGCGAGAATGGTCGATCGAATTTGAAGCGATAGCAAGGAAGCCTGTGGAATAATTTCCCCGTAATTTTTTTCTCGTGAAAGTCCTATTTTCGGTAAACAGAGTGTAACGCCCCGTGCCATTCGTAACCAAAGCTACCATCGAAAGTTTTCAGATGGTCATCTGGATCTGTCCTTGGGTGATCCTGGAATAGACATTGCAGAGATTTGCGAAAGATGGGCAAATAATCCTGATAGGTTCGTTGGAGGAGAAATAGTTTGTTGAACAAGCTCACTTAAAACGCATCATCTACTGATCAACTACAGCGCTCCATTGAAGTCCGGGGGCCACGTAAGGAGATTGGAGCATCGGTTGTTAACGTCAATAAGATGAAATATTCAAAAGGGATAGACTGAGGCGGTGATTGGGACTGTAATTGTTCACACCCAGACCGCATAATTGATGGTGATTATCCGCGAAGTGAATTCCGAATGGCACTTTAAGAGGGAGCATTTCGAACACACAACCACAGGAGGATAATGGATCTTAAAAACTGTTTTCGTACACTTAGTGGGAGGTTGTTCAACGGGATTGCTATCAACTCCGCGGACATTTCTAGACCGGGCCGCGGTGATTGAATAGATTAGACGAAACGAGTTATATAATACGCTGCAACTTGCTATTAGACAAAACACCAAAAACAAGCCTGTTTGTTAGATGGTGGTTCATTTATGAAGAGATCAGTACTTTTGATGCAAGTACTATGCTACTGTATCCGGATGACAGGAAAAAAATTGCCACGGTAGCACACGACCGGTTTCATGGTTATTCCTGCCCATCAGGTATGCGAACCCGGAATTCTCCTGCCCAGTCATTCCCATACTTCAAAAAGCGAAAATTGGGTCCATATGTTCTCGTTCTGAAGTTTGTTCTTGACTAACCGACGAAATGACTTTCGAAGGAATATCTTGTGATTCTAAGGACGGGCTCTTCATGCACGCGCTCCGTGGGATTCAAATGACGGTAAAGAGATAAGTACTCATTTACAACAACAAAAATTGACTTTTTGATTAAAAACATTTGTTTTCAGTTTGAAAACAGATAACCATACACTGAGAGTGGCAGTTTTAGGTGTCATCATCGGCAACAATTTATCCATTTGAAAGTACAAGTTCAAGGGCAGACCGATGCGTCGAGCTATTTGTCCTCTAATCCAAAATTATCATTTTGTGAATTGGTGCATTGAAGAAGATCATTGGGACTGTTCAGATGATGATATAAATTTATGGGTATGCTGTGACTTGTTAGTATAAACGAGCAGGCTATCGCAGTCAAGTAACCATCTGGATTGTTAGGGTCATACACAGAACTGATATTTTAGTTTATATCTAGCTCCCATAATCCACACAACCACATCCAGATAATAACCGTGGTCACTGCAGACGATGAATAACGTCCGTCTTTTCTCGAGCACCCTCTGTATTCATCCAAACCCTCAAATTATAGTGGCTACAAGTGGACCACCACAACCCAATAAAGCAGCTTCGACTACAGCATCCTTGATCAGTGTCCAGTGTTCGTCTGAATTCTGGTCATCTAAACACTTATTGCCGAGCAGATAATTGTGTTAGAAGAAGTTATGCATATCTTCCTGGACCACTTGCGGTGCGCGGTAATTGTGACGATTGATTGAAACCGGACATGAGAATTCTGCTCGCCATATCATCAAACTCCTTCGAAAAGGGGCTTAATTCAGATCACATACTGCCCATCATATTCTTTTCTTATATTCACCAAATAACTCCTTTGTTGCCTGCGTAATTAGGCCACTAGTCTCCACACCGACCACCATTCTCTTGCTTCCACGTCCACGTGATAATTTCTTTGTTCCATCTCACTGCGTCACACAGCTTTAACCTCGTTTCTATAACAAGTGGTGATTGACCTTAATTGTCGTGGTTCTAATTGTCGCCTTTATCTGTCAATGGTGAACTCTGATTCTTAACAAATTTTGCCACTTACGTAATCTCCCCCCCCCCTCGTTTGGGATTCGTTGGGCACTGATATCCACAATCCATTCTGTTATTACGCCACAATTGCCTAGGTCACTTGACAAGGCTCAAACCTTTGGGCATAGTTATCCTTCTCCCTTTGTCAGCGTTATCTGTGTGAATGACCGAACTTTGTCAATCCCATCATCAGCATGCCATTTCCTCATAGCCATGCTATTCCCTTTGATCTCCAAACAGCTTGAGTGTTTGTTTTCCTGAACCGTTATTTCTCTTTTGACTGATGATTGGTTTATTGCCTCTTTTAAATAAACTCCCTTCTAGTAACCACCTGACTCACTATTGCATCACCGTCCTGAGCTTTTCCTGTCCATTGTTGCCCGGGTATTTTGAAGCCCTTGTTGGCTGTCTTGATTCTGTGGTTGGTTAACCCACCATCTAAGGAATGTTACTGTAATTGTGTGTCAGTCTGTCCGACAATACACATAGTAAAGCAAGCCTGTGTTCTCTGCCTTGGGACTTAGGGTTCGCTTATCTGCGAATCACTTATTTACTCGACCACAATTCTGTACAGTAAGCCTCAATGCAAACCCATTTGGAAAACAGTTCAACGAGATACGTCGGATATGAGACAAAATGTGTGACGGTCTTGAGCAGATTCACCCCAGGAGTAACCTGTAACATTAGCTGGATCTGAGTCTAACGTTAGGAGGGCATAAGCAGTCGATCTTGTGGGAGAAACTGGTACCTGATAGGAACTGCTTGTTATGAAAAAATTTAGAGTGAGTTACTCACTGTTATCTGCTCTGTCACCTGGAGTGACAAATAAGCCCTTGTTTGACTTTCCACCTCTTACGGATTTCCAAATTGACATCTGAAGTCGCCAGCAACCTCCGCCGTTCCGTAGAGCTAAAACTGTGAAACAGGAATGGCAAATCACCATTGAATTCGTTTTCAACTGCGAGAAACCTGTAGCTGCTCAAAGTATGCGCAGAAGCATCGGGGATTCAGTCTGTTGCTTTTCTCGTGCAAAAGAATGGTTGGCTTAACTGCGCACAAAAGTAGACTGACTAGGATTCAGTCCAGTGGGGCAGGCTTACAGCGATATCAATGCCATCCCGCCCACAGGCACCTGATACCTCGTCGCCCGGCAGATGGAAAATGAAATGAGACATTCGGTTTATGTCTGGAGAGCATGTTATGAAGTAAAATTCATTTATGTCTGCTAAAAGCTTCTTATCCAAGACAACCTTTTGCCCCTTCCGACAAAGAGTGTTAACTTTGACAGTCGAATCTATATTAGTCCCGAGTTGTTTTTTTTATCAAAAGACATTATATTCCGGGCATGGCTACAAGTAGATCATTTGATCCACTCGTGTCTAAAACGTGAAGAATGAAGGACAGAAAGGTCACTGATTTTACAGGAGAAAGTATGTAGATTTCTGGTAGAATGAAAATTCGTGACTTCCGATAACGAGGGTTTTTTCTCTGGAGGTTCTAATCAGTGCCTCTAATCTGGATTCCCAAAGGCGAGGGAAAATGATTTGAAATTTGCGGGTTTTCTTCGAAACTTACTACTCAATTGTCCAACTCATAGGACATGGGGAACTACCTAGTAAGAGGACAAGATCAAAGCGCCGTGAAACAGCTTCGTCTGGTCTGTCAATTAGTGAGTGTGAGCAGCAGGTTTTTGCCATTTAGAGCCAATAAGGCATTGTTTTTGTGAAGTGTTGACTCAATGTAAACCATCGAGTCTCAGTGAGGAAAGTCCACTCCCAACGTGTATGACCTAAAATCATGCTCTTCAGTTACAAATACCAGTTGAAAATGAGGGGCTAGGGATTGCTGATGGTTCTTAATAGGCCAGACGAAAAATTCCTACGGTTTTCAGTGGTGAGGGTTGGTCCTTTTGTAAACTAATGCGGTAGTGGTCAAATGGTCATCATGGTGGGCTTTCGTCCCTCCTGTCCTGGGTTCGAATCATGCCTCCGCAGCCAGTCACTCCCTTTCGACAGCCTCTAATTGGCTGCTAACCCCTTCCTGAAATATTGTCCCGTTATTAAATAATAATAAGTAGTAAGGTAGAAAGACAAAAAGATAACGCATGACATCGAAAAATACGAAGTCGACGCACGGATTCGCAACTTCCTATAGCCAATAAAACGAATTTTGAGGTGATCCTAAAGAGCTCTTATCTGTCTGGTGAAGAGATCATAGTGATAACTATTTTTCTTAAATTTTCATCTAACAGGTTGTGCAATACATATGGTGCGATGAGTCCAGAAGCAACTATTGTGTCATCCTTTATTGTATACTACCAAAACCATTTATATTGGTTCTTTTTTTCTTTGCGTGTTGCAATCTGTACTGGATTTTGGTCAACCAATCAATTTCACATTCCACCCACCGATTAGGTTTGCTATACATCCCTACTTTCTCTAAATGTCCGGTAATTACAGCCGGGCTTTAGTGTGCTTCGAGGGAAGCCATATCGCGAAAAACCCACGCGGCCGACTAATCACGAACAAACGAGATTCGGATCTAACTTCGGTTGTGGAACAAAAATAGCATAAGTTCTATTCAGATCAGTTGAGGGGGATAATTTCTCTCCATTAACGTTTCTTTCAAAAATAATGGATGTATACCGAAATTAGGAGTATCTCGAGAAGACCGTTATGCACAGACATATACATCACACACTGAAACATGGCTTTTTCTATTATATCCTCTCAGTAGATGCCTGAAACTAAATTTTCCAATCTGTCCCCAGAATAGTGAAAATATATTATTGCGTGTGATCACCATAGCTTTTGGACAGCGTGCATACATGGATAATATGCCATTCCCAATCAACATGGAGAATTCGCAACCACTCAGTAATTATATATATATATATATATATATATATATATATATATATATATATATTCCATCAACTTTCTCAGATTGATAAAACATCAACGACGCTCATAAGCTCCCGATAACTGGGCTTGGATTTAAGATCACGAAAGTTACCATTAGGTGTTACCATCAGGAATCCGGAGGGGTCTGCCGTACGTGGTCGGGCTCGAACAGAACGGGGATTGGACACCTATCAGTAATCATTGTATCCTACTAATGCATTCACTTGAGTAATTGGGTATTTAGGACGAAAACCTTCCGAATTTTGTGGCTTTCTGATCTGCTTAATAAACGTATTTGCTTTAAATAGCAAGTTTGTACTGTTTGTCGTCTGGCAATAAAAAACGAATTCTATCGTGTTATTTATTCCATACCCTATCAGTAACCGGAAGTGGGCAAAACGAAAATTTCATTTTAAAACTCTTGCATCGAATTAATCTTGATGAGAGTGCTATTCTCTTGAAATAAAGTCACAAACGTTGGGGCTGCAGCACAACAAAAACTCGTAAATATGCGTGCACTGTTTCATCAAAATGGTTGTAATTAGAAGAATTTCGTCTTTGATAAATCATTTCATTCATCCGCCGATTAGGTACTGGATAAAAGAGAGCAGATATGTAGTTGCATAAGACAGTGGTTGATTGTGTGTGTAACCAATATGACATTTTGACGATGTCCCGGATCGTACTGCTCCTTGTAATAGAGGTAAGAATGGCGGTGTGTGTGTGTATGTGTGTGCAGAGTATGATCACCGGGAAGAGAAACGATGGTGTAAAAATGAAGGAAATGCGGACAGTCTATTCACGGTAGTAGTTGCAACTTCATGGAAGTTAACCAACTGCCTTGAGACGAGGGAACCGCTGTCTGAGTTACAGGAAGATGCACAACAATATGGTCGTGTTCGCTCTTCGGTGGTCGCAATTAGAGACATTGTCCCTTGGACCCAGAATTTGTGTACAACAACCAGGTTATCATCGAGTGGAGATATAAACTTGTTTCTAGAATGCAAAAAGTCAAATATGTTATCTAGAACCGCGTAAACTGATTCGGTTGATAGTCTAAGCCTTATCTTGTCTATCATTTCCAAAACATCTTGATCAAACAGCTTCGAGAAGAGATTCAAGAATTTCTGATCAACTAAATTTTTTTCTATAGAAACAGGACCTAGTTACCAGTTGAGTTTTGCTAGACTGAGAAACCCATGATAAGAAAAGGATTACTACTTTAGCTCAGGATGTCAGATTCTTTTGAAAGCTGGGTGCCATAAATAAGGCCGAAGAATCACAGGCTAAAGTTGCAGACTTTTTGAACGAACTTCATTAGATTAACTATATTTCCAGGATGCAATTTCATAACACTCTACTTTTAGGCTATCAAGCATCAAGACCAAATGGGTTTTTGGGAAAGCTTTGGAGCAACGTATCTCTGAAAATAGTTCTGAAAGTGACCGCCCCAGCTTACGACGCCAAATTCCAAGGTGAAAACCACTATCAAACCATAGTGTAAAAGGTACGCTTTTATATGTGGACTTGAAAAATTACCTTGATCTATCTGGTATTACTGAGTTTTATCCATATGTGGAATTCACTTTCTCAAGCTTTCAGTTGGTGGAGAAGGTGGATTTCATTTGGTAATACTTGACTGATGACAACGTCGAGGATGACATTCCATGCCATAGTTTAGGGAATTAGTTATCAAATGTACATGAGATACACAACCAATCCTGTCCAACCTAGAGCTGTGGTATTCTTGTCCCATAAGGTGGGTTTGAAACTGTAGATTAGTCAAGAAAACACTAGATTACGTGGTTTTCTCAGTGAACAAACAGAGCCATAGTTATTTGCAGGAAGGGCTAACCTTTCGAAAGGATGTACAACTTATCATGGTTTACAAGTTGTCAGTTATATCTGTGCGAACATCCGCACCAAACCGGAAACAAGATGTTTGATCCACGCAGCACTGAAGCCCAAACGAGCACAACTGTAGCATACCTAAGCAAAATGAACAGCCCCAAATCGTGTCAACAAAGATGCCGAAATACCAGTCATTTCCATTCTGGAGCCTGAAGGACGGTTTTTGGCTTAGTTTGCAATGAGACTGTTAAAAGTGGTTTTGATCAATTCCAGGGCATATGTAAACAAACACTTGTGTTAAAAAACTTGAAAATAGTGCAAACGGTAACCATGAAAAGTGATTTTACCTTCTAACCATTTCGCCACTGTTTACGTCGTCAATTTAAAGGTAATCAAGTCACGCTAACCAGTTTTCATCGAAGAGCAACTTCTTATCAGTTCGTTTTGCACAATTGTCATTGATCATTGGCGGAGTTTGCTCGTCTGTTTTCGGGAAATGAAATTCCAAGTGTAACGTCATCGTTTGACACTAATGGAGTCTGAAATTGACAATTTTCAAACTGTCGGCACGACGTTGATAGTGCAGCCCTAACTAGTTACGACTTTTTCGTACTTTTGATAGATGAGAGATTTTGTTAGTACTTGTGAAAAGAACTTCTTATCTATTCGATTCTTTTCAAGAGTAAAGCCAAATGAGCTAATTCATTATTATGTTCGGAGTAACCCATAAACCGACTGACGGGTAACATGTTATAGGAGGCCCCTTCTCCCGGTGGATTACATTCCGACAACTAAACAAGTAGATAAACCAAATATCGACCGGCCGATTCGGACATTTCTTACTCTTTGACCGTAAGAGCAATCACAGTAAGTTATTCGGCAACAGGAGTTCACTAATGTTGGACATCCGCCAGTCCCATGAATAATGTTGTTCAATCTCCCTACGCTGAGAACAAGAAACAGAAAATCGATGCAGCTGTAAACAGAAACCAACTGTGAAAAGAGACTGTTTGAGGAATTGAAAACATAGCTTTCCCGACACAAATTTGAACATAGAAGTCAATAGCATTAAATTGCACGATGTATTCCGGACCATTTCGCTGCATCTTCACTAGTGCATACTGCAGTCAAGATGATCATTTATAAATGGTAAATTGAACGTTCTCATGAGATCAAAGGCAAAAGTGCACACACACACACATACATCGTGCAACTTAATGCTATTGACTTCTATGTTCAAAAGAGACTGTCATTGAGTCGCATGACGGGCAAAAAGATCTTAGATGGAAGGTTGAGTTAAATATACAGTCTTTCTGAAGGTTCATCAGATGACCGTTTAACAGTTTACCATGCACATCGGTCACAATGTTTCCTTCTGCTTATAATCAATTTGAGTAGAATCTATTGATACTAAGAGAAACTAGAACAAGGTGGATAACGAAAATGCTACTTCCATTTTTGTATTCAAAAGCTCACGTCGTGAGCCCAAGTCGACGCGGCGACTTTTTGCCAACCGGCTCATTTCTCTGCTAGATGAATTGTCTCAGTGTGGATAAGCGGGTGCCAGTAAGGCAGGTGAACGTCCAGTGATGCGCAAACCACTGTCACAACACATACACAGTAATTGTTCTGGTTCCAGTTAATGAACTAGCCTTGTCGGTCACTTCCCAGTGTGACGAATAACATACGGCTGAAAAAGGTCCAAAGGATATTTTCATAAATTAGAGGAATTTGTTGATGACACTACAAGCAGAAATGATAAACGTAGTGGAAATGAACTGGCATTTTCTCCGTGCCACAATAACTCAGCTGGTAGAGCAACTGCCCTTTACGTGAAGGGTCACTGCTTCGAATCCGGCTCGCGACACTGACTGATGAACGCTTGGAATGCAACTGTATTTACTAAATATACTTAAATCACAGTATCTTGAAGGAAATTTTGCCCACATAGTCACTTTTGTTGGATGTTTCCGACCGTTGCATTACTCCGCCTTTAGGCCTAAGGTAACAGATTCGCCTTATTTAAACTTTTTTGTATAGGGTTGTATTTGAAATCTCTTTGTGACCAAATAGAATGTGCAACGGACCATGATCTTCAACAGAACATTCACGCACATTGTTAGACACCAATCCTAGATGCTTGGTATTTCTGGATAGCATCGACTCCATGGTCATTGGAACCCTTTGACGCGGCGGGCTTCCGTTATTCTTTGTTCACTTTGATGAGCTATTTCAGTGGTTTGCAGGGTTTAAATCACTTTACCGAAAAACAGTTGTTTGGTGCCGCCGTCAGTTCCTGGCTAAGAGATGTGGTCTAAAGACTAAAAGGATGTCAGGTGAAGATATACGAGCCCTATATTCGAAACTATCAATCCCATTCTATGGTTTTTCTGATTTGTTATTGACTCTCGCAAATTTTCCAGTACAAAAAGAAAAGTACTGCTAGATGAGTACATTTTTTTCGTTCCTACCAAGCATCGTAAAACAATCTGAAATTTATAGACGGTGTTGTCAACCACAATGACCAGATCTACATAAATAATTTCACGCATTAAAAACCAAGATTATCGCCAAGATTGCCGCAAAGAGTGTAACCGTATTATCTAATTTGATCAGTAAAACTTTGATGAGTGCTAACAGATTTGAATTGCTTTTACTTAGTGCAGGTTCGACGGATGAAATCAGGATATCTTTGTGTGCGGTAGTCACCAGAAACGTTGATAGAGATGACCCTGGACTTTCGTCAATATGACCACTGCATACATTTCATGTTATTGAATCTATCAACTCCTCCGGATCACGTAATGAAATCCGTTGTGATAGCCGTCAGTTTGATCGGCCGAAATGAAACGCCACTGCAACTGCAGATGAAGTGATGAGTTATATGTGGAGCAGAATTCTTGATTTTGTAAGGGTTCGGTAACGAAAGGCACTTAATAAACAGTATTAAGCAGCATTACCAAGGTAAAATGTGCTAGGGGTTGGTAAATGATATATCGAGTTTTCTACTGACCGCATCAAAATGAAAGCTAGTTTGTTTTATCATGCCTGTCACTTCGTCACTATCGATTAATTAATTGATGGAATCTTCCTACTGGCTGAACCGAAAAGACAAAGTGACAGACGCAGAACTGTCTTTCTGGTACTTTTTCTCAGGCCGGCACAGCACACTTGCAAAGTGTTAGGGTTGCTCAAAAATATGATGCAGCGCTTTATCACAAAAGCGCAACACTGAACGTCAAATCTGCTTCAGCGGTTTTAAAAATTTGGATCATCTCAAAGTAATCTCTTTTCGCTGCGTTTTTGTGGGCACATTAACCATCACGTTCACCAATTCTGTGTGCCCGTCTCACCATTACGTTGATCTTTCGCCACGGCAGCTGTAGTTTCTTAATGAACTGTTTGTTTTGTGAGCACATAAAGTGTCTGTATAACCTGATTGTAATCAGTTCACCCGTATTGAGGCTTCATTCTCCGACACCTTTAGAACGGTTCTCGGACGTGACTGGCAAAGCGAAATGGCCCCGTCTCACCTTATAATATGACCCAGAACGATTGCATGGGCGGGTATTGTACTGGTTAGATTCCACATAGGCAGCGATTCTAGTACTAGATTGGGCAAGAGTCTGGTTTTCATATCGAGGACCAACTTTGCTCCACAGGAGCAAAAGTAAGACTATACACAGCATAATGCTAAATAATCAGACAGTTCGTATTTGAGTTTCAGTTCTAGACAAGATTTATTATCGAACGCCGTTTGCAGTTTGGAAACGAAGAAAGTTTTCGTCACAACATTAGATAGTCGCTGGTTGGATGTTGTGCAGCCGAATCATCTTTGAATTCCTTACGAGTAAATCAATATATTTTGTTGCGTTGGGATATCTTTGTCAAGGGCCTGAGTTTACATGTTGTCTGAGGAAAGTTAGTGGGTACCCATCTTCTCTGAACGAGTAACCATTAGATTCCAGCCCTTTCGGAAGTAAGTCCTTGGGGCACATTAGGTGCCCTATGTGGGTTAGACAATATACTGTGTTCCGTTTTTGTGTTTAATGTCAATACTCTGGTTCATATTTCTCAGCAACCCTTAAACTTTGCAAGTTCATTGTAACGGCCTGGAGAGAAGTACCAAGAAGGCAGAACTATGTTCATCACAGTGTCTTTCAAATTATTTAAACCGTTAGTTTTATTGGTCCGGTAAACTATTACGTTATCTTGTTTCCACAGCAGTATAGTTTTCTGTTAACTTTAAGGTCTACCTACCTACCTGGCTCTCCTAGCTAATCTTCTGCTGTATAATAATTTAAATGCGAATGTAGGTGGCTATTTTACTCCATTGGAATCTTAGTAAACAAAGTCCGGAATCCTTTCCTTCTCAACTCTTAATCTTTCTTATGAATACGTGATACCTCTTTCCTCACTTGACGCAACCACCAAGTGGACACTGACAATGGTGCGCGTTTGACTGCTGCTTTTATCTCTCGCGAACCTTGAATTTTTTGACGTAGGCATTTGCAACAGTTAGTCTCGCTTGATTTGCAAGCAATTGTGAATACGCACGGAGAGGTCACCCCTGAAATTGGTCTAGTATTAGTGCACTACTTACGAATATTTTATGAAGAGAACTATACTTGAAAGTAACCGGGTTTTTGTTGTCTTGAAAACTGTGGTATGCCGAACCCAACCGACAGCTAAGCGTTGGTCCCACCGAACCTTTCCATCAAATACGAACTTCGGCTCGACGGATAAGCGTCAAACAATTTCCAAAGAGTCAAATTTTTGAGGTGGGAACTCAGCTGTAATTCACTTGATGATAACCCTGGGGACTAGATGTGTATGGTGGGACAACTTGTGTATTAGGCAAAATATCCCTCATTCGTGAAGAAAAGCAAGTGCCAGTTTTAATTTCGTCAAATAAAATGGGGAGATGGCTCAGCTGGTAGAGCATCTGCCCGGTATGCGGAGGGTCGCCGGTTCGATTCCGGTTCTAGGCGTCCGACTTTTCGATGTGAACAATGCGGGTGGATTTTCCAAAAACAAAAAATAGGAAGACTTGCAAAACAGTTCTCCATTTTTGAATTCTATTTATGGAGGACCCTTTCTTTTTGTTCGTTTTAATCTGATGAGGTCTTCCGTGGTCGGAGTAAATCCAATCCTAAATATTTAATTCTTAAAGCTGAAATTTCAACTAAGAATCGGCAGCTATTCCGGTACAACAGACAATTCATCCACCGTGCTAGCTTTCTGAATCACAGTAGAGGAAGATTTTGTGGACCCAGTAAAAGTATTACCATTTTTAAGTAAATAATTCTCATAACTTCTGACAAAAGCTGTGAGTATTTTATGAAATTACTCGATATATTTTCTTTTTTGTAATTCGATTTTTGACATCTGTGTTATTTCCAGAATTCTTTTTGGAGCTTTGTGGATGAAGGGATAGCTTTCAAACAGCACCAAAAAGAGAATATTTTAGATTGAATTTTTTGATTAACAATTTCCGACGCAAACATGGAAGACTCATTTTCTGCATACAAAGTTCCAACTCAAATGTACCGAAAGGTACAGAAAGTACGTGCGGTCTCCGTGTGACAGGAACAGCGAGTGCTTCTCCCCGAAAGTAACGCAAAAATATTTTGCAACGCGATTTCAATTCAAGAGTATTTGAAAACAGATTTCATGGCACATCAACTTGAATGACAGATTCAATCCGGTTTGACATGTAGTGCTGGTTTATCAACGCGGTTTACTTCGGTTAAGACAAAAGGCTATAAATCAGTATATTCCAGAAGTTCCGGTCCGTAAAGATGACACTTGAGCATTCCATCTGCTGTGATAAACCAAACAGAAAAATTCTGGGAGATGATTAATAGATTCAGCTGAACACAGTCAAATGTGAAAATGGTTATTTGAAAGTCATCTGGTTTCCCGTGGTACTCTTATAACTCGAAGTTTAAACGGCTCTACCCGAGGCTCCATTTTCTTTAGAAAAGTATCATGAGAAAAACAATGTTCTCTCAATAGCTTTCCGTTCATAGAAAAGAAAGTAACACTCTTCCAAACTCTGGTTCATAAGGTCTGAAATATGTGGGCGGAATAAGAATCAGGAAAAACACTGAAGCACCCAGATATCCAAAGGTTGGCAAAAAAGGCTAATTCTCGAGTCTCACTGGAAAAAAGAAGATACAATAGATCTAAGGTGCTTTAAAATGATCTACTGTACCATTGAACTCTTTTACCAGGTGCATCCGCAAGATCCAAACCGATGAATTTACTTCCAGTCACACACACGCCTTCACTCACAGTTGACAGTGGAGCACTCTTTAGTAGATCCAAGCCAATGAGTGATCCAACACATTCCGAAGTGCATGAATCACGCGATGTTTCTAATTAACGAGTGGAACACAACTGCATCGCGTAAGTGGATCTTGGTCGTTGCTCGCTACTTGATCCAAAGTGATGCCAAGGCCGACTCGGTGAACATGTTCTCGGTCTTGGTGTATCATTTTCAGGAGCATCGAGGAAGGTTATCACGGACGTTGCCGATCACATGCAGGAAAAAGGCCTTGTGTCAAAAGGTGTACGATATTTACCCACAGCTTGCCGTGGACGTAATCAACTACACACAAACGCATACATCCGTTAACCTACTCATTCAACTTTCAAGTATCCTACAGCAGATTTCAACAATGTAATTTGATTTAATTTTTATCTACATTGCTTGATATGACATTCATCTAACTAATTAAAACAGATAGAAGACATAAATTGCGAGATGCAAGCATTTCTTTTAATCTTCTCAGTCGCGTACGTAAAACATGCGATTTCGTGTTCAAATGGAGCAGAGAGCAAAACAATGGAATAGATAGTAGTCCAAATAGGCGAAACAATTATTTTTCAGTAATTCATTTTCAAGCCATTTACGGATTACATAGTAGACATTAGACAAAAGATCATGAACATAGACATGGAATAAACACCAATCATGGGCAGGGGTTTGTCAGTCAAGTTATCCTTATCATGTGATTGGTTTATCCAGCTGACGCCTTCTAGGTAACCGGACGGTAGATTCATGCGGCCTTGTTCAATCTTGGGCCAGGGGAGTTGGAGTGCCCGGACCAAACGCTTTTGGGCGCACAGGTCAGGGGTCAACTTCCTTATTCCGATTGCCTCGGCTATCGCTAGAGTGAGCAACTGAACACCTTTGCATTTGTTTGGGGGGACACGATAAAGAACTTTGAAAGCGGCTTCCGGATTCACCTGATGTCCAGTATCGACCAAATGCGCTAAGATTGCGCTATTTATCGATCCAGTTTGTGCTTGACTCAACTAGCTTGGATGATGCTCTTTAATCCGAGTTGATAGCTGTCGTGCCAAAAATCACCGTGGAAACCGTAAGGAAGAAAGATCTTTATATTAGTTTGCCATTTAAAGGCGATATTGTTAGTGAAATCTTAAACCGTCGACTGGGGAGAGAAATTCGAAATACTTTCAATGCCGCCACACTACGGTGTGTGTTCCGAGGGGCTCCTCTAATCCAGATTTAGAACAAGGATAGACTGCCGATGCTGACCTCATCAATGGTCGTATACTCTTTCAGATGTGTTTGTGACACATCTTATGTAACTCGAACGGCACGACAGCTATCAACTCGGATTAAAGAGCATCATCCAAGCTAGTTGAGTCAAGCACAAACTGGATCGATAAATAGCGCAATCTTAGCGCATTTGGTCGATACTGGACATCAGGTGAATCCGGAAGCCGCTTTCAAAGTTCTTTATCGTGTCCCCCCAAACAAATGCAAAGGTGTTCAGTTGCTCACTCTAGCGATAGCCGAGGCAATCGGAATAAGGAAGTTGACCCCTGACCTGTGCGCCCAAAAGCGTTTGGTCCGGGCACTCCAACTCCCCTGGCCCAAGATTGAACAAGGCCGCATGAATCTACCGTCCGGTTACCTAGAAGGCGTCAGCTGGATAAACCAATCACATGATAAGGATAACTTGACTGACAAACCCCTGCCCATGATTGGTGTTTATTCCATGTCTATGTTCATGATCTTTTGTCTAATGTCTACTATGTAATCTGTAAATGGCTTGAGAATAGATAGTGTCAAGCGAAATTAGGAAACCATTCGGTAAACCTGATTGGTTAGCGCCACGGCAAGCACACATTGTGGGTCAGAAGTTTCTGTGCACACAATCGGGGCCTAAGTCTACTTATCAACACAGCCTCACATAAAGGTAGAAGCTTTGGATTCCGATTCCAAGCAGTCACTCGGAACGCTTGACCCGGATCAATCTGATGACGAAAGGTCAGCAGGTGTTTCGCGATCGATGAAGCCGGGTTTCTCGTCGTCGTCTGTTGTCCGGGTGGAGGATGACTCATCCACTGCACTAACCACTTCGGTACATGCTCCCCCATTCTTTGACTGAGGCAACGATCCGTTCCGCCTATGTAGGTGTCACCGCAGCTGCAGGTGAACTGATAAATGATGTGAGAGGCATTCAGGTTCGTGACCGTATTTGGATGGGCTTGGAGGTTTAGTCCTTTGGCGGTCTGCGAAATCTGCAATTCAGCCGCCAAATAGGTGCGCTTTAGCGCACGCTGCAGATTTTGACTAATCCGATGGAACAGATGACCCCCAATAAATGACAACACTAGAGTAACTCGTTTCTTTTCGACCGTGTCGACTCGTACGGTCTTGGGCCTTTCTCTTTTGTGGATCTCAATGAACTTATCCGGGTATCCATTGGCACAAAGCGTTTGGGATAAGAACTCTTCTTCCTTTTTCAGTTGGTGTACACTGCAGATTTTACGCGCTCTGTGGAACAAGGTTTTGACCAAGCCCCTTTTGTAGGCAACTGGAGCGAAACTGGAGAACTGAATATATTGTCCTCTCCATGTTGCTTTACGATGGATAGTCTTCTGAATTGTCCCATCTGCACGTTTTTTTTAATCATGATATCCAAAAAATGGAGGCTGCTGCCACCCTCTGTTTCACATGTGACTGATAGATTGGGATGTATGGTGTTCATTAGGTTGAAGAACTTAGTAAACCGTTCTTCCTCAGTAAAATCAAAATATCATCGACATAACGCTTGTACAGGGTAAACTGGATGATATTCTGATGTACATTTTTCTCAATCATTCCCAAAAAGATATCTGCCAATGTGGGCCCAAGAGGGCTACCCATTGCCAAACCGTCAATCTGTTTGTATGACTGTCCTTCGAAATCAAAACATATGTTTTCTGTACATAAGAGAATGAGGACCCGGATGTATGTAACAGGAATCGGTAACGTGGGTTTGAGTGTTGCTATCATGTCGCACAAATACTCTACCGTTTCTCTTAGGGGTACACTGGTGAAAAGTGAATCAACATCAACGGAAAACATTTTCTGGGAACTCACGGACATTCGCTCCAGGATATCTGATAGTTCAAATGAGTCCTTCAGACAGTGTGATGTCATATGCTTTCGGATGGGAGATAGAATATCCACCAGCCAGCGTGCCAGTTTGTGGCACGCTGAGTTCTGCATACATAAAACAGGTCTCAATGGGACATCAGGCTTGTGAATTTTCGGAGAACCCCTCAGTTTTGGCGTTTGGGTGCCTATCGGTTTCAGTTTTCTGTATAGGTCCTCAGAGATAAATCCATGCAAGCGTAATATCTGGAGATGTCGTGTGACCTGTTTCTCTACGAGCAAGTTGTTCTCTGGGGTCGAATCCGGAATAAATCGTCGTTTGTCCCCTAAAGAGCTATCCATCTTTTTAAGGTAGTCTTGTCTTTTCATGATGACGACACCTGATCCCTTGTCGGGCTGAAGAAATATCACATCTTTCATCTCTTGTGAGGCTGTGTTAATAAGTAGACTTAGGCCCCGATTGTGTGCACAGAAACTTCTGACCCTCAATGTGTGCTTGCCGTGGAGGTAACCAATCAGGTTTACCGAATGGTTTCCTAATTTCGCTTAACACTATCTATTCCATTGTTTTGCTCTGTGCTCCATCTGAACACGAAATCGCATGTTTTACGTACGCGACTGAGAAGATTAAAAGAAATGCTTGCATCTCGCAATTTATGTCTTCTATTTGTTTTGATGAACTGGATCAAGGAGACTCAATGTTTCAAAATTCATCTAACTGATGAAGATTAACAAAGTGGGCTGTTGTCATATAATTGGCATCCTGAGGATTTAATCTAGTGTTGTTACAGGATCTGGATGTTTTACTATCCCGGTTGTGTGTCTCTTTGTTTCATTACTCAACGAAGAGGACCGCAGTTTGGGTCGGCAAAAGGCCCACGCTAAACAATACTGAGGAAAAGTGGAAACGTAAAAAAATGTCCTTGATACGGTATGGGAATAATAATATTGATATATTAGTCTACAATTTTAGTTGGGCCAACGGCGATCAGACGATCATCATTGTGGGAACTAGATCTAAGCCTCCTTAGTTTGCATTTTTCTGTGACCCATCATTTTTGAGATTTGCAGTTTTCTATTTATTGCGGCCATCTACCAGGAATATTGCAGTAAGTAGTATGGTAAATAAATGGATAAATAAAGGTAGAAAAGTACCACCTTTTTTTGTTATTATTATAGTTGAATATGAGGTATGGTACCAATAGACTGACAGTGAAAGAACCAGGGTAAAGTTTACAATAGACTAGCAAATATAATCAAAATCTTCAGCTTTTATAAATCAAGTTTCTAGTTATCCTGAAGCTTCTGGCCATTTACCTTTGTAATTGATCGACAAATGTTCCATAATCAATTCGGGTTACATCACATAATGACTGTTGCACAGTGTTCACAAATTAAGCCGTGATCTGTTAAATTGAAACTTGGCTTTACGACTTTTACGGAAAGTTACTCAGTTTGGACACAGTCCTCTGAGCTTTGCATGAGATTTCCCAACGTGCGTACTGCTTTTCAAAAGCAGAGTTTTCTCCAAAACTTCAAAAAATAAAGGAAGTATAGTGCACGCATCAGGAAACACTTGATTGGCTACATTTACGCCTCAATGCACCGCACGGAAGTACCAGTCACAATAAGTGGAAAAATTTGTTCAATTATTTTACGAATAATGAAAATAATGGGCCAGTAATAATTTTTGAATGGGTGACTCAAATCCATGTTTCACCAGTATATTGTATTAGGCCAACGATATTCATACCTTGGAAACGTTTGTGAGATATTCGAAACACTTGCTCTTCTTGATTCAGAGCAAATGGAAAACAAATAGCTGGATTCAAGCAACAGACTATGTGTGCCCAGCTCGGATGGCAAACGACCACGAGAAATCCGGCTTCATCTATCACAACCTTTCGCCTCCAGATTGATCTGGGTGCGGCACTCTACGTAATTGCATGAAGTCGGAATCCTAAGCTGTTAGTCTATTGTGTGGTTACGTTGACAAGTAGACGTAGTTTTCATTGCGCGCAAACTCTATTGACCCATAATATGTGTCTTGTACCTTCGAGCTGGCCAATCAGATTTACAGCACGGTTTTCGTAATTTGTTCGACACTGTCTGTTCCCACTGTGTTGTCCCATACGTCATTCTAACAAACTGCAGCATTTTTACGTGCACCATTGAGGAGATTAGAAGTGATGTTTGAGCCCCACAACCCGTAGAAAAGTGTCACTTGAAGCAGCTGAATTAGGCACCTCTGTCTAAATGATTTCAGTGACACCGAGATGTACATATGTTTGCCGTAATTCTAATACATGAACATCCGTATAATGTGGAACCCATCTTGGCGACTTTTTCAATTCTATGTTGATTGCTAAACTTTGCCATACTTTTTGCGCGTTTATCAAGAATTATTGGGGCCTTCGATTTAACTTGGGATGCTTTTGTTACAGAATAATCAGAACCGGAGCATCCGGTTTTCCAAGTTTGGCGTCGTAGTTTGTAATCAAGTGAAATAGGACGGTTATTACTTCTGTGACCTAAGTCAACTTCGGTCCAAATCTGCGTGATCACAGTAAGCACTGCACCAGAAGGTCACTTAAGGTATGGCTGCACAAAACAGGTTGCCCCTTCTAATGTTAACAAAGTGCCGGGGAATAAAAATATGTATTCATCAAAGTGGCTCAAAAGTTGGATCTTGCAAACTGTCCAAATATCATCGTGATCTGTTTGTCCCAAATGCGTAGTTGCCAGTGATAGAAGCAAAGGCGATCTTCAGGCTAGCAACAATGGAGGACGAACCATTGTTTTCAGTGATTTCTGCTATTACACAACACGTAATTGACAACTATGCATTTAGTTGACCGCCGACTAAGTTGAAGGTCATTTTTTACAATAGGTGTGTGATGTGGGAGGAAATGGTGTAGTGTTTTTCAGGGCTTATTTCCGCTTTGGATGCTCCGTCCTTGGCCAGGGTAATTGAATTGCCTGAACTAGTCGTTTTTGTTGGCCCACAGATCCTGGCTTGGTAGACGTATGGCAATCGCTTCAGCAGTGGCCTAGGTCCGGAGTCGGAATGCGCTTGACCGTTTGAAGGGAATACGATACACCACACTGAATGAGTCATTCGGTTCGATCTTGTGGCCATTATCGACTAGGGGACTAAGAATACAACGGTTGATTGTCCCCTTTTTCCCTTGGCTCCCATGTATTTGGATCACTGTTCCGTTCTATGACTGAGAACCAGTAAGGCAAGGGAATTATATGACATTTATAGTTACGTATAAACTATGCTATGCCAATTAAATATGCCACGTATTTCTACTTCGTCCGAGTTGTCAAGATTTATTAAAACTGGACATAGAAAGTCGGCTCGTCATATCATCAGACTCCTTCAACTTGGTGTAAACCAGATCCCATGCTGTCCATCACAATTTTTGTCTTTTATTTACCGAACTATTTCTTCGTTGCTCACGCAATTAGGCCACTAGTCTCCACACCGACCACCATTCTCTTGCTTCCACGTCCACGTGATAATTTCTTTGTTCCATCTCACTGCGTCACACAGCTTTAACCTCGTTTCTATAACGAGCGTTGATTGACCTTAATTGTCGTGGTTCTAATTGTCGCCTTTATCTGTCAATGGTGAACTCTGATTCTAAACAAATTTTGCCACTTACGTAACTTCCTCCCCCCCCCCCTCGTTTGGGATTCGTTGGGCACTGATATCCACAATCCATTCTGTTATTACGCCACAATTGCCTGGGTCACTTGACAAGGCTCAAACATTTGGGCACAATTATCTTTCTCCCTCTGTCTGCGTTATCTGTGTGAATGACCGAACTTTGTCAATCCCATCATCAGCATGCCATTTCCTCATAGCCATATTATTCCGTTCGTTATTTACCACCCTCGGGGGTGTTTTCTCGGACCACTACTTCTCTTCTTTGAACATAATACAAACTCGGCATTGTTGGTAGTCGCAAGAAAACGTGATAACTTCAACTGTTTAGCACGCTCTTTTCCGGCTTATCACAGATATCGTCAAGGAAACCGTAAATATGAGTATCCTTGGTCTATCATGATAGATTCGTTTTGGTATTAGTTCCTGGTGTGATTCCTTTACGATGAATTCAAAAATCGATAGTATTTGTAGGTCAGGTTTCTGATGGCTGAGCTATGTGTTTGTCATGATGACGTCATCAGTGCTCAACTGAACTAATCAGAAATTCACTCAAGAAATAGCACTATCGAAATAAATGCAATAAATGATCCGTCCCGAACTAAGCAGGCCGAATTCTCTAAGGAGTGAGAACACTGGTTAGGTAGGAACACAACTTTGGAATTGTTTTCTGCTCAGCTGTTACGCTCAAGCATTCAAAGATGCTATAAAACAAACACAAGGTAATGTTATTAGTAGTCATCACATTTACTCATGGTCACTCAGGATACAATAAAGTAAATGCACCTGCTGGCTGACGAATACCTCCTTGTCTTCATTTATAAATATTGCATTGGTTGCATTATTTTATGATCGAAAATAGCCGCGAGATCAGATAAATGTGTTGAAGACATTGCTCGGTTTCTCGTTAAATCCGAGTCGCTGGCGAAAGAGTTATCCCCGTTATGCATCATGAGGACAGATTATAATTTTTGGATTGGAGCAGCGAACTGACATGTTCCAATCTATCAGCCATACCAAACCACCTTTTTTGCACGGTCAGATTATTGTCCTCAACGGAGGATTCAGTATGTGTTGCTTTCAAATCGTTTTCATTCCCAACATGGTTTGAAGTAAGCAACGGACAAAACAGACGATGAAGTATAAATTACACACTGTTTTCAAGAAGCTGTGAGAGAAGAAAATTTTGCACATATTTATTTACAGTCATCTGCGGCTGTAACCTTAAATGAAGTACGCACATTTATCTGCTTCTTACAGTGTTACACTGGTGGTTCACTCAAATTGGATAACAGTCATCTTCTTTGTTACACGAGAAATATGTTCCAATAAAGATTCTTTGTTCTATGAGCGCCCAACCAATTTGTACGCAGTCGACCTATAGTGAGAGCTAGTTGTTCTCGAAATACTATCATTACCACAGAGCAAGAAGACACGAAGGTCAGGGTAGTACTCCTTGGGTACTAAGCATGTCAACAACATCTTTTAGTTATTGACAAGTTGAACATGACATGAACAATTAGCTACATGTTACGCATTTGAGTGGAAAGTATGTATAATGTGATTCGTCATGCAATATCAGAGTTCAGTTGCCAACTGAAACCATGGGAGCACCTTACGGCTGTTTTGTCCTTGTTAGGAATCATCAGATTCCACTAGGACTGAAACCTCGATGAAAGATTGTGGGGGGAAATCTTAACCGTCGAACTATCCGGGCTAACTGTCAAAGGTTTGTTGAACATATATATGATGTGATATACCACCCTTCCGCCCTAGTTTTGAACGGTAACAATTCGTTTCCCGCACGGCGATCGACTCCTGTGATGGATGATTTCTCTGTCGGTGCAACGAGGGGACTCCTTTGTAAAAAATCTGCCGAGCTTGGCTACTATGTGTATATGAGTAGTAGGTGGTTAGATTTGTATAATGTGGTTCATCATACGGTATCTGTTGGTGTTTGTATCAGTCTCTGTCACTCAATCACTGACTGGTCAACAATGTTGAGCACGTCTGATTACAGTGTGAGAACGGCAAGCAGCGACATACCCGGCTGATAGTATACAAACATGAGGGTAAAGTGCTCCAGACAACGTGACTTAATGTGTGTAGGGTTGTGGAGGGCATGATTCAAATATACACATCTCACTAGCAGTTAGTCCGGTCACCGAAACCACCCAGACTTAACAAAACTTTATATCTCATGTGTGTGACGTTTTGTGGGCGGTCATTATGATATTTAACCAAATGGTCAAGGCATCTTGGGGCACTGCTAATACAGCTTGATTTTAAGAACCGCTGAAGCTTGATTCGACTGTGTTGATATAATGAGGTCCGTTTTTCAATCAATATGGAAATTTGAGACGAAATTCAACGGGCAACAGTCGCATGAATTCATGGAGCAGTCTTTCGAAGTAAGAAGGGAAGGCTGATTGGACAAATCAGGTGCTCATGGAATGTACGGATTTCACCGGGTTCATTGGGAACTGGCGTCTCGAGAGTTTTCATCATTTTTTGGGTCGGATTCCAAGGAAATTAAAACCAATGTGAGAATGATCTCCGTTACCAGATGCCACCCAGATGTGTGGACAGGGAATTTCTGCATTCCGTTCAGGACAAACCGCACTTTCTGCTTCTAACAGAATGGAAGCAGAGAAATGGGATACATGAAAATGAGAGTAGATACGAGAAGCTTGAGTGCAACGGACTATTTGATTATCTTAGAACATGGAAAGGAAATATTCATCTGACTTCCGCTTCAAAACGACATTCATATAAAATAATAAAATAAATCCTGTTATGGGATCGATTCGTATGTACACCCGCCGATCTCAAAGGTCTTACCTTAAGCGAAAGATGGACTCGCGTCCGAAAATGAAACGTCTTTGATATTCCACCGGTTTCACTTCTATACAGACAGATGCCATGACAACTCGGCTCTGGGCGTAGTTCAGGCTGAACATCTGTTTCCATATAGTCTAGTAAAAAAATAACTTTCTCCATTCCCATAGATTCCGATGTATTGATTGAGTTGGAAGTGATCCATGTACGATAGTTCAGCATTTCCACAAGATTGTCACTACACAAGAGACGAAGACCAGTTACTCTAAACAGAATTTGAGTCTTGTTACAAGATGTTCTGTGTATCATCATTCTTTAGTCAATTATTTGTTGTTACATTACGGAGCAGATCATTTATAACTCAGACTGTCATTACATAGTTGGTGACTATTTTAACTCGGCACCATATCTTCTCTGTTTCATGATCAGTAACAAAATTATTTGTCTATTTTTTCCACTGTAAGGTTCCGCCCTTAATTTCATTCTTCAGTCGGACAAACCCGTCTGCTAAAGGGTGCACTGTCCGCTTGAGTACTATCTGAAATCATGTGACTTTCAAAGCCAATCCTAAGTCCTTAGTTTGATATATTTTAGATCATAAAATATTTGAGAACTTCACCATGTGAGTGAAACCATGCATGCTTTGCTAAATAGTATTTTATTTCGTGAAATTCATCCACTCTCAGTCTCCCTGGAAAATAATGCATGTGCTGATTTTTCTAGTTTAACTTATTGCTATCAAATCAAATTACCAACACAGAATCCGATGCATTACCTTGGACCATTCGTTCCAGTGTGCGATGGCCTCTGGTGAATTACTTAAATGCAATTTGAAAAACGCCATCTTTATTCAATGGACAAATTGATAGTCCAGGCGTGAATCATCCGAGTAAAGGGGAGAAATGAATTTACTTTTAATCTGTAGACTTTATCGGTCGGTCATATTTGTCATGAAACGTGTCACAGTTCCAGAGAAACGATGCACAAATTCGATCTTTACACGGAAATCGCCTGTAGTTTTGTTCAGTGTGAACATCAAGGCAAGTGACTGGCTGAATCAACCGTGGCACTATTCCTAAAGATATGAAAAGTTCTAAGAACAACTCAGATATCTTGACAAATTCGGCACCAAATGAGCTAGTTGGTCTCTCGGCGTGTTATTCGAATCCGCGCGTGGCCATCACCAACTGACACACATAACACGGTAAACTTTTTGCATTCTTGCTTCCGGCCACTTTTCCCTCTCATTTCAATCAGTGTCAACCAGCTAAATATTGGGCTAAGGTATACAGGTATTGTGGAATCTGATGCAAATGGGCGTGTGACATACATGTTTTGTTCTCTCACTTGGTAGCTTTATTGTAGAACTACTCAATTAGTAATTAGTGACGAAGCTGTGAGACAATAACCGTTGTGGTTAGCTCAAACATAGTGGGTAAAGGTGCTTAAAGTTCATATGAAACCGTACTTTCGCCAATCCCAGTCAGCCGCACCCCTAGGGGGATAAAAGCCTCTGTGGGAAAACGAAACAAGATTTATTTACTTTGAAGTAACCCAAACATTAGTATAAAGAAAGCTCTCATACATCAAAAAGTCTGCCTTTATTCTTCAGGATTTCAACAATCCCTTCGGCATAGAGCACACCCTGACAGGGGTGAAATATTTCTTTATCTCACACAGTCACATTTCGTACTTTTGAATCTAATGGCCAATGTGTAAGTGGTGTATAACCTTCCTTCATAAGAGATAAAAGGTGGACGACTGCGTACAAATATGCGCTTCTACAGGGTTGTTGCACGAGCTGGACCCTGAACTTGCGCATACATTCACGGGTTTAAAGGTGAATAATAAACAGACGATTTATTCTGCGTGAATATGATTACGCATTTCCAGAGAATCACAGGTTAGACCGCTTTCCTGAAAGAACTCTCAACCCACGTGACATATTTGCTGATTTCGGGGAATTTTCCGTTCGTCAGGACAACGATTATCCCACCAAGCGAGGGGACTTTTTCTAATATTCCCACAGCCCATAAAACTCTGAGCGCTAGCCTACAAAATAAACCACTAACAAAATGATAGGATTCGTATATAAATACCCTACTGAAATCAATACGTCACCTCATTTGTCTGGCTGTTATTGCTGTCTTTGTGTCAACTTATACTAGACGCATTTGAAATTCATGAGAACACAGAGAAAACATAAATCGTGAGATGCAAGCATTTCATTTACTCTTGTCTACCGCATACGTAAAACATTTTAGTTTATATCATATAACGAAAAAAATAATAAAATGGAATTGGCTGGACTGAAAACTATTACAATGCATTCGGTAGGTGGAGGAAGAGATCAGTCCGCTTAGTGTCAATGCAAACAACCATTTTGTTTCAACGGTTTTTATGCCCAAAGTGTTGGCTAATGCATCATGATAAGCTTCGCTTTGCTGAATACTAACAGCCTCGATTTGGGATTGTGCAACAATACTGTGAAGGATTTGGCCAGATCAACTTCGTGACCTGATGCAATTAAGTGTTTCGCACTTGAGCAAACCGGAGATTTCATGTCATTCCCTGCGGCCGCATCCGATTTCATCATTTATTTTACCAGCCACTTGGATATGTGCTCTGACAGTCGTTGAGCGAAGAGGCTATCCGTTCTGCCAACGTAAACGTCAACCCAGCTGGAAAGGAACTGATCCATGACAAATGAGACCTTAGGATCAGAAAGACTGTCTGAGTGATTTTTGAAGCTTAACCTTCCGGTGGTCTGTGACAGTCGTACTTGCGCCGCTTGGGGAGTGTGCCTTATGACCTATGACTCAGGATTACTATTTATTTGGTTAAATATGTGGTCATCTTAAAATGGTACCGTAATAAGAGCTTGCTTCTTCTTGACCGTTATTGGTTTTTTGCATACTTTCCTCGGCTTTCGGTGCTATTCGATGAACTTCTCGGGATAACCCTAGGCCAGCAACATTCTTTATATGATCTCTTCATTTTGCAGTTGATGCTTGAAGCCGATTTTCCGCGCTCTGTTGTGGACAGTCTGAACTAGAGTAACTTGTGCAGGCCATCGGTACGAAGCAATAGCATTGTAAATAGCGACTTCCACATGTTGCTTTGTGATTACCACTCGGTTGCAACCTTCCTTCCGGGCTTCTGGTTATTAGAACATCTGAAAAATGGTAGAATGCTGCCGCGTTCTTCTTCAAGACACAAATTAGGATGAATAGAGTTTGCGCTACAAGTAAAAAGAATAAAATTACCTTATTCGAAAAAACTGAAAAGTCATCAATGTATCTTCCGTAAAAGGAAAACGGAGAAATATTATCAGAGTGGTCTTCTGATCATTCCCAGAAATACATCTGCCAAGGGTGGACCAACGGGACTTCCCATGACTACCCCACCAATCTGCTTGTTGGGTTTTCCTTCAACAATCAAGTGTATATTATCTGTGCTTGAAAGAATGACGTCTTTGGTGTCTGCAAACGAAACAGGTGATGGGAGTTATGCGAAGGTTTAAGATCACAAATAATCTACCTTGTCACGGAGAGGCACTTTAGTAAAAAAGAACTCAAAGTCAACTGAGTACATTTTATCAGAACTGACTAAGACTTTGTTTACTGAGTCTGTGGATTCAACCGAGTCTTGTAGACCGAATGGTGCTGAATGTTTTTGAGTGGGGACAAGGATGTCAACAAGCCAGTGTGCTCATTTATGATACACCGAGTTTTGCGTGCATAACATAGACCTCCAAGTAATTCCTGACTTGTAGACTTTCGGTAACCCTTAGGTGGGTCATCGAAAGACATCTGTGTTCCACTGCGTTCTAGTTTCTTATGAGGTTTTTCGGATATGAATTCATGTAAGAGGAGAATCTGTAGCTGTCTTGATATCTGTTTTTTATTAGAATATTGTTATCCAGCGTAGTGTGAGGTTTGAATCGTTCTGTATCAGATAGCATGTTTTCCGTCTCCAGCATGTAGTCCTGCCTCAAGATTACAATGCCTCATCATTTATCTGGATGAAAGAACAATAAGTCCTCCATTTGTTTGAGTTATCCCATGCTCAGGCTTGTTTAATTGCGAAGCCCATTTGCATCATATCAGAATTGATCTGGCCAAATCCTTCACAGAATTGTTGCACAATCCCAAATCGAGGCTGTTTGTATTCAGCAAAACGAAGCTTATCATAATGCATTAGCCAACACTTTGGGCATAAAAACCGTTGAAACAAAATGGTTGTTTGCATTGACACTAAGCGGACTGATCTCTTCCTCCACCTACCGAATGCATTGTAATAGTTTTCAGTCCAGCCAATTCCATTTTATTATTTTTTCTTTATATGATATAAACTAAAATGTTTTACGTATGCGGTAGACAAGAGTAAATGAAATGCTTGCATCTCACGATTTATGTCTTCTCTCTCCGTTCTCATGAATTGGACGAAGAGTGCTCATTTCTTTGCATTTGAAATCGTCGCATCTCCACCTGCAACAGTAAATAAGAGTGTATGGTAACACACTTGCGGTGAATAATAGACGGGACATAACGGTGCTTCTTGAGCGCAAAGCATAAAATTACCTTGTTTCGATTACCCGTCTTTTATCTATGATATCAGTATTTCTAGATTTTTTCTGTAAACTATCATATAACTGGTGCTTCTACTCTTGTTAAAACATTTAGACTTACACCTTCGAATTACAAGGGAATTTCTTTCGCCCCAGTCGCATAAACATGATCACGACAAGTACATTGGCTGAATAAAACCATCTCTACCGAACTCTTTAAATGATAAGTCTATATAAATTTGACCCATGGTAATTTATACGGTATTGTTTGTAATTTTAACTACGTTTCCATACCTCGGTAAATTCCGGACTAATTTACGCATACCCCTTTACCTTGGTAACCAAAATGAGATAAATTCAACTATCCGTATCTCAGCGAAGAACCAACATGAGAGGAATGTTTGAGTAAATTAGGGTCATTACCCGATGCTTTCATACAACTCAGCCAGGTCACGAAGCTCAGACTGTATACGGAGTAAATTTTCCAGAGCATCACTATCAAATTTACTCATAAATCGTTGCGGTTCTTGATTGGTTCCATGTTTACTTTATTCCAGGGCAATAGAATGGAATATCAAATTGAAAAAGATGTTTTTTTGAGGCTGTTGCTATTGGCTTTCAGTCTTGACGAGAAGAATGCTGTAGTTGTTATAGCGATTCGTGATGTGTGCTGTATGTGGAGAGGATACTATACCAAAAAGACAGCTCAGTGATACCTTTCTGGCTCCACAAATAGTGACTCACAGGCTGTTGAAATGCCACATTCGGGTCACAGTGAAGGCGTGAGGCATTCGTCTCTACATGTACTGACGATGTCACCACTACTGGTGATGAAAAGTTTGCGATTTAAACGCCAAGCTCAGCGATCAGAACATCATGGCAACCAACAACCTGAGCTACAACCAACACAAACATTTAAAACTATTGAGATTCGTCTCTACAATTTGTTATGCGCCGAACGGTTCGTGCAAGCAACGATTCTTCCTGGGCCCATCCCCAATCCTGAAACACAACGTAGATCCGTTGATCCGACTAACGACTGCGATGAAATGGATTCACGGGCCGAAGATGAATCTGGATCATATATGTGAAACGAGGTCTCCTCTCAACCTCATTCATTTTCGACCCATACTCCTAACTTCAGCCTTATTTTTGTTCATTCACATTCCTGCAAAGAATACGTGTTGCAACGATATGATGAGGAATCACTGAAAACAAGTTTTGTTTTCCACTTTGTGTTGAACTTTGACCTCACTGATGACGAATGTTCAGGTCACCTCTCTGATTTCAAAGCGGATTAGCTGAATCTTCTTTTCCATGAAATTCCACGCCAATCAGTCAGAAAATTGGCCAAGCAATTGATGTATGACCAGAAGACTGTTGTGCATCAACTTCGTTCGAAGAGAAAAATGTGAAGACTTGGAGCTTGGGTTCCACTTTACTTGAGCGAAAACAACAAGCCACAGCATTGTACGATCGCCGCTATAGGTCTGCTCGTTTGAACAAATGCAGGTATAAATGATTAAGCAAATATGACGAATGTTGAACTCGCATCACGTTGCATTCAAGTTAGAAGTCAGTCGGGGGAGGACATTTGCCACTTTAGTTTCCGGGGCGGTGGTGCTAGCTACGGCATCATCCCCTTACTTATTGGGAAGACCTTCCGGTATGACCGCTTTTCTGCGAGGCTGATACAGTTTTTTTCATCAGATAGTCTTAAGTCTATCCAACTCAACCATTAGATCAGTCATAAACAGCCGTTTCTGACCACAGAGGGAGATTCTAACCAAAGAAGAAAGAAGAATTGGATCAACTGTCAGAAACGGAAATTGATAAGATTGAATAAGCTGATAAAATCGCACTAGTTACACGTGAACTCAATCTACTGGAAAAAGTGATTAGTTGTATATTCCCTTGGATAATCAGAGCACTTGAAAAGGCAAGCCAACGTTCCGATGGGTAAAAAGCTATCTCTAAAATAAGACACATTTCGTCTTGTTGACAATATTTGTAGGGATTATAAACTAACTCTTGATTCGCATCAGTGTAACAACTGTCACTTGGGATGGACAAAAATGAGTCAAGCTTGGAGCCGGAGGAAAATTGTCACTAATTTAAAATAATATTTTCATTTTGTTACTTCCACTTGTATTCGCTTTTGATCAGACGTCCGCGTTTCGGCAAAAAAATTGAAACTCAGCAACTCAGCAAAAAGAGGGAATGAAAGAAGAACAATTACACAATAAAACTGGTAAGAAATGTGACTGGCACTTAGCCCGGTCTGTGTGTATTTGGGTCAGACACGGGACAGTAAAGTTTTCGCAGATGTTAGGAAAAGGGAGTACGGATTAAAAACAGGTAAGTGCAGAGGCGAGGGAGTTACACTTGGATAGATCAATGTATAAAGGGTGAGTGCTGTTTGCAAGAAATTTTTGAGTGAACTTGTACATGCGGCCAAGTGTAGTTCGCACAACTTAGCAGATAGTGCAGCTAAGAGTATGAAAAATAACCGACAAATAGACCTGGACGAAGAGTTTTAAAACCATTCTTCAGCAGGCCAGCCAAAATAACGGGGAAACAGTAAAATAGAACGGAAAGAAACACTCTGACAATCTAAAAGAGAAATGGCACTCCGTGTAAAGTTAAAATTCCTAGGCTTTCGGATTTGGTTAGATAGCCTGCGTAGTTTCTTCACACAGTTTGAAATGTGGGATGACCACTTCAGATTTGCATCGATAGTGATTCCTAAGTATCTGACTGAATTCACTCTAGCTAGTGGTTCTGCGGAGATGACAGATGAATCCCAAGGGTAGGTTGGTTGAGAAAGGGTAAATATGCATTCAAAGCATTTGGACAAATTTAAGGCTAAATTGGATTGGACAGAGAAATCAATAAATATGAGACAGATTACTGTAAAAGTTATTGATATCGTGGGTTGCAGAAACAGCTTGACCAAGAGCCACATCATCAGCGTATATAAAAATAAATGTGCCGGAGAACTGGGTGAAAGGTAGCTATCAGAGGTGAAAATAAATAGAAGTAAAGGACGGCTCCCCAAAACACCCCTTAGTTGTTCACGAAAGGCTTAGATGCTGGTAAAATGATCATACAGCCCTACTAATCAAGGTGCTCGAAAGCCAAAGGCCTACCGTTTATGAAGTAGAAGAGACCACAGAATAGAATCAAAAGCGGATAAGATAAGCACACCTTACAGACTTTACTGATCCATCCAAGGATTTGGTTACTTGGCGGACTAAGGAAGCCGCAGTGAACCTGTTTGGCTAAGCTTTTCAGAACCAAACGAGGTTCAGAATGTATCGAAAAAATGATGCGCCGTGTGGTGTGTCTAACAAGAAAATATAATATCAATAATACGACCTTGTAGATGAAAACGTTATGACTAGCTGACGTATCGGTTACCACGGGTAGCCTTTCTCAAAGCAGTTGTAAAACTGCCTTGGGAGAGTCGGTTAGTCAAAATTTCCCCATCGAGTACACCATATTATTGACATCATATATTCTAGTTCAACCAGTTTATTTGGCGAACAAGTTGAAGATGACACTTCTGTCTTATTTGACTTATTTTCCAGATTATGTACTCCAGAAATTTGCTTTTTCTTGTAGAGATAATTTTCATATGGTTTTACCTTTCTTGCACATTTTAATAACGAAGTCTCCGTATGGCCGAACAGATCAAGCCGCTGGGCGAAAAGCAACTTCGGGTTGTTATCGTGTGCAGTTCTCTGATTTAGCTCCGATAACTAGTAAAATTATGTCCTATTCGGAACCCTCTGTCTTTCAATTTGGCATATCTAAACTCCTGATGAACTCACAAATGATTATCCTGAAAAGTGTTTCGAATGTCACAGAGAATTACCACTGAAACCAGAATCTACACCACTAATGGAATCAAAACCATTAGCAGAAAGGCGACCGTATTTATATTTATTTATACCGCAATACAAACTTAGCTTCAAACCGTGCACGCAAAATAAATCAATTACATACACTGAACGTGTCGGAAAATTGCTTTTTGGTTGTGCACGGAAAATTTTATTCCATACCAACTGTCTTTCACGATATTAGTTATACAATCCCACACCGATTTCTATCTGAATTACTACAAAAATTTTCCCCTGATCGTTTCCGAATATTAGATCCTATATGCACGGGTGTGGTATAGCCTGATACTCGAGGGAAGTATATATGACGATTGCAAGTTGCGGCCATCATCTCCTTCGTGTTCTTTTTACCTGAATGAACAAGACCAAACGTTCCAAGTTATCCACACAAATACTCTCTGATGATGCTGGGTGAGCCTGGCACTGGATGTAAACAATGTGTTGTTAAATGACTGCAAAAAAGGTACCGAAAGTTCTCAATGTTTTCTGAATATTGGAGTAGTTCGCAGATCAGATTGATGGTTTGTGTGGGTTCCTGCCCGCTGAGATTGTTGTTTAAGTTGTAGCCGTGATATCCTCTGAGTACTGGTGTCAGCCCTAGTGCTCGCTGCATTTTATGGAAATCTTGCCGTTAGATCTGATCTAAACTTCTTTGACGAACTTTGACCTTGAAGTTGTTAGACATAGCAAAAGTGAGTTGATATCTAACAGACCACGCCCATGTCCCATTGATGCGAAGGTTATGCATCCTGACATAACGTCGAATTCCGGTGCGTACTACTGATACTAATTTCCATAGCAATAGACGCAATAGACACCATTGTTTGGCGAGCGAACGTAGTATCAGTATTACAAGCTGGAGTTCCACCGTATGTCAGGATTTTGACCAAATTGAAGGGATCCCGAATTTTTCGGGCAGAGTGTTCAACGCTTCCCTGATTTTCACTGGTAAGTTGAGCTTTGCAACTGTGCTTGAAATTACACTATCAATTAGAGCAAACACAATAAAGCAATCGCACTATATGTGTCGTCTTTTGGCACTCGAAGATTCACAAGCCTCAAAGACCCTCCGGGGTCCCACTGGGTTTCTAATCCGAGGTGAATCGTTGTGAGTCGTCCGTCAAATAGCCAGCAACAGATAGGAGCCAAATGGTGTTTTGTCGATAAAAATAACTGTTTAGTACACGTAGTTCTGTGATTAAAGGGAATGGTGAGATTTAAATTTCTTTGGGGCGAATCGCATCCTTTATTTTAATCCGTTTTAACCGGACCTTTTCAGGCTTGTGACGTACTAGTTGCAAATGTTCCGCAGAACCACTGACACTTAACTGGTACCATTTGGGATACAAGCTGAAGTCCGTCAACTTACCTGATTTAAAGTTCTGGTACGGAAGTAGTGGGAAAGTTTACAGTGAAACCACAAGGTAAGTGATACGCTCGGTGCATTTAGTGTTATCCATAATGTGTCATTGATTTATTTCTTTGGGCACGGTGAGCTGGTGCGTCCTATTTAAATAGTCCCGCGTACTGTGTGAACAATCAATCAACATCCCTGTTATGCTAGGAAATACTGCTGTTCAGTGTTGATATTTAGTCATACTTCACCCCGGACAGTATATACTGATCGATCTTGCTCACACACTTGTCTGCTTTGTCACCGGCTGCAACCGAGGTTTGTCTAGTTTGTTCCAAGTAAACGGAATACAAACACTGCGCTTTTAACCCCTGTCAATTGCGAAAATAACACTAAAGTTTTGTTATATTTCATTTTTCAGTGCAGACATACTTGGACGGACAGTTTTGAATTTTGTGGGTACCGAATTCTGTTGTTTCTGCTGGTTTTTGTTCAGTGCTTTCTGTTCATTCTTAATTCTTGATATAACTTTACTGAAATGTACCGTGAAAACACTAGTGATTGATTGGGCAGAACAGTGAGAGATTCACAATGCAAACTTGGTTACATCGGTATCAGAAAATAAAAAGGAATTCACATATCCGATAAAACGAGAAAAAAGCTTATAATTTATTTGCGTCTTTCTTCAAAATTCTGTTGTTTTAGCCGCTCTTTTTTGAGTTTTGTAAGGAGCTCAAGGCTAGATAATTGTTAGCTTTGAATTAGGTAGTTTTAGCAGACCATTTGAGAACGGGAATAACTCAATCGACTACAAAACAATCAATTCACGTTGTTACAGTTCATTCCATATTTATTTTACATCCTTATTCCACTTGCTCACGTTGCCAAGCAACAGGTTTCGTCCAAGCGTATCTGACTACAATATCGGAGTCTGTGAGTGAGAGTGCCTTGTTAGCCAGATTGGTCTGATCGGACTTCTGGTAATATGAACATCACACATGCCCACGCTATTCCTAACCAATAAAATAGATAATATGAAATTCAGTTGAGATTTTCGCATCCAAAAGTTCAACGCCTCGATTGAATAGAAACATTGAAAGACTTTTTCGCATTCGTTCTGCTCAATAGAATAATTTAATGTTTCATAATTTCGAAAATAATTACCACTGTACGGGACTCTGGTTCAGTGGCTGAGTGACTTGTAGTCAGAGAACGTGGAGAGAGTAAACTGCAAGTACTGTAAGAGAATCACAATTATGCAATTAACAATTTTTCCCTGAAATTTACCGCCAATCTGGCCGCAATAAGTGTACCAGTCAATGAAGATCACTGTCCTCTTCAGGCAGGTAGAGTCGAGAGCATATTCAGACAATGCACACAGGGACTGGTGATTATGATCGTCAGATCAGGGGGTAGTGACAGTGTGGAAAGGTGGTTGAAATCACTGGACACAAGGTGGAGGAAAAGAGAGCGATGATGGCACAGACAAACGAACAACATAAAAGGTAAATTATGCAGACTGCGTGACGGGAATGAAGCATCGTAACGAGTATGCAAAGAATGACGTCAATCGAGTTTTTGTGAATGGGGAAACACAGTAGAAGCAGAGTTGATGATTAGGTGATTTCGAAACCGGGACTCGGTGGTTGGTAATACTACGACGTAGGTGAATAACTACGTGGATCAGACGGGCGAGGAAACGTGTCAGTATGAGAGCGACACTGTGAGTGGACTAGGGCCAATATGCAAGTGAGGATGAGGGTGCGTAGACAATAACAACTCTGGAAAGCACGTGGAAACCGGGGTTCATGGATAAGTGTTGAATAATGCCAGAAAGTGAACCGAGCGTAGATACGGGTTGAATACATATGCAATTTTATGTACATGAGTAGTCAAAGATTAGACTGCGTGATACGAATCATCATGCAGTTTCAAAGCACAGCTCACCAGTGAAGATCATGGAATCACTGTACAACTGTTTCATCCTAGTTATAAATAATCATGTACTCCATGTGTTCAAATCACCATTGAGAGTAACCCCAGATAGACTGGTGGACAGGTGTTCGGCTCGTAATTTTTCACCCCGGTTCGACTCCCCGTCGAGACTTGGTGGATGTACTCGGCTGATGACTTCTAACATGGTAGATGAAAAAGCTGTACAGTGGTGAGCTGAAGCTTGTTTTCTGTATGGTCAATCATTTGTCATTCAAATCCAATCTGCTGCTACTGAAACTGCTCAGAATACTGTTATTAGTCATCTGCGGCGGGGCTTAATATAGTCACATCCACTTTTCACCGTTCCTTGACTGACATTTTTTGGTACTTTTACTTGAGATAAAATTTTACTTGTAACATACGTAAGCACTGAAAGTGTCTTAAACGCGATTTTAATTTCATACTATTTTTATGTTGTACTACAATGTGTGGTAATATAATAATATTGCCAAATTGTTCAGACTCTTCGACAATCCATGATAATGCCCACGGAATCCGTCGTCCAAGCCTTTCGGAATTAGATAACCACTCATTCGGATCGGTGTACGAGTAAAACCTCCAGTGGATTGATGATTCCCATGTGGTAGCAACGCTTAAATCTCCACTGGAAATCACGAAAGCACCGTAATTCCGTTTTGTCCTTTTTGAGCAGCACAAATCCAATAAGCCCCTAATGCGACTTAAACCTTGGGTGACCCAATTGTGGGTCACACAATTAACTACCAGGCTATCTGGACTGGCTTTTGAAGATTAGCCAGAAATTCACTGTTAAAGGATATGGAGCCTTTTTGTCCCCGGTTTCGCAAAGGTAACAACCCGGTAACTACAGCGATGGACCTATGTGATGGGCGACAATCATTCATCGTAGTTTGGCCTCAGTACACAAGCACAGTTGATAGTTCGTAACACGGATAAGACAGCTGTACAGTACTTCTATGGTTTTCACTGGTGAATTCAGCATTGTGATTGCGTGGTGAATCGTTTGGCAATCTAATCGAATATTTTACTACTCACACTATCCCTTAGTAGCCATTTCCCAGCTTGTGACGCTGAATGCGATCAGCACTTTTAACTTTTCCAGACGGAATTTAAACTTGGTAGTACGAGTTTTGACCAATGCCAAAGGCGATAAAGGAATCGTCCTAAAGTCTTTGTTCGATGTCAGTGCCGTCGTGATAAGTAAATTAACAATGGGTGCTGGACAACTGATGTTCTCTTAACTCGTTGATCAGTAAGCACTTTCAGCCTAACCTACTCTTCTCGTCCTTGGAAGAGGTGCAACAACTTGGGAGCTCCGTGGAGAGGAATACTATCCTACCTGTTAGTTTAGCTTTGTGACAAAGTTTTGCTCAGTGCTTTTGTCCGTTGTGGAAAATTTTGCAAACTAAGCAACTTATTCAGTTCTGTGGGTGAGTCATGCTGACCGCCCGCAGTCGACGCAGCAAGTATTAGGCTCAGAGTAATAGACGCTATTCTTTCGAGTCTCCCAGGACTTAACTGTTTGGCGCATAAAATTCTAACACTAGGTTAGGACACAGGAGTGCGCAAAAGACGGTCGGTCCGTTCTTGCAGCTATCATTCAATAGTCAGATTCAATAAATAAAGGGACGGCTATGTCTTTGGAGGATAGTGCTGATAGGTCCAGTGTGAAAAGAACAGACTACTCCAACCGAATCACAGTTGCGAGACCAGCATCCTCCTTTTGTACGTTAGTAAAACAAATTAAAATATTCGGCCCAGCAAAACGTCGGAAGATAAAAATCTGTGCAATAGTTTGCGCCGATCTTTTCCTCCAACATGGAACTTCATCTCAATTTTCGTCTTTTATGTTGGTCTTCGAAATATTGAAAAGAGAATTTTACCCCATAATCACCTGGTCAGTATTCAAAGAACTTGAGGTTCTGTTGGGAAAACGGAATGAGGATTAATCAAAATCCATTGCGATTTCAAACTTTGACAACTCGCCTGTCCATAAAGGAGCGGGTGTTGCTTAATTGGGTGTAGTCATCTAATGGAGAATTCATTTGCATTTTTCACGTGTGCAAAAAGCAAGTAGACTTTCCGTTGGTAGGTTCAGGCTCCTCGTGCCAATAAAGCGTTTCATGAAAGTGTTCAGGTAATTGTATAAAATACCTACCATCATACAATTTGAGAAGCCTGTTAGTAGGCTAGTTTTTCGCTACCGTAGAAAAAATTTCTCAAGGCAGATTTACAACTTAATTCACCGATTCAACCTGTAGGCTCGTCCCCAATGACCACCGGGTATATACTCCTGCAAATTTGCCATAACAAACACAAGTAGATGCGCTCTGACCCGGTCAGTCTGGCTCAATCACAATAAACGATCCCATATTTTTGAAAGTACCATTTACTGGACTGTTGGAATACTACAGCTTTTTATCGTAATCACTTCGAGGTTAGCCATTTTAACTACCGACGTCGCTGAAGTCCACCTGGCGAATCTAAAGCTAACTACTGCTATTGTAACTAGTAGTGAAACTAGAAATTCGAAACCCCTGTGGCTGAACCAAAATCACTGACCTCGTTGTACTTGATGGCAGAGAATAATCATCAACGACAGAGAAACTAGGGGACAAGATTGAGTAACGATGGAAACACTTATTGTCCCAAGATAGGCTCTAATATCACATCAGCCGTTTAATGAGCTGATCATACTCGATATAGACTCAAATTTCTCGATCACAGGGGCAACGAGTATCACCATAAGGATCAGTCCAACACTTGGTTGGATTTTGTGCCCAAACAACCTGCAGTTTTGCAAATACTTCGAAAAAAACTTATATATTGCATTTTACTACTCATCAGAAAATCGCTTTTATATCAGCAGTTCAGAAGAAATAATCGGAATAGATCTGATCACTGTAAGGATGATGGCACTATGGCATCGGAATACGAACCCAGAAGTGAGAACGTGACCAGCTGCGTTTTAGTTAATGTGGTTGTCATGTCCCGCTGGCAAGGAGTGATTTTATGAGCTCTGTTTTGACGGCGAGGCCTTGGAAATGACCGTTCTTCTCCCCGTTTCCACTCATCGGGACTCATATCTCACAGTTTAATACCACAACAACACTATGTTTGCGTGTTGTCATCCTTGGGCGTAATAATGATAACTGTTTCGTCTAAAAATACCGAAGTATTCCGACTATTCCATGAAACCAGTCCAGTTCTGAATCTCACCGCGAAGATGTATTTAGACGCCACCCAGAAGCATAATAAAGAGGATTTGTGTGAAGGTCTTTTAAATATGGGAGGAAGACCTTGCTGAATGAAAAGTAGCTCTTCAGGGGTAGAAAAAGATCACACTAAGGTATATCCATTATTCTGAGCTCCAAAGTGCACTCACTCTTTGAAAACTTCAAAGATTTGAAGGACCTTATCCTCCGTCGGGAACAGAAAGAGCTTGGGATCATAATACTGCATGAATCTTGACCCAAAGATAATAATATTGACGGAATTATACATTTTGAAAGCTTTAGTCGCTACCCACCTGATCAGTTCTCACCTCATAGAAACTGCAAAGGTGAGTTCACTGCTTATCTTAAAGACAGTTGGCTTCCGTCCAAGCTCTAGTGGTGCACTTAACTTCCTACAGTAAGGTTTCCATCATCATATGAAAGACTAACTATATGGGTGGCTATCGCCCGATAGCTAGTGTGGCCATATTTCTCCCACATGCTATCTCAAGGTGTAGGAGAATTTTTCAGAGGTTTTCTCCTCCAAACTTCTGAACTGCATCGATAATTCTCCGGGCTCTGCCGGAAATGATTTCGACCATTCTCCGCTTGAATCCTTGGCACTGTCGTGTCTGAAAGAATTTCTAAACTCCCCCAATAGACCCGAGGCCACCTTGATTTATGGTTTACGATAAACCACGTTCTAGTTCTGGGCTACGGCGAATTATGCTACTATGTTGTTTTCTTCGACGATAACTGGCCCTATTAGTCGAACCACCCGCTATCGTGATGTGAAACGAAAGATGTGCTATTGTGATCCTGAAAGGATTTCAGGCTATGATCGTTCAGACTGAATTCCGAATCAACCACCAAAAAATTGCTGTAATTTGTGAGTATCCAACTAGTTCTATAACTTTCTGCTTGGATGAGTGCTACTCATTAGGAAACCATGCATATCGCTTGTGACCAATTTTCCTCACCATCCCTCAAGCAATTAATTCATAAAAAGCATAGAGCTTACAAAAGTCGGGACCACCTAACAGTGAAAACCCTATCCTTGTTAATCGAATCAGAAATTCTCAGGTTTTATGCCATACGCTCCTACACAGTACTAACAGTTGAATGTTATCTCCTTAAGGCACTCATCCTCAAAAGCCACAAAATCTTGTGTTTGTGTCTTTCAAACTTGAAGGCACTGAAATCGGGGGTGAAAAAGATATATATATATATATATATATATATATATATATATATATATATATATATATATATATATATCCTTCGAAGAGCCTCTTTGTGGTCTGGGCTGGGTGTTTCAGATTCCGGGATGGCTACTGTTCTTGAGCACCCCTCGAAGTGCTCCCCAAATAACGACGCATTTGTCTCAGCCTCTGCTGAGGAAGTCCTACTCAATGCCTTCTCGCCGCCGGGCTGTCCTTACTAAAGTGAGAGGACAAAAGCGAAAACCCGGCACTTTATACCGGGCTGGTTGACTGAAAGTCTGTCTAGAGGAGATATCTAAGCCCTAATTTCAAACCCACCATGGGTGGCTTATGAAGGATACAGACACTATGCTCACCGGCATCTGTGGCGAAGGGGTGTACTAGGCACCTAGGATGTTTGGCCTTATCCGAAGGGCAAATGAACTGAACGATCAGTCACCGGCTTGCAGGAGTTTCCAAAAGAGGTTAGCAAGTCGAGAGTATGGCCACCGGTTAACCTGGACTAATACTGCTACTCTGCAGGATGCGCCCGGCTGCTCAAAGGCTAGAGGTCCATCCTCGAATAAAGAAGCCTAGTCTAGACTGGATGACGGATTAGTACAACAGCCCACAATGCTAACAATCATAGAAGATTCTACTACTTTGATTGACTACCCTTCCATGTGCACTGAAGATCAATCTCCTATACCGTACACAACTTAATCTCCCATCTCCACTCCTTTCTCAATTTTTCCATTTTGACACCTCACGGGTTCTTCGATATACCTTTCCCGCTGTAGTGCCACTGCTGGAAACCCCGGCTCAGTTCTCTCTCGTCCTTAATCGACTAGATTGCCAGTCTGGCCGAATCCGCTACCACCGGTCGATGCCCTGATTCGTCCTCAATACCCATTGAAACTAACCAACTCGAAAGTGTGACCCCTGGTGTGTAAAGAACAACAGGTGGGGTTAACTCGTACGTTTGAATCCCTTGACATCGAGGTGTGCTACATTCAGGGGACTCGCATTCAAAACTCCAATTTCGTAATTCAACTGATGCCCCCATCTAATCGTCCCGTTCACTAACATTTTTCTGGGGACGCTGAGGCTGAGGCTTGTGGTCTTGCTGGAGTAAGCGTTGTTCTCAGTGAAAGAGCCAAATCGAAGCTGCTAGACTGGATCCCAGTCGACGGTCTACAGAATTCAAATTCAAATTTGTTTTCTTTCTCTCGCAAAGAATTTATCGGCTTTACATTTCTAAAAGAACATTATATAGTGTTGTGTCCATAACCGGTAGCAGAACACGTAATGGTGGCGTTGCATTTATTTATGCGATTGTAAACACAAAACCCGGCCGTAGCCGGCGACTAAGCGGCAAACACGCAAGTGAGTTGGCATAAAGAATTAAACTACTTGTGCCGTCAAGCGCAGCAGAGGAAGACCAATCAGTACATAGCAAAATCGATAGGCGCTAAAGCATGGTTAAAGATCAAGGCAAATTGGGAGCATGTCCATTCATGAGAGGAATATTGACCGGTTGTCCGCGTAGTGTGCGAGACCCTAACCAGACACAACATATAGGAATGTGAAATATAACGTTTTATGTTACCCATCACTTCTTACATTAGTTCTGTGCTAATTCCTGTGCAGTTGAAATTGTGTGACCTTGATAAATAAGCCTGAATCATAGATGTCCAAAAGTTGTGAAACCGTGAATGTGACCGATGATCCAGACTAGGAGGACAAAATTTGATCCCAGTTGGTTTTCATCACTGGTGAACAAGTGCTGATCGTGCTAGAAGTACCGTGTTTTCTCAAAAATAATTCCCGGTCTTATACTTACTTTCACTCCGAAAATTCCACGAGAAGACCTTTTTTGAATATCATATGAACCAAATAGAAAAATCTACTTTTACGACGTAAAATCCTTTACGTTTAATTAAATCCAGTTAAATTATTTTCCTTAGTATCATTCATATCGTCCAAATACGGGTTTCGAACCTGGGTTCCTTGTGACCACTTTTCCTGTAGAACCCGTTAACTTGGTCTGTCGTGCCCAGCAATATAGCTTCTTCCAAACGATTATTCATTCTTCATATAAGGTACTCGTACTGCACTGATAACACAACTGTCAGTGATTTTATCCTACGAATTCTTGACCCATGTCACTACCTCTTTCAAGAAGGGCCTCACAGAGTTTCCACACTGATTTGTCTATAATCTACTTCTAGTGTAGTCACTGATCTCTTCTTCGCAAATGCTCTTTATATTGTTTATTTATTGCAATATTAGGTGTCTAGAGATATGAAGTCATTCCGCAGAAATCGTTATTTGATCTGTTGTTCCCTCGCCTCAAGGAAGTTCTTCAGATGTTTAGAGCATTGGCTGCTGACTAAATCCCCCACTAGCAGACCTCGTTGATTACCTCACAAAACAAGAGGCGATATTGCATCACTACACCTTCTGATAACTGCCAGTGTACACCAGATGGGAACGTAAATAACTGAAACACGATGAAGTTTATCTCTCCGGCCCTTGGTGTTGATTAGAGTTGGGGCCTCCCTTCAGTTCAGATAAAATGCAAAAAATAATGGTAGTACGTGTGCTTTCTTAACCGGTGTACGAAATTCAAATCGAAAGAAAAACCCGTTTGATCAATTTCAGTTAGAGAGCCAGAGCCTATAAATGATGCATTTTCTTCCATGGCCGCTGGTATTTGGAAAAATCAGTTCCATCAAAAAGGCTCTTGACTGCAACCGCAAGCTTTATAACTTCATTACCTTCCAGCATGGACAGTGTTGTAGATCTTTTTTGAGGCAGTTAATATCGCCGGACACAGCCACGTTAAATTCTGTTAGGGCCCTTTCAAAATATGATGCGACTGAAAGAGGAAATGCCCAAATATCAGCCCAGTGCACAACTAAAGTCTTTACTCTGTTGCCAGAAACCCGTTCACATATGATATCTTCAGATTGGGAAAATGAAGTTTTCCTATCTGATCCAGATTTTCACCTAATAGAATTGCCTTATTCCACCTGTTGGCCGAGGTTGTGGTAACCCGCACTCTATTTTCAGAGTTCCAGGATCAGGCTTTTTTCTTGCAGAAAACCGTAAAATTCTTGCCCCGAGGTTCCTTAAGTGCTTTTTTGCGGTCGACGGAATAGTTCTTTCTTTTTTGCACTTGTCTTGATGGCAAAAATGAAATCGAAGAAAATTCACCGGGGCTAGAATTCTGCATCTTTGTTTCGCCTTCGTGACCTCACCAAGCTCGTCAGTATGTTTCCGCCCTACCAAATCACACGGTATCTGATCATCGTAACTAGGGCCTGTGTTCGCGATAGGGCTTACTCTAGAATCACTTAGAATCTTGAGTATGTCTTACTATCGAAGAAACAAGGAAGGTCCTTTTTGCCAAAGTTTCCACAATAAATACAGTCCCTACAGAAAGAAACGAAACGATACAAACGCATTTTGCGAGTGATACATGATCTCGTGGCTTGACAGCAAACTCGCGGTTGATCGCCGCACCAGCCACGAAACGAATCAGCTTGTGTCGAGTAAGCGGCCTTTGTAACAAGAACATATAAGCGTGGTCAGAGAAATGTCTTTTGTTTGTTGCCTTAGCGAAAGATACACTGAAAATCGGGAAATTGCACTACTTAAGGGAAGATGAGAAGAACAGTAAACTGCGAGCGCATCGAGAATGTGTGCCTGTGACCACCACTGTTCGAAAACCTTCCGTAAATGAGAACACGTTTTTCGCACGGTTTACGCAAAACACGGTCACAGTAAGAAGCAGCAGACCGAAAATCATCACATCCGACTTTGATAATAATGTTAGCTGCATTTTAATTCCTGCGCACCCCGACTATGATGGGTGAAATGAAATAAACTCTGTTTGACTGACCGTCGTTCGGACTCCACTTTTCACGCACCAACCTCAGGTCATCCGACCAACCGTGCACTCGAAAGCACCTGGCTCGAGTCTCGCTCTTGTTAGAGATCATAAGTGGTGCATATCCCCCGTCACACCCAGGGTATGGACCAGGGGCTTTTCACCTCAAATACGAGTGTTACCCCTAACCAGAGCGACACTCGAGTCTGATGCTTCTGAATGCAAAGTTGATCGGATGACCTGAGGTTTGTGCGTGTAAGGTGGAGCCCAAAGAACAGTCAACCAGACAAGGATTCATCAATCCCACACACTACTCGCAAGTAATTAAGTGATACAAAAATAAACTCTGTCAATTTCCGGCAGACCTCAAGCCACCTTCAAGCGCCCGACACAGTACGTCACATGCTGATGTCGTGATGAGCTGTGACACAGGAAAGTGTGACTTTTCGTAGAAAAAAATTACATAGAAAATCATATTAATGACTTTAGGGTCGCTAAATTCCTGTCACCGGTCAAAATATACCGTATTAAATCATAGTTAAACTGGTCAGGAGAATGATTTTAGAGATACCTTGAACAATGCGGAATTCATCGAGCCCAAAAACAAACCTTTTGTCTGCAAGAAGAGGATTTCTAATAAAGAGACTGTTGTGTTTCAGGGTAGTGTGCGATCCTATGCGTGAGAAACACTGAACAATTCGCAAATGTCAATATATCTGTTCTTTTGAAAGTAAACTGTCGGCTTGTTTTTCCACAGCAGCGCAAATTTCAGGGTGATTACGAATATTTTCTGAGAGACGGAGAAAGACGCTACTGCAAGTTCTCCGCAATGACCTTTGGAGGCTAAGGTGATATACGAATTGAACTCAAAAGTTGAGAAATGCTTGTAATATGTAGCAATTCATTAACGAGCAGACGTATTTGTCAGTTGAAACGAAGGCAAGAAAGGGATGGAGTGACGTGAAAATCAACCAAACCAGAATGCATCATGTCGCAACACATTCACAATCAAAAAAACCTTATTGTGTAACAGTGTGAAAAGTAACAGCGATGCTTCACTCGCGTATAATACTGCTTATATTGAATAAATATACGTGATGCTTGATACAAGTCCTAACACCTAAAATGTCTACTAATGGTTTCCGTCAACACAACCAAAAAGTTCACATACAGATTGTTGTGTCGGTGCGCAAACCTCTGGATTATTTTCGGTCAGTGATCTCTCGATGGTTCAATCTCAACGGGCCACGAACAAGTGTAAAGTGTATACCCAAGTGTAATCAAAAATAAACACTTTATATTAGCATGAGGCGGGGAACACAAGAACATGTAAGGAATTGTTATCGATTGGCCACCGTGGTGCGCATATGCAATCGGTTAAGTCGGATCACAGTGTTTCATGCTTCTGATTGGTTAGCGAGTTGGTGGGAAGGGTAGGCAGTAGGTTGTTTGTCGGTGGTCGACGTGAACAGTGACGTGTGATGGGCTGATTGGTTCAAGGGCACTTGGGTGATAACTGCACTAATGGGTGGGATATGCGGCCTTGTCACTAGTTAGTGTAAACGAGGCACCCTGTCTGTGGGGTGGAAGAACGTGGACTGCAGCCTGACTAATGACGTGTTTTCAGGGAGATTTCCTACTTTTTGATGCAGATTTCCCCGTTGGTATGTTCGGATAAGAAGCCAATGGCCTACTTTTATTTTCAGACCGCCTGAGATCCCTCGGGCAGAATGCAGTTCAATCGTTCCAGATTTCTGGCGAGTTCAGGTGTAGCACAATGCAGTTCTCCTGGGCTATAATAGCCACAATAATTTCACCTTATGGTTTTGTCACATCATTGATGTTTTGGATAGTACTTTCATGAAAACAGAGACCACTATTGGTGATGTTATCATATGAATTGTCCTTGTCGAAGTAAACGTGTTTACTTTCGGTATGAATGCCGCAGTAGAAATAACCTTGATCAGATGAGAAGTGCAATTCTAATCGCACTTTCGGATTGGCTACGTGTTGCCTAGAAAGCAGCTAGTGATAGACTGACTTGAATCACATTTTTTCCGTACGCAGTAGTCTCCCGCTTGAGTACGCCACTTGTACCCGCAAAGTTTACTCGCACTTTAGGTTGGCCACCCCAAAACGCAACTTGGACCTGCGTAGTTTACGCTTGCCAGCCGCCACTCCTCTTTCTGTTGTACCTCGCTCATTATGATGTTAACGAAACCAGACGGAAAGCATTTCAATGAGTCACAATGATAAGAAATCATATTAAAGTTATGCAAACTGTGTGCTCCCAATTAGAGAGCCTTAGCGCTGGAATACAAGGTCGATGAAGTTGTTATCTGAAAGATTTGGGAGAATCGTCAAGTGACCCAAGAACTGTCTGCCTTGTTGACTGAAGAGGCTGAGGAAAACACTTTTCAAGCTTTGATTGGACAATTTATTGAGCACGAAGACATGCTTTATGTCTGAAATGACAGCATACTTCACGCCAGCCTTTCAGTACCGCCATCCCTGGCTACTACCAAGGCGAAAAGCATTGCTTCTAGCCTGCCAATTCCGGAATCAGATTTCAAGGCACCTTGGCGATCTTCAAGTCGATTCCGAGTTTGGTGTGGATAGCAGATGCTTCTTCGCGGACAGAAGGAACAGAAGTCAACAAAAACGATCAGGAATTGTTAGCTCTCTTCGAAACTCTTCAATCGATTATCACGCAATATGGCCCTTAAAATATCTATAACATGGACGGGACTGGCTTGTTTTTCCGTTTGCTTCCGAGATATAGTCTCCTTGTGCTCCGGAGGGATATCTCAGCTACCGAAGGTAAAAAGGGCAACGAATCGAACTCTTCCTAACGTTTACCTCAATGCAACTATAATTCATAAAATTCCCTGCCCTTTGACCCGAAAACCGAAAGAATCAGCTGTTATTAGGACTGACATTTACCAGTTCCTTATTTCAATAAAGCGAAGGCTTGAATGGATGTCAAACCTGTTGGAAGTGGTTCGCTGAAGTGTTTTTCCAAACTTGAGAAAGAGAATAGGATGTTGCGTTTCGTTGCTGACGGACATTGCTCCAGGACTTTTTGAAGCCTTCAAATGTGACAGTGTTCGGAGGGTTTTCTTTCCTCCGAACTCTACCAGCTGGGAACAACCTTGTGACATGGGACTAATCGCAGCTCTGAAAAAGCGATACAAATATGTGTATCTCAAGGAGGCTGTTGACTTTCGTGAATTTAACGAGGGTGAGAGAAACAAAATACGTAGACGATGAAAAACTGCATTTCTAATGAATTTTGACCAAGAAAAAATTACAAACGTTCTGCAGTGAGACAGCGAAAAGCTCATTGAAAACAGTGCAGATTATGCACTTCGGTCACGTGCAGCTGGTATGACATTGAGAATGAATAACCAAACAACTTATCACAATGGTTCACGGCTGAAGATCAACGGTCACCTTGAATCTGTCTGTCGTGGGATCCACTTTGTGATTTTGCGCAAACTGATCTGCACTTCTGCCAGTGTGTCATCACCGTGCTGCGCAACCTTCGTATGGTCAGAATTTCCACACACGGATTCAGACCACAGAGAAAAACCACGGCGACTAAGTAGTACACACGTGAGATCGAGGTCACATCATGTCGAATAATGTTGCATAAGCTAAGAATTGTCAGCACAATTGCAACAATCTCACTCAAAGTCAGTTCGATTGCCAGACAAAATGTATTCAGGAGAATGGTCTTTTGAGTCGGAGTTAACAAGTTGGGAGAATTGTCTATTCGTTCTTTTTTCACCGCATGACCATCGTGAGTCACCTTTTCAATACGAGGTATCTTGATAACTTGTAGTTTGTACAATTTCCGAATCACCAACACATTTGACATTATCAGAAAGAACATTGGTATAGCATAACGTAAGATACTCTCCAGAGCACTCAAGCAGTACTTATTGATTTGCAACTTTTGTTCCAAACACGATCCTTCCAGCTGAGTCACTTTCACAACCCGTGTTACAGAGGCAATTGCCGAGTAGACGGGAATCACGAATGAACATGAAGCAATATAGTATTTCGTATAGACGCGATATGTTTTTGGATAAAGAATAGCCCAGAATCTGTCGATCGACTGGCAGACGATGTTACACACGATCATAATACGAACAATACGACTGAGAACTCCACTTTGAAATAGGTAACATGTGATCGGATGGACCGGAACGATGTTTGATGATGGTCGGTAATTGTCGGAGATAACTAGACTTGTAATGAGAGCGGAAAAGGATGCATCTAGCACAGTTTGCTGATAGAGCAACAGTTTGGTAAGTGGTGAATTAATTTTTGTTTGATACAAAGCTAACGCTGCGTAAATGTTCACAACAACTCCCATTGTCCCAATTACGGTCAGAACCAACCGCACTGTCGTATCTAGAGGAGGAGTTGAAATACTCTCGTAAACTGTTTCTGTGGCGTTTGAGTGGATTGAAGCAACAGCAAAGGAAACAGTTGGATGAAGCTTCATTGACAACTGGCAAAATGCGACAGTCCCGATAATTGGCCGATAGATAGCCCGGAAAAAAGCTATTTTTATACGTTTATCTTTCCTCGGTTGTCGTGGAAGTGAATCTGATTGGTTAATCCGGTTATTTTTGCCCAATAGCGAGATAGAATAGATTTATTCCGCAAAGTAGAGAAATCACCGTGACATAGCACCAGCATCAAGTGTTAAACTTGGTTCGCTTCTACAGGCTGCAAGTGGTCCTCCAAAATTTGCACTACGGATGGCATAGCATACTTTATCCCGGAAAACACTGTTTTATAATGATCTAATGTTTATTACCAAATGATGCCAATACTTCAGGCGGCTGAATGCAATCACTAACTGGGTATGTTGATATTGCGCAGTCTTCTATTTTCGACTCGATTTGGTTATTTTCAAGTTTTGCCATGAAAGTATCAGCAAGTGAAGGTCCCATTTGTGACCTCATTGCTATCCAGTCCTTCTGAATATGTAATTCACTGTTGAATTGAAACTGGATATTATGACTGCTGGAAGACAGTAACCGTTTCAGTTAATCCAACGAGGTTCTCGGATCCGTATTACTCTCCTGCACGTATTCACATAGATAGTTGATTGTTTCATCCATCGGGCCATTGGTGAGGTAACGTCTAGCGAAATCATTTACTTGCCTTCCAAATCTAGATTTCTGATAGTCTCTGCAAAAGGAAATGTGTCTCGTAGGCTGTGTCTGGAAATCCTATCTCTTACTAATTCCAACATTGTAGTCAACCACTTCGCTACTGCGTGATACGGCTAGGTGCAAATATCAAAAATCGGTCCCAACTGGACACCTTCTTTGTGTACCTTTGGTACGCCGTACAACCTAGAAATTGTTGTCTCGGTTGGTCGTATCTCTTCTGAGGTTACCGCATCGATCATTCCTTTCTGTTTCAGTGATTCCAGTCTTGCGGAGATTGGCTTTTCTAACTGAATCTTCCTGCCCTTTTTAGCTGGGGTCTTTGTAAACTTGGAGACGTCATTCAATATCGTCTTCATCTATTTTATATAATCCGATTTATTAGGGATTACAGTACCGGCTCCTTTATCTGGTCTCGACAACATCGTTTCTCAACTAGCCTGTAATTCTTCCAGGCGGTTCATGTGTTCAAATCTTAATAATCCTTTCCTCTAAGGTCTATTTTCATGGTGTAGGTAACACTCATTCACAAGTTTGGATTTGAACCTCAGTAACTCCTGTGGGGAGGACAGAAAGAGACTGGACAGCTGATTGAACCGGATCTCAAACTGAACCTCCATATCCAGTTGTTATTTCATTGGTTGGACAGCAAAATTTGATTCGAGTGACAGCACCTCAAATAACGTCCTATCCAGACTTATGGACGACAAGTTATCGACGAATCTTTTCGGATCTGAAGCAAGCTCATCAGCCGCTTTGCTCAAGTTGACGCGTTTCCGCAGTTTAACGCATACCCGCTCGACTTGCTCGTCAACTACCAACCGAACATAAACAAAGAACTTATTCTTTCCTTCAAGGGTCAGCTCGTCCAGTACTTGAAATGACTTCATAAAATGATTCTCCATTTCTGGCACGCAACTTGAAATGGTATTCCAATAAAAGCTTTGCGACATAAAGAAGCAGTGGTGATGTTAATCCGATTTCTCCTCAGAATAGTTTGATAATGTTTGGGATATTCTGAATTAGTTGTGCATACCTCAATAAACTGAACAAAAGCCTTTGTCAGGGTACGTCTCTTGCGAAATTTAACGTGTCCGTTTAGTTCACGAAGTAGTTCTTTGAACATCTGCACTGCATGATATAGCACCCTTCAGTCACTGACTTCGAACGGTAACAACCAGCTTCCCGCACAGCGACGGGTGCTATATCATGCAGTGTAGATGTTCAACAAACCATTCAGAGCCATCCCGGATAGCCTTGTGGTTAAGGTGTTCGATTCACAATCGTTCACCCCGTGTTCGAGTCCCCATGGGAGCTCGGATTATGTGCACGGCTGATGATTCCAAGCAATGATGAAACAGCTGAGCAGTGCTTCCATAGTTTTCAATGGTGAGTTGAGCTTTGAAGCTGCATGATGAATCATGTTATACAATACTTATCACTGAATACGACTCAAAACAATGAGGGGGAATAATCATTCTAATCTGTCTGTGCACGAGGGTGTGTATGGGTTTGTGTGAGTGTGTGAAACTGGTCACAGAGAATAACTTTGGAGTAGTTGCACAAACTGTTTCTGAGCATACAGGAAAGGATTGTAGAGTCGGATAATCACAGCTTCGATTGTGGCTAAGATGAGACAATCGACCAGTCTTGACTGGTTGCCTCGGACTTTGTAAATGGTGTGGAAAGTGTTTATCACCTCGATTGAATGGTTTGACTCCACAAGATGTGAACACAACATTCGTAATTGTAATAATTGCTCCAGTGTTCAACCAAGCCGGGTGGCGTCCACGAACACGTTCGGATAAGCGTCTAGTCTTGCGGCCAAAGTACCTGGTTCCAAATGAACAGATGAATGAATACACACAAAAGATGCTGCAAAATCTACCACTCTTTCTTTCGGTCGAAAACAGACGAAGTGATGGTTTCCGATAGTTAGCAGTGCATGGGAAAGCAACTTGGAACGAACAATACATTCATTTTCACAGTTTCGCACCGCTCATAAGGAAGAGAGATCTAGTACGTTGGTGGGTTAATAGAACAAGGAAAATCTGCACAGAAGACACAATAAGGAACTGAACATCATTTTCTACGAACTGCTTTCCCAGAAACAGCTATCCTAAGCGGTTTATTGGAAAGACGGTGCAAAGACATGAATAGAGGCAAAAACGGACAGTAGTCGAAAAGAATCCCGTATTTGTCCGTTTACCATTCAAAGGAGATACGGAAACTGAAGTTATTCAACGGAGACTAACAGGAGCAGTCAGTAGAACATTCGACACTGCACATCTAAAAACTACGTCTGAGTTCAAACCGATAGTCTGTTTTCGACTGAAGGATAGAGTGGTAGATTTTGTAGCATCTTTTGTGTGTATTCATTCATCTGTTCATTTGGAACCAGGTACTTTGGCCGCAAGACTAGACGCTTATCCGAACGTGTTCGTGGACGCCACCCGGCTTGGTTGAACACTGGAGCAATTAAGACAATTACGAATGCTGTGTTCACACCTTGTGGAGTCAAACCATTCAATCGAGGTAATAAACACCTTCCACACCATTTACAAAGTCCGAGGCAACCAGTCAAGACTGGTCGATTGTCGCATCTTAGCCACAATCGAAGCTGTGATTATCCGACTCTACAATCCTTTCCTATGTTCTCAGATGGCCCCTGTTGTGTGGATATTTGATGGTGGTCCATTTAGCAAAGTAGTATGGAAATCTTGTGCCCTAGTTGACAATTGCTTCACTTTATAAGTTCGAGGCTGTTCTGCAGAATATTTTTCTTTCCTGCGCGCGATAATTTCAGTTGAGGTGACACACCCCTTGGCCACAAAGGCTCAGCGTATCAGTTGGGTGAAACTGATAACTCGACCTTAAAACTTGAAGCGGAGAACCAAAAATGGTCTCAATAATTGTCCTGTTACTGTTTATCACCAAATTGGGAGGCGGTGAACAGACGCCGTGGCGCGTAGCACATGTGGATCATCTAACAACTTAGGAACTTGAGGATCGACGGAAGACCCATGCAATGCAAAGAGTCGATGGTTGGTATTTCTAAACATTCCGTGATTTGTTGATTTTACGACACATTTAGTGTGTACTTGAAGCATGAAAAATGCTGACCAGAGCAACGAGTAACACTTTCCCCTTTGTTTCTTTGTTACAATTTTAAATACTCTGTGTTTAAATGAGGGTATTATAATGCGAATAATTTACCAGCCACTCACAATGTGTGACTTTTAAACTGGTCTGTTGTCTGATGCGTCTTAGTCACGTTCTTATTTGTCTCAGTTGGCTAATCATGTGCGCCTTTATATCGTGTGAACAACCACTAGGACACGATTCTATGCAGCTGGTTTCTTGCTCGATAAACGAACACTAGTGTCACCCAAAAGTGGTACTTGCAACGTCGTAGTTGATGTTCTGTATAGGTTTTCTCGCCCCTTCGATTAGGTGGATAAGTGCCCACCCGTCGGCAGAATTCAAGCAGAATTTGTTTGTTGTCGACAATAGGGAAGTAGAACGGATATGCTCAACCCTACTTTATCACATCCAATGATCTCTGCTTCAAAGCACTCCCGTAGTGAGACAGCTACCCGGTCTAAAATGTTTTCGTCTGTACCAAAATGAAAGAAAAACACTACACGATCTCCGTTTCTCCGCACTTCCAAACTCACACGAACTGAGGTGATAACCAGATCAGGAAAACAAATATTTCATTCTAAAAAATTAATTCATTTTAGGATAAAATAAACAAGAGGAGCGACAAAGTGAGTGTTTGTATATTTTCACTAAAAGCAGCACTTTTTCCGGAACTGAAGCTAGGAAATGATAAACACATTTTAGGGCAAGAACACTATGGGGATATTAGGATTGCGAAAGACAGCTAGGTATGATATCCATCAGTTAGCTTCCAGACAGATTAACCTGAGCCCATCAAAATTAGGAACTAAATGTCTGCCTAATTCACAATATCCAATTAAATTAATAATTACTAAAGTGCGACAAATACAATTTACGAAATTTTTGAATAAATCCCAATGTTTACCGCTATCCGTACTGTTCGCTGAAGTCAATTCAGTTAGATTATTTTTCTGTCTTGGCCTGTTTGATTTTTATTGTTAGTTCACTTCCCGTGTTCAAAGATAACTCTTGCGTTTATGGGAAGTATTCTCACGCGTTGCGCAACTTTTTACAATTATCCCCGATTTCAGATGACACTGGTACAAAGTTGGGACATCCGCTTCTTTACTAAACCATACATTTTAGTTCTAGCAAACGACTGATGGGTCAGCCTTTATCTTTGCTGCCTGTACTCAAATGGTTAAGGTTCAGCCAGACATCTAATTTAGATGATGGTTCTAAAATGAAGGACAGTAGAACAGTTTTCCGGTTAGAGGGTTCTGTCACATTCTTCTTCTAACTGTTTTTTAATTCACTATGTGTTCTATCCACTTGACGTTCTCACATTCCTCTTCTCTCCATTGGCTGTAATCATAGTCAGTCCTGTATGCTATTTTTAGGGAGTATATGGCTTAATTCATCACACTACTCTTACAGTTCTTCCTGTTTTCATAGTTTACGACAATCTGATGTTGTTTACCGGACAACAATCAAGCTTTCAGTGTTGGTAATTTGTAAAAGTTTTGTAGGTCAATACGTGTCGACTGGCCAACGAAACATAAAGACAGTCACAGTTAAACAAGCAGCTCTTATAATCATTTCATGCAAGTAAAAGATAAGTGGTAATACAATTAATGTTAGTCTTTTCAACCAACCAGATAATAAAAACAACGTTACGCTTTAATATTCAGCACGCAACCTTGTTTCTTTTTTGATTATTGGAATGGAAACCCAGGTGACATTCTCTTGCGAAGTTTCTCTAAGAACTGTCGAATAAGAAGCTTCTCGATCTGTTGTCAAGTCAATTCAGTTATATGTTTCAAACACCAAAAGGTGGATATCCAGCAGCTATATCAATTACACAGTAGTAGAAAAAGTGAAATAAAATATTAGCTCATTCCTGAGTTTTGTTCTGTAAAGATAGCTTTACGGTTAGGTCTACGTACGAGCATACTGGAGTTCAAATCTGAATTTTGTGAATGACTTAGAAATGCAATAACTAAGACCGAGTTAAAGCGGACGCGATTCGTCACACAATACCCTACGGCAGAACCTTCTACATGAATAGAGGTATTGGGACGTTATAAAATAAATTAATTGATTTCCGGGTATACCACCATCTCTAGATAAGAGCTTCAAGGAGCGAACAATGCGTTTACAATACTTAACAAGCAATTTGGTGAGTATTACAAGAAAATCTTAGAGCTAGTGAGGTAGAATGCGGGAGTAAACAAATTTTGGATGAAATAAAGAGGAGTACTAAAGAATTTGAGTCTTCGAACATAAAACACAAGCAGTCTTATCTTCAGGAAGACCGCGGTGACATGTTCCGACCAAAAAAGGTCGCGGTAAAAGGCAACTCCGAGATACTTCGACGCTGAATTGCTCCGAAGGCAGTTGCCGTTTATGAACAGGGAGGGAGTGAATTTTAAAAGACTAGAATATCCAATCTTTTTTGTAAAGGCACAACAAAATGTCGGAAATATTGGAAAGATTCATCCACAGGTTTTCTGTGAAGGAAACGTTAGTAAGCATAGCTATCCTGCCATGCAGAAAAGACTGTATTGATGTTACATATTTAAATGTGGTTTTTATCTCGAAGCATTTGTCTATGTACAACGCACGAGCTGTATTTACTAACTCATGCATTCTAAGCTTAACTATGCAAAAGAGAAAAGGTTAAAACTGATCACACAATCAAAAGTACCATAAGCTAACAGATAAACCGCTCATGATAAATTTATCCTCACAGAGTTTAACAAATTCAGCATGATGGGAACATGTTAGAAACAGATGATTCTTACAACACTGATGTGAACGAAATTATTTGTGAAATTTGTGACAACAGAGAAGGGAAAAACATATTGTAAGGCTGGAGCAAAAAAATGAAGGCCTGAGTGTTGATACTTGGAAATCATAGAGAGAAACACCTGTTCTGGCCACGACAATAGCAACAGTTGCAAAAAGTTATGCTACTTACACAATTCTGTCTTTATTCTTCGAATTGCTACGGATTTGACCGTCGTAATCAACCGCTTGCATAATCCTGTGTTGTGAAGTCTTAGAACCGGCGGGACCGGTTTAAAGCTATCATCGGATCGATTTGTTGTACACCATCAACTGAGTGTTGTTGAATTGCATTGTCGACTGTCCGGAACCGTTTCCTTACGAAGACATGACGTTTCATATCCTGCTGTCCTTTAAATGAGCTTCTCTTCATTGGAGTAGTATAAAATGTACTACAAGAGCATATACAACTAGTTAGAACTAATGACTGGGACTGATGAGGCAACCTATTCTTGGACTGCCGACCACTCAAGTGCTTAACTTTTGACAGGACGCTACAATCTGCAGCGGATAAAGACTTCTCAAGGACCTCAAACAAGTGGCCATTACCAAGGATCAGTCACCCTTAAAGGGACATTTGAAAACACTTTCTTCTTATTGGTCACTTATGTTTTCTTTTCCTATTAATTTTCCCCTATATTTTGTTAAATAAATGGTTCTGGATAACCGTGTTAGCAGTGCTTCTCCTATATACCCGATCTTCTAATCACCTCCTAGTTGCAGATATTTTATGCCCTGTAGACCAGACACCTCATTCGGCTTGAATCATATCAGAAAGAGATAAAACGAGAGAAATCTGTATACCGCTTCTACGTAGTACAGTCAAGAACCTTCCTCCTTCTCATATGGCCACCTCCATTGGCGATAGTCTCACACTTAGAAGAGCAAGGAAATTATCCGCATCTACTGTGAACTTCGTCAATGGATGTTCGTCGGTGAATATTTTGCAGTAATTCGTGAACATCTGCTTTGGAATCACGAATTATAAATCTAGTGCCCATGCATCTGGTGTTCATATTTAGACTGAAGATGGTGTTGCATGATGCATCAAAATGAAATTTATTCGTGATACTTGAGTTTTCATGCAACGGTGGGCATCTATGGCGACTGAGACAAGGCATGACGTTCAAGATACTTCTAAATTTCCGTTCCCTAAAACGTTTGAGTACTAATATTGTGTGTTCTTGTGGTTAGAACACACATTGAGCCACAACTGAACTGTAGTTGTGTGTCGAACTCCTAACCACCAATCTATCCGGGCCTGTTCTAGAAGGTTTGTTGAACATGTGCATTACACTAACTTTTAACGGTAGCAAGCCATTTCCCGCAAAGTTATCTACTCCCATGATGATTCACAGCAAGGATGAATCAGCCGTACATTGCTTTTATAGTTTTCAGTGGTTGGCTGACTGCTGATACCGAATGATAAATCATATTATCTCATATTTATTCTCCATTTACCAGCACTCATCGACTACCTGTCCTGGATCTGATCGATATGAGGCGGAGTGAAACCGCAGCATTATACGAAGATAACTGCCGAGGATTCTGAACAGGGCTTCAGTCAGCAAGAGTGGAGAACGACCTAGTTGCAGAAAATCATCACGAATGCTGGATCTCCCCTCACGAGTACATAGCATAACAAGTGAATATAGAGCGAAATTCTTTTCACAGGCTTTCAAGCGCCTTTCTTCTACCAACAACCGAGGCTTTGTTAATCAGGCAGCTATATTAATCAGTAGATAATGATTTTCCAGCGTCACTTATTTCATTTAGTAATACTGTCTATTAACTCCCGTCTCTGTCGGCATTTCTTGTGGTCGTCACCAACAACCCACCATTATTTTCGTTTTATTTCTACTTCAGCCACTGGGTTCATAGTCTGTCAGACCTATTGGTGACCACTGTAATATCTTGACACAAGATCAACTAACGGTGTCAATTTGTTGGTTGTCTCAATCTGTGCCTGGTCTTTTGTCCTTCAGTCACGCAATCAACTCAGTAGTCATGTTTTTCCTCCGCAAGTACGCGCACCCACGATTAGCTGTGCTCCAAACTGTTGTGTCGAGAGTCATTGTCAGTTAGGAATTATTCCCATTAACTATCGATATCACCTTGAGTTTTGCTACCCAAAGCAGACCTTCATTTGGATTCGAGATATACTGCTTTCCATTTCATCAACCACGAGTAGATTTTACTCAGATGGGCTGAAATTGTGCTGGACAAAGACAGACAAGCTTGCTGGTTGGCAGACTGCTCTTAGTTGCACAACACCAAAGAAACTGACGGTTCCTTCTTTGGTCAGTACTAATATTCGGTCCGTGTTAGGAAAGGTGCCATTCGTAACCAGTATTCTGGACTCTCTAATTCATAAGAATATCTGCGTAGATTGTATCCAAGAGTCTTTGGTAAACGAACTCATTGGAGACTAGTTCGTTATCCTTGAGAACTTTCAGTGCTTTCGTCAAAACAGGGAACAATGCAGAAAAACAACAGGTAGCGGTATGGTAGCCTACTTCAATTCCCAGTGGCCGAGCAAGTCTGGAGTTATCTCTTCTCTCTCCTGTAATGGTATTGACTGCCTCATTGTTGCATATCATCCAAAACTTTCGTTTTTTTCAAGATTCGGTGATCAGTAACTTGTATATAGCTCCCTGTTGCTACCTAGGAGACATAAAACAGTTTTTGCAACTTTTAAACCTGTTTTAGTTCTTTTTCTTTCTTACAGTCTACGAATTGTCCTCGGAGACTTCAACCATACATTCACCTTACCCCTTCTCAATTTTGGTTTGAGTGAATTACGTCTTAAACCAACCAGGAGTAACGCTGTTTTAGTCTGCAATCCCAAAACACCTTGAACTTTTCCACTTACACCTGAAAGCTCCTGTGTTCAGCGAGTGGTCAGGTCTTTATTACTTCAAGAACCAAAATTCGCCCACTTTTTGCTCACTCTTCATTCGCGAAGAACAAACAGATAAAAGTGATTACGAGAAATTTGTCAGCCTCTAACACTGTTTTTTTTTCTAAAAGATCCCATTCCGCGGTGTTTTCATGGTTCTAATCTGAATGTTTCCTTTACCCTGTATTGTTATTCACGATGACACTGTATGCAACATTTGACCTACATTGCCCCTTGGAAACGGTTCTTTTAGCTACAGCAGGATAGCTTCTCCGTTGGTAAGATCTCTGAGGAAGCTAAAAGGAACAAGCCTGCAAGCTATATAACCGGGGCTTTGTGAAACGTTAAGATATCCCGATCAACCGTGAGATACAACGCTTGAATAAGTCTTTCCTCAACCAAATTTTGGAGTACCGCGAACAGAGAAATTATTTAACACGGAATCAAGCTTCCGAGCAGTCAACGGTTCCGGTCAATCAACTCTACTGTCGGGTGCAGCCAATCTGAATGCAGCATTTATTCACCCATCCACGGACATACTACCCTCCTATAAGCTCTATGTTCCTTCCGAAGTTAAAGAAGTCTGTCGGCTTCTATAAATCTTAAAGGTGGCTTTGGCTGTCCGTCTAGGTGGCTTTTCCCTCACTTTTTTAAAATATGGAACACTTCCGCTAACGTGGAAATAACTTCACTCAAACAAATCCGTTGATACCGGTTCTGAGCCTAACTCCTGGAAGCCTGTAACAGTTGCGCTTATTTCCAAATACTCCATTTCTAATATTTTTCTCGAAACTATTTCGTCCTACGGCAAACACTCTCTCTTTATTGTAATTGACGTGTTACGCTATCCTTAGCCAATCACGTTCCTCTCCTGTTGTTCCCAAAAGCCCTTATCGATTCGCGCCCAAGCCCAACAGGTACACTCTGGACTCATTTGCTGCAATTTGCCATTTCATTTCAAAAGGTCTGAAAATTTCCGCGAAATCAATTTGTTTTGTCTTTTTCAATTACTCCTCTGCATTCGATTCGGTTTCCCCTTGGTCTTTTCGAAGTCTGGTTTCTTAGCTTACATCGGTAAAAGACTACTTTTTCAACAGAACCCAACGTACGAAAGTTGGTAACATCTTGCCGGACCCCTTACTGAATAACCCTGGTGTTCTTCAGGGTGCTTTTCTTCCCCTATCTTTTCACTACGTATATTAGCGAGCTATCCACGGCTCATCCTGTGCAATATTTTTGAGTATGGTTAGAACTTGGTACTTTGTTTTTCCGTCTCCAATCAGCCCGACTTCACTTCTTTTTCGGAGAAATTACGCAATACTCAAAACTTTTTGTCTCTTTCTGCCCTACACTTCAATACTTTCAAATGTTTTGAAAGCACATTCATTCTTTGTCGATTTGTTTATCCCAATGAACGATCGGTCAGTAACTCTGTCCCTGTTTCCAGAGCTCAGTCAATCAATTACTTAGGTAGTACTTTAAGCACCAGTTTACAAGGAACTCCCACATTTTACTCAGTGTAAAAAAACTTCGTCGACTCTCTATTCAAATCCACAGACTAAGGTAGTCTGGTGTCAAGCAATCTGTCAATATTTCATTTATACACCAATGTGTTCTACCAATCTCACTTTACTGTTCTTCTGTAATCTTTCCTGGTCTACTTAAAAAGGATTTTCTTTCAGTACGGCCTGGTTTGGCCATCATCAGTCGTGTTTCTGTGATTTCCATAGCTTCATTCATCAACAGAATACGTGTTCCACACATCATTACCTGTGAAACATTCGCCATAAAGAGTCCTAATGACCCATCCAACCTCTTTGCCGTGACCTATCTGTTTGCTGCTCACATCCTTCTACAGGTCCCCAGATTGGACTCATCCTGTCCCGTACGAATTCTTATCGCAACTTTACAGTGCCTTTTTATTTTTGTATTTTTATAAACAAAAAGAAAGTCGCGGAGGAACTTTGCAACAACCCTGCTAGTTATATCTGATTCTGGGTTGCCCGTTTTTCTGCTCATTTTTTGAGATGTTCCCAACTTGACAGTCACTGTTTTTCGTTCCTTTTGATGGCTGATGCTTAAGTTGTTAACTTACAGATATCCTCAGTATGATGCAGCACAGTACAGTATATTTTGACCGCGTCTTGCTTTCCGTACGTATCACAGTCACTGTTTCAGGGATTAGAAGACGAGCCTAACTAACGGCTTTTCTCGAGAACTCCTTTGAATGTCAGAAAAATCAATCAAATGTAATGAAAATACCTATTTTCATACTGGCGGTTCATTCCACTTGAAGGCGGTGGTAGTCCGACCGGAAGATACAACTGTACCGTTTGTATGCCTCTTTCATCTTACTGCTCCCAGTCCGTGTGAATACTTGCGTTCATTGTCAATCCATATTTGTTCATAACGGTTTTGAGCAATCAACTACTTACTGATTCAATAAGTAGCATGCGCACGACAAAACAACCAGAGCCTTTGTAGTAAACAGTGGTCACACCTCTCTCCTCCGCCCCTCTCGTGAGCTCACTCACTGTCTGTAGCATTTATCAACCAGAATCGACTTCATCGGTGATGGAAGTTATTATCGTGATGTGGGTCATAACTGGATGACGAGTGACCTCGGCCAAACTAGTCACTTACCTGTGTTTGAAGAGTGGTATGACTGGGAGTTGTACTTAAAACTACGCGGGATTCTCCTGGAGTTACGAAAGATTTTCTTGAAACTTCATTGTCTTCACTTGTAATTCAAGAGGTAAGTTATATTGTCCGATAGGTTATAACTTAGGGTTAAAATGATAACCCCTCATTTTCCACTATTGCTCACGTCATAGATGAAACGGGGGAAATTCACGTTCATCCAAAGAAAATCTTGCTATAATGACCAGATGGGTCATACATTCAAAGACTGTGACAGCAGTCGCGTGCTGAGAACAGGGGATGCGCTTTTCCAGGTAGTTTCTTACATCAGAAAATTATTGTTTGGAGATCGTATGCCATACACTCGACACGAAAGTGATCACTGTTTTAGCCCCAAGTAGGTGCATTTTAAGCTCGCTTCTTTCCCAATGCTAAAGCTTCAGTTGATAGGAAGAAGCATTCTGCATAATGACACTTTTTTCTATTGCCTCTGAAGTATTCCGTTGCTCTTTCTAACAATTGGCTTACACACTTTTCACCGCGGTTGACACAGAACTATACATTTTACACTTCAAGTGAAGGCGTTCTAACTTCAAGTGAATCTGCCGTGAATACAAATGAAGCCGTCGGAACTTCAAGCGAATCTTACGTAATTTCAAATGAAGCTCGAATGGCATCGCTTTGCAAACAGAGACATGCGGTTGGCTTTGCCATTGGTCACTTGTCACCTTCCCACGAAAATGTCCGTCCAGTAATCACCCACATCGCGATAGTAACTTGTGAGCTGAATTCTCGTTGATACTTGCAATAGTACTTGCAGGGGCTAAAGGAGGACTGATGTGACCACTGAGTCGACAGCGTGACTGAAGGGCAGAGAACCAGGGAAAAACGAAGACGACCAACAAAGCGACGACGTTAGTTGACCTTGACTCTGTGTGTATGTGTAGCCTAACAAAACTGAACTAGTTCATATGCGTGAAATGACCAGTTCATTTTTACGAAGATGAGTTAGACGGTGAGAAGCACATTTCATACACCTGATACCAAGTCATGCGTCTTGAAAGTGTATGAAGCTGGGGACGACTGGTGTTTGGTAGCTGAAGCACCGGGCGTCAAGAAGAAAACCGCAATGACCTGGATTACGAGAAACTTCTTTTATTCATTCGGTTAGTACTAAAACGGGCCAATTTTTCTTGTTTGATTGGTGTATATAATCACCTGCATAACGTACTGCACTAGCCAACTAGTCATCGCTTCCGTTAAACTTGAAATAGTTAACTGTAAATGCTGTTTTCTTTGCGTAACCATAAATGGACTAACAAACTGATATTGATGAGAGTGACTCCTATTTGATGGGATGATAGGAGACAATATGAATTTGAAAACCATGTATCGTCCATCACACTCTGGACACTGATTCATACACATGTTCATGTTCATACGCATGACTGAGCACACTCACCTGTGCTCACATGTTCCAAACTCTCGAATGACTGCTGACCATCCGATGCACTCGAGTCTGCCTCATAACCAAGGCCAGGTGGTTCTCTTGCTTACCGGGCCTGTGTGAGTGGATCTGGCTGTAACAAAGTTGCGTCAGCATGCCTCCATCGTTTGAAACTAATTATGACACAATCAATACTCATGAATAAATAACTAAGTGGAGGATAAACCTGCCCTAAAAAGCTAACAAGATCTCCCAAATACCAGCCTCTGAATAATGCGAAAAAGAAGAAATGATCTATATATTCCTTCGCTACAGAGCATTGGGTTATTATCCAATAACAGTTTCCCCCACTCCATTCTCACTAGTCCGTTTCGTTCACTCTTCCTGCTATCACGTGATTTCCCAAGGTTAACCCTTCTCTGTGTCTGGTCCCTTCGCAGACTCCCCCGCGTGAGGTGAACCCTGTGTCCTCTTTCTACATAGTATTCGAGCAAGTTATTTACAATCCGTTTCCCTTACAGTCAGTGTGCTGCGAGTTGAAGACCGCTAATTATTTATTCATTTATTTTATCGACGGTGTTAATATGTGCGAGTAGACTCTGTGAACTGAAGTTCATGGTAAAATTTGCACACGTCCTTCTCTCCAAGACCATAATAGTCAATAAATAAACAAACAAACATGCAATCTTAGGTCTGAGGACATCAGTGTCCCACATATTGTATAACGAACACTACTATCCAGATGATGAGTAAATTAGTTCTTATCAACGCAAGGCTTCTATTACCAGGATCACCTTTAGCAGTATGAATCAGTTGCATGGTGTGTGCCCCACTTACTAACCATCTGGTTTGGGTGAGTCTGCTTCCGGTGCTGGCCGATTCATCAAGTTGTTGTCTTCAGGCATACTAACATACCGACCAGTACGAATATCCGTAGAATGTACTGTTTGGGCACGGAACTAGTATCTTAGACAACGGAAAGTTCACTTGCATTTTTCATGCCCAATAGTCCAAAGCCGAGAGCAGGAATCAAACTGGTGACCATCCTTTTACCGGTTAGATTCTCTACACACTGAGCTACCTTGGTCGGACCAATATGATGTGAATAAAGCAAGTGCAACCACTATTCCAGTGATACACAACTACCGCATTGATTCTATTCACTGGACTGACCTCGTCACTTACTTCCCAGTGGAAAGAACAGAACGCGGCCAGATGCGAAACATAGGATAATGAAACACTTTCGTTGAGTGCATTTTGAGCATTGTTGTACAATGAAAGTGGCAGTACGGCCAATCGAACACGATTATTGCAACTGGATATCCGTTGATGCTCAACCATTCGTCCTCTCAAAAACACTCCCCGTATTTTCTAAAACCTCCTTCACATCTCTTCAGCTGTGTGCATTGATTCCTCTTCGGTCCAGGAAGGTTGAAATTTCCGCTGATAATTGCAGCAGTACTTCAGGTTTTCTCGTCATCTTAGAGCCTATGGCAATCGCTTAGGAGACTTTGAAGATGTTTAAAATAGCATGACTAGCATTTTGGTTCATTGCCTGTTCGCACACTGTGGCTTACATATTGTAAGTGGTCTTATCCATGGAAAGTCGTAAGACGAAGCTATCATGCTCCTGTAACCACATTGCGCATTGAGCCTGTCTCCCCTCGACATCAGCCGTGTTTCACTCAATCGAATGAATGTATAGTTTCTTCGCAGTGCAACCAGTACCATCGAGAAGAAGATCAATGGAAGATAAACTGATCGATATTTCCTGGTGTATAAGTTTCATCTTTTTCTTCATCCGGCCCAAAGTGATTGTAACATTCTGCCCTACCAACGAGCACAGTTCTGTCACATATCCACGGAATTACATGCCTTTTGCGAATCCTCTTTCAAGGCTAGACTGTGAGCGCCAGTTTGGCGATGGCTGCGATGATTTTTATGTCAATTCCAAGAAGGTGGGAAAAAGGATTTAAACTGTAGCTTCTTTTTGCACACAGGACAGTTCTTCTTCGGTCTTCGTCTCTGGTTGCTTTCCACTTGAGATAAGAATACGTATTAACTTGTTCTCTTAAGTCGATTATCTCAATTCCCTCAGTTATGAATTCTGAGAATACTGAAGCAGTCATTCAGCTGGTGACTTGAAGATTTATGGAGATCATATGTGTAACTTGAGTGCAGTCTTTCGTATGACTCACACAGGGCTATCAAGTCGCGCAACTGGGACCGAAAATTCGCACGTCATGTGACCTTGTACGGTATGGATCTATCGGAAAGGTTTGGTCACCGTACCGTAAGCTGTGGCCGCTAAATTACCGAGAGGCCCAATGGGAAGCGTCGAAAATCGCAACATGACTATGGTGACATGATGATGTGATTGAGCAAAGAAAGCACATCGTCTGAGAAACTGAAGACTCATTTGAATTGTCCATTCCTATAGACCCACCCACGAGAAGCTACTGATGAAAATAATGTGGAAGCAGTACAAATACTTGACCTCAACAAAGAAGAGGAGGACCATCAAAGAGGAAAATAGGAAACGAACAGTACGATGTTCAGAGAAGGATGAAAGCCTGTATTTCTTAGTAAATTGTCCAGGCTTTGAAGCAAGGGAACGTGGATTCAGTCTCAAACGAGGATTGGTAAAAACAAAAGTCTTCCGAGGAGTACATCTCACCCATCTGCTCCATTGCAGAAGAATTTTCTGAAGTAACCGTTTTTGTGTTCAGAAGGAAGATGGAAGCTGTAAGTTCTGAAATTACGATCAGTTTATCGTCAACTGATCACTTGTGTGATGGAAACGGATATTCGGTTCAAAGCCTACCCTCTGAAAGACTGAAAGGAACAGGTATGATGTCAAATAAAAACAGGCTGAATACGCAGCCTGGCTGGAGAAACACGGAAAGACTGTTGCATATATATATAAACGAAACTATTTACAATTTTTGGTGCTCTTCACCGAGGAGGCACATTCGCTAAGAAGCAAACCTTACAGTAAAACCTTTCCTTCACACAAAGGCGCTAACCTCAGAGTTATAGAGTCACTTTCTCCTAATGGAATCGTGTGCTACGAATACCATCCACGAATGAATGCGTACAGTTCCTTGAGAAATACCCAGAAAAAGTCGGTGCCGGACAGCCAACTGCATCACTTGTATTTTTATTTGACAATGCCCCTACGCACGGGCAGATAAAAAACAGTTATTTTAACCCCGAGGACATACAACGCGCTTTATTCCACCCTGAGGTCCATCTTTCAATATCATTAAAGAAGTGTTTAGTGCGTTCAAGAAAATAGTGTAGCAACTGTCGATTGCACACAAATTCGTGACTTTGTAAGAATTTGACGGAGAAGCAATTAGAGACGACAGCTGTAACTTGTTGGAAAGCCTTGCTCCTCAGAATTTGCAGAGAATGACTCCAACAGCTTGTGCTTCTTGCGACAGACACAATTTGACTTTTAAACTTCCATCCAAAAATTATGACTTGCAAGCGTAACCACAAATCATGAAATAGCATTTCACGTGCTTGTTAATATGCACTTTCAACTAAGTTCGTTTTTATAAAAATTAGGTAATAGTTAGCGTTCTCACAAATCGGCCAGATTGAGTGAACAGACAGAGAACCACAATGTTAGCCATGTTATTTAAATCTTCGTCTAAGGCTCTTACACGATTGCCATAAGCTTTCGAATGACAGGAAAGCCAGTTTTGTTGTAGTATTCTTCGGCTTAGTATCAACCAATAAAGTTTTGGATCTCTGTTTTAATCTACTGAAAATGATAGCAGTAGTTGGATTCCGACTGTAAAGGTCGCTAGCCGAGAAAAAGGATGTGACACCACAGTTTACTAGTTATATCTTAAAATTTGCCGTATATAGATGCAGAAGGATTGCACAAAGCTACTGTTGTAATCAGGAAGCCCTGTTAGTGATATATTAACCAACGTGGACTGGCTTACTATGAAGAAACTGGTCATGTTGGTCGAGATTGAAGTGTAATTTATGGGGTATTTGCCCAGTGGCTTGTCATCCCCTAGAACGAAATCAATTCGTTTTCCATGGGAGTTCTCACCTAGATATTCACGAACAGGTCTGGCAGTGTATGTAGGAGCGCCTTCTTGTTAATACCAATCAGAGCTTCAGCCACCTCCTGTAAGCCCATTCATCTCAAAAACTAAATACTCCAAGCAAAAAAGTCAAGTACGTTTCACCTGAAATTGTCATTAGTTTTTGTGTTCTATCATTGTTACCAGATTTTTCGAAGAAATAGGGGCTGATCAATCTAGTACCAATAATTCCTCCGTAAGCCATAACCCGCGAACTGTAAAAAGTTCGACTGGGATAAACCCTCGTTGATTTTTTCGCGGGACCTAACGCGTGTGTGAAACACAGTTCCATTAATGCAAAACATCGCTTCGTCTGGCAACAAAACCGGCCACGTATGCGTAAATCCTAAACAATAACGACAGGAGGCAGTCTGCTTGGGCGAATCTTCAATGGTTAACCTTTGCTTGTTCTTTTCCTTGTAACCACGAAATTTGCCTGCGTTCAAAATTTCCAACACTGATGTACGCGACACATGGAAATCACTGGCGAGTTTCCTTGTGCTTTTGCGCCCATAATCCGATGCTCGTCGTAGGAGGTCTTCTGATACAACACTGGTCCACACTGGTCTCATTCCCTCGGGTTGCTCTTGGTTTGCCAGGCATTTCGTCTCCCGGAACTACTTCAAGAAATTTCGAAAGCACTTCCGAGAGAGGCGGACGGTTAGCTTGGTTAACATCAAAGTCGAACTGCTTTTATGATGTTTTGCCTTGTTTCAAAGAACAACTCCAAAACTCCTAGACATTCATCTTCTGCAGGCTGTAATGAGATTGTCTCCTCTTTACTGTAATTGCTATGAGTGAATAAGGTCGATCTACATTTATGGCACCCTCTGGAGCTGACTAAATTTAACTAAGTGTCTCGTAGTTGAGCTCGAGGGTCAGTCGTATTCGACGTTAACTTCGTTTACACACATTACCCAATCTCACTAACACAACCAACAGTTTATACAACCAAATCAATTGAAAAATAATTTGGAGTTAGATGCTTATGCTTGGGCCTACCAATTATATTACTCATGGATCATTATCTGTGTGCATAAGCATTTCTTTGAGTATTTCATCCCAATATAAAGGCCGTATTGCATATGCCAAGTGACCAGTGAATTTCAATGCTATTCGGTGTGTTTTCTGATTGCATTCCGGGCAATGCGGCCATTACGCCCACTACACTAACTTACTGCTTGAGCCTGGTAAATACTATTATGTATTCTACGGCAAATATCTTGATTTATTTTGCTTGGCTAAATGAACTTTGGGCTCCACCTTTCATGCGTCAAACTCAGATCATCCGACCAAACTTGCACTCGGCAGCACCATACTGGAGTGTCTCCCTTCTTTGAGCTCATCAGTAGCGTATATCCTCCACCGCACCCAGGGTTTGAACCCGAAGCTTCTCACATACAAGGCGTGCGTGTTACCACTGCGCCAACCCGCTCCCGTCCGAGTTGATTTAAATCACCGAGTTACGTTTGTTCGAATGTCGTCCTCTACGACAGCCAGCTAAGCTCAACAGCTCCGCACACGACATCGAGGTGATTAGGCCCGGGTTCAAACCCTAGGTGCGGGGGAGAATACGCACCGCATATGAGTTCTGACAAAAGCGAAACTCCAGTCCGACACTTCTGATTTCAGAGTTGATCGGATAACATGAGGTCTGTGCTTGAAGGGTGAAGTTCAAAGAAAAGTCAGTCGAACGAAGTAACATCAGTCCCACACACTACTCGCAAGTAATTATGAGATACATTCAAATATCTTAATTTAATAGGTGGCCGTGAATAATAATATGAATCACGTGGAGTTTATAACTTTAAACGCGTTATCTTACCGTGATTCGGTTGGAAACATACACTTTTCCACGAAAATCATACACGTGACACCGTCATGATGAGATTAGTGCCGGTGTTTTGACATCTTGAGGTGGAGATCATTAAATCGACCAGCAGAAAAAGGTGAGGCAAACAAAAGTGAGTCGACCGCTCACGATCCAATCAAGTAAACACTTCGGTTTTAGCCGTTCACGACGGCTTAAGCCATAACAATCCACGTAACATTGACACTGCCCCGAAAGACTGATCTTCCATAGCTGATAAGAAATCGTTTTCTATCCGCTAGTGACTGTCCGACTAGGATTCAGTTATTGCGTTTGAACTAGAAAAAGCTGCTGTTGCTTAGAAAAGAAGCTGATCGCACATCGGTTATCGGAACTAGACCAACCGAGGCCGAATGAATGCCAACCTACCCAGTGTAACTATTCAGTATAGGGAAGATGACTTTGATTGACACCGGAAAACTAGGTGATTTCTTACTGTCAAGCCCACACAGTCAGTTCCCGAACACGTGTGCAACCACTCGAACATTCTTCGCTGTGATCAGTTTCACACGCATACACACACACACATGCACACGTGCACAGACAGATTTGGATGATCATCCCCTTTGTTGGTTTGAGTCATATTTAATGTTACGTATTGGTATGAGTACGAATAACTGAAAACGAGCTTGTTCACCACTCTGTTTTGTTCTCAATGTGTTCTGTGGGATTCTTCGTACATTTTAAACAGAATAAGCAGAACGGAGGATCATCTGCGGTCAGTTAGTCAGTCGGTCAAATAGCTAGCCGATGGATCAGTTAGGCGGTCCGACAGTCATTAACAGAGGGCTGACGTCATCAACTTTTAGTCCGACTCCTCTGACCTAAACAGCATTCATAAAACTGACCCAACCACTTGAACTTCTGTGGCCACAGGTCAATGACGTTGTCACCGAAAGTCACCCCGACCTCGATTCTTGAACTCACCCCACCTCCTTGTTTATGGTATGCTTCTGATATTTAGATGGGCTCAGTCGGAATATCCGTTTCGTGTTAAAGAATAAAATTGGTCATATTTTTTTGTTTTTGGTCACGTGCACTGCTCACGTTGGTGATGATTCGATTTCAGATCGGTTGCCCAACAGTTCATCTAAACATGCCAGCACAAGTCAAGTCAAGTAAAGATGTGGCTTTATTCATCCCAAAGGATGGATTTTCGGCACTACTCTCAATGCTACATTATCCGTTGGATAAACTCATTGTAATTTGGAATAATTGAAAAGATTAAAATAAATACTTGTTTCAAGCATTGGCAACAAATAATGATTGCAAAATGAGTGAAAACAAAGCGTTTTCGAGTTCACCGGACACTGGTGATAGGTTGCTGAGGCACCTCGCAAGATGGAACAAGACAGATAAGCGACGGGAGATTGTCCGTAAGTAGAACAAGTTGTGCGTTCACCTGATGGATGAGGAAAAAAAACAACCACTTAAATGAGTATGTGCAGTGGAAAAGTTGAGTCCGATAAGATCTTAGTGCAAAGTTTTTCGCACGAAGAAAAGCACTTTTGTGCAAGGAAATTGGTTGCAACAAGACGGGCGATACTATTGCATCGTAATATAACCTTGGTTGACCTGTCCAAAGAGGGAAAATCTCCCTTTCGAAGTACAGTGAAGGTGACAGGGAAAATGAAAATGCTATCTGGCATCCCGCAAGAAAATACAAACCGTTTGTTAGGGTAATGTGGAACGTGTAAGGATCTGAGTCGTGAAATGTAACATGATAATTGTCGATTCTTTGTGAATGCATTATTCATGTACTGGGACCAGGTGAGGTCCCGGAAAGTGGTTACGCTAAGATAGTTTACTGATCGAACTTTGGATATTACCCATTGCCCACACGCAGAGAAGAACAACTATTTTCGATAGAAGACGAAAGTCCTCCCTTGGCAAGAGAGAACACGATACCATTACATTTGGATACATTAGGAGATATATGTGACGACTTGCACCACTGAATAGTGAGAGACAAGAATAATTGAAAGTTATCGTTAGATTTGCACCCAATGGCAATATCATCAGCCTACATAATTAGAAGCTCAGCAGAAGCTTTGGGCAAGTTATTTAGGTAAAATGAAAATAGAAGAGAGATATAAAGACGCCCTGGAGTACTCCTGTATCGACGAGCAGAGGATCAGAGATGTCGCCTTTGAGAGTCGTAAAACATAGTCTGTGAATGAAATAGCCTCGAACCAGTGACAACAGAGGTGGGGGTATACTTACTCTGTGTAACTTTGATAACAGTAGAAACCTATCAGTACAGTTGAATGCAACGCTGTAATAAGGGAAACACAAGCAAACAAGTTTTCCTGTGCGACTGGGGGATAATGATACAGAGTTGACTTAATATGCTAGGGAATCCATTGTGGACTTTTGTTTGGGCGGAATGTGTCGATTTCCTATTTTTGGTATTCGGGTTACACGGACTAGTTTCCGGCTCTGAGCAATAGTATTTTCTTCGATGCATTCGTCAGCAAGTACTGCCAGAAGTTCAGCCAAGTACAAGGCGCACTCCTTTAGGTCGGCTGGTGGAACTTCGTCAGGTCCCGTAGCCTTCCTGATCTTGAGACCTTTCAGCTTGGTTAGCACCTGGCTAGAGTTGACAGAAAAAGTATCCAGTTCTAAACTAGGGTCTAAATTAAATTCTCGTAGCATCAATTGAGTGTTTATGTTGTATGAAACATGTGACTGAGCTCCGTAACCGTTTTTAGGTCCTCTTTCAGTGAAGTTCATATCACAGAGCTGTTTTGTTGAGTTCCGAATTTGGTATTGTTGGCAGTTCCTAAGTATAATTTCCGTGTACAGCCTACCCGCTTTTTTGATTTTGGATTGAATTGAATATGTTGTTTGCTTCATTGATGTACGACTTCCAGGCGTGTAAGCACACTCTTTGTGTCGTTTTGGTGTTTGTAAGTAGAGCGATGAAAATCTGGCGGGGTCGGAAATAAGTCGACTCTAGTGGGCAACAAATATCGTAACAAAAGTGCAAGCAACTCGTCAGACTATCGCAGTAAATTGAGCAATTAGGGTTGCAGAACTGACAAGAATCAGTGTCCCGAACCTTTTCTCGTTCCAGTGCCAGGATTTCTGGGTTGCATGGCCTGTGGAAAATCCTGCGATCAGAAGAACGGAAAAGCATAATGTGGAGTGATTTTAAATAAATTCTGGAGTGGGCTTTAATGACACAGTGGCCAGAGGTGGATAAATGGGATCTCTTCTGGAAGGAGATAGCTTCGACTTCGTTGATGAAAAAGAAACCATGCCGCGCATTCTCTCTTGTGGAGAAGTTTACAATATTATTCAACTCCAGGCACTTTAAAAAGCTGACTTCAGGTTGATTAAAATCTCCTGCTATGATGGCTAGTCAAGTTTCAATGTTTTATTATTTCTGATATGTATGTGTCAGCGAATATAGAAATGTCCTTTAACGAGCATGATGGTGAAATATTGACTTTCGTAGTGATGATCAATCGACATTTGCCGAGGAATCGTGGTTTGCATTCCATCGATAAGCAAGCAATCTGTTTGCTAACATAGGCAAACAACATTTTTGAATATTCACACCAGAATCTTTTGATGTACTTCACTAGACCATCTCAGCGATTCCGATGCTGATTAATACTATCACTACGGTGAACTTTGTATCCCTCGAGTTAGATTAACGAGTCATCAGTATCAGGATGAAGCCAAGTTTCCTGCAGCATTATGATTCCCAATGAAGTACATTCGGACCTTTCTACAAAATTTGACAAGACAGTAATTTTTCCGAACGGCGAACGTACGTTGGTTGAGAGGATGGTGGGAATTGAAAATGTTTGTAGTCTGGATGGAGTGAAAACACACACCAGCCAGCCTGGTGCTTTTTAGTAATTTCATACTTTTTCCTCTTTAGTCTTTTATATCTGGTAAATACTTTCGGGAGAAGTTTTTAATTATTCCTCAGTAGCACGATAGCACGTAACACCTGCGGCACTTTAAAACTCCGGGGAGTAGGTAAACCTGATGACCACACATCTAGGTAAATTCAAACAAAAGTCCCAAGGGGATGAGTGTACACAGTGATAAAGTTAACGACGAGCACAAAACGCATGGCCAAGTTTGAAGGCCCCGCCATCCTCAACTTGTAGCCATCTGAAGAGAAGCTTGAACTAAATGGTTGAAAGTTTTTCCAGTTTTGTATTTCTGTCAGACCTTGATGCCTATTCTCCCAGTGAAAGTGTTTCTCACTGTATAGGAACGTCGTGTCTTCATCGTCGCTTATTAGCTTTACATGTCTTCCAACCATACGGCAAATCTCTTACTTCGGGGTGTGCTCACCTATTTGACAAGACTGCTTTAAGGACAAATCGATAGACAACAGAAGCATCAACATGTTCGATTCACTACTGTAATCTGAGGTCAGCTCCTCTGTGAGGGAACTCTATCTACAGCTCTGTTAACAATGTCGTGCAAAGACAAGACCAACTTTCTATTGTATTTGGCCGGCGGTGGTCATATCGGTTATCATCGTGGTCTTTGACCTATAACGACCCCGGTTCTGTTCGCGCTACCGACTGTTACATTCTCATTTACTAGCCTTTCACTGAATGCGGCCCCCTTCTTAAATTACTGAACACCGTAGTATAATAAATAAAAACAAAGCAAAAAGAGTATTCTACATTTTTAGTATGTATTGTTACCTCTATGAACAGTCACTAACCTGAAGGTTACATTCACATTCTAACTGATGCAGTTCAACAAAGAGACTGACGAAGACACACAGCATACCTTCGAGATTAGCTAACTCAGCAGCCCGGTGAGCCAACGAATCGTAATCACTACCTCTCATCATTTCATTCTGGACCCGCCGTCTGAATCTTTGACAATGAGAGATACAACGGTAGGCTGATATAATTGTCAATGAGCTCAGACCTCGATCATCGGCATAAAACATAATCACTTAACGCGATATGGCGCTTGACAACTGGTTTCTACCATAAATTTCAAACTTAAATACCTGAGATTATGGGCAAGTCACGTCGAGACAGCAGCTATCAATGTTCTCGCATAACCGACATGTGTGTTTGGGATCAGTTCACTGTCGTACCATAAAACATCCGGTGATTCAATTCCAGACAACTCTTTTCCGTGTTATTCTATTTTGCACTCAATCAGTGTCACTTTCAAATTATTCTTATTATCAAAACATTTCACTTAGAATTCGCTACTTGGATTAGAGACACATTATATTCCGTCTCATCATCCATAAGTCGATTTTGTGAAAGCTGGCCCAGACCAAACTGAACCAGGAAAAGCAAGCGAGCCGGCTGGTGGACTGCTCTTGATCTCATAACGCCAAGGAAGATGATAATTCCCCGCACTGGTCAGTACTAATATTCGACCACTTTTTGGAAAGATGTCTTTTCTAACCAATATTTTGAACTTGCGGAATAACACGAACATCAGCTCGATCAGTATCCTAGAATCTTGGTTGAATGAAAGTACTGAAGAGGAACTCGTTCTTCTTGAGAACTCCGATTGCTTTCGTCAAGACAGAGAACATTGTGGGAAGAGGACAAATTGCGGTGTGGGTTTTTACATCAATTTTGAGTGGTCTGGAAAGTCTGACATTGCTTTTACTTTCTCTTGTGACGGTGTCGAATACGTGGTTGTTGGAAGTCATTGTAAGTCCTCGACATTTTGAGGCACTGATATCAGTAATCTCTAATTGGCTCCATTTTGTTCCCAAGGGAAGGTCGACCAGTAATCTGAGGCTTTTATGCTCATTGTGATTCCACTGACTGTTTGTGCATTGTTCTCGGTGATTATAATCGTGCACCTAATTATTTCTTACTTATTTTTGATTTAAGTGATCTCTGTCTTATCCAAACTAAACGGAAACCTGGTTAAACAGAATTATCACCAACCATACCGAACTTCCTAACTTGTAGCTGACAGCTCTTTTTTCAACGAGTGACCATGGTCTCATTGTCGTGGGAACAAAAATTCATCCACTTTCCACACTTCGTTTATTCGACAGCACAAAACAAATAAAGGCATCCTCTGGAAACTTGTCACTTGTCAACATTAACTAATTGACTGTTTAAAAAATTAGGTAGACCATCTTTTTAGATTAGTAGGCTAAGGCAGTTTGTAGCCATACAGCTTGCAATTTCTTTTTTGTCCATCTATATATTCCCCCAGGTTTACTCTACTGATCTCCCGTAATCTCTCTTGGTCTACTTGAGAATGCTTTTATTACGCTGCACCGTAGTCTAGTCATTACCAGTCGTGTTTTTTTTATTCCCATGGGCTCTCATCTCCAAAGTTTGCGATTTACACATGATTGCCTGAGGAAAGTTCCCCACGAAAGATCTCGCAAACCCCACCCATCCCGTGTATCTTGACTTATCTGTATGCCATTCGCATCCCTCCACACTTTCCGCATTTAGACTCATTTCATCTCGTACGATTATTTGTCCCAACTCGACAATGTCTTGCTTTGCACCTTTTCTGACTAACATGATGGAAATCACAGAGGAACTTCGCATGAATCACCGTGAATGAACCCGTTTTTCCACAGTATTTAATATTACTCCTACTTCAATGTGACAATAATTAATTTCCCTGCTTTTGGTTGAAAGGTGAGTTTATTGACTTGCTGAATTCCTCAATAAAATAAAAGACCAGCATTCGTACACTTTTCACTCTCTTCTCAAACCTCATTTCTATGTATACGACCTACAAACAAGTAAATCTTCCTTTACTCCCTGTGTTTCACTTATGACAAAGTTTGCTATTCCTAGAAGGAGGCTCCGGTCAGTCAAAAGTTGGTGAATGAGGGAGTGACCGGGGGGGGGGGGACGCGATACTATCCCGGGACGTCAAGGTTTGAAGTCCCCGAGGATGACCGTCGTTCTACCAATACCACTTCGTGTTCACGAATCTGTCTGAATGATAGCCCTGTTTCGGCCGAATGAATAGCGTACGACGCGGATTGAGAAATATTCACTGGGAGTGTTTGCATAGTCAGATTTGGTAAGACAGCCATCAGAAATCAGTGTTAACGCCGAACAAGTAGCATTTTCAGTGAGAGAACATGGCAGTTAGAAAACGAATGAAAGGCACTTCGTTCTGTGACGCTTTGACCGATCAGTCTGTCGCGTCAGTGCAAGGTTACTGGCATTGTCTTTTCCATGGATTGCATTTCATTCCATAACAGCACTGCCAGTCTTTTTCGCACGATTCACCGAACGATTCACATTTGTCTGTAAAATAAAGTGTACAACTGTAGTAGTAGTAGTAGTAGCAGCAGTGGTAGTAGTACTAGCAGTAGTAGTAATAGTAGTAGTAGTGTCACTCACACGATAAATGGGGTAAAAATTAGAAAGTATTGTTTTATTTTTATTCTGCTGGCTCACGTTGAGTGAGGTAAAAGATACACTCAGTTTACTCGCTATTATCCGTTTCTGTACGTGACCGTTCAAAGTTTCTGTCGAGGTAATCCCAAACCCCCAAAAAGTTGCGATAACGTAACTTTCCGAGGAAATTTCGTCCTGTCATCCGGATACAATCCCATACTATTCATGTCGAAAATCACAAGAACTTTCGCAAGGTTTCGTATCCATTGTGTACAGTACAATCTCAATCCTCCTTATCATTACGCGTTTCATTCAACTGTAGAATCAACTATAACTGTCCCGGTGCTTGTTACCACGAAGGGGGTTGGTTTTAATTGAACAAGCACATCCAGCGGAAAAGTCCTGTGGAGCTTATTGTTTCATTCGTACGGTTGACAAAACGCCGACTTTATCGATAACGAAATGATGGCTCTGAGAGCTCCTGATCGTTTCGTTCAGATAGCCGATATGCACAGGATTACAGCTGTCCATGACATATGCGTAACTTACAGTTACCCAGACACATTCACATTATATGTGAAAGATAAATAAACGGGGTTCCTGAAGAATGGTTCGCAAGAAGTAGCCAAAGATGGTTAACTGGTGACTGAAAATGTTCAAACGGTAGCAACGAGAGAGAGAAAGATGGGGACTATTGTCCGGTGGTATGAACTTCAAGTCAAGCCATATCCAGCATCTGCTTTACGCCTCGGGAGATGGATATTCATTTGCTACAAGAAATACCTATAAAAAGTGAATTTTGAAGATCGAGTTTAGTCCTACGATGACAGATTTAGGACTGGTGAGGAAACGAGCGGGAAGCATTACTGTTGAGGAATTAGGAGCTTTGGTTCTAGTAGACATGTAGTCATGGAGAGATCATGTAAATGATAAGGGAACACTCTTTCTGAGATAGGAGTAAGAGGGATGCGACTGGTCATCCAGTAACCGAGAGAACTTTACACGTGAATTGTGATGTTGGGATACTGTAAAGTGAACTAACTGACTGCGGGTTACACCTCTAACCCTAGATAAACCCAGGCACCAATGGGACAGCCACTTTATAGTCTCAAACAGTCAGTCCAGTGAGTATTACAGAACAGATATAGAATCAGTTAGGTAGAAAGTAGGAGTGAAAAAATCGTTTCAAATGAGGCGAAATGGAGTGTCAAGCAACGTGATTCGTAAAACATAAAAAGTAAGAATACATTTTTAATCTCGTGATCGCTAGACTTCAACCAAAAATAGTTTATGAAGGCAATCCATGGGGGAGTCTATAGTTTTTGCTCACTTTTGCATCGATTTCTACGACAATCCATTGGGCCACAGCAATCTGAGTTCGAATTGCACCAATCGTTTTTACCGGCACACTGTTTCCGACATTTGTTCATTCGAGCATCGCACTTCATTCTGCCACAGCACTGCCAATCGTATTGGCACCAGTGTCCATCATGATGGCAACGACCTGAATGAAAGTTGATGGGGAATTGTATGCGTCTTTTAAGCAGGTGCATCGACCGCAGTAAACATTTTAATCAGTAACCTACTGTGCTGATATTATTGCTACAAAAATAGCTATTACTTCGGATCAAAACATTTTTGTTGCTATTGCTTCACCCTTTACAATTTCAAAATACAGTAGTCAACGATACCTTTCATTCCTGGCTTTCTGACTGCTTAGGGGCCTTTTAATACAACTTTCCAGCTTTTCGCCTTGGTCTTACTCTTATAGTTACTGTCGTAGAATAATCACTTCAAAAGATCAAATACTATCTGCAACGAACTTTAAAAAAAAAACAGAGTAAATGCTTACCCTTCTCTCCGTCTGTTTGAAGACTCACCTTTACCTGACATAGCCTGGGGATCAGTCTGCGCATCACAGGATATTGTGAATATCCCCAACAGTACCAAAAGAACGATTCCACCGGAGTTCGAAATCATGTTCGGTTTCTAAGCTATTGTGCAACTCGATTTTGTGTGTATATATACGCTCTTATTTCATCTAAATCAGATAAGGGATTAGTTGCATTACTAGGTCATTACGTGTTTTAACACAATTCATGCGACGTAAAACATGGGTGAGCATCACTGACATCTGATAAAGTGAATGACTAGTATTAGGTCATCAGTGACAAGAAAACACTTTGCTCACGGAATACGGAACCGGCGAGGGACGAACGAACCAAATTTCAAAAGAGTTCAGAATCAGCAGTTTGCTTTTACCGAACACGAAAATATCATGCTGGTGACCGTCAGTGCAGTCAACGTTAAGCTATCGATTGAGTCACGCGTAACAACCTGAAAGACGACAAACGTCCAACAGCGCTTAAGTACAGTTCAGCTATAAACTTACTCATGTATTACACAGTCACACGACATCTCAGTGTTGACCACTCCACGGAACAATTAGCATAAATGCTTGGAAATCACGCGAGGAAAACTAGTGCTAAAGTCCAGGTCAGAAAAGGTCATGAGGTCATGAGAGCCAAAGGCATCAGTTTAATGTCCACGTGATCAACGTCCACTGTGTGGTTCGGCCACGAAAAGGAAGTAGCGCAAAACAGGCTCACGAAAAGAACAGGAGGTGAGGAGCGAAAGAGTCCGGACTTCGTTCATACAGCTTCTAATCGAGTCGACCCGTCACTCAAAATGAGTTTTTGAACGATTTCGGTAGTACTTATCGCTTTTTCCACAAAGTGCTCTTTAAACTCATCCATTCAAATTTGATGTATCGAATCAATAGAGTCAGGCTGACATCTTCTAATCGGGCACATTGCCTGGTTCTCGATACTTTATAACTGTTGACTGAAAAATGAATACAAAAATGAAAGGTTCGTAAACGGAGAACTAACCTACCCGGAACCGTCGAAATAGCCAAACATCAGATTTTACATTGACTTTGAATTTAGCAAAAATGACTGTGTCCGATTCGCAATTTACTTGTTGAAATTCTCATGCTGAACCCCATCTTGGTCCACTGACGTTGATCCACACTTGCCTTTCTACCTAGCCCTGGGGACCATCTTCAATGTTGTTACCACAGCTTGTGTTTGCTTTCGACTCAGTAACTTGGATATCGTGGATCACACTCGTATCCGACTCGCCTCCTCTTCCATGAGCTTATTTGTTTATCCACTCCCACTACGAAACTCACATTTTCAAACCTTCTTTCTGTAACCGTGTAGGCAGACGTTATCTGCTTTTAAACGGTGCACGCGCTCGGCTCCGTTGTTGGTCTCATCTTCTCACGTTGCATCCTAATAACCTATGGTTTCTAACCAGTTATTGTTTTCGCATCCTTTGGTCTGGTTTGTTGATCAACTGGTTTCCCGAGTTCGCGTTTGATTCATCAATCTCTCTAATCGCGTTGCTCAACCCCCCCTGTTTTTCATGCCGCCTTCATTGTCGTTTGTTATTCATGTTTTCGTAATCGTGGTTCACACCGACTGTTGCGTGTTCAATGAATCTTTGTGTTGTTTGTTTGTCTGGGCCATCTTCCTTTAAGATACACGTAGTTTACCGAATTCGTGTTCTCCAACCAAAGAATCATGGTTCGTAATCTATGAGTCGCTCACCCGCTGGACCAGTGTCCGATACCATGACTGTTATTTTCAGACGTTATAAACATTTCGGGCTGGATGGCAAAGCGAATTTTACATGCCGTTCGTCGATAGACGTTGCAAATGAATTGCTTCTACCGAACCTAAGGGATTTTGCTTACTTTCGGCCATGTCCAATCATATTGGGAACAGAAAATCGTGTGATATTTCAGTGTTTTCTTTTTACCGGATTACCTGCATTGAACTATTTCGAAGTGCACGTACTCTTTTGTAACCTGGTATGCCCGGAGTTTGCATTATTTCTGTTCAGTTCAAACAGTCATGAACTGAGCACTGGGTGCAGTGGCTTGAATTGCTACCTCTCAGTGGCAAAACTCTGTTAGAAACACAGAAAAATAAGAGTGGATAAAGAGTGAGAAGAGAATTGTCAACTGTAGCATCAAGTCGACAAAACGTTTGCGAATATAGGAGCACCACTGATTGCGACGTCGAGCCTTATCCTCCAAAGTACCTAACCACTGAGTAGTTGGGTTTTTCTTACCTAGCTTTCATGTCATAAGCCAAAAAACCTCATTCATTTTTCAACCATTACCCTATTCCCCTTTCAGCGAGCCTCACTCGTTGAGGAATCCTATCCGGAAAAGTGAACAACACAAATTTTAACCATACCTGTCTGGTGAGATTTAGTGTTTCACCCGATGCTGTGGTTGGTGGACTTTATACTCTGTGCTAAACCTCAATACTTCGTTTCCACCGAATTCCAGTAATGCTAAGGACCGTTTGTACTGGAAGACAAGGTGTCAAATGAGTTACGTTTGAGTGCTTCAATACTAACTAACCAGGTCCAGAACAAGAGAGAATAACAAATTGAGTTCGAATAGGTTCGACAGTGTCAGAGGTAATGGAAGAGCTATACAAGTTCACTTCTTCAACATAAGCAACAGAATATATAAGCTTTTCGTGAAACAAGTCTTTATTCACCTTAAAGACACAAACCCCCTTCAAAACGCAAGGAGAAACTGCACAACTGATGTTCTATCTGGTTCGATATAATAATAATAATAATAATAATAATAATAATAATAATAATAATACTAATCATGTAATATAATAGTCCGGGCTGTGACTCGAACCCAGGACGGATATTTCCTAGTCTAGCAAGTTTTCACTGCCAGGCTATCGGGGGTTTGTTTCATATCAACAGAAAACGATGTAGCACTTTTTCAGCACCGATTTCCAATGATACCAACCATTCGCCCGCACAGCGAGCTGCTGCTGCTTTGGACTTCTTCTCTGTAGGTGCCCAAATGAATCAAGGAAGCGTAGCCTACAGAGGTTGGCAACTTGATCAGTAGGACCAGAAAGATATATAATATGTTTGTGAACCGAATCGTCGTGCAGTATCAACGCCAGCTCGGATCTCCTAGCTGTGAGGACATCGTCTCAGGATCATGACCCCGGGGTTGGAGTCTCAGTAAGGAACTGGTGGATGTACACGGTACCACCGACGGTCGATTTTGAAGATCGATACCATCACCAAGACCAGGTTCGGTGCTACTCGCTGCGCTCGTATTTGTTAGTAAAACGTACAAAGATGATATCCTGTTTGTTTGTACGAAAGTGAACACAAAACCCTGCCGTTGCCGGTGAGCAAGCAGAAAGCACGCAGAAAGCACGCAGAAAGGTGCGTAAGTATTGTCACTTAGCTGAGTTCCACGTATGCGCTAGCGTAAATTGACCTCTAGTCAAGCAAGACCAATAGATACGTTTCGAGATCCATCAGTCAACGAACAGTGCAGGGACTGATGCATGAGCAAGTATCAACAAGCACGTGTGCTTGCATGGGAAGGGTACTGATCAGTTGTCTCCGCAGTGGAGGTGGTTGTTCAAACCGAATACACCATTACTATAGCGTGATTATTATCTTCATTTTTTCCACTCAAGCCCATTTTCCATAATCTTCTTACGAGAGTTCTTGCTAAATTGGTGAGCAGTGAGGAACTGGCATCACGCCGTCTCCCCCGACACGGTCTCGTTGTTGAAGAATAACCTTCGCAAAAGTGAGAATGGCCGGTGATATTCAGGAACAAGAAGGTCTGTGTGCAAAACGTGCCTATATGGAGGTACGGAAGGAAATGTTGTCAGTCTGTTCGATCAGCGAGAAAGGGGAACGATTTCTTCTATTATTGTGATTTGAGCGAAAGACTCCACTGGGATTTGAAGGTCTGTGAAATTCTGGAGCCAATTTATCTCTGGTGGAATAGAATGCCCCCTGGAAGAAGTGCTACAGCATCTACTATAGAGGCACTTGGATGAATACTGATAGCAAGTTATAAAGGAGATGAGGACCAATTAGTAACAATGCTACGCAATATTAAAGTAATCATTGGTTAATTGTGGTTATTTATTTCGGATTTAATTTTTGCAATATGAATGAAATATTTTAAATCCAAATCGAACTTCTTGTCAATATCTATCACTCAGGGCTACTGTAGGACGTTGACGATAGGAATCATGCTGTGGTAGTATCATATACGCTGATCAAGATTCTTAACGTGATAGATGAACAGTATTAGGAATATCACTGGGAAGTCATGTCGAGTCATATAGTTCGTAGAGAACAATCAAAAGACCAAAGAAGCACTTATAAGAAAGAAGACTATGTGTTAGTTTAAAAGAGCATCAGCTACAATATTCGGAGTAGTGATCGATAAAAATCGCAAGCAATTGACTATGGATGAAAGGTAAATCAGTAATACAACGTGTTAGTTAGTTCCCGTGTTCAGTGCAGTAGGGGACCAATTTAAGGTAACAAACAAATGCACAAACACTATAGATGACTATGACAGTGTTGTAGAGCGTTTATTAGTTTTCAAGTCATACATGGCAGCCTCTGTCAGGACGTTTTATCAGTCTGAATGCTTTCTCAGCCCTGCTATACCGTAAACTCTCGTCGGCTTTGGGCGCTTATCGGTCCGTAGTAAACTGTCCCTAATGACGCACGCACACGCACGTACGGTCCTTTCATGCACAGGTTTGATCGTTCACTTTTCAGATACACGCTTTTGCGTTCAGACCACGTCTGTCTTTTCCACTGCAGTAGGCTCATCTGGCTACACTGTTTTTTTAAATCTTTTTAGGGGACAATATTCCGTAGTATTTTACCACTGAAAGCATTCTCTGTATTGAGAACTGGGATTCTACAGACTTGAAGTGTAGGCGGAATTATTGATTTTCCATAGTTATAACTGGGGGGTTCACTACAGTCTATCGACCAGTTTTCGTCAAAGTAGAATGACTTTTAAAGTCCGTGTTGTTATCAATTTAATGGTGGACGAACAAATCAGGTCCAGATCTCTGACAGCTCTTTGTGAACAAAAAGAGCTGTGTGCGGAGCAAAGTAACAGGAACCGTGTGGGTAATCGCAAACAAGAACGGACAGTTTTGACGAATTCGGAAACGGTTGGGTAAACTGACTGGCTAATGCAAAGGTGTTAGACACACATCTTGTGTCAACAGCTTTTGCGCACATAGTGAGCATTAAGTCTACTTGTCAATACAGCCTCACAAAAGGGTTCCGATTTCCAGCTGTCCCTTGGAACGCTCGACTTGGATCAGTCTGGTAATGAATGGTCATGAGGTGTTTCTAGATGGACGAATCCGGGTCTCTCATGGACGGTTGCTATCCCAAGGAGGGATGAATCATTCGCCGCACTCTGCTAACCGAGACACCTGTCCCAAAGGCTGCAGGTGAACGGATACGTAGCGCGAGATGCATTCGGAGAAAATCTTTGAATTGAGCTAACGGCTTTAGCCCTTCGTGGGTGTTCAAAACCTGCAGTTAAGCCACCAAATAGGTACGCTTTGCAGCATACTTCAGAGTTCCACAAATTTGGTTTGTCAATTCTCGCCGGTTATCAAGTGACAATTTCTGGTCCGCCTACTGTGCACTGTTTGTAAATTTTCTTCCCCTTAATATCCCCTTTTTGATTGTATTTCCCCTTTTGGCTTCTGTTTGCCTATTTTTTCATTCTACTTAGAAATGGAAAATTAGTGCCTCATCTAGGGTCCGAACCAAGCACCATTCGAGAGCTAATCAAAAACCTCTTTTCTGTAAGCTATTTCCCCTCCTCATTATTGATACATTTTCCTTAGTCATTCATTTACTGACTGTAAACAACCACCCATTTCTGACCAGTACTGCCGTACTAATCACATATAGTTACACCCTCTAATAGAAATTGTGCTGATACTAACATATATTACCAGTTCCAGCTGTTCTGACTTTCAGCTAAATGCTATTGTTCGAGACTGCCGTAGTAAAATATCTGCTGCTGTTATGCCGTTCGTACACTTTTTCAGTTGGTCTTTACGGTTTCTGATTACCCGTCATCATATATGGGACTGTGGGAGATGGTCATTACCTGTTGATTCCTTTTGTGTACGAAATTCTACACGACTGAACAGACTGTAACTTTTAAAGGCCGGAATTACCGCAACTTGTTTTTCTCTTGATCATGCCAACTTGTACAGTCCAAGGTCTTTCTTCTTAAGAGTCTGCTTTATGAACTCTCTCTCCTTCAGCAGTTGTTCTGCAGTACAGGCTTCACGAGCTATGTAGAAAAGCGATTTGATTAAAACCTGTTTGTAGGTAACTCGTGCAAAACTAGAAAAGTAATTGTATTGTACAGTCTACGCTTTCTTCAGTTAAATGACCTGTCGTATTGTCTGATCAATACGTTTAGTCACCGTGATATCTAGGAAGGCTAAACTGCTATTGCTTTCTTTCTCACGTGTTAGTGGTGCTTTAGGGCGATTCGTACTTACGGCGCAAGCTGTTGGCCACGACCCACAATCCTTTAGCCTTGAAGCACCACCTTTAAACATGCCAATCAAGCTAGTCAGATCAAAGTATGGGAATATTATGACGTCAAGAAATGAGTAGGTATCGTAGGAGATTAAATTTTTAAGTAACATGATTCATTATGCATATTGAATGTTCAGAATATTGAAAATCACAGAAGCTTCGTACAGCTGTTCCATCCTGGTTAGGAATCATCATCAGCGAAGCTGTTCTACTCAAAATCATCCCCTCCGGGTTCGAATCCCGGTGGGGGCTCGGTGGATGTGCACTTCTGAAGATTCCTAACAACATTGAAACAGCTGCACAGTTTCTCTGTGGTTTTCAATGGTTTGAACGTTCCTGCGGCACGACGAATCATACTGTGTCATGAAAAGTTCGAGCAATTTATTCGTTCTCAGAGATTGGCATTGAAAACCTGACTGAACAAATGGGAATGTGTGTCAGACGCGTGCTGGGCGGTTCTCCATGGTAACAGTAACAAAAGCTGCACAGAAAATTATTTCGAGATGTTTTAAACGATGTGCCCGTATCGTCGAAACACGTGACGCTGCACCTACGGCTGTTGCATTCCAAGTAAAGCCAGTTTTCAATGTACTAAAAATCCCAAAGAAATTCGTTGAATGCATCTTGCACCGGGTTGAATAACGGACTAGACTGTGGGAGAGAACGTACTTGATGATTGGTATGTAATCGTGCGTCCATAGCCTCTCGCTGAAAGGAAGCCTTGGCAAAGATAAATGCGATTGAAACACGAGGTTGTTTATTGGCAATAGGCATTGAGCGGCTTGATCGAAACTCATTAAAATACACATTCACACTTCAAGATATCGGCAACATCTGGACATGTTATTATGTTCAAGTTAAGTCCTTTAGGAACAAAATAACGTGGCGAACGAGCTCTTTTCCTGTTATTCGTACTCATACCAATACATAATTGATTCGAAACAATAGAGGGAAATAATGAGTAAAATCTGTCGGTGCACTTGTGTATGTCTGTGCGTGTGGAAATGATCACAGTGAAGAATGTTCGAGTGGTTCCACCCATGTTCGAGAACAAGAAATGGGCCGCGGAAGTTTAAGTACTTGCACAAATCGTTGCTGAACACACAGGAGGATTGTGGAGTCGAATGATCGCGGCTTCAGCTTTTCCTAAGATGAAACACTTGACAAGTCTTGAATGCTTGTCCCGGACTTCGTAAATGGTGTGGAAAGTGTTTATCACCTCTACTGAATGGTCTGATTTCACAAGGTGTAAATACCCCTCGAAAATAAACACTGACTCGTACGAATTTTTATAAGGATCAATGAAAAATCTGTTAATATAGGCAGAATTTGGTGGCTCGGGTGATGCCGCTTTTTTACCCGTCACTGGTAATTCAAAGGTATCCAAAAGCCAGTGCCTTGGGTGTTCTACCTCATTTTCCTCTTCTACTGCTGCCGTGTTTTAACATTTCCTAATGTAGATGACATGTAATTGGGTTGTGCCGTTGTCTAGCCGAACACCGTATATCACATTACCCAGTCAGAGGACAATTACGCCTGGTAGTCACTCTTTTGAAGAGTGATAAAAGGGGAGAGCATAATCCGGATTCCCTTCGCTGAAGCTACGTGACTTTGCACCTGTGGTATCTGTTTAGAGCTCTTTTCCATTCGGTCATTTCAAAAGGTTGGTTTGACTGTAGGATGCTTGGTGTCTAACGGTATTCTCATTCGTCTGCCAAGGAAGGCTTCTGCTGGCGAACACTGTTTGGGACTGGTGCGTTAGAAGTTGAGCGGTATGTCATCAGAAAGCTGTTAAATATCTTTAGTATGCTTTCTTCTTGCAACTTTTTTGAAAGCACATTTGAGCGTGTCTGGTAAAAGTTCCGCTAGACCATTTGATTGAAGATGCTAAACTGGACTCCGCGGGTGTTCAACTGCCACTGATAGGTAGAAGTTAATGAACTCAATGGAGGTGAACTGGGTTCCGTTGTCCCCAACTAGGGTTTCGGGGATCCCAAATTGAGCGGAAAGGCGTCTAAAGATAAAAATAGTACCTGTAGAAGAGAGTTTTCATTAGAAAAAATTCTGGTCAAATTGAGTAAGCATCAACTTCTGCTATGAAATACTGTTGATTCACTGGACCTGCAAAGTCGACGTGAATCCGTTTCCCGGGGGCCTACGTGTAATGGCCGAGAGTGTAGTGGAACCTTGACGGTCACCTTAGTAGAAATTGAACAATCTTCACAACATCTAACGTACTCTTCACTCTGCTTGCCATTGCTGGACCAGCAAGCATAACTTCGAGCAAATGTTTCCGTGTGTGATACCCGAAAGGCCACTATGAAAAGGCCTCATCACTCTGGTTTGTAATGTCTTAGGAATCACTATGAGTTCAGACCGCATCAGGTATCCATCCTCTTTCTGTGGTGCATCATTCGAACGATAAAGTTGCTCGATGTAATGGTCAGTGATATTTTAGAGCCAGCCAGTCTGCAAAGAACAAATTATTCGCTGGAGATCACGGTCTAATCTAGATTCGCTCTGCACCATATTGAACGTGACAGGCAGATTACGGAGTGACTCACGAAACACCTGTTTGTCTTCAGAATCAACTTCAGCTGAGTATAGTACCAAGTCTTCATTGAGTTTCCTAGCTGAATTCCTTTGTATTAGGTGAGGTAAAACGTCAGCATGTCCGGAACTGTCTGTACAGATGTACTTACTCCCAAAGTCATAACCAAGTAGTACCGTTGCCCATCGTTGTAGTCGATTTGCGGTATGAAGGGGAATGCCTTTTTTGTACCAAAGATGGTCAATAGTGGCTTGTGATCAGTATACAAGGTAAAACTTCTGACATGAAGAAATTTATGAAGTTCGTGATTAGCGACTACCAACGCCAAGCCTTCCTTCTCTATCTAACTGCAGTTTCTTTCGGTGTTTTTGAGCGCCCAAGAGGAAAGGGACATTGCCTTCTGTGAGCCATCTGAAAATTTATGGAGGATCATTGCTCCAACTTTGTATTCAGAGGCGTCTGAGGCGGCAACCTTTGGTAAACGGGGATCATAGTGAGTCATCTTCAAGGTGGATGTCAATAACTGCTTTAATTTACCAAAGAATTATTGACCCATTATGACCACAACCACTCGAAATCCCTTTTCAATTAGGTTTTCAACGGGGCTCTAAAAATGCCCATGTTAGGAATGAAATTATTGTAATAGTTTACAGGGTAAGGAGAGATTGTAATTCCATTTTTGTTCTTGGGTGCAGGCATTTGACTAATGAGCGCCACCTTGGAAAGGTCTGGGTGCCGTCCGGTTACATCAAAGATAACATCGAGAGATTGTATATTCGGGAGAAAAAATAAGCACTTCGCGACACGCAACTTGAATCCGAAAATTCGGATCTTATGTAATACCTCTTTCAAATGCTGCACATATTCGGTCCTGGACTCACTAACAATAGCGATATCATCCATGTACTTTAGTGTACATGGAAGGTCAGACAGCATTGTGTCGATGATCTGCAGGAATATGGCCGGGGTGCACTTTACTCCGAATAGCAATCTATTGTATTGATACAGACCACTGGGTACTGATAGTCAACAACTCTGCATGCACTATTCACTTCAGCCAGAAGGAAGCCATCAGACAAATTATTTTTTGAGAATATGTTACCTCCGATATTTTTAGAAAACAAATCTTCCGGGGTTGGTAGCGGAAACTGGTGTGTTTCTGGGGGTTCAATGAGTCCAGTGGTGAAATCGGCACACATGCGAACCGAATCCTCTTTCTTCCTAACCACCACGATTGGTGCGACCCAAGCCGTTGAGACCCCGGTTTTAGGTAAAGCACGACATTAACCTTATTGCACAACCCCAAGCCTGGTTGAACTATTTTCGCGTGCTTTTTCCGAATTCCTCCAACGGCTGGTCAGTTAATAATGTTGCAATGCTATATGCACATTGTGGGTGCGAGTTTCACGGTAAAGTCAGGTTGTTTGTGTCGGTTATGGAACGGAAAGTTATATCCCGTAATTGAGGCCTATTTATCCAATCAATACCGAGGATATTTCGATTTTCATAGGTTGATATATAAAAAATGCTACTACCATAGTAGTCACGAAAATGAAACTCATATTAGATCTCTCCCAGGGATGGTATTTGTTGACCAGTAGCTCTTCGAGCAACACGGTTTGTGGCGTTGAATGGGTATCACAAAGTTCAACTCGAGGTGGGCGTGAAATGATTGTTATGTTTGATGTCGTGTCCAGATGGAGAGTAAGTGGATGGCTATTCATAGTTAGAGTTATGTATTTCCGAGTTTGGTTGAGTGAAGGGCTCGTGGCTGAGAAACAGCTTTCAACTGGTGTATAATGCGACGAAATGCACCGAAAATACTCTCAGGTCTTCTGTTTTGTGAAGGCCCACGGAATTCTTCTCTGTGCTCATTGGTCCACATTCCCAACAAAATGCGTCCTGTAACGACAAAACCGATCAAAGTGCCATTCCCCGCAGTTCTACCAGACAGATGGCGGTCGTTGGGATGATATTGCTGCGTGTATTTTGTGAGGTAGTGAGATTGTTTTTCCAGTTATTTTTACTATGTAATTATTGTCTTTTGAAGGTGATACGCTCTAAATCATTGTGGAATCTTGTTTTAAGTTCAAAAGTCTGGTAAATTCAACTGTTAGGTCTTGCGTGGACCGTTTTTCTGAAGAGTCCAGCTTTGCCAGCAGCTTCGTGCGAAGTTCGGCATTATCTGAAAACATCAACCCAGCAACAAAAATAAGTGATTTGAACTGATGGTCTGTGGTTTCTTTGAGCTTGAAACGTTCACTCTCTTTTGTGAGCCGACCAGAGTAGGAGACTATTTCTCCGGCTGGGTTTCTTGCTATTCTGAGACAGTCGTATTGTATATTGAACAATTACGATCGTTTGCCAAAGACTGAGCTCAGCTGATTCCCTAATTCCCTTGGGCGGGAAATCTCGAGGATGGTTTGGTATACCGTAATTACAATACTGAGTGTGTTCTGCAGGTTGCAGCTTTTCCATAAGCAAAAGCACTTTCGATTGTTTGTCAAAGGATGAACCATCAACCAAAAGAAAATATTCGTATTGTTTGTACCGCTAAGTGAGATAAACCCCATTTTCTGCGTAGTAACTAATTTCGTGAATGCTGGCAGCGAATGATTTTTTCCGAGTTTCATTGCAGACGACTGGTCTTTGTTTGTGAAATTACCAGAAGCCGAATGTGCTGTTAATATTTCTATTATCCTTTTCCTTTACTGCAAAATTGTGATGAGTTCCGACTGATCCGCCATTTCCCGTCGCCGTTAACTGTTATGACCCAACCGTTTGGAGACACAGAACAATCGATTTCTGAGGGGGTCTTTTAGTGAATGAACATGAACACGAGTAACGGACAAGTCTGGCAAAATAGATCGATGAAAGGAAATCGATACGAAAACGAGCGATTGCGACTTGTCGAATAACCGGACTGTGCAAACACCCGTGCGTGCGTAGCTCGCTCAAACGGGAAAGTCCCTACCACAAAGAATGCTCCCCTGATCAAGTTTTACTTTTTCAACTGGGTATATGGGGTACAAAATGAATAGGAAAAGCGGATTGGTAATTCAGACGACGGCATAGATAGAACAAGAATGGAACGACAATCGGGTCTCAAGTGACAGATCAGAATTAGGTCAGACATGTGCGGGGTTAACGTCTCTCTGCTGGGATGACGCCCCACGGTTATGTGGGTCAGACTGTTGAGACAAAGGGTTCGCTTAGGGTTCATAAAGAAAGACATGTTCTTCTATATGGGTGGCTTATAAACCTCAACCTTACAACCGGAAGACATTTTCTTTCTTTCATTTCCCCCAGTTTTATCTTCCAGATCTAAATGGAAACAGGAAGCCACAATACGGTCATGACTGAAAAGTTAGAACTCAAGACGAGACTAGTAAATCGGACATCGGAGGAAATAGAGGTTTCATTCCAGAAACCTAATTAGCTACTCTCATGTTCGCATTCTTTGCAAACTGGAACAACAGGCTACCCTCCTGAAAGTTCTAAAGCTTTTGTGTACTGTATTCCCGAAAATCAGTGGTAACACTTCGCTTCCTAGGCACATTCTGGCCTTCTCGTTTCACTCTTCGCGTGTGTCTAGTGCTCATGGTCAATCTGATGTTGGCATCGCTCTGAGAACGAGAAGTGAGCATGAATGGTTAGACTGCGACTCGGTCAGCAGCATTCTGCCTGGACTACGGAGGTGATTCTTTGCACATCAATAGCAACAGCCCAAAGCATCGAATTTTGTTCGCCATAGCTGTGTGTGTCTCTAGGGATTGTAGCTCTGCTGAAGCTAAACTCGGATTTTTCAGTGGATTTTCTGAACTGTTCCGCAGCGTACACTATGTAGATATAATGAAGTTGCTGGCGACATCAGTGGTCAGGTTGGGAGCCTGAGAGGGAACAATGTATTGGAAGCCTGCTTGACATCCTAACAGAATGAGCCGATGATAGTGATTCATTGAACTCACTTCTGGCAAAAGAACTTTTCCAGCGAATACATGTTTCTCATCTGAAAAGCAGCATATATCTGCACCACCAAAGCGTCGATCTAAGGTCGACCATATAATGCTGTCCGTTACCTTTTTTCGCACGTCGATTAAAGAGTGGCTCATTCTGATTCACCGCTGTCGATTCTGATCCTACTAATTTAGAATCACGTTTTCACCTTCTTTTCTTTGGCCGAAGGACCAACACCAAAGCAGCCAGTCCGATCTGCTTTTTACGCACAATTATCTACCAGGTTATCAATGTTTAATATCAAGACGAAATTTGAAATCAAATCAGGAAGGTCCTCGTTGATACTGATGATGAACCTCTTGCCCCAAGAATCGGAATACCTGAGATTCGAGTGGACCGGTTCCTCTTGATCCCAGATAGGATGGTACATGGAGATGCCTTAGACACCTACTGGTTCCGAGTCTGAGAAATGACCGTAAGCAGTGATGAGTTGCGAATTCTAAGGATAGTGAAAATGCTTCTGCGATTGTCACCAGCAGCAGCCACTTCAAGGAGGTTAGGAAAACTCAGTTTTAGTAAAGGGATGAAGAAGGCAAACAGCTGGCTGATACAAAATCGACAGCTCCTTCTGGATCTTTGGATGGTACATTTCGAGGGGAAGTTTGATTAGTTCTTATCTGTAAGTAGTACACTGAGTCACACAAAAGATCGGGTTCCGGGAGTATATACCAATTCCCAGTCGGGCTCTAGAGTCCTCCGTGAAATAGGCCACAATAAAAAAATAACTCTACTGTACCAGATGGGTTGCCTCCGACTGCTTTTAAAGACTGTTACCTAGCATTGAGATTGGAATTAACAAAACTCCTCAGGTTAATGAGTGCGAAAGAACAAGTCGCAAAGAATCAATATGAATCGAGGATCATACCGGCTTGTGAAAAAATTAACAAGTCCTCCTATAAAAACCATACGGAAATAAATCTGGTTGGCATTTCATCTAAACTGATTGTTGGTTCCGTTGTTAATGGATTATCTGGTGCACATAAACAGCACTCGAGCGAGAATCGAGCTGGTTTTAGATATGGTAGAGGCTGAGTTGACCAAATTACTCTTTTATGAGTTTCCAAACGCAGGCACGCCTTCCGTTGACCCACTGTTTTGGCTTCTCTTGAAAGAAAGGTCATTCAGGACTCAGTCGATTGCACAGTTCCCCGGAGTTGTATCGTGTTGGAAGATGCTCCAGAGAAACTCTTTTTCGTCATAATGTCCCCACACGAGAATAGCGAGACTGAATTCCAGTTTACGGTGATCTTCCGCCTGATTTCCCACGAGCAATATTGTACGTCAGGGTTTCCCTTTCTCTCCCGTTCTTTTTAACTTCGTCGTTGATATGGTCCTGTAGGCCGCCATTTTTTAAGTGTGGCTAGTGGATAGTGCTTATCCCAGGTGGAAGGTTACGGATTTTGAATGTGCAACTGACACGACCGTTCTAAGTACAGATCCAGACAAGTTGCGAGCTCTTCCGTACAGCGTGAGTAACTGCGTAGCTATTTTCAGTGTATATTTTGCACCTTCAAAGTGAAGAATGCAGTTGCCGGACTGGGTTTACTGAACACCGAAATTTTCGGTATTTGGGAGCCCATAGACTAAGCAGGCAAGTTCTGTTACTTAGACAGCTGCATTCTACTGGAGCGTCGAATATCGGATGAATTGTCTCCGCGCCTACAGAAGTCTCATTTAACCTCACTCGTCTGTGCTGTCGAATTGACATTCATTTATCTATTAAGAGCCGAGTGTACGCTCCAGCATTAAAGCCGGTTCTTCTGTATGGTTCAGAATTATGGTCAGTGTGGGTAAAATATATACGAAGATAGTCAGTATTCAAACACCGATGTCTTCTTGGCATTGCTTGGATCTGGTGGGGACCCCATATCAAAAATGCACAGGTATAGCTGAAAGTATTAGGAATGCGAAACAAATTATTAGATGAAACAATAAGGCTCATCGGGCAAGTGTGGGTGTGACATGCGTTGCACTTTTGTCTGGATAGGATTCCTCAAGAGGCAAAACTGGCTGAGCCCAGATAATGGCTGGAAGATGAGTAGGGAAGGCTAGCCCATGACGTGGTACGAAATAAATGTATGGAAAGCCTAGCCAGTGAACTTGATCACGTAGAGCGTGTTAGGCTCCGTGCATGTGATCGAGGATGTGCATCCGCTCAGTGGTTTAATGCATGGGAGTCGCGCTCTTGTAAAAATACTGTTTATCTACTTAATGGAACTATTCGTAGTTCTCTTTTAACGTCTGTCATACCCTTGGTTGTGCTGAATTTCAATTGAGATTCCTGTAGTGAGATAGCAACGAGAACTACCGTACCCGTTTCACGAATAGTGAGTGCTGGATCTGAAATCAACTGCACTGTACTGAATACCATTTCTTATTAGCGTGGAAAGGAATCGGCTAACTTAGAAGCAGATTGTTCTCTGAATACACTGCTCCATCAATTCTATATAATTTTCACTTACCAATTCCTAACCTTCATGACCAAAATATGCTCAAGCAATTCCGATTAAGAGCCGTGTTGAAGAACATCTTTTGCAGATCAAACAAGAGTTTTTCTTGAAGGGATGAAGGCAGTCCTGTGATTCATTCTTGATAGTTACTGTGGTGTTTCAGAAGTCTTAGTCCCTGAGATTATGCTCCCCCGGGAGATGCCTCTTTTCCTGTGTCATCTAGGATGGTGTACAAGCTTGGATAGCAGGCCCCATAAAACGAGGTCTGTAGATAATCTCATACAGCACAGATAAACAAAACTTCATGATCGGATGTATTATCTGCACTCGTACTAACGTGACCTAGACACCAACAACGTCTCTGACACGTAAAGATCCGCAAAGATTAGTGTTGTGTCCCACAATCGGTAGGCAGAAAGTAGTACAAACAAGTATCAGATAGGTAAGTGTTAGAAAAACGGAACAGAAGTAAATTACGACCGAATGTTGACGGCCCATGGATGAGCCTCACGGCATCATGTGACTGATTCAACCACACAACAACCAGCACTTATCTCCAAGCGTACAAGTAGAAGACTTCTATTCAAATTATGTGCCTTAGGGTACTTGATTCATCCATGAGGGATGAACTCCTATTTTTCGCAGTTCGTTTTATTTTCATTCTGTCTTACCATGTTTATAATTTCTACTTTTGGGTGGTACAAAGTACGCAGACGAACTACCTGCATTTTCGTTTAGGTGAAGCTCATTAACGATCCTGTACACATTCGTCTTCCTGATACAGTGCCATACTACGCAGAAGAATTTCTTCACTGGGGTTAGTGGGACGGAACAGAGCAAACAGGAATACGGAGGGCTGGCGCGATGACAGGCTAGTGGGTCCTCGCCGCTGCTATGATGCAGCTGGTGCGGACGAGGATGATGATGAAGAGGATAAAAATGGGCAAATCCACAACAAATAGTCGATAGTCAACACTCAACAGTAAGTATTCGACGTGAACAGGAGAACTTATTAGGAATTGTTTACAAATGTAGAGGAAGATAGACAATTCAACGCGAAAAAATGACACCAGTAAGTAGGAGAAATTTACATGGACAATAACAATTACACGGGCGACCAAATAATGGCTTCCGATCGATCCATCCAACCGGTGATTAAATTTGGGAAGAATTGGCTGCGCATTATGACAAGGGAGGCTCTTGAGTTCACACAAATTACGATTCTAGAAGATACAATTTTTTGAAGTTCACTTCTTACTTTGTTGTACTACTGATTTCCTCGATTTCGTAGTCGGATTACCTCTGAGTAACTGCCAATAGAGAAACTCCGGGACCTGTTAACTGATAACGGTTGTTCCAACTGAATCAGAGCCAATGAATTCTCTTATATTCAGGAGAACAAAATGGATTTACTGGACTGAAACAAAAACAGGTCAGCAACTGACGCTTTGCTAACGAATGGCATAATTGCGATTCGACGCGGACTTTCTATTCAAGGCTATGACAAACTGACCAGCATGACCAATTTGTTTGCAACGAGCAGGTCCATATTGGTTGACGTACCACTAAATATTCTGGCGATTTATTTTGGTGGCTTTGTTCGATCACTCTGGGGTCAGAAATAGCAGTCTCGGTGGCTTAAATTGCAAATTTCGTTGTAGATCACCGTCTTCTCATGCGGACAATGCAACAAATCCTCGTGAGAAATTAGAACTTCAAAATCTGACTACTGCTGCCGTTGTCAGTAGCAATATCAAAAATTCAAAGCTCCGAGGGTGCACGCACTTCCGAAGAAAACCGCGTACCGTAGGTTCAAAAGGATCGGGATGTCCTTTAGAGGTTTTACTACTCAAGTGCTCTTCAGTAGGCAAAACACAACACAGAGTAGAGCAAAAATTCAGGCAGAAAAGTGGTCATTAGAACTGGGTGGTAGTGAAGTAAATTAGTGGAAACCACCGATACTTAACCTTTCACTAAATTTGACTGGAAAATGGATCAGTAAGTTTTCTAACGAAGAATAAATTTGATAGAGTCGGTAATTTACAAGGGTTACTACCAAAGGCGCTAACAGAATTTGCTCTCCTTCCCTCCTCAGCGTTAACATATTTGTTTCGTCAACCTTTGTTCCTTGAAAATATCGCGGATTACGAGAGATAGGCAACGGTGCTGCTAGCGCCAAAGAATGGAATATATGAACTACAGTGCGTATGATGCACTTTAACTGCCAAGAAGATATCTGAAAGTCTAAAACCGATCACCTCGTCTGGTGAAGGTACTAGCATGAAGGCAAGGTGACGAAATATATGACAAATGTGAATAACAGTTGACGCCCGTATCATCATGGGACTTGTAGTGCATTCTTCAAGCTTATATAGAACTTCTGATGGGATAGATCTGGTTCGCCGTTTCACAGAAAAATCGTTTCCAGAAAGCAACAAGGTGGAAGGTTGTCTTAAAGGTGCTATCAAAGAGACTGACACAACTACTGAATGAGTAATGAATGGAAGAGAACCATGGAACGACAGCTGAGAGATCTATCACGTTTCTTTTATCCTGACATTAAGCTGTTTGATTCCGCTGCCCAAGGGGATCATTGTCGTTCCCTAACAGTCACCTACAAATCAGCAATGGTAGATTAGTAAGACCTCTCATGTTTTAGGGAGTCACACACACACACATGCATACATACATACATACACGTACACATTTTTCTCACTGTATCTGCGTTCATAGTGCACCGTTCCCTATACGACCTCATCTACACTAGCGAGGCTTTCGCGTTAAGCCACTGCACATCTTCACGCTTAAGCGCAACTGGTTTGCTAGACACTCATTCACACTGTCCGGCAGATTAAAATGTTCCAAAGACTGGGTCCACCCGGCCAGTACTTATTCTTCGGTTACGAAAAGAACTAGAGAATCATTCTCAGTGTAGAAGTTTGCAGTGGTTCCCGATAAAGTGGTTGTGCATAAATACCGTCATCCTATGCTGGCGAACCGTACTCCCATGAACCTTGTTCAGTATTGAAGGTGGAATCCCCCAGTAAATAAATTGGAATCGGGCCATCTATCTATGCAGGGTTTCTGGTTTGGCATTGCATACTGTTCTGTTCACAGGCACCACAACAAGTAGTGCGATGGGGTTAATTCCAGGTCAAGTGGAATGTTCACTGTCAATAGTTGAGTGTGGATTGCGTCATTTGATTCTTTTCAATCTCGACCTGGTCCTCGTCCGCATTTGGTACTTCGCAGCATCACCGAGAATCCATCAGCTCTCCAGTGCTCCGCTTCGTATCTGATCTATTGCATTCGCCATTGAAATTTGTCCGTTATTTGACATGTTCACGCTATTACTCAAGTGCTAGTTGGTCTTACTCTTTCGACTTCTAAACATGCTAGATCTCCTCTTCCACTTCATCGTGCTAGGAACTGTTATTCTTCGTGCAGTTGTTCTTTGTTTACCAGTGTCATTTCTTCGCTCGGTTTCATCCGTCTGCTTCAGTCCTAGTAAGAAAAATCCTTGTGTGTGCTCCTGTTCATGTCGAACATCAATTGTCCACCGTTGGTTGAGACATGGCCCAGTTGATCCTATTCATCGCAGCGCGGCTTGTGGCATCCATTCCGTGCAAATGCAGAGAGATGAAAGTCTAGCGTTTCCAAAAGTAACGCTTAATCGGACCCAGTCCAGTTTGTCTGTTCAGTTTAATGAAGTGCGTATTCTTGATGTTACTGCCCGTCACTCTACCATGCTCTGCGAAACCGTACTGATAATTTGGTAGAAACGCGAGTACCGGAAAGTTCCTTTGGAATTCCTGATTTCAAAAGACAGTCTATCGGTCCTGTGTTTGAAGGACCTGTGGGCACTGAGCCATTCTGCTACTCTCCAAATTATCGACTGTCGAATGTGCCCTGGTTCATACGTCATTCTTCATCCTCTTCCTTATCCGCATAGTATGTATTGCAACAGTCCCGAGAACCCACCAACCAGAAACTTCGTCAGCCCTTCATCTTCCTTCCATGATTACTTTATCCTACTCCAATCCGTATTGGATCTTCAAGCATCTGCAGAAGACGCGATCTGGGAACTGAATCAAAATTTGAAGAGCAATCAAGGAATACATCGTGGATGGATCTTTCAGATTCGTTTAAATAATTAGTGATAGAATGGATCAAGCAGGCCACAGCATCAAGGATAGATCTTTTGGGCTTACAAGCGAACTGAAAAGGGTCAAGTGGCACACTCAGGCACGCATGAAGACTCGTGGAAACAGCCCTTTCAGTGACTTTAAGGGCAACAGATAAGAGGGCAATAAGGCGAAACTGTTTAACTCCACCACAGATGTTGGAGCCTTTAGGAATGGAACGATGGTAACTGGACTCCACAGACTAAGAATCGAACATACACTGCGGACAGATAGATCGGATATATCTGAGAACTTCGTGGGAGAATGAGCCGCGCAGACTGCACCATCAACAGTAAACCTTTTGGGTCTATAAACCAACTGGAAAGGACCAGATGGTACATCCAGTTGCGTTTGAAGATGGATGAAAACAGATTCTTCAGTGGTTTTAAGGACAACAGATGTGAGGGAAATGGGGTTAAATTGTTTAACTCCGCCAGGAATTGGAGATTTTGAGAATCGGAATGATGGTAACTAGATATCACAGATCAGGAATTGAACATTTGGGTAGAGACTCATTAATCGAATTGGTGATGGGTGTGGCAAGTTTGGCCATGTTACACTTAAGAATCATTGTAGGAAGGCCGTCAGGATTAGCAGTCAGCGATATTTTAGATTTGTATAGAATTTCAAAAGAGTCTGCAGCAGAGAAGTGTTCAAGATCTGCAGAAACACAAGGGGAGTATGAAGGAGAAGTGTTGTTGGAGGGATGTATTAATACAGCATTAAGATGGTTCACGTCGAACTTATTATTTTTGTTTGATTTTCTGCTCACATAAATACCATATTCCACGGAAAATGCTCGGAATTCTCGGTAAGCGAAACTCCTTGATAATGCGGAGATCTGAATTGCATTATCTATGTCATGATCAGTTGCGAAATTCTCCTGACTTCTGAACTCCGGCAAGACTTGTCTGTGAGTTTCTCCTATTTTCTGATCACTTTGAATATTGGTGAAATAATCCAACCACCCGAAGTGAACAGCGTTCCAATGGGACAACAAAAATTGAAGATAGCGTTTTGGGTTTCAGTAAACTGTTCTGCGTTACATTACTTATCTAGATCAATCTTTGAGCTTGGCAGCAGGAGAATACATTGAAGCTGATTTGTTTCTTTTTAACCGCCCTGGGTTTTCTAAATGTTGTGCACTTGTCAACATGCTACGATGTCCTTTTGGACTCAGTATTAGTCAACTGTCCGTCTACCTTCCCTTATATGGGCATGACTTCAATAACATTTCTGATCATTGTGTTTTTTCTTCATCCTCAAGGAAATTACAAAAGTAACTATTTTACCAACTGCATCCACGCATCGCACACTCCCTGTAAACATGAATGCACCCTAGAGAATATGGGTACACTAAGATCACTTTTTCGCTCATCTGTAGCCAGTGACAGACTTCATGCTAAGCATACCTGGTCCATACCGATGCCATATATGTTTATTCGACACTAGCTACCCTCCCTACAGGTGAGTTTGAATGGCACGAAGAAAAAGACCAAGGACACTGAATCAGGTTGCTTCAGCAATGAAAAGGATCGGTTAATCGCTTTCTTACTGTCACGGCCCCCAACTATTCTGCAAGATGTTCAGAAACACCCCTATCATAAGAGAGCCACGCATCCGCTCTCAGGGCTAAGTTGAATTTGACGGACGTCAGCCACCAAACTCTTTATTTTTCCAACGTGGTCCTCCGCAGTGGATGACCACGGACTTCCTGGTCTTTTCTGCTGTTTTACGCTTCCGGTCTTAAGAAATTGTTAAACACCATTGTGACGCTGATTGTGGGACGGCTGAGAGTGAACCGGGTGGCACAATTGAAACCGACGGCATGATTTAACCAACCTCAGACCGCCGACTCACAACATAGCTAGCTCATACAGCTCAGCAGGCGACCAAGCCATTCCAGCAGTTAACGGAACAAAGAATGGCTTTCCATTTAAAACTGGCTACCGATACGATCATACAAACGTCAGTCTAATGACTCATTGTGTCTATCAATCTGACATGTTCCCGCAGTTATTCCTATTCTGGCTCACGGCATATACCCCAGTTATACAAGCGAAATTCGCATTCTTGGACTTGGGTGATGCATTCAGTTCAGTGCAAGCTTGTACTCGAGGGTTTCTTCGCGGTAAGCTTATTCTCGATAAGGAGACAAACCAACTCATAGTATTGCAGCGATCGAGAACAACTAATTTTGTCAATTCAAGTCAAGTAAATGCTTTACGCACCGGAGGGTGAATATTCGGCTGATACATAAAAGCTGTATTGCAAAAATTGTCAATAAAGAACAGTAATTAAAAAAGATATATGTTTAACGGCTCCAGTAAGGAAAATCGGCGGTGACATAATATGGGTTGGTGAGGAAACGAGCGAGGTAAGGAATCACAGAATATTCATAAACTCCAGTACGAGCTAGCAGACATTTACACTGTGATCGGGTGGCAGATGTTGATGTGCACTTCCTAAGACCGGGATGAGGGATGTGTGTGCTGTTATCTAAGATCATACGAGAGAAATTCAGATACGACTGGCAATGATGGGTTGCAATAAAGTGGACGAACAGGTCATAAGTGATGCCACTATGTGACTTGACAGTAATTTTAAAACCTTTCGCAATCAGATCGAAGAATATGACGGTGGAAAAGAAGAACCAGTGTGGAAGGTTGCATTAAGATATGAAGCGCCCTAATGAGTGGAACCGGGTATCCGCTTTTTATCTCAGTCGCCCACACCTCACACGTGTGCGGAGTTATGCCTTTATGCGTTACTTATGGGACACTCGTTCAGCTCTTGGTATTTCTGATTGTATCCCCGGTGTTCCGAATTTTTATTTTTGCTACTGATGGCAATGATAGTAGTTAGTTGTTACTTTCTCCATTCGGTGACTGTAAAGATCCGGTGGATTCTCTTTGAAACGGAGATCAACAAATTATAACTTCAGAACTCCAATTATTAACCGTCGACTGATTAGGTAAAGGTACAGGCCTATTGCGACAGGCTTGGTAGTATTTCTACTAATATAAGTCCTCCTACTGTGAACAAATTAGTCATGTTGGTCAAGTTGGCAGTCGTGGATATGGATCATCCGAATCAGCGCGCACATACATACGCTTACTCTCACAAACCTAATTAATTAGTTGCTAAGTGCTATAGTATTTATTAGAAAAGTCAGAACCGGTGATCCGATCGGTCGGATACCAAGATACTTAAACAGTGAAATTAATTTAAAATGCACTCAGTAGACGAACCGTCAAACAAATGTTCTACACTTCATTAGCTGTTATGATAATATACTGCATATAACCCTTATTGAAATAACTAATTAGTTCACCAGCATTTAACCCCAGTTATTTACATGATTATATTATGATCGTATTATTTCTGTCTCGTTTTTGCGGATCTCGGCGTGATACCACGTGACGTCTACTGATCCATATGAAGAAAAACTTTGCAACTGTTACCATCTAATAATTTTATCATTTTGGCAAAAGTCGTTGGTGCTCTGTTGCGACAGATCACTGGTTTGTAAAACTTCCGTTTGCAGTTACCCAGGAAATTAGCAGATATCCAAGTTATTTGCTACCTTTTCACTTAGATTTACCGTTGAAATTAGCGATGGGAATGCCAGCGGGAATTGGAGCATACGGATACATTATTTCTTTAACCACAGACTTGCGGGAATACTGGTTGAGATAAGGATATAGATGACAACTAGTCGTAAAGTGCACGGTGAATAAATAAATTCCTGTAACACTAGCAAAAAGCTAAATTCATAACAGCAAAAGAAGACATACTGATTTTGGCTATTCTTCCAGGTATACGTTAATAAAATTGATTCTGTAGGATCAGCCTTGATCGCGATGGGTCAAACTTATGTTGTCATATCTAAAGAACGCGCTCCATGAACGAAACCGCGTGAATAAGCAAGCTTAACAAACGGCTAACTGAAACCGAGCCTTATTGTGGCCCCACTCACGAATACTATCTACTACTATTCCACGTGAATATAACGTGTTAATCGGAGTTAATGCACACGTAAAGGATGATTCACGTGCCAACTGTTTAAGTTTACATGCGAAGAAGGCAGCAACGGAAATGGTTATCAGAATAGCGTGGCCCTGAAAAGTGCCTTGGGTTCATTCACGTGTTGGGACTTCGGTATCAATGGACCATACAGGGTACGCAACGATAGTTTTCTTGGTTACGGAGAGTCGCACACGTGACATGCGTCCATCGTCCGCAGGTTCCGCATTGGACCCATTGCATTTTTTTCGTCTAAGTGCACGTTTGGTTCGCTGCTTCTGCAGACACTGCAGGTTTCCTGCCGAATGGGCGAGTAGTTCACTTGCAGCCGTCGTCTTTTATAATTTGTCTTATATGTTGTGTACGTTGTACTTTTGAACCCCTGAACTTCACTGAGTGCCGTTGGTCCCACTAAAGTTTCTAACTAGTCGTTGGCTTTGTCCCAGGTTGTCAAAACGGATTTCCGTACTGTTTCGTACAGTACCTATAATTCCCCACCCCCCCTAGAATACTTAAAGCTACAATTATATCTTTGGCCAAAAATTCCGACTCCCACAACCGATCACTTTAAGGAGTTACTGGAGACCTTGGTTGATGAACCTCAACGAAATGATGCTGTACTATGCTGCCGGAAGTGATTTCGCTGAATGACCGTCTACCGAACGCGATTTCCCGAACTGGGTAGTTCGCTTCCCTGCAAACGTCTAACAAATGCTTAAAGAGGAGTGCCCACTGATGACTGAATGAACAGCTACACTTTACATCCCTGTTGAGACTAACTTGGTGCGTGATGCCCCTTAGATTTATTACACACCATTTGCTATCGATATGCTTCATTGGTTGCACAGCTTCTCGATCCAGGCATTCCAGTACTACATCGAGTGCATACCTCGTCAGTCTCACAAGCAATAGTTGCATCCATTGCATCCCATCGGGTGACCTATAACAAGTCACCTGATCCTTGACAAATCGATGACGGCTTTTTTGGTCAAAGACTGAACACGCTTGACAACATTCTTGGGTATGCCCAGAACTTTTGAACGGTTTGACAGGCCATTTGTCAAATGCCTGTTTTCTGTATCTACCCTATTTGTAGTAAAATAGCCTAACATTAATGCACGAGGGGTCAAATATCCGGCCCAAAACTGCTTAAGTGGTATTCAGGTATTATACACGTACGCAGCAGCCCCATTACTCTTACATTCTATTGCCGCTCTGAACCCCTCAGAACAAAGACTAGATTGAGCTAACACTACATTGCGCGTCCACTGAAAGATGCGTAGCTTTTCACTCGGTTGTCTTGGATAACATGGAAGCGAAAAAATAACAAGAGATTCTGGGCAGATGTCCGTGAACGCAATAAACTGAGCAAAATTCCTAGCAACTACGATCGTCCTACAATTCTCGGTCTGAGGGAGCATCTTTCTTATTAAAGTAACAGCCCTACGATAGCAGTCATCACTCTCATTTGGGAGAAAGACCTGAAACGAATTGCGACCTCACCCAGTTCCATCAACTATCATTATGTGCCATAGAATGTACCAGCCACGGCTGAGCTAGTGAGTAACATCCACCAAAATGACGTCACCAAATCTAGAATATAACTGTCCGCTTAAGAACGGAACGAAGAAGGCAAACTTTATCTCATAGCTGTTGGAAATTATTTCTGAATAACCATGAACCGGCAGCAGCTCTTTAGCGTCTTCTACTTCACTTAATAACTCCCTCTTGGATAGTGTTCTTCTTATGGATCTGAAGTCGTCATTACTCAAGCGCCGGTTGGATTTCCTAAACATGTACTCCCTTAGATCAAACGTTTTCCTAAAAGTGTCCGTTAGTCGCAAAACATGACCGTCTTGCTCATGTGTCAGCCTACGATTTCCCACATAAAAATCTTCATTCCCTAATTGGAAGCTATACGAATGTTTCATCGACCAATTAACGACACAGTAACAGAAGTCCGCAAACCGAAGCATGACGAAAGCCTCTCATTCCTAATAAGGATACCTGGAAGGGATGTACTTAGCAATGAATGACGATTTATAATATTCCCCTGTATGGTGAACGCAGATGAAATTCTTGAAGTAATAAAGTGCACCATCTAGCAGATGGATGCCTCGTTTTTTTGCCATTCCGTACGTCTCGGAACTGTACACGTAGAATGACGCGCAAGTTTCTCTTAGAAACTCTCGGAAAACGGCTTCCGAAGCGTCGACATCGGAGTATACACAACAGACCAAACGCCGAAACACAACTGAATCGTTCACTGGTACGGACTCCATTTGTATGCGACAACACAACTCAAAACGAAATGACAGCGAATTTGCCGTGCTCACAAGCTTATGAACCAATCAAAAGTCAGGATGCAAACAGAAGTAAGAGCATTAAACAAAATACTCACAAACCAAGCAATAACCGTCTATGAGTTTCTATATCAACGACTAATGTTTTTTTTTAATATTCAGATTTAGCTGCATTTGCCGTCTAAGCTGTCATGTCCCATCAACGGATGGGTGCTGTACACCAAGTCGGCTGGACTAAGTCCGCACTTCCTATGGGTACATGTACGTCCAAACCGAGAATTCGAATTTTGCTCTCGTGTGGTAGACAGTCGGAATAAGACTAGTTGTGTATGGACGCGTCAGATTATTAGTTACTCGGCTGACTCCAGTAGGATATTAACGTTGGCGATTTGCGGATTGAAGACTATTTCTTGTGCTGTCAGCTGTTGGACTGGCCTGGTAGACTACCGAGCTACATGAACAGACTATGCTGCCGATAGGCCGTTTGAGTTTTTGGTAACACGTTGCAATCAGTTTCAACTGCACCACCTGGATAGACCTTAACCGTCTCACCAGTTGCGCTACAATACGGTTAAGTGATTTCTAAAATACCGGAGGCATTCAGCCAGTCACTGTGGAGGACCAAGTTTTAAAATCGGAGAGTTTGTTAAACGAGAATAGGAAATAAACCAGTAACAAAGTTTATCCAGACTGTTTCGAAGAAAATCATACGTTCATTTCCACAATGAGGGAACCCCAAGGAGGACGTCGTCCGCGTATTGTCAAGTAATGAGCTTAGGTGGAAAGGATAACTCACTAATAAAAATGGAAGAAAAGAAATGGAAATGTGGATGCAATTGGTCCAAGCAAGTTTGCAGACAGTGCACGAGGGATGCGAGGAGTTGGTCAAACGGTTGCCATTGCATTAACTTGGAGGACAAAAAGTAAAATACATTGGTTGGAAGTACCAATGAGGGCACATTTGCATACAGTGAAAATGCATGGATAGTTAACCAATACTGAATCCAGTAGAGAATCGTCACGTGTAGGCAATTGCACAAGATTTTTATTTAGAAAACCCAGGGCGGCTGGAAAGAATGAGTCAAGTTTGTTGAAATCGGCCGTTATTGTGCACATAGTCTGTGGAGTGGCAGTTGGAAAGTTTATCGATGGACTGTCCGATATGTTGAGTGAGATTATCAGAAGCAACTTATGTTTAGGTTCAAGTCGTAAGCTGGTCACCGATGCCAGCCGAGGAAATGCCTAATCTAATTAGGTAGATTAAGCGTGTGTAGATGAGCGTTGATTCTAGTGAGCCACTTTGGCCACTGTAATCAAACTTATGCACATAAAAAATACGGCTAACAGGACGGCTGGGAAGTGTAGGCTTCTTCGTGCAATTGTCTCAGGGTTAGAAATTTCACTTTCGAATTCATGACTCTGTAGTGATGTCTATCGCTCTGAGTAAACAGATGTTTTCCGGACATAATTTTGCACTTATCTCATTTGCGATCTGTTCTGACCCTGGATTTTAACTTTATTCTTTCCGCGGTTGCGTACTTTTTACCGAACTGACTTTTGCACAGTTTCTGTCCACCTCTTCTTTGACACACTTTCGATTTTTGCCGATTGTGCTAGCCCAGTTCACTTTTCACCTAGCCGTTAATTTCGTTCGGTTCTCGTATATATATTTGTACGAAGAATCCCACAGAACACATTGTGTTCTGTGGGATTCTTCGTACATTTGAAACAGGCCAAAGACCCAGCCGTACTTCGTTTACTAAACGGATACGTTAAGCTTCGTACGAAACTGTCCCTGGCAAAGGCTTATGTTCAGTTTATGGATGAGTGCATATCTAATTCAGAATATCCCAAACAATATCAAACTATTCTGAGGAGAAATCGGATTAACATCACCACTGTGTCTTCGCGTCGCCAAGCACTTAACGAGAGAGATACCATATCCAGTCGCGTGCCAGAAATGGAGCGTCATTTTGTGAAGTCGTGTCAAGTGCTGGACGAGCTGACCCCAGAAGAAAGGAATAAGTTCGTTGCTTATGTTCAGTCGATAGTTGACAGGCAAGTCGAGCAGGTGTGTGGCAAACTACGGAAACGCGTCAACCCGAGAAAACCGGCTGGTGAATTCCCTTCAGATCCGAAAAGACTGGTCCATAACTTGTCGTCTGTAAGTCTGGATAAGAAATTACTTGAGGTGTTGTCGCTAGGACCAAAGTTTCGCTGTCCAACCAGTAAAACCAAACAATTGGATATGGAGGTTGAATTTGAGAGCCTATTTGATCAACTATCCGGTCTCGTTCCGTCCTCCTCACAGGAGTTAGAGAAGCTCAAATCCACACTTGTGAACGCGTGTTATCAATATCGTGAAAATAGACCATCTACGAGAGGATTAGTAACGTTAGAGCACCTGAACCGTCTTAAAGAATTGCAGGCTAACAGAGAAGTAATGTTGTCAAAACCAGATAAAGGAGCGGATATTGTAATCCCTAATAAATCGGATTACATAGAGAAGATGAAGACGATATTGAATGATGTCTCCAAGTTTACAAAGACCCCAACTGAAAAGGACAGGACGATTCCGATAGAAAAGTCAATCGCTGCGAGAGTAAAATCATTGAAACAGAAAGGCATGATCGATGCGGTAACCTTCGAAAGGATACGACCAACTGGGACGACGATTCCTAGGTTGTACGGCCTATCGAAGGTACACAAAGAAGGTGTCCCCTTGAGACCAATTTCGGATATGTGCAACTCGTCGTATCACGCAGTAGCGAAATGGTTGGCTACATTGTTAGAACCAGTAAGAATCATGATTTCCAGACACAGCCTACGAGACACATTTCATTTTGTAGAGACTGTGGGAAATCTAGACTTGGAAGGCAAGCAAATGATCTCGCTAGACGTTACCTCACTGTTCACCAATGTCCCGATCGCTGAAACAATCAGCTATCTATGTGAGTACATGCACGAGAACAGTATTGATCCGGGCATCTCGTTGGATGAACTGAAACAATTACTATTTGTCTGCACTCATAATATCCAGTTTCAGTTTAACGGTGAAATATATCGTCAGAAAGACGGGGTTGCAATGGGGTCACCTTTGGGACCTTTATTTGCAGATATTTTCATGGCAAAACTTGAAAATAACCAACTTATGTCAACAATTGAAGGGTGCACCTTATACAAACGGTACGTGGACGATATCGTATGTGTAGTAGATACCAAAGTGGATCAAAATGCACTACTTAATAGATTTAATACAGCTCATCCAAATGTTCAATTCACTTTGGAACAAGAAAAGGACAACAGTCTGCCTTACTTAGATGTTTGCGTAAGTCGTCGAAGTGATGGTTCCGTTCAGTTGTCAGTGAACAGGAAAGCAACTTGGAACGGTCAGTACATTCATTTTCACAGTTTCGTACCACTCAAAGTGAAGAGAAATCTAGTGCGTTGCCTGGTTAATAGAGCAAAGAAAATCTGCACAGAAGACACAATAGAAAAGGAACTTCGTTTTCTGAGGAGTGTTTTCCTAGAAAACGGCTATCCTGAACGGTTCATTGACAAGACGATGCAACGAAATGAAGATAGGCCAAGACAGACAGTAGTCGAAAAGAAGCCCGTATTTGTCCGTTTACCATTCAAAGGAGATACGGAAACTGAAGTTATTCAACGAAGACTAACAGGAGCAGTCAGTAGAACATTCTACGCTGCACAATTACAAATTATGTTCGAGTTTAAACCGATCGTGTGTTTTCGACTGAAGGATAAAGTGCCAGATTCTGCAGCATCTTTTTGTGTGTATTCATTCATTCACCTGTTCCTGTGGAACCAGGTACGTTGGCCGCACGACCAGGCGCTTATCCGAACGTGTTCCTGAACACCACCCGGCTTGGTTGGACACTGGAGCAATTAAAACAATTACGAGTGCTGTGTGTTCACACCTTGTTGAGTCAAACCATCCCGTAGAGGTGATAAACGCTTTTCGCACAATTTAAAAGGTCCGGGGCAAGCAATCAAGACTTGTCAAGTGTCGCATCTGAGCCACAGCCGAAGCCGTGAGCATTCGACTCTACAATCCTCCCCTGTGCGCTCAGAAACAATTTGTGCAAGCACTTAAACTTCCATGGCCCACTTCTTGTTCCCGAACACGTGTGCAACCACTCGAACATTCTTCGTTGTGATCAGTTTCACATGCATGCACACACACACACACACACACACACGTGCACAGACAGATTTGGATGATCATCCCCTTTGTTGGTTTGAGTCATATTTAATGTTATGTATTGGTATGAGTACGAATAACTGAAAACGAGCTTGTTCACCACGCTGTTTTGTTCTCAGTATATATATTTCTCGTATCAGTATGTGCTGACCGTCCGTAATGTAGATATTCATCATTAAGCCTTTACACCATTACACAAATCAGACCCCGGTTGGGTGAACTAAACATTTTGTGATTCGCGTTTCAAATTGTGCTCTGTTCTCTATTTCTTCCCAACTTGGGATAGCTGCTAAGATTCATTTATTGCATTATGACTTCACATTTGTCTTCGCGAAAGTTGATTTACGAAGTGCAATCCTGTAATCTAGAAATCTCGGATCTAAGCTCTCCCGTGTGCCAGGTTGAGGATTATTTCAAACGTTTTGAACTGATGTGTCTCGCTTATGATCGCTTCTCAAAGGAGCGAGAAAAGGTGGTTTTTCTAAGTGTTGCGTGCAAGTCAGCCCATTATGTTACTGAATCTGACATTCCCGAAGAAGTCAATAGCCCTGAATTACGAAGAAATCAAGAAATTAATGTTTGATCAAATTCAGTCTGAGGATTTTGAACTTAGCACAAAGAGTGAAATTTCGTCTAATTTAGAGTGGTGATTCCCGGGGATATTCGGACATTTTACTCCAGCTGCAGACGCAAGCAGCTCGATATAATTTTGATGATCAGCTTGAAGCACAACTGCTTGATGGGCTCACAACAGGCATTTACTTGTGCTCAGTTGCAATGAATGCCAGTGTAGTTGTCAAACCCTAAATTGTAGGATGTGCGTGACGCATGTGAACAATGTTCTGTTTTGTTCGGACAGCCATTGACCATTCACTGCGTGCGGTGACTTTGGTTGCTATGTCCTAGCGGCAATCTCAAAATGAAATAATGAACTAGAAAACAGTTTCAAAGGAGTAGGAGTTGAACTACGATATTGGAATTAAGTCGATGAAGAAAGTTTGTGGATGCAAAAGTACCACTAATCGCGACAACAAGCCATATCCCCAACGTATCTAACCATTGTGTGGGAGGGTCTCTTGGACCCCAACCAGGAAGTCTAACACGTCCTTCATTGCTAAGTCCACTAGAAAGGCATTTCATACGTTTCTTCCATGTCATGGACTGACCGACCCTACGCATCTTCCAACGGGTACCCCCTTCAGCAAACACAGTACGCTGAAAATCCTGTCAGGTGACATGCATAACACATTTCTCAGCCATCTTAGCCTGGTGAGAATAAGTGTTTCACCTAATGATTTGGTTCTGGAACCTAAGACTTTCCGCCGAACCTCAGCATTCCTTATACGGTGTTCCCACCAGATTCGAGTAAAGTTATGAAGACTTCGGTGTTAAAATACTAACAATCTTCGTATATCCTCCGCCCATAGTGGCCATGTCTCCGAACCATACAGAAGCTCGGTCCTGACTGCTGCAGAGTACACTCGACCTTTGATAAGTAAACGGATGTCATGTCGACGCCACAGATGACTCAGGTTGGCAAATGCTAAGCGAGCCTTCCTTATCCGTAGAGACAATTCATCCAATATCCGACCTTCTGGTGAAATGCAGCTACCCAGATAACAAAACATGTCTACAACGTTTGTGGTCGCCCCAGACACCGAAAGGTTTGGCGCTGGACCAACTCAATCCTCCAACAGCACCTTACACTTTGAAAGTGCAGAAACGCATACTCATCATTGCTACGCCGTCCGTCAAGCTGTTCAGAAAAGTTTAAAACTTACCTGGATCTTCACTTAGAAGAACTATGTCGTTCGCATATTCAAGGTCTGACATTTTTTCACCCGGGAAAAGTTCTAGACACTATACTTACCTAACGAGAGCGCCGTCTCTAGGACCATATCAATCACAAAGTCAAAGAAGAAAGGAGAGAGAGGGCAATCCTGACAAAGACCACTTTTTGTGGTGAACTCGGGTGAAAGATCACCATAAGCCCAAACTCGGCTTCGTCTATTATTGTAGGGGGTTTTGCGATTAGAAATGAATTTCTCTGGTACGCCCTTCATCAAAAGACTGCGCCGGAGAACTGTGCGGTCGACTGAGTCAAAGGCCACTCTGAGATCAAGAAAAACGGAGATAGTGGGCACTCGGAAGGTGTGTCTTTGTTCTAAAATTTGTCGGAGAGTGAAGATGTGATCAATACAATCTCGACCAGGTCTAAACCCAGCTTGATTCTTGCGCGAGTACTATTCGCGAGCGTTAGATAAGCGATGAAGAGTAATACCAGCGAGCATTTTGGATTCAATGATAACCAAACTTATTCTCCTGTGGTTTTCACAGAAAGACCTTTCGCCTTCCTTCTAAATCGGTACGACCACCGATTCACACCAACTCTGGAACTTTTTCCTTCTCCCACACCAAGCCGAGGAGTAACACTGCTGGGCCATCGTCTTTGTTAACAGACGGAGACAACCTATCCGGTCCGGCAGCCTTGTTTCATTTAAAATAGCTTATCTCACCAAGAACCTCCTTTTCCGACGGAAGGCTGGTATCTACAACAAGAGCTGTACACATTGAGCTGGTGAGCTAACCTGAAGATGATAAAGGCCAGTCAAACTGCATCTCGAAGTGCTCCGCCCAGCGAATTAGGCGGCGCTTCCGAGTTTGAATCACTGATCCGTTCACCTCTTTGGTCATTCCGCCAAAGCCTGTTTTACGTGGACCAGTTTGTCTAATCAGAAGAAACAAATTTGTGGCTGTTGCCAATGACAGCATCTCCCTACACTTCGCACTCCACCACTGCTCACGGTTGTTTCTCAGGCTCCAAGTCAGTTGTCTTTTAGGGTATCTCCATGCCTCGCCGTATCTGGAATCCGGAGGAATCGATCTGCGCACATCTAACAGCTTAACCGAGGATGCAGATATCCATGGTTTCTGCGTGTGCCTAATTGTTGAGCCTTGGATAGCATCAGCAGTCGCAGGTAAAGCCTGTTTGATCTCTGTCCATCGCTCTTCTGGATCTTAGGCATTTGACTGCATCGATAACCTGGTGGATAATTCCGTTCGGAAATCAGATCGTTGATTATCGTCCATTAGCAGCTGCGGGGGACGGATCGCTTTTGTGTTGTTTCGGCCACCGACGAGACGCAGGCTGAAGCGCGCGCGGACAAGGGAGTGATCAGTGTCTACAAACGTGGATCAAAATGATCGACAGTCTTGAAATGATCCGCACCCGCGGTAACCGACAGCAATATGGTCGATCTGAGTCCAACGCTGTGAAGGTGCAGGAGGAAGCCAGGTTAATCGGTGTTGCTTTTTGTGAGAGAAATTTGTACTCTCTAGGAATAGTCCATGGTCGGAACATAGTTGAATGAGTCAATCACCGTTATTGATTCGATCGGCTAGAAGGCCAAATCGACCTCCCATGTTCCTCTCCGTCTCCTCTAAGATTTCAACTTCAGTATTGGAATCATCAGCAACAACCATGATATCCGTAGAGCGCATACTGCGGATCAGTCAAGACAAATCCTGGTAGAATTCGTCCTTGGCCTCAGGAGAGCTACAGTCAGTTGGAGCATACACATAAACGACAAACAGGCATCGGCTCTTCAGTCTAGTGCTGTTGACAAGCACAGAACCATTCAACCTAATTGCTCACAGACGGCTGCTGAATGGAATTCAGTCGCGTAGTGCACACTCAGCCTTCAAGCTCACAGCTATGCCAACGCCAGCCTGACCACGAGCACTGGACACCAAATCACTCGACACGCGAAGAGTGAAACCAGAAGCCGAGCTTGTATCTGAGGAGAGAATTGAACAATACCAGGACATGAATAACCATACAGATACTACTGTTTCCGTCATGCTGTGTGGTTCATCCAAGAAGTCATCCGACGTGCAGTCTTTCTCTTTGATGTCCAAGGTGCAGCCAAATACGGATTCCCGGGTGCAGAACTTCACACGCCGTCGATCTTCCAAGAACAGTTCACTTTGTAAATGCCATTCTAGTGCTAACCTTCAATCCAGCTTAACCTGTTGCATCCGCAATGCCAGATGCCACAGATGTGGTAAACTGGGTCGCATTCAAATTGTGTAGACAGTCATCCACATACCTTTCTAAATCCAGATCTGGTTCTTCTCAGGGTTTTTTTAACATTGAGCTCTCCGTTGTCGTTACTGCTCACCGACAGGTAACTCCTTAACTTCTCATTGGTGGCACAATTAAACACGATTTCATTGTGGATACTGGTAGTGTCAAGTCTTTCATTCGTATTTCAGTTTTACGTCGTGCTATTCTTAATATTCCAACGCACCAGACTGATACTACTATACAGGGCACCTTTGGACATACCTTACCTGCCTTGCGCTCATGTAATACTTCTCATATAGATGCAACTGGACATTCCGTCGACTGTACCTGCCTCGTCACTGAAACTGGTCCGTCTCTACTTGCGTAGAAGGTTATTAAAGACGATGGCATTTCTGTATCAATTCTATCACAGAAACGGGCTTCGTTTTCTAAATTAATTTTACGGTCCTCCAAGGCCTCCGGTGGAGTGGAGACAACTGTAAAATTGGATGTAGATGGATATCCTTCATTTTTGAAACGTTGTGCTATCCAACCGACTTCCTGAACATGTGAAGAAAGTTCTCGGTACTTTGGTTGCCAAAAAAATCCTTGGAACCATTTCGTAATCCAAGCGGGAAACGCTCATTATTACTCCGCTGAAGTCTGATGGATATACTCCAAGAATTTGTGGTCATTATCGAACTACTTTGAAAGTGAGGCTTCGTCAAATTACATGCACTACTGTGGAACCAGAGGATATATCGTCCCACTTCCTTGGCTTGCGTTATCGATAGTCAACGCACGGTGCACGACACCATGTCGATGCCACGATGTATAGAATACATTATCACATCTGTCTACCAACTTGAGTCTTCTCGATTCAGCCGATCCAGGGAATTTCGTCTGTAGTACACTTCGAGACCCCATAGAAGACAAGTTCCCACCTCGCTAACCGAACGTCTTCTATAACCCTCCAAATACCATTGTCGTTCATCTTCATTTCAAGGGGGCAATGTGATGGGGTTTTTTCGGTTGACATGGGAAAAACACAAAAACCAACTGCCATTACTATCCGTCACCAGAACAGAAGTTCGAACATCCAAGAGTAGGCCCCGGAATCGCTGATGATGATTCATAGTAAAGGTAAAACAACAATACAGTGACGTCAAAGGTGCTTACAAAAATGAGTTGAGCATTGATACTGCATGATGAATCATATTATCTAACTAAGGGCATTTCTTGTGTATGCTTGTTTAAAACAAACAATGGTAATTCACAGCAATTCATCAGACAGCAGGTCCTTGATTGGACATTCCAGGTTCGGGTAGAATATAATTACTTGTATGATGATTTTCACCTTAGTATGCGAACAGAATTTCAGAATTCCAATCCGACGGCTGTATTTCACATTGAAATTCTACGAAATACTTGACCAATATCATTGATTTAACTATCACTTCTTAAAGGAAATCTAGAAGTCCTTCTGACACTTCACACTCCTTGGCTTTTAATAATGATGCTGTCCGTGGCTCAGGTTGATGGATTTCGTAGATTCCTGATCACTGGGCTTAAAGTTTAAGTTGCAAACTTCTCATTGCTATCTTTTTTACTTCTCATTTATTTCATTTTATTTAACGTGTCGTGTCGATAGCGTTTCACTCCTGGATTTTATGGTCGCCTATGCACTAGTTGTCCGCTAGGAATGTCTACGCACGCAAATTCTGCTCGTAACTCCGATCAATCCAGCAAGCTAATAAAAAGACAGAAGACGATATTCTAACGTGCCAATAGCCTTTGTGTGCTAGTCACACCACAGGTACAGAAATCTTGAACGCGCTCGTCCAATAGGATTGATGCCTTGACGGGCACGGCTGACTGAGATATTTCTCTCTGGTGTCGTCGGATTGGTGTTTTTAATGTTCACTGGGCTGGTTTTGCCACTTGCTTGGGTGGAGGTGTGTTGATTAGTTGGCTCGGCTTGGCACTTTCAAAGCTGTTGGTAAATTTGCTTCAGGTTGGTTTTCGTGACGCCCTGACGTTATGATACAATATTTTCAGAAAAAAATTTGCAGCCGGTTACAGGCTACGAATTGGAGAGTGACCGGTGGCGGAGTCAGGATTCGAACCCGGGACGGAAGGGCTCGAAGCCCACTATGATGATCTTCTGATGACATCGCGGCATGACCAGGGATGATGAAACCCCTCGTTTTTTTGGTTTATCCGAGTGTTTCTATTATTATTATTATTATTATTATCCGATTATATCCCTTCCTGTTAAGTAATACACTTTATGGGTGAACAGACATACACATGTGGAAGGATCTAAACTAAATTCGGAGCAACGGAAAATGGTATAGTTACATTCAAAGCCTCTAATTGAGGTGAGAACGTCGAGGACGGGCACGGGGTGGGTTGGGTTTCCGTTTTTTCACCTCTGTTGTTTAATTCAGCCCAGTTCGGAACACTGCATTCTTACGGTTTCCTGTTTCTCTGAAATAACTGTGTCGAGGACACAAAAATCGTGCATCCTGTGTTCACAGAGTCACATGAATGACCTACAAGGAATGTTTTCGGAATGTGCACGTGCTTGTTTGACCTCTAATTTGAAACCTTGACAGAAGTGACTGTTTTTTCGTACAAGGTCACCAAATTGCTTCGTCAATATTGGTCGGATAGGGATGGTCCGCTGAGTCGTATAAATAGGGTCAACACTTCCTGTGGTACACCCATTCTCGAGTATAGTGTATCAGCATGCTGTTCCAATTTCATTGTTTTGTTATCCTGTTATGCCTGGTTCCATGTCAGTCCATGGCGGCTCGTTGTAAGTCAATACGCCCTCTCAATAAGTATGTCTGTCTGTGGTGTTTTGTTATTTTTCCTACGCTGAAACCAACTGGCTGAATTTGGAATGAGTTTTATTTGAGTTTTCCATTTGATAGGTCCTCGAACAGCAGGAATTTTCAGGTCAGTACATGTAAAGCTATTTTTAGTGAACATTTTTAAAGGACTGACCAGCGGTGGTCATCATCAGAGTGAGATTCTGAGCCTCATGTCCCACCACTGGTCGCTTCCCCCGCTTGTCAGCATTTAATTAACTGTGAACCTCTACTTTAAATATGGTAGCACTACTATATAATAGAGGAAAGTGAATGTAACAGTCAATTAGATCAACTCGACCGTTTTCTACACTAATAAACGCATTCTCAGCTGCTTGGTCCATGATGAGGACTGAAGCTAGCCTGTCATGATAGAAGTGCCAATTGGGACTAGAACTCGATGGACCGCATTAAGATTCGTACAAAATAACATCACCGTCTCCCGATCTATCTGTCTGCAAAGCCTTTCCTCCATGCTAACCATTCAGTGACCTTGAAAGGAAAATACTGTTACGAATATGTAACACTGCTGACTTCTCTCGAGTAAGAATATGTAACAACGATGCTTCCAAAAACCAGCTGGAGTAGCCTAGTTGCATCAGTTTTGTAAGTCACACATACTTTGCTGATTACTGCCAACAGGAATGAAATAACGGTGCTTTTCCAAAATAAGGACAATGTTCATGCCGGGAGCCTTTATTTGCCTGTGACTCTCATCGCGAAATATTATATCATTTCGGCATAATTATTGGAAAACTTATTGAACAATATTATTATTATTACTATTATAGTTATTAGTATCATCATTATTATTTGAATGGAAGTAGTAAGAAATTATATTAAGGTAACATCTCTGGAAAGCACCGTAAAACGCAGCTTTGATGGTGAAGGAAATGTTGGGAACCAGTCCAAATAGTTCGGTGGTAAGTTGTTCAACTCACTATCGTTCATCTCAGTTTCCAGTCCCAATCAGGACTCGGTAGACGGACATTGGGGATGAGTCCTGGCAACCTGAATGAATCCACAAATGTGCAGTGTTGTGTGGCTTCATTGGCGTTTGGATCGATAACAGGATGACTCTAGTCTAATTGGCTATTGATTCATGCTTGTTCGCTTACGTGACTAGTCACACACACGCATGCACGCACGTACGCACATCACTTTGACTTTACCCATCCCACGGACGGCTTCTTCTTTTAACTAATCAGACTTTGGCCCTGAGCCATACATGCCGGTTGATTCGTTGCTACTCAGCGGCCCTACTTGATCGCACTCGATCGCACGTGCTGCTTGGACTTGTCCGTAAATGATTCACTTACTTGCTTGCAAGCTCACTTACGTACGTGGTTACTGATACGTTAATAGACGGATCACGTTACGCACTGCGTTCTCCGTTAATGACGAACACGTCCACAGGTTTCAGTGGTGAGTTGAATGAGATAAATCATACTGTTATTACCAACACTAGCATTATCTTTACTACTGTAAACCATTTCATTTGAAATGCTGTTCGTAAAGCACTTGACATTCCTTAACAATTTGTGGTTGCGATCTGAAGGGCAATTTGCTGTTCATCTGTTACGTGACCACTTTATATTATCATTATCCAAATTAAACTCGTTCGGTTCGCCTTTGCTGTTTTCCCGGCTAATTTCAGGTCAAGGTTGTCACCGTGACTATGGATGTTATGGTGATCCGGAGTGTGGACGTTTATCGTATTACAATCAGATACGAATGTTTGGCTGCCGTGGGCGTTGGCAACCGTGCAGTCGCGACTTAGACTGTTGTAACAGAATGAAATGTATCGAGTCGTACTGCTTTGGACCCCTATAATTTGATTCCCTTAATGAATTTCTCCCGGAAATGCAATAAATGGTACTTTTCTATTTATTTCTCTATATTTGTTGTTAATTACAGTAATGAAAAAGAGATATTGATTGCAGCTCTTCGCTGGGTTATTGAAGAGGGTACGGTTTACTTGAATCTTTCGTAACAGTTTTTCAATTGATTCAGTTCTCACCCAACCGGCCAAGCATCTGTTTATATATATATATATTGCACATGCAGCCTCGTTGTTCGTTGGGTTAGCAGTGACCCAGACACGAATAACTATGAGAAATCACAGTTGTGATTCATTTGTGGGCTCTTCAATGAAGAGTACCCATTCACACTCCAGACGATCCAAATTAGATTCTAGTGAACATATAATATCGGAGTGTACAAGTATGAAGACGAGTGGGCAGAGGAGTACTGGGTACGCATACCTAATGAGCGGCAACAACAGCCAAACCGGCCGTGTGCTTCAGGGAAATTTTGTCCACACGTTAACATACTACTTACTATCAATATATATATATATATATATATATATATATATATATATATATATATATATATATATATATATATATATATACAAAGCATTAGGATTGTGTGGTGATTCGACGAGTGTCACACGTGGTACGGTCAGGTGCACATTTGTGGCTACGTACGCTAAGAAGCTTTAACCGGTAAGGATCACCAAGGACAGGTACAGCAAATGCTGGATTTGACTGGCCAACTTTTAACCTACCGTTTATTTGCTTGGAATTGATATATTTATGCAAATAAGTTTTACAATACAAATAACGTGCTATTCCGCAGCTTTGGTCTTATTGCTACCGCAATTTGAATAGTTCCGGGAGGGATCAGCTGCCATGCCTCCTATTGTAACAAGGACGACAACACACGGCAGTATACTTGCATTCCCACTGTCACACAAGCCAAGTCATGGAACACATACAGTCGCTTATATAGGCCTTTTTCCTGACTGCGCGGCACCAAGATTGCTATTGCAGCTGCTTGAGCGCTTCGGCTGCGTTCTGTCCATTTGCCTGTGGCCGATGGCTTGCTTCTCTTGCCCGTCATTTCCCTTCGATTGGCCCGACTGTCTCAGTTGACGGCTCGATCGGCAGCCCTTCACCTGAGCTATATTGCAGGTTGCCGGAGATCCCGCTGCTTCCTCTCTGGTCGTCTGTATGCCTCTTTTTGCCTGCTTTGGGCAGCCTCCGACATATTCGCCACCTGTTCTTTCGTCTGTGGCCCTCGTTTGGTTCGTTCGTTCGCCTTGATGTTCGCGCCGTTCCCTCGCCCCAGCATTCCCTGTTACACTATCTGTTCGGGTGTAGGGAGTCCTTCGTGGTACAAATCAATGTCACCATTGCTGGGTTTAGTGTTCTGTCCACAAAGTAGCCTAATACCGTGCCATAGAATCTTGGGATTCTTGGTTCTGAATCGTTGTGTGGCGAATGACACCTTCAGTCGTATTACCTCTGTCTTGATTAGGTTAGAGTAGTGTTTGGCTTCTAAACAACAAGAGAGACAGAGTGCTAACCCCAGAATCTTAGATTGAACTCGTTAGATATTCACTCACTCCTGATGATTTTGACAAACCCACTCGCTTCTACGGATTATCAATGATCAATTGATTCCACTTGTAGAAGACAAATTACAAAACACTTATGTCTCCGTGGGTGATGGGTGCTGTGTTCGTTATTAGTAGTAGAACACGTGACTGTTGCATTCCATTTATGTGCATGAATGCAAACACAAAACTCGGCCGTAGCTGGCGACCAAGCAGCAAGCAAGCTGACGAGTGCATAAGTAAATGAACTGCGTCACAAACAGTTTCCCGATCAAGCCGTCAGTTCATTCGGCACAGGCCAAGCGAGGTCAGTCGATACCATGCAAGATCGATCAATCAACAAGGACCGGGCTGAAGAATGATTAAACATCAACGGGCGTATGCCCATGCATGAGAGAGATATTAATTGATCGTTAGAGTAGAGCGCGTGACAGTCTGAGCCGGACACCATAATAAGTCATATCCGACCAACTGCGTACGTTTCTTGAACGCAAAGGACTGCTGAGCGATCGCCAGTACGGACTCCGACCTCGTCGTTCCACCCGTGATCTCCTGGCTATCTCGTCTCCTAGTCCTGGTCGGGTGCACCCCGCAACCACGGAGGAACACACATGGTCTCGCTCGACATCTCTAAAGCGTTTGGCCGAGTTTGGTACTAAGTTCTTCTAGCGAAACTGTCCACTTTCAGGTTCTCCTCCGCTCTCGTATTGTAGACATCAGATTTCCTCAATAAACGAACCATTTTCTTCCGAGTTGATGGGGTTCTTTCCGAGTCGTTTCTTGTGAGTGCTGGAGCTCCCCAAGGTTCAGCATTTGTGCCCACCCTCTTTCTTCTATGCATTAATCGTCTTTTATCCACTACGTCTAACCCAACCCATTCCTTTGTCAATGAAGCCACCCTTTATTCTTCCCTTTTTTACCGCACTCCATGCCATGCCAAAACCAACGTCGATCGTACCCGCAGTGCAATCAGTGCATTTCTAGAGTCAGACCTCGAACATCTCCTACTGGAGATCCCACAATCAAGTTGCGTTTAACACAACCAAAACTTCTCTTCTCTCAGTTACTTTGAAACATCACTTATTCTTTGATTCAACTGTACTGCATTCCACGGATTCTATCTTTCTTCTTGACTTATCTATAACTTCTCTATGCTGATCCGTTTTCATAACTCAGCTTGCCTCCCTTGCTGCAGGAAAAGTTTTTTTTTAATATTGCTCCAGAGGCTTCTACATACCAGCTTATCTTCTGCTGTAGAAAGCTCAAACCCATCCCGCACTTGAATAATGCTGTCACGAAAGGGGGGAAGCTTCGTCTACCTCTCTTCTTCTTCGTCTTCAGCGAAAGGCCATCCGGCTGATCGACGACTCTTCTTTAACCTCCAGCCTGCAGTCACTAGCCCATCATTGGGCTGTTGCTTCATTGTCCCACTTCTGCCGGTGCGATTTTGGATTTTTCTCTTCTGAGCTTGCTTCAGCGGTTCCTTTCCTCAAAACATTTTCTCGATCATCACTCACCCATGCAAGTGGTCACCCTTACCAAGTTTATCGCTAGATGTCGTACTTCTATCTTTCACTCTTTTTCCTTCATCCGGACCGTTAAATTATGGGACACTCTCCCTTGTTCTGCCTTCCAACCCATTCACAACCTCTTCCTCCTTAAAAGCAGGATCAATAAACAGGTTCTAAAGTGAATGTTCCCCCATAACCCACTTTTACCGTGTCTTTTTATTATGGGGTTTGTCTCAGCATTTAGCCGACCACGTCGCTGGGGGTCCTTAAGTGACAGCATAGTGGGTGATGTTGGTGGTCACCGCGGGAAAAAGTCCAGATTGCCTTAGCATTGCCGAGTTAGCTGAAAGGAGGTCTGCTTAGGGGCGTTCGGCCTGAGGTTTGATGTATAAGGGCTTGATGTGATTCTCGGATTAATACAAACCGGTTAGGGGAAGAGAAGTTTGTCGGTCGACGTCTCTCCGGCATCGTGCATTCACCAAGAGGTCGAAATGGTCAAGGAAATCGATATCTAGTATGGGATAGAGGAAGTCTGCTACTAGAAACACCCAACGGAAGGTACGACGTAGGCCTAAGTTGAGAGTGGGTGACTTACGCCCGTAAGTAGCAATAGGAGTGCCATTGGCAGCACGGAGTTGTTGGACTGATGGGATCGTTGCATCACCCGCTTCCTTTGGAATGACATTAACTGCTGCACCGGTGTCAATTAGGAACAGGTTATTGGAAACTACATCTCGAACATGCAACAGACGGCTGCTATTATGGCTGCCGACCGCGTTAGTCGTCGGAACGCGTCGGGATATTAGTTTCCCTGTTTCGCACCTGGGAAGGTGCAACCGACTTCGCAACCCCGGGTCTCCTCCCCAAACGGCTTGTAATATCGACTGTACTTTGATCGAGATGGACTAATGAGGCGGTCTGGCTAAGGATTTCTGAGACGTTCACGTCGGTCAGAGTTGTGATACGTTTTATGGTCTCTGCAGTGGGAACGACTGGGAGTGGAAAAAAAGTCTGAAAGCCCGCTCGAAAGCAGCCATCAGAGTGCGTTCGGATAGTGTTCCTGAGGTAGGAGCTGTGATCCGGAGACTACTCGAGGTCGTTACGGCAGCAATTTGTGAATGGTACCGTTCCATAATACCGTCGGCTAGCTTTGCCGTCTTTGTGAGGTTAAGATGGCTAGAAACCTCAAGCAGTGCTTGAATATTGGCTGGTAATCGCTGTACCCACAACTCTTTGAGGACTTTTTCCTCTAATAGTTGCCCTGCCAGCTGCTGCATTTCTCTCAGTAACGCGGAGGGCTCCCTACCACCTAACTCTGTTCCTTGGATCATCGGCTTTAGCCTTGATTATTCTGACGGCAAAAGACTAGAGACCACCGCTTCTTTCTTGGTTGTGTACGAATAGTTATTGAATATTACGCCGCGTATCTGGGTAGCAACGTCACGGGGAAGAAGACCAAAAGTCTACATGCAACGGGTACGCTCGCTTGTGATTCTGTGTTTCAAACTCTGCCTCTAACATATGAAACCAGAGTTGAGGGTCATCGATGAAAAACACAGGGAAGGCTAGGGAGACCGTCGGAACGGACGGTTCAAGATCAGGCTCAAGGTCGTTGCTAGCCATAAGTGCAACGGTATACCAAATGTAAAACGATATAACAAGATCAACTGAGCAACCACGAAACGCCTACAATATCGATATAACAAAAATATAAAACGAGTAATGTAGCAGAAATAAGGATTTACCGTTTATATGTCGGAAAAAGTATATATATATATATATATATATATATATATATATATATATATATATATATATATATATATATATGTATGTATGTTGCCGCCGAGCCACACCTCTGATCCGATTCGCCGAGTTAGGGTTTGTATAATGTGGTAACAGATCAAGTCTGAAATCCCATAAAGAATGGACATTTACTTATTTATGTCTCAGGAATATTACTGAATACGCAATAATAAGAATAATTGGACTCTCGGAATTTTGCTGAACTGAATATTTTACGTAATGCTCTTGCAAACATCTTCATCAGAATAGAATTGGAGTAAAACATAATGAAGTTGCTAAACATTGAGCGAATTAGGTAGGACAACCATCACATTCCTAGGTCACGAAATCTCGGCCTCGGGCATACAGCGCCTGCCTGACAAGGGGGTGGCAATTCGCGGTTATCCTGAGCCTCGCTCTTACCGGCAGTTGCGTCATTTTTCTGGCTTGGTCAACTTTTATCACCGGTTTATCCCTCACTGTGCCGAGAAAATGCAGCCTTTAACAGACCTTTTACGTGGAGGTAAGCGAAAATTCATTTTTTCCATCTCGGCGCAGGCAGAGTTTACTTTGATCAAGGAAGCTATCGACCACATGGCACTCTTTTTACATCCCGATCCTTCTGTTCCCCTGGCATTACGGATAGGTGCTTCAGACACTGCTGTTGGACCAGTGTTACAACAGTTTGTCAACAGTTCATGGCATCCAATAGTTTTCACCTCCAAGCGTCCCCAACCTAGGGAATCCCGATATAGTACGTTCAGCAGAGAACTACTGGCAATCTATTTGGGCTCGTTTTCATCACGTGCATGTGGACCTCGTGGGGCCCCTTCCAACATCTAAAGGCTGCGTCTACATCCTCACCTGTGTAGATAGTTTCACTCGCTGGCCACAGGCCATACCTATTCCCCGTTCAACCTCAGAGGAAGCTGTAAAAGGGTTTCTAACTGATTGGGTAAGTCACTTCAGTCGCTCTGCTATTGTGACCTCGGTTCTCGTTTCGACGGTGCCTTCCACGAGCTACTGAGCACTTTCGGTAGCAGACACAACAAGACGATGGCCTATCCTCCTCAGGCTAATAGCATGGTAGAGCGATTCCACCACCAGCTGGAAGCTGCCTCTCGTACTCCTGATAACCCTTTATGGAGTGAAGTTTTGCCGACGGTTCTCTTAGGAATGCCTAACACCGTTAAAACAGACATGCGTGGTAGGTCGGCTGAACTGGTTTACGGTTGCACACTACGACTTCCAGGTGAGTTGGTTTCTCCATTACCACCTGTAAGTTTTAATTACGGGGATCGCGCAAAACGGCTGTCACACCAAATGCGGGTGCTAAAGCCCACCCCGCCACGAGAACAAGCTCTCAGCATCTACATACCTACCACTCTAGTGGACGCAAGCCATGTGTTAATTCCAGTGGATGCAGTGTGATCACCACTACAAGCAGCCTACTCTGGCCCGTTACGCATCGTCCAGTGAAAGGAAAAGAAATACGTGGTAGACGTCGAAAGCAGGAAAGAGACCATCAGCATACACCGCCTTAAACCAGCGTTCGTCGACATGGAACCCACCCTGAACAACCCGCCCAGTGCCCCCACCTGCTCACGACCTTCTTTTAGTCGTCCTGAGTCGGCATCGGTCACTCCCACTAATGACGCCATATTACCCGTTGCAACACCAAACTCCACGGAAGATACAGCTACAACCATCAACAGAAGAAATCGACGCGGCCGCGAACTGCGACAGCCAACGAGTTTTTCTGGATTGGTAACAGTTGTACATATTTAAGTTTAATCTTCGTATTCCACTTGTACATAGTTTAGTTACGCATGACCGCCCCACCACGTGTTCATCACGACAAGCGTAGCGGCAGCCTGCAATCCGCCGATATGCCCCCCTCAGTCGAATATCCGTCCGCGCCCCCAGGAGCAGCTTTCTTGTGTTCCTTGCCTTCCAGCTGGTCCCGTAGGACAGAACCATATGGAATTCCAGGATCTAGCATGGTTCAAACACAACGCTCATTGGACCGTGACTGGACTCATTTGACGCCGAAGGCTGGCTCGTTTACCAACCACAGACAAACGGAACTCTGGGATATGCCGACAACGACAAACCATACAACACAATCACCACTGACAAGTCGCAAGCAGGATCTACCCATGTCGGGTTCATTGTTGAGGAGGACGCAGTTTTGCGATAGAAGCACAGCGACCAGTGTGAGTCATGGAGAACGGCTTGTGCTAGCTTCGTTGTTGTGTTCGATCGCGACGGGAGGCATGAAAAAAGTCTCTCGCCACCGAAGCCGACGTACCGATCACGGATCGAAGTCCAACTGTGTCAGCCTTCTACGGAGAGACCCTTGTAGTGCTACCGATAAGACACGCGATTACGAAGACTGACAAATTTGTTCATCTGAACAATTACCGAATTTCGTGAAGCCACTTGCTCCCTCTGCGTACACCGTCTGCACACTGTTGCATTCCTCAATGCTCACGTTGTCCAGCTTCAGCGTTTTGAGTTCTGCTCTTTTGCGAGCTGCCGAGTATATTCGTTAACGTGTCACGAACCGAGGACCAGGGGCTGTAGACTCTATACGGGAGCAGGTCCAGACTTAACTTAGGAGGATGCTAAACTGGGTTGGTCGGATGACATAGGGCATAAAACACTTCCGGCTACATCATTATCCACCTCAGTCCTTTTGACTTCTTCACACAGATTGCCGATGAGAAGGAACTGTTTCCAATCACTGGTGGGGTAAATTGGCCGTTTCTTGAGGACTTAATTGATTGCTGTCATACTATTGCTGCAATCAAATTCACGAATTTTGGAAAAGAAGACCAGCGTACGCAACCAAACTCTTCAATGATTACTCCCTACAGCGATTGAGGTTTCTATTAGTAATTGGATATGTATGACGGACTTTTGCAAACAACGTGAAAAAGGTTACCCGTGGTGACCGAAACGTCGACAACCTACCAACGATCTCAACTACGCTGTGTTATTGAGCAATAAAATTCTACCATAACGTGCTTACATTTCAGTCAAAAATCTCTGACAAAAATGGGGTAGAATAAAGAAAATATACGACAGTGGACACCAAAGGAATATAACAGTGAGGAAGGAAAATTTCAAAAAAATCAAGAAAACTTGAAAAGTAATTTCATTTTATTCTTGTCCTTGTTAACCATTGCCCATGCCAGATAGGATAAACGGGTGTTTTTGTATACGATAGTTCTGGAAGAAAGGTGCCAAAACTCAGATCTGGTGGATATACGTGAGAAAGACTAAAATATAAGTCGGAGTGTAAAGGATGAGTTGGATCTCGTAATGCCTTGTGGCCTAGGACAATGCCAAACTTAATGTGCACGTTGACAAGTTCAGTCGAATGAAATAAAACGGGAGGGATGAAACGAGATTAACAATTACCATTCCGTGACGGAGGGCTCTGAAGTCAAATTTCAAAAGACTCAGGAGGATAAGGAGTGAAAGATACAGTAAGACCGGAAGAACTTATTGAAAAATCAGTTGGGGAATAATTATTGGTGGTGTACAGAATTGCCCAAATTCTCCTATTTGGAAACAAAGGAGTCGCAGTTTACCGACACAGTACTGAATGTGAGGTGTTTATCTTAAATTGGTGTCTAGTCCAACACCCAGATACTTGACGGAACTAACTCTCAGTAGGGGTGAGGAATTCAATGTAACAGGATCTGTGTGGAAAGGTAATCGACAGAGACTGCAAAAACACATGCAAGGTATTTAGATAGATTCCGTTTCAAACCCAACTGACTTGGCTGATCTGGAGATCACATGACCCATTCAAATAAGTAGTTTTACTAAACTATCCTATCCATTACTGCCACTTTTGTCGAAGCATATTTTCTTAAGAGAATTTTTAACAATTAAGTCCATATCATCGGTATCATCTAACTTGATTTGCATCCCACTCCAGCCCAAGCATAATAATGCTGGAAACGACTTCATCGCATTTGCCATTTTCGTTGTCCTGAGTGCTACCGTGCCCTCTAGTCTGCGGATTTGATGACGGTAACACAACGACTGCCCATCAATTCCACCTCTTGCAGGTCAGCATGTTCAGATGAACTCAATTGTTTCTGGAATGCCAACTCCTACGCTCACGACAGGTGTTATAATCAAACGGTGAACTTCCTTCCTCGTTGCTGGTTAGTTTCCTTCACTTTGACCGGTACCCCGAGAAAAAAATGGTACTTGAAAATTGGGATTATTATTTATTGATATATTTTTTATTGCTGACTGGTATTTCTTCTTGTAGACGAATAAACCACATAGTACGAGTTAACGGTTATGTAGCAACATATTGATGGGGTCGGTTTGTGAATTTTTTCATAACATTGCTTGAATTATGCACCCTTTTTCGGGGAATTTACCAGATTAGCTAGAAAACAACTTGTTTTGGGGTATTTAAGTAGTTACCAATGAACTGCATTTGGGACTGATCAAATGCGTTAATAAGTAGCAAGACTCAATTGTTGCAAATTTGACCCATGTCGAAATTTCACATTTCATTATGTTTCTTCTCATGGTTTAAGTTTCCAAGCAGGGTGACTGTACTGCGGACTAATTGTGCTGGGAATACGGACTAGCAATGCTCCGAACGACGAAATCCAGTTATCGGCACTTCTGCGCTCATACCACGGAACACAATCAAGAAGACGTGAAAGTCAGCTGGCTCTGGGCGACTTGTGTGTATTGGTAGTAGCATTCATATATTTCTGGAGTAAGGGTGATGGGAATAAGCAGTGAGAACCTGATGAAATGCAATGGATGGCATTTGCTTGTGTGTGTGTGTGTGTGTGTGTGTGTGTGTGTGTGTGTGTGTGTGTGTGTGTGTGTGAATGCATGCATGCAAATCTATCGCTGAAGACAAAGAACAGTCAATTAGCCGTAGCAGCACGATTGGCTGGTGCATGAGAACTATAAGCCACGGGACACGCGGTTTGTATTGCTCAAAAATGTGCATCTATGCCCCAAAGGACCCGGCTCAGTAGTGAGATCATGGTAACCGTGAGTCAAAATTCGAAGATGCATTCATCCGTCCTCGATAAAAGTTGGTACCGTCAGAGTAGGCTTTCCTGCTCAGCAACTTGTGGTCAGAACGGCTTGTTACTTCCTACGGTTTGGCGGTAAATTCTCACAGTTCTCTGTTTTTACCATACATATCACCATCACTTTGTACTCGTCCGTTTTCCACTTCTGGAAATAACCTCTGTAATAAGCACTTTAAAGTAGAACCAAGGCACTGATGGTATGATTCATCGGTAATCAAGTTAAATAACAACTGTGAATCTTGAAACATTGGGTCCTATTGATCCAGTTCATCAAAACAGATAGAAGACATAAATTGTGAGATGCAAGCTTTTCTTTTAATCTTCTCAATCGCGTACGTAAAACATGCAAATTCGTGTTCGAATGGGGCACAGCAAAACAATGGAATATACAGTGTGGAACGGAAGTAGGAAACGACCCTGTAAACCTGATTGATTACAGCCACGGCAAGCACACATTGTAGGTCAAAGGTGTCTGTGCACACAGTGGAGGCCTAAGTCTACTTATCCACACAGCCTTACAAAAAGCTAGAAGCTTTGGGTTCCGATTCCATGCAATCACTCGGAACGCTTGACCCGGATCAATCCGATGACGAAGGGTCACAAAGTGTTTCGCGATCAATGAAGCCGGGTTTCTCGTCGTCGTCTGCATGTATGCAGAACTCAGCTTGCCAGAAGTTAGTACGCTGTTTGGTGAATATTCTATCTCCCATCCGAAAGCACATGACATCACACTGTCTGAAGGACTCATTTGAACTATCAGATATCCTGGAGCGAACATCCGTGAGTTTCCAAAAAGTGTTTTCCGTTGATGTTGATTCACTTTTCCCCAGTATACCCCTAAGAAAAACGGTAGAGTATTTGTGCGACGTGGAAGCAACACTCAAACCCACGTTACCGATTCCTGTTATATACATCAGGGACCTCATTCCCTTATGTACAGAAAACATACTTTTTGATTTTGAAGGACAGTCGTACAAACACGTTGATGGTGTTGCAACGGGTAGCCCTTTTGGGCCCACATTGGCAGATATCTTTTTGGGCAATGACTGAGAAAAATGTACATCAGAATATCGTCCAGTTCACCCTGTACAAGCGTTACGTCGGTGATATTTTGATCTTTACTGAGGGAGGACGGTTTACTAAGTTCTTTAACCTAATGAACACCATACATCCCAACTTATCTGTCACACGTGAAACAGAGAGTGGTAAGAGTCTCGCCTTTTTGGATATCATGATAACAAGATGTGCAGATGGAACAATCCAGAAGACCATCCATCGTTAAGCAACATGGAATGGACAATACATTCAGTTCTCCAGTTTCGCTCCAGTGGCCTACAAAAGGAGTTTGGTAGACCAATTGCAGAAGGAAGAACAGTTCATAACCCAAACTCTCTGTGCTAATGGATAACCTGATAAGTTCAATGAATGTTGTATACTGATGTGAGTCTCTGAGCGTTGTTGGTCACTCCCACCTCAAGCTGGTACTAAATCCGTCCAGTAAAAGGGTAATAATCAGCAAGATTCCTATTAAACTCTGTGAATTCAATTCTCGGTTATTCCAACCTGTTGATCATCTCGAAAATCCCGGAATTTCCTGCAATAATACGTATTCCATTGTTCACCTTGAAGTCCTCTCCAACTTAATACATCTGAGTGAACTGAACCTACCCAACCAACCGTTTGGAAGGGGTAATTCATAACCAGACTACGCTCACCAAGCAGTGATGAGACCGGACAAGAAGAGCAGGAATGTATTATGCCTGATTTGAATATTAGCACACTGAACCTCCAATGAAAGTGCTCGAATCACCAGTCTCAACTGTGCTTCTTACAGGTGGACGGCGAATAGCATCAGGTGACCGTTGACCAGACTACTGGTATTCCGGCTTCCGAATTCGACAACTCCCTCTCATATCTGGCTCTAGAAAAGTTACGCTCTAACTGTAAACGCATCCTCTGAAACCCAGCTTCCTCTTCTACTGGTCTTCTATTTTAAGGCGAGCCCTCGCAACGGCAGATTCACGGTCTAACTTAACGATACTGCGCATATTGCGGAGTTGTACCGGAATGGACTTACCTGCAAAATATCCTTGTCTTCTTGGATCTAGATTTCTGGCTGGCTGGGACTTAAGGGTTTCAAAACATTTCTACTGAAAAAGAATGGTTCTGATATAATGACTGTTCAAGAAGATGAAATGGGAGCAAAATGGATTGTTTGATGTGACTGTCGTTTATGACGCATGATATAACAAAATGATAGTCCCACAATACACGCTTTGACTGGTCAGTCAGCGGTGGGCAGCAGTAATCTTTATTTAGGTGCTCTTTCGTAAAGGATTATTCTGTCTTGATTCAGTACGGTTTGGTGATATACCGCCAGGGCGGTGAGCACACGGTGAAATTCGGTCAAATATTCAGAGAGAAGCTCCCGAATACGCCTATCGAGTACTGTTGTGGAATTCTTGTATTACCTTTCAAGGGACTCGTTGGAGATCAGTTCCCGAGTTCTTACTAGTGTTTCCCCAATAGCGATAAACAAAAGTCTTTAAAATATCAGACCCTTTCTTCAAGGAAAATGTACTGCTTTTGAAAGCTGTTGCGTTTGACTGTTTTTGTGGACATTCAAATGGAAAAATCACGACTGTGTTGTACTTTATTTCGTCATTTTTACATTTATTAACTTTCTACCAATTGTCACCCAACACATGAACAGTAGATTTCCCGGAAACACCAGGGCCGAGTAGTGGGTCACTTTTTGGAAAAAGGGGCAGTGCAGTGGAGTTTCATTTCTCGTAGTCTGTGGTACATATTGTCCAAATCGCACTCTTCGGTATAAGCAAATTCTGAATTTTAATGCAGCCTCAGGAAGTAGACACAGAAATTCCGTCTACGTATTCCAAACATAGCCATTGAACAGATAATGGTTTATGTTAAAAACGAGTGTGCCGAAGCTGATTCATAGTTATCCGCTATCTTTTCCCATCTACCAAATTATGTGTTATGTAGGAAACGTGGAGTTTCGAGTGCAAAAATGGAGTGGAAGTCGGTACTGATGGCACATTTTAGTGATATAAGAACCGTAGGATGATGTTGTTTCACAAATGTAAATGACTAACTCCACAATGCGTAACACTACTTCCAACAGTGAATCTGTGTAATTTTCGGCCTTGGTATACCACACATCTTTTGGTTCTCAACGGGTCTCATCTCTTTGAATTTCCTTGACAGTCTGCTTAAGATTGAGACCACTTCAATCTTTAGATGAAGTGACAAAAAGGTTTGTGGTTCTCCTATAGATCACACTTTCCACTAAATGAATTTCACCGTTTTTCGTGCTTCCTCAAGAACCACTGGAGTGTTGCGTCATTTGTTTTATCCACTTTCAGATAACGCCTCTGTAAACCTTTGCCCACGCAGAGAAGATCTTGAAGCGGAGTGTTGTTTGTGATTATATCCTGTACGGTTCTCGCGAAACGTGACAGCGTCTCGTTACAGAGACGTGCATCTCCTTTGGTTCGACAACCAACTACGGAGTCATCGACTTTTCGTTTATTGATATTTTTATGCACTGACTTCCCAATGAATCGACTAAGAATCTTTGTTTGACTGACTGTACTTTGGACTCCATCAATCACGTACAAACCTCGGGTCATTCGATCACTCTTGTCCTCGAGAGTGCCAGACTCGAGTTTCGCTCCTGCTATAGCTCATCAGTGGTGCATATCGTTTGTCGCACCCAGTTTGTGCAATCGGGCATTTTCACCCGGAAGGCGTGTGTGTAACCATTGCTCCACCCCACTCATGTGCGGACTGATCTAAGTCACCTAGTTACGTTTTTTTCAGGCGTCATCCTCTATGACACCCATCAGGGCCAAACAACGTCGCTGCCTCGGTAATTCACCTCACAGTTGTGAGATATATTCGGATATCAAGAACGCGAACCGGGCGGATGAGTGCAGTGTCGCAGTCCCCCAGAGAAGACCTGACTTGGTGGGAGGCTTTCACTTCGAGTTGACGGAGCAGTCCCGTGTCTCTCCCTCTATTCGACGTTATTTGGCATAGAGGTCATAGAGGATGACGCCTGAAAAAACTTAACTAGGTGACTCAGATCAGTCCGCACATGGGTGGGGTGGAGCAGTGATTACACACACGCCTTCCGGGTGAAGATGCCCAATTGCACAAAACTGACGCGAGGTCGTTAGGTGTTGGCAAGGCAGGCACCGGTGTGACGGAGGACCTAGTTACTCCAGCTACAGCGGGGTTGTATCGTGACATAATGTCATCAGCGATCGCTGCAGTTTCCTCCAGCGAGCGTTTGCGCGCGGCACTTAGGGCACTCAGAGGGAATTCACAATCAATCTGGTTAGCCGCCTAAACAAATTTAACATTCGTTGTTTGCGAACTATGGAAAGATTGATGTACAAACTGGGCCCTAGTAGTGCAGTGTTCCGCAACAAATTCAGTTGAGCGTACGTTATATACAAACGTACACCTATCGCGAACCGGAATGGGTGGTTAAGTATTAGAGGACCCGCCTCAGCTTATTCCTGTTAATCGTCGCATTCTTTACCAATAGTGTCCGTCTGTGATTGTACCATTTCTGGTTATTCACAGCAAGCAAATTCATCATCTTAAAACACCATTAGGCAATGGGAAGAAACCCTGGGACCAGGTTAACGCGATCTGGACAAGGCCCATGTGGCGTCGCGGTATGGAACTCGCTGTTATCCGGCCGATAAACTGACATTCTGGAGCAGTTGAGGTCTAAGAGCTCATCAAACATTCCTAGTTACATTGTAAAATTTGGAAAGACGTCAAACAAGAAGACCAAACGGTATATTTCCTCACGATGGGCGGCCGTGAACTTGATTCTTTGGTGAAAAACCTGTCATTTTGTAGACAATTTTCATTAGTTTCATTCGAAGAGTTGAAGAAACTTCTTCCAGATTACATTACACGGGGTAATTTCCAGGAGTACGAAATTCCACACGTTGACTCGATGTCCAGCTTAAAAGTTCCCAGATTTTATGCTCGTCCTAAAGACGCAAGCAGCTAAATACAACTTCGGGACCGACTGGAAACACAGTTCGCTAGACCGACTGACTGTCGTCGTAAATCACCATGAATTGTGGAGGAAGCTGTTCGTAAAATACGACCTTATATTCGCAGAATCTCTTGCGATTGAATAATGGCTAGAGGATGTGCTGGCAGCCACTACGGGCCAATTCGCTATGTAGCTTTAAAAGGTAGAAATGTCAAGTCCAACCAGTCGCATTCAATACCTACGGTCAAACCAGACAATCTGGCCAGGTTGACGGTTGTATTCAGTCATATTAATCTATATTTGTCAAGCAGTAAGTCACATATGCATTTCGCATATAAATTTCGCCAGGGCGTATGTCACACATATGGGAAAGTGGGACGAAATCAACGTTATTCATCACAATGCCTTGTTCTTCAGTTGTATTTTGTTTCTAACATAATGACCTACGACCGTCAGCCGATATTGTAACGAGGTAACTTGGTTCACGAGTCGCAGTAACCACAGTCCTTACGGACGGGACAGTCCATAGAAGACACCTAAATCAATTTCGATTCAGAGTTACCGGAGAGAAATTTGGAAAGAGTGGCGCTGAAATGCGAGAGGGTGAGAAAATCAAACTGCGGAGATCTCCGCGGCTCAATTCGAAACAAAAAGATCAAAATTACATGCAATGCTGCAGTTCCTTGGGTGAGGAGATATGGTATGTTCATATCCGACCATATTGTACTCGGTTGATGAAGGTATACAAACGGATTCAAGTTTTATCTGTCTGCTTCGCTTAGTCTCGATTCCTATTCCCCTTTTTACGAACCACAGTTGATCCACTTGTCTGAATCATTGTTCATCAACTCTGCTTTAGTCTAAAAGTATGGACTGGCTGGGTTTTGTGGGGATTGTGCATTCGAATTCTGATCACGTGCCCCCCCCCCTCCCCACCCACCTGAAGTCCCTGCTCAGATAGTTGATCATCCCGTTAAAACGTGAGACGCCTTTCGTATCGGTTGGCTCCGGCATGTCTACAAGCGAGCTTACCTTTTCCGAATCCCGTTTGATCCTTCTGATAATGTGGCCCTGGCACTTGACTGCTATTTGACAAAAAGTCAACTTGTCTCTTTTTAGTTTTATTCCATCACAGGTACATCGTTGCAGAAAAAATCAAACCTCCTGTTGTGTTCCTCAATACTTTTGCCGAAAATTAGAATACAATCTGCTACGCAGAGTACTCCAGGTGAGCCGTCTACTGCTTGGAGAATCCTCTTCTAGAATATTTCGCTCGATACCTTCGGGCCGAAAGGAAGTCGCTTCCAACGGAACCGGCCATACGGTGTGCCAAACTCGGTCAAATAACTTGAGGCCTCATTCAACTCTACATCCCAAAACACTGAAGCCAGATCAACTTTTTTAAACCAAAGCACGTCTGGTAACTCATGAAGAATATTTTGAAAATAGGTAACGAAAAGTGCTGTCGCCTAAGTGCTTTGTTCAGTGGTATAGGATCAATGCAAATGCGAAGTTCCCCGGATGCTTTCGTCATAATCACGATTTGACTCACCCTATCTGTTGGTGCTTCAACTTTAACTAGGACATCTTTCGATATGAGAATGTCCAACTCGCGCTCAAACTGTTCTCTAACTGCATATGGAATACGCTTTGTTGGTAGTGCCTCGGGTTCTGCGAATTCATGTACTTTTAACTCCGCCACCCCCGGAAGCCTTCCCAATCCCTCATCGAAAACGGAGGCGTACTTCTCTTGGTAATATTCGACATTATCAGATATATGGGTAATGAATGAATCATAGTGGAATGACACCAAACCAAGATTTTCGACAGATTCACATCCAAGGATAGGAACATAGCCCTGGTCGACCACAACAAAGTTTGTGAGTGATGACTGTCCATTCCTTTTGACTGACGACTTTCAGCTACGCCTCACCACTTGGCTGGACCTAATCACCGTTCCATATAATGAGTCTCCTCTGTGTCGGTCTCCGTGTAATATTGGACAGAGCGTTCATAGGCATGACGTTCACCGATGTTCTTGTGTACAACTGGAAATCCACCTCTTCTCCGTTCATCACTGTTGTGTTCGGGCTGAACAGGCATGTGCTCAGACAGACAATCTCGCACGCACACACACGCACGTACACAGCTGACGTTTGCCGTGCTCCGTCCAGGACAGCATTGACCAATCAGATTGTGTCACATGTTGCACGACCTTGTGCAACTTAACACGACCGTACAGTTGTCTTACTCTTTCGATTGCATATAGCCTTGACTGACGTGCTTGCATACGAGTTTGCATTTGTCGCGTGTTTGCCTGTGCTTGTGCCTGCCGTACGTTTGTACTGAATACACGTTCACTCGAACACGTGCGCCTTCCCTCTGTTACCGAATTGGTGAGCACAACAACCACCATCTTGGCAAAGGAGCTCTTTCGCCTTGCTGGCATTTGCCTCATTTACTCGATCTGTGTTGTGATGGTTTTGTTTTCTGTGAGCTGTTGTCCTGAGGAAACATTCTAGTGCGAAAAGGTTGAGGTTGTTTCAGCTACCACACTTTTTTCCCCAGGCCGGACAGTGGTCTCTTCCCACGAAGGGTTAGTCTACCAAAAAATTGACATTCCGTCTTTGGCACCGTGCGTGTCTCTGATGTTATTTTGTACAGAACACGCGATTCTGATGCATTCATCGTCTCCATGCGTTGTTCGGCTGCTTCCTCTCCTAGGTAGTTGTCGACGCCCTGTCGGAGTGATAATTTTGGAATCTTCAACAAACTTCTAATAACCGTAGGGTCATGCAATCCCATCACTATTCGATCCCGCTTGAGGCTGTCTTCTAGGGATGTGCGGAAACTGCATGATCGTGCCAGTGTTCATAACTATGTTAGCCACGCTCAATCCCAGAGTGTGTTGTTGACCGGTCAAATCGGGCCACTTGTCGAACGGCCTTGGTAGGTGGGATTTTAATTTAAGCTCGACAGGCACTTGCATTTGCATTTGTTTACTTGATTGCTTGCGGCTTATGGACTAGGTTTGCGTTCCTACGCTTATGAACAAAAGGAGTGCCAGCGTTGCTCGTGTTACCACAACTTCTGAACAGAACATCCATCAGTTCGCTTTTGGGTGTGAAACGGCTTAAATTGGATTAGGAAACCTATTGCACATTGGGCCATAAATACGGCTAATGTAAGGGGTTGTGTAAACCAAGGACGTGTAAAACAGTGGCATCTCCGCTATCATGACAAAACGAATCACAGACATGGGTCCTCGAGAGTTAATTTTCGCGAAGGCGACAGTGATTAGTAGTGGATAGCAACCTATCCTACATTAGTAAAAAGATCTCCCCATCAGGCTGTGTTGGTTTGTCGAAATAAGGGCCAGGTGCTATGCGCGGCAGTGGTCAAACGGTCATCACAGTAACCGTCTGACCCTTTTATCCAGGGTTCGAATACTCGCCCCGCTGCCGTCCACTTCCCCAGCTGGCAGCCTTCAAAGGAAAGCGACTCCGTTACTGAAATACTTCACCTCAATCGTATAATCAAAAGCCAGGTAATAAGACAATAAAGCAGTATATCTTGCAATATAACTGTCAAGAATGTTTCAAATCAGCCAGTAAGTACCATGGAAAAAGTATGATTGATTTCACAGAAGGTACCTTTGAAACTTCACACGTGACAACATGGATAAATCAAAACTGACACAGAAGAAAACAGATTTTCAAAATGTGAACAGCCAAAATAAGTACTTGATGAATTTAATGAAACAAAACTGAATGACGCACCCGAAACAGAGGTGTGTGGGGAAAATATCAGCCACCAAACCAGAGGTTTCCGTTGTATTCTTTATTGCTTTTTGGGCTTCAGAGCATTCAACAATTCCATGGGTATGGGGAAAATTATGGTCGAATTCCGCTCGGTGGCTATTGTGGCCAAAGTTTGCAAGTAACGAAGTTGCAACGCCCCCGGTGCAGTGGACATACGTTGGGCTGCTTCCTGCAACATTTGAGACGAATCTAGCTCACCTTTGGCTGCGATCACTTTGGCCTGAGCAGCTTGGGTCGCTTGTGCTTCGGCCGCCATAGCCCGCTGCATATCTTGCGGGAGTGAAACGTCTTTGATTTCCACCCTTTCTACCTGAAAATCCACAATAAAGTTGTGTGTAGAACTCCTATCATCACTAAATGATACTTTTGTACTTAGATCAAAAAAATGTTCCCATGCATCTAGCAGTGGAAAGTTACCGAACAGAAGAATGCATCCGTATAAAGGCAAAGAATGGTTTCTTAGGAAATGCAGCGAAAAAACAGTTTTGTTTCCAATTTAACTAAGACAAGTTCGATAAAGACGGAGAGGAGCACCCTGAATAATCTTCGAAAGTGAATGTCCATGATGTCACGCTGAGTTAGGTCCGATTCTTAAGACTTACACAAGACACAGTGATTCGGCGCATTTTTCACGTTTTGTATATTCAAATTATTGACCGTTTTTTTGTTAATCAATGCTCTTATGCGATTTGCTAGGCTATCCACTATGCTGTATAAACGAGAAATCCCAAATGGCACTCGAACTTAATTGATTTCTCCCACAGGCATACCTTCGAAAGAGGCCACGGCTTACGATATGAGAAGATGAGAAGGGAATCTGGGTTCCTCTACGCTTCATGAACGTGAATTCTTTTGTAAGACATAAGGTCCAAAACTTGTCTACTTAGAATTATCAGTTTGATTTACCAAGTATCCTGGGGAACATTTATATATAAATGAAGAATTTCGAACAATTCAATCAAGCAGTTTTAAAGAAAGGATAGCAAGTTCATAGCCATTTTCTGTTACAGTTTATCACAGACTACCGGAATGGACGTTTCTGAAAGCATAAATCTGCTGTATCGATGCTCTTACCTGTGAGACTAATATATTTTCATTTTTTTCAATTATAGTCTCGCTTACATTTATACCCCATGGACCAGTGGCTTCATCCAACTGTGTTTTCAACCTTGCATCAATCTGTTCACGGCAGGAGAGCAACTCAGCCAAACGATGATTCCCAATTACCGTTCGTAACGAGCTGACAGCCAACAGCTCAGTCGATAAGGTCCAATTCTGAACACACAACAATGCTTGGGCCGGATTAATTACACGCATATAGACCACAGCGTCCACACCCACGGTGACTGAGTCACGTGTGAGTACATCCTGGGACGGAATAGTCACAGTGATCGTTCGCATGTCCACTTTCATTATCGTGTCCACACAAGGCAAAACAAATTGTATTCCTGAGCCCAAAATAAACGTTCCGTTCTGCTTCCGTAATTTGCCCAAACGGAGTACTACACCGCGTTCAAACGATTGGATCACAGTGAACGAGAACCATATGGTTAAAGGGAAAAGTATCACATAAAAGACGATTACAAGAAAAATGACCAGAAATCCGCAACACCCATGCCCTTCGGTCTCTAGATCAATCTGAGCTGGGTTTAACTGCCCCATATACGTTGGATCCGCGATAGGTGTTACATGTACAGACGTGGATGGTATGTCTCGAGTTCGTTTGCGAACTTGTTTCGTATTGTTTTTGGCCGTTTCTGAATCGGATTCATTTTCCTCCAGCATATCGTTCACAGCGAAAATTCCGGATTGTTTTCTACTTCTGTAGTTGTTGCTTGAGCGTTCATTTAAGTAATGTAACTCAAGTTCCAATTGACTCCCTCCTCGTTGCCAGGGTTACTCAGATGCATTGTCATGGGGATAAGGCTAGTAAATAATGACTTTCAAATACCCGACCGGCTCACTCCGATGTGGACGGCATATGCTAACCCGTGTGTATCCATTTTATGGGATATAAGCAGGTCAACGGCATTCAACACATTGTTGTTCCACGTGTAGCAGCATATTGCTGACCTTAGAACTTAACTATGTAGTAAATAGCGAAAAATTGAAATTTAATTATGGCTTTCAAGATGTAAGTCAAACAGACCATTTCTGATCTGTATTATTTGCGTATGTTTATGAAAACTGCTCTACCAGGTTCATGTCTAGATGGAAATAAACCTATCAGGAACAGTGTTAATTTGTACCCAAAGGTTTTGAGTCCACGGTGCCCTTCATTTGATCAACACGTAAACTCGAGAAGGTGAAATAGTGAACGTGTCACGCTATAGGCTATCTTATTGGTGTTCGATTAATGCAAGTGGGTGACTAACTGAGCTGAGTTCATGAGGCTTTCCGTATTTTTGTGATTTCAGATCGAACACTAGCACCCCTCCCGCCCTATATGGAATATCATTGGTCCTGTACATACTAAAATGGATTTGTGCACTGCTGATTGGGTGATGATAGGGTTTGCGTGCTACGATGCCCCCGAGGCCTATGCCGATGGGGGCGCAAAACGCTTCTTCGGGGTCACCCATATCGGACAGGCCAAGGAGCGGGTGGCGAGACAAAAGCTACGCGGCGTTGCTAGGGAGCGTGGTGGTTTTTTGCTTGGCGACGAAATCTCTACACAAACGCCACAGAAGCCCATAGACAGCAACCTGATGTGCGCGAGTTTGGCCTGCCTTCAAATAAGGCCAGTACATCTTGCCTCATACTCAGCTATCATAAGATGGATGGAATCCACAAGGACGCCACCATCCAAAAAGCATTCGAACCGGTCGTTCGGCCTTCGGCTCCAAACACGCAAGCCTTCTGCTGCCCGACAGGTATCACAGACTAGACTTACTACCTCGAACTAGCGACTCTGAGAACGCCACTATGCACCTGATTCCTAAGATTCTTCATGAACTATTCGTCTACACACCGCTCACGGATAGGTGCCTTTCGGGACATCCATGAAGCCCGATCATCCTCTTACAAGAGTTGACCACGCAAAAGTAAGTAATGCTGATGTCATCCGTGTTACCATTTGGATATACACGCATGCGCCAGGTGGAAAAGCGATCCTAGGATTGTCGCTTTCAAACTGAGTAGTAAGCATAACCAGGAGGACACTTGATTCCGAATTTTGTTCATAATCGGTTCCATAACTGTCACTACGGAAGTACGAATTCCCGTTGTAGAACCACCTTAACGAGACGAATGATTCATGAATTTCAAGTTAAAAACGTACTCAATTAAAGATACACAAAATAAAATGAACTGATAGATGAACACAGCGCGAGTGGAATGGCCCTTGGGTAAGGTGTTCGAGTTAATATTGTTCACCTTGTGTTCAAAACAAAATGGGAGCTCGGTGCTGACGCTGTCTAACGTTGATGGTACAGATGCGTGGTGAGTACACTCACGGATCCCCGAAATAGGTTCCAGTTAGATGATACTTTCGAGTGTTCAAGGGAAAATTACGAAAACGGTAACTAAAGAGTTTGATCATGCCAGGTGTGCTAGGCTGCTAAGTGAGTGAATTCAGCAGACCGTTGTTTACTGGGTTCCCCCAAACCGACTCCTGACCCTCTCCACAACTGAGGCGATAGCCATTCGCAAACTAAATCCTGATCTGTGGGCACAAGTTCAAATACTTCAGACACTTGTAAGGCCTTGGCCAAAGATGGAATTCGCCAAGTGCAAAATGTCTCCTGAGAACCGGCAATAAGTGGTCGAATCGGGAGTGAGCAGAACTTCATCACACCACGTAAGCTGCAACCCTCGTCCCTCACCCGGATCGCCACTCACCATATAACTGTTACAATGACCTTCAGCCAAGCCAATGGCTAACTGGTTTCACTTTTGCACGATTGGAATAAATGTGTTACAAGCATGGCGGGGCAAGTAACGATAAAGTGAAGCAAACATTTGTCAATCTTCGAGATATCCGAGAGAAAATATTACGCTAATTATTGTATGTAATAACATCTTATTACTTAATTACTTATGACTGACAGGTTATGAAGGTGATATTTAGATTACTATATCAAATAAAACCACGAAATGTTACGCGTGATAATGTGCTGAACCACTGGGGCACAACTTGCGCTGTGTAGGGTACCAGTCAGTTTATATGACACCGGCAAACTTGGAAAGGCGGAAGAGTGTGTTCAGATAAAAGACAAAAGAGTATGTAGAATAGAAATAAAGAAGGAACAAGAGGTATGACACAAACTTACAATTGTCCACCTTTCCTTCAACAGGAATGCGAGCACCAAAAACCAATACCGGCCAATATGTTCAGTTCGGTTCAGTCTGACAGCAGTTCTTCGAATCAGTCGGGATGGTATTGTGACGAGTAGCAAGGAACTCCGTAGAAACCTCTAAAATGGTTTGTTTCTCACAGTTAGATATGGTTGATGTAATTCCAAGACATTTCAAATCAGGTTTATTGGTATCTTTTTTGTATTAGATGTGAGGGTACTTTCGAAAAATGTGTGTTTTATACGTTAAAACCTCGGCGCCACAGAGGAATGTTGCACCAAGGGATGTTGAAAATCATGGCCAAAGTCGGAAATGTACTGAAACCTACAAGTTGAGTTGAGTTGAGTTGAGTTCAGTTCAGTTCAGTTCAGTTCAGTGATCAGTTCAGTTCAGTTATCAGTTCAGTTCAGTGATCAGTTCAGTTCATTTTAGTTCAGATCAGTTTAATTCGGTAATCAGTTCTTTTCAATTCATTTCAATTCAGTGCAGTATTTTCAGCCATAATCCTCACAACTCGGTGCTCTGGTTTTGGCTGTAACCCTGATTCACTTTTCAACTGAGTGAAAAATGATTAAAAGTATGGAAAGGAACCCACCAGAATAGAAAGATGTAAATTGAATGTCAAAGACTGATGGTCCCAAGTCACTGACCACGGCTATTAGCTATGTCACTTACAGTCTCAAACTATCCAGCTTACGTAAGACGTCGTACTCTGCCAAGTCTACCAGTTAAGCTTTTCTTGCCATTTTGGCATATCATGGACTGACTGCGTCGACCCACCCTTCAGTCTGCACGTTCGTCAGAGAACGATACAAACCGCGGATGGTCTGTCCGTGGGGATTTAGGATCTAAAGCTACTTAGATTCGGCAATTCCCTCGGAGACTGGCCTCTAGGTCCCAACACCCCAAGCTTAACAAGAACTCTGAGTGGAACAGCAGATATGCTTTCTTCCAGGGCTAAAGAAAAAAACCGTAATGTATTTCATTAGAACAGAGAGAGGACATGGGTCTTGAGATCCAAGCATTTCGTTTACTCTTGTCAACCGCGAACGTAAAACGTGTCAGTATATATACATGGTACAGTAGGGGGTAAATGCAACAACAAAGTAGGCACGATCGAAAGTTCTTACAGTACGAACGTTAGGGAGAGTGTAATATATTTGCTTTGTTTGAAATAATTCTCCGTTGGTGGCAATAAAATGTTTCAAGTTTATGGGCTCCAAGTAGCTTTTCAGTTCAAAGTTCAAGTGACCGAAGGTAGTGTGGTCAGCAAAATACGGATGAGTCACAAGCCTAATGATAGAAATTTACACCTGATTCAGTTAGACCAACTTAATACAACATTCTGATGGCTCTCCATTTGAACTAGAAACTGTACAGTTTACCAGTGCTTGCCCACTAAATTCAACCGAAGTGAACTCCTCCCGAAAAAGGCCCTTCAGTATTTCATTTGACTTTTCTAAAGTAAACCCATGACTAATTTCTTGCGTCACTTTTAGCAGTAGGAGATTAAAAGTTTGCGCAATAAGATTCATCGTGCAGTATGAATGCTCAACTCACTATTGAAAACCATGGGAGCACTACACAGCTGTTTTGTCCTTGTTCGGAATCATCATCAGTGCACATCCATCGAGCCTCCACGGGGACTCGAAACCGGGGTGAACCATTTTGAGTTATTTAAACATTGGGTCCCCTTCGTCCAATTCATTAGAACAGAACGAAGACATAAGTCGCGAGATGCAAGCATTTCGTTTACTCTTGTCAACCGTGAACGTAAAACATGTCAGTATATATACGTGGTATAGTGGGGGGGGGGGGGGGGTAAGTGTAACAGTAAAGTAGGCGCGATCGAAAGTTCTTACAATAAGTACGCTGGGGAAAGTGAAGTCTGTCCTGTTGACACCAACCATTTAGTCGTCTGCAGCAAACGCAACTGAGCCGCTGTGTATGTGCCTTAGAGCTGATTTAAGATTACAATTTATTTGATTAAATAGATTTATAAAAGGCAAAGAGATAGAAACTTGCATCTTCTCGACGTTCATTGTTTTCTCGCGCACCTAACCACAAGGCTATCCGGGCTGATCGTCTCTCGGCTGGAGATCCCGTTATGGCTTGGTGGATGAGCTTTGCCAATGATTTCTAACAAGGATGAGACAGCTGTACAAAGCTTCCATGGTTATCAGTGCTGAGTTGATCGTTCAGGCTGCTCAACGAGCATTCCTTTCTTGTCATAACATTAATATTTGAGTTCTTGAACCAACGATAAGAGAAAATAATTAAAAATACCAGGTCGAAACATCAGCGTACTCTTTTGCAGATAGGTTTTCCTCGGTACTTCGCAACCAGGTAAATACTCCACATTTGGTAGATATTTGAGTTTGGGTGATAGAAAAACATTATAATCAATAATAATGATGACAATAATTGACAATTATGTGTTCACCTAGTTACGGTATTATCAATGACATGAGAGAAAATGTGAGTAGCTTATCGTCACGTCATTCGCATGGGGTTATTGATTGCCCCACGTAATCTTGCCCCGATATTTAGGTTAGATTTATAGCTCTCACATATCGTGTTCTGGACGCACGGAGGAGGGACTGGCGGATCTCGGTCATCACAGAGATGAATAAGATTCGGGCTTATCCCGTTGGTCTTCTTTCAGCAGTGGAGATAGGAAGAAAAGCCTCATTGTCACTGATTAAATTATTCAATTCTATCAAATGGATGGTGATTAGAGTTTGTCCCCTCTTCACTAATCCTCCACTTAACAAACTCAGATGATGCTCCCCGAAGCTTCCTGACAGTTTGCTTCCGGTTCGTCCTATATAACTTACTCCAGAGCTGCACGTAAATTATTACCCGCATAGAGTAGGGGAATCCACGAGTGGTCTGGTTTTCATCTATAAAAGAGGAACTGGTTGAGTGTTAGGCAAAACACAGAACGCAATAGCAAAATATGTCACTCTGATTGCTGTTTGAAGCAGCCTGTTTATCACACCTGATATTGTAACCGCTCTTCACTGACACCAGAATAGTAAACTTATCTTTGAACCCAGAGCTTGGGTTGCACTTTCACCGAAATAGTTATCTGCAATTAGGTCTACTATCAGAACGATAGCCGTCCCGCAGAAGCTCGTTCAAACTCGGCGTCAGGTTTTCCACTAGCAGCCACTAGTTACTAAGTTGTCTAGTCACAGGAGGTGGCTTACTGTTAGACAAAAGATTTGACTGCAACCAGAACAGGTGGTCCCGTCACGGAATGCCTGTCAAACGTAAGAGTAATTTTCATCAGTCGCCTTATTGTGCATGGTGCTGGTCAGATCAGCACCGACTGTTTTATATGCGCAAATAATGGGAGTACATAGCAAGTAAGAAATCCGTTAATTAACCGTACTTAAGTAAACAAGTAAGCAGGTAAGTTAACGGGCAAGCAAATACCGCTAATGAACGAGCGCAGCCTGCACATGCAATCGGAGCGGCCAAGCAAGGCTGCTCGAAGTGCGCTGAAATGTGATTGGATAAACTGGTTCCGTTACATGCAAAGTGCGTGCGTGTGAGAAATCGTGGCTGCTAATAGGCACGGACTAATAGGCAATCAGCAAACTAGACTGGAGTCATTCCGTTATCCATCCGATCGCCAATGAGGCCACACAGCACCGATCAGTCGTTGCTGACATGTTCAGAACTCTGTTTAGCTTCAATCATAGCAATCGACGGGTTGCTTAAAGTCTGACTGTTTGAGTTCACTTGATCCGTCCACTTTTGGCTCACCGCTATTTACTTCTGACCGGTTCTGGAAACTTGGCGCACCTCCGCTTATTGGCTCCGAATACTAGTTAGCTCAGCTTCTCACTTTGTTGTTAACTCCACGGGACTGTAAGTATATCTACAATATCGCCCATAGTCTATCATATTTTATTTAGTCGTGGGACAGAAATCATATCAGTAGAAACAGTTCGCGAAACTAAAATTCATTGTCACTTCTAAAGAGGATAGATAAGTGCACTGCCTTCCTTTTGGAAGTTAGATAGCTAGGTTTTAAACGCCTTTATCAACACACATCTCTCCGAATACCATTAAACCAGTAACTAGCCATGCGGACACGCAAATGCCAACGATTATCATCATAAGTATCGATCATCTTGTTGTTCATCCCTTATCCGAACTCGAATAACCACGTGACGTGTTGCATTTAGCCGGTTACCAGCACAAAAATTGAGTTTGTTTCGTACTGAGTACTCTGAATATGAAGAAAACGCGTAAAATCCTCCCTGGACAACCGTTCACTTTTGAAACAGAGAAAAGTTCATAGATTTTTCGAAAAATCATCGACCGGGAGTTCAAATGGTCCGGCAAGATGTTTCCGAGAACAAATCCACTGTTTAACGACTCAAGAAGGAAATGAATGAGAACACTGCCATTAAATATAATATTTAGTTCACAGGAAATTTTCAAATTTTTTCATACAATCGAAACTCAAGGAGAATCATGATAACTATTCAATCAAAACTAGTAGGCTCATGGTTCAACATTGACCAGCATACACAACCATTGGTGTTCATGCATCTTTAACGTCGATACAATACCTCACACATTCTCTATTCTACCCATTGTCATACAATTGAATTATCCGACACGATTCAAACTAAGTACTTTATTTCTAACAGATTGACAGGACATCTTCAGAGACCATCGGCTGAGCTTAATCCTCCAAAATGTGTCCTTATCAGTGGCACTTTAAAACTGACTCAATCCACTGGTCACTACAACAACAAACAATTTTCGTTTGTTTCAGAATACTAACAAAGAGAGCGAGATTTAAGCAGCATGAAAATGCTGGTAGACTGAAGTGAATCTCTGCATACGTATGCGACCAAAAAAGGTGATCCGTCGAATTGGTCTGGATAAGCACACACACTAATGCGAACATATATCTAGGGGATTCGATGAATTTACCGCGTAGAGTCCGGCCGTTAGAGCACAATCTGTCCATGCAATCATCACCTGGAACCGCAGATGTACATCAGATTGAGTTGCACGAGAACAGAGGACACCGAGAATCAGAAAATGTGATACAACTGGTAACCAAGAGACCTGTTTCGGGTAATCTAACCACAGCTAAAGTTTATCCAATCTCGGACAATACTGATCCGATAGATCTAGAACCAGAAGGTCATGGATTTTGTGGTTATTTCCTGATAGCTTTGGCTGTGCTGATGTATATCTTTCTCTTCCCCATCTTAGTCTTGTTCTCCTTCAAAGTGATTCAGTCCTATGAGAGGGGAGTGATGCTGCGGCTGGGCAAGTTACGCAAACACAAAGGCTCGGCTATCATGAGCTCGGGGATTCAGTTTGTTTTACCTTGTGTGGATACCATTCAAAAGGTGGACATGCGAACTATATCTGAAGTGATCCCACCTCAGGAGGTACTGACCAGAGATTCCGTTACAGTGACTGTGGATGCGATTGTCTACATGCGAGTGATTGAACCAGCCAGTGCAATTCTTCGTGTGGCTAATTGGCTTCAATCGACGGGACTGTTGGCGGTGAGCACACTTCGGAGTGTTCTTGGACATTATGACCTAGCAGCTCTTTTGACTAATCGAGAGGAAATTGATACTTACTTGAAAAAAAGTCTGGAAGCGGCTACTCGTGAATGGGGGATAAAAGTAAGTTCAAATTACATTTTTAAAGTTTCGGTACTTTCCAGCGTACATATTCATCAACATCTTCATCATCATCCTTGTCTAAATGATCCAAATCATCACTAGCATCGTCACCGTTACCATCGTCATCCAAATCATCTTCACAAGTTTCTTGATCAGTTCATACAGTTTCCGCGAATATGCTATAAATGGCTAATGTTGCAAAACCACAAGTAGTTGTGTGCTCTGAGGAAACTTTCAGGAATAATCAATTTGCACAACCAGATTAGTGCTATTGTTCCATCAATTATATAGACCTGTTTACAGACACTCGGAGGGGTTTATACACTGTTAAGTGGCAAAGAATAATTCCCACTTTTGGTGTTGGTGTTGTTCTTGTTGGGGGATTTCCTACTGTCGGATGATTCACAACTGACGTTCATACTTTCATCATCTTACCACACGACTTCAAAACCAAAACAAGTTCCTCTAAACTTCCCGATCAAAACAACGGATTCTAAATGAATGATGAAATGCACACAGCGTTTTGCCCCTTCCCACTATCTCTAGTGGAAACCCAGTTCGGCCTGCGAACTATCTCATTTTATTAGTAGAAAACAAAGAATATGTAGGTAGTCAGTCTATGTACCCACACGTTGTAATCAGCACCTTGGTCCGGTAGGTGTGGATGACCACGCTTTATGACCTAAACGCCTCTGGCAGGATTCGACTCTCGTGTATTGCTTCACGTCATCGGTTGGCTGTCCTGTCGTTCGTGGCTTCGTGGGCTCGTCAAGAGGCCGGTGCTGATGCACTGTCATCAGTGAGACTAAGACGTCTATCGAACGATGTGCCAGACCATACCCTCACACGGGGATTTTCGGGCAAAGCGCGAGGATTGCTTTCAATGAATTATTCTTGAATAAGGCGCAAGTGTGAGACCGTAGTTGATCCAAGCGAATTTGGTCTTCGGCGGGTGGTTAACTATTTTCTTCTACCTTCTGGTTCACCTTTCTATCCATTGGTAGTATTTCCGTGAGTAAAGTCCAAATAGCACAGAATGTCTATTGGATCAACTGGTGGCAATTCACGTCGACCTTCATAATGGAATTGTCATAGATTTATCCACCTACATCCCTTAGTCAGACCTCCTTGCGCGATCTGACAATCCCAGTTGCCACGGTACTGTACCCCGTCGACAATGCTGTTTCACATACAGGGTTCGCCATTTACGTGTTTGCACACATATAGTTCATAATAAGTAATGAATGGGATTATGTACTATCAAATATTTAAACTACTTTTGATAACCAAAATTCAAGTTAGGTAATCGCAACTGCCATTCCAGTTCAGTTAAAAACACGCATAAGGGACACAAAAATGCTACTCGGTAAACCCAACTTTACCATGATAATTCCCAACACACAATGGATGATGCATATCCACTACTGTAGCTTATGGTATGGGTCTTGTTAGAAGTACAATTCAAGCGATAAGCTTATCCTATCACATCTTTTCAAAGATACACTCAAAAGAATCATGCTACAGAGAACAAATTGCTCGAAGTAAAATCAGAAGACACAGAAAGTCGCAACTGATTGTGTCACTTTACTGTCAAAAGCTCTAAGAAGCAGACTGGACTTTTCGGTAATTCCTCTCTCTCTCTCTCTCTCTCTCTCTCTCTCTCTCCCTCTCTCTCTCTCCCATTCCCCCTCCCCTTTTATTCATGCCCAACGGAATACTCCCTGTACCAGGTGGAACGAGTTGAAATCAAAGATGTGGCTCTCCCACAAGATATGCAACGAGCCATGGCCGCCGAGGCTCAGGCCACGAGGGCAGCCTGTGCAAAAGTAATTGCGGCCAAGGGTGAATTGGATTCGGCGCACATGCTTCAACAAGCAGCCCAAACAATGAGTGGTTCACCGGCCGCGTTGCAGCTTCGCTATCTACAAACACTGGCCACAATTGCAACCGAACAGAATTCGACCATCATATTTCCGTTACCAATTGAGCTGATGTCAGCGCTTACATCCAGAAATAAATGATGATATTTGAACCTCTGTAATCATATGCTGCAAATGATAAAAAAATTTCCTGTCCCAGAAAAACCTAAAGTGTCAAACAGTTTCTTACGAACACCTGATGATTTAGTATGTGAAACATGAGCCAAGTTATGAACTAAATTATGTTGACGTGTTTACATGCCTACTGTTCTCACTGATCAACTTAAGCTACAAATAGACGTCATGAAAATCTAGTTTTATCTTGGAATGAGATTGGTGTTTGAGGTAAACAGCTTTGACATGCGAAGCTGGTGACGAATGAGCGGGATGCATCATATTGCGGCTGGCTTGAGGTGGCTACCCTTTAGGACCCGGCTCAGAAGGCTGAAAGGTGAATGTGTTACATTCGTAGTTCCGCCTATCGGTCGGGTTCTAAATGTTCTCATCAAGGCTTTGGAGGATATATGGTAGAGTGGATGATCCCCTCCCTATAAGTCACGTGAAACAGTTGTGTATGGTATTCAGTTGCGTGTTGGGTATAAATGTAGAATGACGCATCGATCCACGTGGGAGTTCACACGTGATAAGCAAACGCGTTGTGCACGCTTTGCATAACTGCAAACAGGTCCGTCCCGTCACCGGAGAAACATGGTTTGTTCAAAAACATCAACTCTTGTAGCACCAAATCGAGATGGAACGAAATTATTTCGAATTTCAGCAGGATGATGTCTAAGATATGTAGGGATTCCGGACAAATGTGGGCTAACTCACAATGTATGAAGAGTTAGCACACACACACACACACACACACACACACACACACACACTCTCTCTCTCTCACACACACACACACACACACACACGGTCCCCTGGGTATGAACCGTTCATATTTACAACGAGCGCAGTTGTAAATAATTTCAGTACAAATGAATGAATTCTTTGTGCATCCTGACAGGGGACTGCTGAACATATAAGTTGCCTTTAGCAGAGAAATAAAAACGTTGTATGCTGAAAGGATTTTATTTTCAATGTATTTCTACCGGGATCGAAAACCCTATGTTGAATTTCACTTCGTACTCACTGCTGCGTAGCCGGTCAGTTGGTTCCATTTCTGTCTTACATTGTCAATACCAAGGATTTTGCTCTCAGTTACCTACACATATGAACATTGTGGCATTTATTTGTATATCCAATAAGCAGATAGAAAGAAAATCACACACTGCGTGTACTAAACTCAGTAGTAACCTTTTTCTACCTACATTTTATACGTAATAATAAAAACTTTGCGACGGTTGTTACTGACAGTAATTCTTGTTGTTTTATTGCATCTGCGTGTTTATGTACATTAAAATTGCGCAAAATACAATTTAGAGTGTGAACCCATCCAGTCGGTGTTTTTGATCTTCATTTGCGCATAGTTAGAGCAGGAGCTATATTGCGTTCATTGCGAATAGTACAACTACTCTAGTTCGGTTCTTGTTCATCACAATATATACACATAGACGAAAGTATGAATCGGAGTGCATGGACCAGTTGGCACATATCGGCAAAATTCGTCTGTTTTTTGTTGAGCATATGTGTAGACTGTCCCTCCGAGCTCATACTGTATCTAGCTGATGATACCGTAGCGGGCGATCACATATTACTTGCAAATAGGCCCTTTGTCCATAGAAGTTATGGAAATCGGAGTGAACCGACATGTGACGGAGTTATGTGGTGATTCAATAGGCATCGCACGTGACCCGGCTGGGTAAAACTTCGAGGCTGCTCACGCTGAAGAGCTCCAATTAATCAGAATCACCGAGATCAAATACAACAAAAGCTCGCTGTGACTGGTCAATTTATAATCCGCCAATTATTTTCCTATATTTAACATATTTATACAAATCAGTTCTGTAATGCAATCAAAGTGTTATTCTGCAGCTTTGGCTTTCTTGATATCTCAGTTTTCGTAACTCTTTGTTGGAATGATTTCGATACCTTCTATCAGTTCGAGCATTGCAAACAGTACAGATTACATGTAAAACGTAGAAAGGGCTAAAGGAGATGTATATGCACGCTCAGTGTGCGATAACATTTCACAATAACAATATGAATATCAATAATAGGTTGCTCTAGAAACAGGTCTGGCGAAAAATGTTAGAAAAAGTTGAGTTATTTATGTTTGGTGATATTTCTATTACCAGATTTCGCATGAGTACCGTGCAATGGACTAATTTCTTAGCTTCAGAGGTACACAGCCTTGTATTAGTGATAAACGGCAACGTGACCAGATGGTCAAAAGTGGTAAACGGCCGAGCGATGGCATGTTGCCTTCACACCTCAAATTGATCGAGATTCGGAACTATGACCCCGGAGTTGGAACGTCAACACTCTAAACCACTAGCCCAACACGAAGTGTGCATACCATTTCGGCCAATCACTCATGCCAATTCAATACAGAGAAAGCGAAACGACACGGCTGTGAATGCCGTAAAAGTTCGCCATCACAACAAGGTTCGGTTAGATCTGCTTGAGATCTTAGATTCATGGTATCAGTTGAAAGGTTAACTGGATAACTTGATCATCGTCCATCCGCTGTATGATTAGTTTCTCATCCGGAAATTAAAGGACCGTGTGAAAATTTATTCTATTGTCTTCAACTGGTGAAAGAATCATTAGGATAAGAAGCATCTCCGTTTGGACGGGAACAGCAAAATTGATTTGTGGAGATCCAGTCAAGTGTCACAATACCAACACGATTGTCTCGAAACAACTCAATTGAAGAAGTGTGTGGCCAATAAATAGAACATTTAAACTTCACTCAAGTGACTGGATAACCGATAACACTTGGCCATAGATAGCAAAGTAAAGCGGACAATGAGCGGGTTTACTGCACTTACACTGTGAACATCTTTGAGTAGCTGTAATGTTGCTTCGTTTCCCGTGGGTTTTTTCAACAATTAGATTTACAGAATCACTGTGACGGAAATTACTGCCGATGTGACCAGATGATCATAAGTTTTAATTTGGATCGCCTTTCCGATGATTGAGTCCATACTGAGCCAGGGTTCCCGATACACGTTTTCGTTTATTTGATCAATCCCAGCCAGATGGGCCGCAAATCTCAGTTCTCAATCCCCAGCCGGCCATCATACTTTGACTGACTCACCGTTCGTTGCATTCACTGACAGACTGACACACCCGCAAGCACACATAAACATACCGCATACAGATGCGATCATTTTTACTCTACTAGTTACTCATTGGTTATTATGCGTGCCTTGAAGGCACATTAATCTTATAACTAATACGCTTCACCGGGTACCATCTGACTTCCGCATGTTCTTGACTGTGTTCCGTGGTATGAGCGCAGAAATGCCGATAACTGGATTTCGTCGTTCCGAGCATTGCTAGTCCGTATTCCCAGTACAATTAGTCCGCAGTACAGTCACCCTGTTTGGGGACTTAAACCATGAGAGGAAATATAATGAAATGTGAAATTTCGAGATGGGTCCAATTATGCAATAATTGAGTCTTGCTACTTATTAACGCATTTGATCAGTCCCAAATGCAGTTCATTGGTAACTACTTAAATACCCCAGAACAAGTTGTTTTCCAGTTAATCTGGTAAATTTCCCGAAAAAGGGTGCATAATTCAAGCACTGTCATGAAAAAATTCACAAACCGACCCCACCAATATGTTGCTACATAACCGTTAACTCGTACTATGTGGTTTATTCGTCAACAAGAAGAAATACCAGTCAGCAATAAAAAAATATATCAATAAATAATAATGCCAATTTTCAAGCACCATTGTTTTCTCAGGATACCGGTCGAAGTGAAGGAAACTAACCAGCAACGAGGAAGGAAGTTCACCGTTTGATTATAACACCTGTCGTGAGCGTAGGAGTTGACATTTCAGATGCAATTAAGTTCATCTGAACATGCTGACCTGCAAGGGGTGGAATTGATGGGCAGTCGTTACATTAAATTCATCAAATCCGCAGGCCGGAGGGCACGGTAGCACTCAGGACAACGAAAATAGCAAATACAATGAGGTTGTTTCCAGCATTATTATGCTTGGGCTGGTGCGGCAAGCAAATGAAGTTAGAAGATACGGATGATATGGACTTGTTTGGTAAAAATCCTCTGAATAAAATATGCTTCGACAAAAGTGGCAGTAACGGATAGGATAGTTTAATAAAACTACTTATTTAAATGGGTCATGTGATCTCCAGATCAGCCAAGCCAGTTGGGTTTGAAACGGAATCCATCTAAATAGCTTGCATGTGTTTTTGCAGTCTCTCTCGATTACCTTTCCACACAGATCCTGTTACATTGGATTTCTAACCCCCATTCAGAGTTAGTTCCGTCACGTATCTGGGTGTTGGACTAGACACCAATTTAAGATAAACACCTCACATTCAGTACTGTGTCGGTAAACTGCGACTCCTTTGTTTCCAAATAGGAGAATTTGGGCAATTCTATACACCAACAACAATTATTTCCTAACTCATTTTTCAATCTGTTCTTCCGATCTTACTGTATCTTTCATTCCTAATGCTCGCGAGTCTTTCAAATTAGACTTCAGAGCTTTTCATTACGGAATGGTAATTGTTCACCTCGTTTCATCCTTCCCGTTTGATTTCCTTCGACTGAACTTGTCAACGTACACATTAAGTTTGGCATTGTCCTAGGCCACAAGGCACTCCGAGATCCAACTCATCCATTACACTCCGACTTATATTTTTGTCTTTCTCACGTATATCCACCAGATCTGAGTTTTGGCACCTTTCTTCCAGAACTACCGTATACAGAAACACTCGTTTATCCTATCTGGCATGGGCAATGGTCAACAAGGACAAGAATAAAATGAAATTACTTTCCAAGTTTTCTTGATTATTTTGAAATTTTCCTTCTTCACAGTTATGTTCCCTTGGTGTCCACTGTCGTATATTTTGTTTATTCTACCCCATTTTTGTCAGAAGTTTTTATTGAAATGTAAGCATATTGTTTGCAAAAGTCTGTCATACAAATCTACTTACTAATAGAAACCTCATTTGCTGTAGGGAGCAATCATTGAAGAGTTTTGTAGCGTATGTTGATCTTCTTTTCCAAAAGTTGTGAATATGAATACAACAATAGTACGACAGCAATCAATTAAGTCCTCAAGAAACGGCCAATTTACCTCAGCAGTGGTTGGAAACAGCTCCTTTTCATCAGCAATCTTAGTGCAGAAGTCAAAAGGACTGAGGTGTATAATGATGTAACCAGAAGAGTTTTGTAGAAAATCAACGGGCGCAAAGTGCAGTCATGAGAACCGGTATGGTGCAGTTCTTGTTGGTAATCACCAAAGCGGCACGCTGGCAGGTCATCCTGTTGAAGTACACGGATCGTAGTTGTGTTTTTGTGGAGGGTCAGCAATTCTGCGTTGGAAGGCAGCTTGGTACTGATATTCCAGCAGGTGACTTAAAACTATTATTCCTCAGGACGCCATGTGATTACCTTGAGGATGCCACTGCTCAAAACTTCTATCATCAATATTCTATGGTCAGGAGCAGTCATGAGTAATGTGTGTTCATTACCCCAAGTTGCGTACTCTTCTACACTGTCAAGACATTCTCGGATGAACGTAATGCGGCACGATATAATGGTACGCAAGACGACAGACCCATCAAATCCACTCCATAATTTAGTGCTGTATTATTTCACTATCCAACATCAACTCTCCACTCTCCATTGTTTAATGATGAAGATATGTGATGCTGATAAATATACAAAGTATATTCATATCTGAACCTCGGAAGTCAAGTACCTCTCGTTGTTACCAAACTTATCTCCTTTTATAATATTTTTAAGGCAAAAGTCCATACTAAGAAGACAATGCAAGTGTAATGATGAATTCCTTTGAGAAAATTGACCAAGACTGAGCTGTTTTTGTTACGAATGGTCGAAACCTGAAAAACTGGTGAACCCATACAAGGTAGGTTTTCATTCGAGTTATTCTGACAATTCTACTTCGTAGATTTTCAGTCACAGTCGTTGCAATTAAATTTTGATGAATCAGATGAAATCAGTAATTTTTGATCGTTCCAGGTTTGGCTGCTCCAAACTGCATCTTCATTCTACACATCCATAAGTTAAGTACCGCCGATCTCCATACTTGAAACTGGCGAATGTCAAACGGTCATCACTCTGAACTTTAGGAATCGACCTCCCGGGTTCCACTTCTGTCATATTCGGTCACTTCTCTACTCGCGTGTCTTTGACTCGTCCAGACCTCCTTCTGGAAATACTGCACCTTGAAGTCTTCCGTTATTTTCATAGAGAAGGACAATATTTCTGAAAGGGGAAGAGGGCCATTCAAGAGCTGCCGAATACGGATGTGTCCAGCCGTGGCGGGGATCGAACTTTGAACGTCACGGTTCTAATTCCAAGATGAAGACCGTCTGACTACAGCCAGTAATACAGAACAAACAAGAATAGGTACGGATAGATTTAGTTTTTTCTGGATTTATAACGCTTACGAAAACATGCCATGTGTCGCCGAATATCCGTGACATCATGTTCCTGGTTGTAGACTGATATTTCACTTGCGACGGTAAAGGAAATTTTACCTGAACCCAGATATTTGACTGTTCATTCTGATACAATGAAAACTGTCTTAATTTCAGTATCTTCATCTAATTATATGTCTTCATCCAACTTTCAGCCTCGTGTTAAGTCAAGTGATGAATTCAAAACAAACACGGGAGCCCTCGCCTCATTCGATTGCAATTCATCCAAGCAACTGCTATACGAAATTCACGACGATGTAGCGCACTCATCCACGGGATTGTATTTCTTCTTTGACAAAGCTCTAGTTGCTATTCGTTTTGCGAAAAAACAAGGCTGTTGAATATTGACCGAAAGAGCGATTACTGTCAAGTTCCCGTTCAATAGACGAAATGAGTCTAGTCTATTTCAGCCGAGTGGAATTTTACCAATTACACTTCAGTCTGTCTGAAGGGTCGAAACTGACAGTTAGCGTACCAACCAACTGTTCGATATAACTCGATTTATGATGAATATTGATCAAATTAAATCGGATCGATAAAGATCACCCGCATTCGTGGAATAATGTTGGCAGATCAAACCGTACGCAGCAGTTGGTCCACCTAATGTATGAACCAAATATTCGAGTTCTGTTTCACAAGGCTGATAAGGTCGTTGTTATACTTATTGGGTTTATTAAGCACGGAATATTGTGATCTAAATCAGAGCGTTGCAAAATCTGACAACGAAAATGCAAAGTCCAATCAATGGTTCCTAAGTAGTTTGCAATAATTATGTTGCAAGCAGTTTCTAGCAATGAAACGCATGATTTCTCGTCTTCTATCAACAAAGAACCGCTGACAAAAATTGTAGAATGTCATGAAATCACCCGCTATTCACTTCTCATCTGAAATTTGCCAGGATCAACGTGCTTCCGCGGGGGTGGCTTGTGTTCAGTTTGCAAAGCACAAAGGAAAGAAAACCTAGTAAGCCCAAGGCTCAGCAAGTGTATCAACTGGAACCAACACCTACTTTAGTCGAACAACAATATGGTGACTTACAGCTTGGCAATCCACTTCAATCTTGTCTAAGTTTCACTGGCTATTCTACTGACAATAAAAAAACCATATTGATTGCAGTGTATACGTGTACAAACGCAGCCAAATGGTCCAGAATTCATTGTGCAAACCTGTCTCTGACTTTGACGTTCAATTTCGTAAGGGAGATTATTGTTTCTGAATAGCTGTTATCCTAGAATGAAAAGGTATTTGAAATTCGAAGAATTCCATTGATTTCTTTTTCACTAAAGCATTACATGTACGTAATTTTGTATCATTTTTAAGGAGTCTGCCTTCGGAGTCCTACCACAATTAGATTACCCTGGGTTACACTGAATAATTCGGAAAAATGGAAAGCCTTAACAGCGTTGGTTTCGTGGCCTCTTTGGGAGTCACCACAAAACGGTACGACAGCTGTCACTGAAGCAAGTGATGAAAGGATCGGGGTGACAAAGCTGCGCTTTTCACGGTCTTTCACTTGGAACACGAATTTTTCTGTGTCCGTATCTGTCCTTGTGAGTGTACTCATGTGACTGAAAAAACAGGCTCTCTGTGGGCCGCAAAGTAGTCAAATCGCATCAGAGTTTTCAGCGAGGGAATATTTCATCAGTCACAATGTTATAGGTGACCACCGGCTTCTGCACACAACAGGGATGGTTAGGCTAAAAGCGTAATAAAAACTTTCAAGTGAATCCAAATACGATTAGCTCACAGAATTTAGGGGCCATTGTAACGGGTACTTGACCATGTACAGTCTACAATCCGCGCATACCTCGTTCGCAACCGATTGAAATGAATAACGATCAGCTTTGATTTAGGATTGCTCAACAATACTCTGAAAGATGTGGTGTGACATTAGTCTGACTTTTTTTTAGATATTCCAGTGACCGGATGGAACGTTGCAAAGCAGTATTTATCGCGAACTAACCTGGGACGGTGGCCATTCAAAATTCTCTAACTTCTCTCTAAAGGCCTACAAACGTGATTCAGTTGGAAATCTCGACAAGAGAGCGCGGAAAGTTTGCATCACGGATCAAGTGCAAAATGAAGAGGAGTTCGTGAAAAAACGTTGCCGGTCAGTGGTTATCTCGAAAAGTTCGTCGAACAAAACCACAAGCTGAGGAGAGCATGCAAAAAACCAATTACTGTCGGGAACAAGCAAATTTTTGTTGTTGCAACTTAAAAGTGGCTACTTATTTAAGCTAATAAATAGCAATCCTGAGTCAGCCATAAGGCTGCCATCCACAGCTGCACAACCACCTCTGACCATCAAAAAGTTAAGCTTCAAAAATCCCTCAAACGGTCTTGCCGATCCTAGTGTCTCACACGTTGTCTATCACTTCACTTGCTGCCGCGATGACGTCTACGTCGACAGAGCGGATCTCTGCTTGGCTCAAGGAGTGTCGGAGCACATACTCAGATGGTTGGCAAAATCAATGATGCAACCCAATGCGGCCGCAGAGGATGACGTCAATCCTCCGGTTTGCTCCATTGCGAAATGCAACTGTATCACGTCACAAAGTTAACCTGACCAAATCCTTCACAGTGATATTGCGCAATTCCAAATGGAAGCTCTTAGCATTGAGCGAAGTGATGCTTATCATGATGCATCAGCCAGGGCTCTGTGTAAAAATGAAATAACAAACAATTGACAATCCATTCCTAACAAGGACTCGAAGACATATTTGAGTACATGGAAGTGAGATAAAATGCGGTACCCTCTAACAACGACTGAAGATCATCATAAATATGATAAAATTTCAATAACTTTTTCACCACATAGTTATTTTTATCTTTCACGCAAAGAACGGCAGATCAAAACTGTAAATTTTATTAGGAATGTGTAACTTTATGACTCAATTTGTTTATCTCCTTTGGAAGATTTCTGCAAACTATTTTCGCGACTATGAAACCACTCGCTAATGAGTACGCAAACCATTAGGGTCACAAACTATTCCAAGGTTGCATTCCCTCAACTTACGCTGATCCATTTGCCCTTTTTCAGCAAATGTAAACAATCATAGTGTAGAGCTGTTGTACTTGTTCCCCGTGGTAACTCACCAAATCTCCTCGTTGTGAAGTTGATTGGGATAACAACCCAAATGTTCGTCAATCCAACCTATTGTAGTACAGGACGGCCGGACAACCTCAGTGGCTCTGTAAGGGTGAATAGTTATATTGTGGTCTTTTTTCTTTTTTCGGGTGTGAAAAAACGCTTTTCTCAGGCTCAATCAGGTATCTCTTCTTCGTTTCTACCGTGCATTATAGTAGTAGTTAAGTTTGCCTACGGACTCAGGATTTGATAAGTAATGACCCAGTTCACCCACGAAAAAGCATCGTGCAAGCTGACGTTTCATATCAATAAATAATATACCAATACTTCCTTATTTCTTTTTTTGTTCACTATAAAATAACGTAGAACAACTGAAGAAGGAGACCGCGGCCAGTGAGAGACAGCCAAATAGGAAAGTGACTGACGGTGGCGGGAATCGAACCCTGGTCGTCAGTGTCCAGAGCACGCGACAATAATCGCTCGATCACTGCCGTTGTTTATCCCCCCCTCTCCCTTATGTAATAAGTATACGTAACTAACAAGTGCAATCTTTCCTTGGCCGGAAAAACTACGCGCCATCTGCTTTCTCATCTACTACTGAGATAGTTACAGATATCTACTATTTTGTCCGTTCCATAGATCCTTTTTATCATGACAAAGCCGTCAGCCGCAATGACTACAGAGTACACTCATAAAATTCTAGAGAAACGGTTCTCAAAAAAACGGTAGAACTCAGTGTTTTGGTCAGTTTATTCACATTTGTGATAAGCAGAAATTGTTTCTAATCACCCATGACCAATATAGTAATTCTATGCGGTGATCCAAATACATCCAAAGCCCAAAACATGATGAAAAGTGTGAACTGATTGAACCAGATGTTCATATCATTTAGTGAAAACAAAATGATTTTTAATGAGCGTATGTTTTAGTGAAAAATACCAACTTATTTTTTTTATCATTGCAACTACTGCCGCAGCACATTTCATTTGGAGGTTGTCCATATCGAAATCAAAATATCGTCCACGGGAATTTACTCGTTCACCGTATCACCCTATAAATAAAGACAAACAATGTGACCTCCTTGTTTTGTAGCTTTTGTCACGCTGAGTTCTACCTCTGACCTCTCCCTCTCCCCGGGAGTTGAAGGGTTTTGTTGCGCCTATCCCGATATCTGGGGCTGTCAATCTAGCGGGAGCTGTCTCACTAACTCTGCGCACAATATGAGCAGAACACGGTTACTGGCAGTAGAACAAATTCCAATCGACCAAGCGTGTTTATACTTGACTTGACTTATCGATAATTCCTGGTTCTGAAACAATGCAATAGGCATAAATATACTTTAGGAAAAAGACTTACTACTAGGTGAGAAACCGAGAACAAAGGGCAGAAACTTTCCAAAATTCGGGACAACGCAGAAAATAAAACGTTCCACTAAGCAAGCAGCCGAACGAAACTGTAGCGCAGTTCGGTTGCTCTACTACCAGCCGAGCAGGAAAATTTTATCACCACAAATCAATAAATCAGTTACAAAGGCGTGAATTAGACTGTAGTTGCGATACTAAAGAGAGTTATTAATAAATAAGTACCAATAAGCTAAATCTGTGGAGCAAACGAGGGCACGTGCCAACATGAATGGACGAACCTGGCACCACATCTGTTGGTGCCGCTGACGTGTGACGGTCAGTATCGGAGTGCTGTGACAGGAACGCAAAGGTTGAGAGTTCGAGCCTCCGCTCGGCGGTACAAGTGAAACAGCGATGAAGATTATCTAACAGTAGAAGCGTAGATCTTCAAGAAAACAAAGTCATAAATAAAAGCGTGAACTTCCCATTCAGTAAGCACCATAGGATGAGGGTGTAAACCAATATGATAGCTAAGAAAGGGAGAAAATGCACTACGAATGTCCGAGGTTCACAATGTACGTACTCGCTACTACTAATGAGTAACTAAACACAGAAGGAGAAGGACAAATTCTGATCACGAATTAATAAGTTTTATAGTGATAATAACACAACTATTCATCAGTCCAACCCGTCGTAGGTCAGGTTCCCCAGATGTGACCTCAAGTGTTTTACCTTCACTTCTCATGATTATAATAGCAGAATTAGTTCCTAACTGGAGGAACAAGGATTATGCAGATAATTAAAATCCTACTTGCATTTTTCTCTACCCCAAGTATTTATCCCAGTTAAATATTCAACTGTTAATCTTAACACTCTTGAGCATTTGTTTTTCCAACTGTGATTCGTGTATGTGGCATGCAACCGCTTTTGGTAATTTGAAGATTGTGATTGGTAGGAGGTTCGATTTTACAAATTATGATTTGTCATGAAGTGTGAACTTCCATCTCACAAGTGAAAACTATGGGAGGACTATACAACTATTTCATCCGTGTTACCAATCATCAGTAGTGCATATCCACTGAGTTGAACGTTCACATTGCGTGATAAATCATACTATGCAAAAATTTGATATTCTACTACCCACACTCATGTAGCAACCAAGCACTGTGTTGTTTACGGGAATGCCATCGTTGTAGTTAGGTCCGACAGAGAACACGCTCATTGCGGGAGTCGCTCGATGTGCGAGAAAAGCTCTGTATATATATATATATATATATATATATATATATATATATATATATATATATATATATATATATATATATATATATATCAAATATACATATAAAGACTCCGCTGTACTGTCAACAGTTCTACTCATATCGACTGGTTCAAATTTCGCTGTTTGGAAAATACCCGTTGTATTATATAGAAGTCCAATTTGGCGAAACAGACAAGGAAGATGCTAGACAAAAGTTCATGCGGATAGACATGGAATAAACACCAATCAGGGGCAAGGGTTTGTCACAGTCAAGTCGTCCTTGTCATATGATTAGTTTATCTAATTTACGCCATCTGGGTGATCGTTCTTTGGATTCATTCGGCCTCGATCGACCATAAGCCACGGAAGTTGGAGTTTCTGGACCAGGAGATTTTTTGGCGCAAAGTTCAGGGGTCATCTTCCCGACTCCAACTGCCTCAGCCATCGCTAGAGTGCGTGAATGAACACCCTTACTTTCGTTTAAAGGGATAAAATACTCAGATTTGAAAGCCTCTTTTGGATTCATTTGACGTCCAGTGTCAACTAGGTGCGTTAAGATTGTGCTATTCATCGATTCAGCCCGTTCTTGGCTTAAACAGTGTGGGTGATGCTCTCTGGTCCGAGTGGATAGACATCTTGCCGTTTGACCTACATACAGTAAGCCACAAACACACCTGAAGGAGTTTACAGCCGCTGGTGAGGTCAGTATCGACAGTTTATCCTTGTTCCGAGTCTGCATCAGAGGAGCACCTCGGAACACGTAAAGTGAAGTGGCGGCGTAGGACGCATTTTCAATTTCTCTTCTAGTAGCAGGTCTAAGATATCATACAACGTATCACCTTCAAGTGGCAAGCGAATGAAGAAAGTCTTCTTTTCCACAACTCTTTCGGTGACTTTAAGCCCTTTTCGAATGTTATTTCTTTCAATGAACCGATCCGGATAACTATCCTCCCGTACAGCGCCTCTTATGAACATCAATTGGTTCTCATTCTGAGGGATAAACAGTTCACCAAAATTTGCCTCCGTGGAACACTAACGAAACTGTTGGAATAGGGATACTGACCATTCCATGCTTGTTATCGGATCTGATCATCTTCCACTGTCGTAAGAATCACATCGAGGGACGGTAGTTGATTGGCCACTTCGCGTTCAGTTGAAAGGTGTAATATTTTGTGCGACTTGTTAAATGCTGTTTATACGGAATCTGGATCACAAGCGGTTTTAGCCGTGCAGAATCAGTTGTTCGCCTGTCGGTAGTAATTTTCAAAATTGGTTATTATAGACTTCAGCTTAGTTCGTTTTAACTTTCCTAGGAATTCGTCGTCGGCAGGAACGGGACCTATTGGTGATCCCATTGCCACATCATCTCCTTAGCTGTAAAAATTACCACGGAATAGGAAATGAACGTTAGATGCTCATCATGACTAGAGCTCCAGCGAGTGTTCCAATGGATGACCATTTTTATTGCACCCAAAAGCCTTTGGTCTAGGTATTTCAACCTTCATGACCTAGGATCGATCGAGGTCGAATGAATCTAACGTCCGATCACCCAGATGGCGTAAGTTAGATAAACTAATCATATGACTAGGACGATTTGACTGTGACAAACCCTTGCCCCTGATTGGTGTTTATTTCATGTCTATCCGCATGATATTTTGCCTAGTGTCTCCTGGGTAATTTTTAAAAGGCTTGTGAATGAAAAGCTGAGAAGAAACTGACTCGCCGAATTAAACTTAAAAATTTCTTTATTCACTTTACCTCAGATAACTTCGAGTTACTTGATAGCTTTTTCCCTGTAAGATGTTCTACAAAACTTGCACAGTCCTCATTCATGAAGACTTCTAATGATTCATATGAGATTACTGTAAGAAACCACACTATGGATTGCACAATTATAGGAGCACTGAGCAGGAGATTTCCGGGTGTACGCACCAGAGGAGCTGAAATAATCGCGAAACCCGACTTGAGCTTCTGAGGGAATTTTGTCCAGTTCTCCGTATACAACAGTGCTTGTAACATAAATCCAAATTCGTGACCATGTATCTTCATCCAAAAAGTAAGCCTTGAACAAACGACGACGTAAATGTCGACGAATCACTGTGATTCGGATGGACTCGATCTATACACGCCCTGGATGATGCAAATATATTTAGTCTATTCAGTTATACTACTAACTAGTAAAATAAATAGAAATGCTGATTATCGAAGCCATTTATTGGTCGTAGTTTGTGCTCTCATGGTTCGTGCTAAACATTGTCCAGATGGTTATCATTTGCAAAAAGTGTGCTATATGATCATTGTTGTAAGGAGAAAACTCATTGATAATCATCCTTTATCGTCTTATCGTTTAACACAGTCATTCCTGTTAATACACCACCGAGCAGCAATTTCGACGTGATGGACGAAATTTTTTGACGGAAAACAAGTCAGATGAAACAATTTTGATGGGCTGAGATTGGATCAGCGAAACACGAATAATACAGTTCATACCATCTAATCCCGAGGAACTGAAAAAGGAGTGTTCAGCGCTAATATATCATTGTCTATTTCTCTCCAAATGTGAATTGCTTGGACACATTCACTTTGCCCAGTCCAGGGTGGCACTCACTATCAGTAGAACTCCAGTTTTTACTGCTGAAAGAACTGTCAGTAGCCAAAAGTAACGTCACCACCAAAGCTTAGGAGAAAAATCCAGTGGAGCTTAGTCGTGATCAGAGGATCAAAGGCACTACGTCTTACTATTTTTGGCCTCCACGAACTTCTTCCAAACGGACAAACGAGTGGGCTGAGATGCCCATACCGTCGTGGCTGTTTATAGTGTTCATATATTTGTTTGCAGCTTTAATGCAATTAGTCAAAAGCTTCATTGGACGCGTCATATGGAAACCAGATCCATCATCTGCACTTGAGTCCCACTTTTGCCGATCATTGTACCGGACATTGATAAGGTCGTCCTCGTCCACCAACCTCCAATTTGTTTGGTAATTTCTTTTCCGTTCCATGATTATACTATGCGAAACGTCTCTAGTCATTCATCTGATAAGATGATAATGAAAAATTAGCAATGATAGTAACTTTCCGTTGTATCTCATTTTTCATTCCGTCATAAAAACTGGTCAGAATTGTAAAATTTTACTGGAAACACCCAGCTGACTTTCTATGTGAACCATCTTTCCCACTGTTTTCGACACTAAATCAATTCTCCGAGGGTATCCCTTGTAGGTAGGTGATATTCTTCTCAAAAGCCGATAGAAGTGTTTCAAAATGTAATTGCCGGAACGTCGACGTTTATCTTCGAATGAAAGACACAGCATATGTGCAAGCCGGTGAAATATCATAGAAATAGAATGATTTTTTGTATCCTGTCTAGTTCGGTCTAACCATAAATAGCTGAACAACTCTATTAAGTCAGTTGCTTGCATATTTCACGACTGTTCTTCTACCTTTGACTTCATTCCAAAACAACCATCACTGCTGCAAACTTGTGAGAATCTAATAGTTTTGTGCTCCATAACCTGCCTGTGTCCGTTCCAGTGACTGTTCCTGATGAGTAATGACCAGGATCATTGTTGTGTGTGGTAGATAAATCAATAAGAACTGCCTTGAGAGACATGAACAAGTATTCACGCTTTGCTTTCACCTATATGTATAGTGCATATATAAATATCGTGGTTTAACTATTCGCATGGCCCACCAGAACATGGAAATCCAAAAAGTCAAAATAAATTATTGATTTTCATTCAAATATAATTGATAAAACATTTACTACCCTCACCGTCTGCTTTTCAGCTTACAAAATCATGTGATTATACAGTCCGTCAATTTTTAAACATTTAAAGAGGCATAATGGTGATATAAGCTTAGAGTCTCATCAATATTGACCGGGGGCGCTCAAAAGGTCATCCTCATGGGCTTTCAACCCTGCTGTTCTGAGTTCGAGACCTGTTTTGGCCGCAGGTCACTTTCCCCATTAAGCAGCCTCATATTGGTCGTGAACCCCTTCCTGAAATTGCGTGCCTACATTTCATGATAAAAGCAAGTCAGTAAAAAAGACTTAAAAAAGAAAGATTTTGGATTTTAACCGACAATGGTGGGATTATGGGTTGGGTTTTCGTCTCAGAATAAATCCTTCTCTTCGATAAGCAAACGGAAATCAGCAGCGTTTTCGTTTTGAAACGAGGAGGACATTAAACTACTTGTTCATCCTGAAGTCTTTGTACAGTCTGTGATTCATTGTCAGGGAAAACCCGATGGGTTTGTGAATTTCCTTTCACAAACACGGACAGCACATTTAAAAAAATAGCAGAAGAAGAACAAATCAACACAAATTCAGAAATTCCGATTCGGCGTCGCAATAATCCGACTGAAGTATTTCGGATCCCACTTTATTTGCTTCAACCACTGTATCATTTGCTGTTTTGCAGTAGTTCTTTGTGATGCGTAAACGTTGTTTCCATGGTATCACGGAAGGTCCCAACCGATAAGATAAATATGCCATTTAGTTTCTCATTGTTTTCATCAGATATGCATGCGTCGCACGGAATGTGGCATAATATATGGTGTCCATTGGCAACGACGTGAAATAAACAAAATCGTCTACCTATATGATGTCACTTAAAAAACGTCACATGTGCCCTCCCCCCTCATAACAGTATAATTTGCTGCTCAAGCTCTTCTCTGTTCATTCACTATATTCAGCGTTTTGTCAATGCATTATATCGTTGAAGAATAACCTGGATAACTCGTATTGTATTGAGCACTGTCAGGGGTAAGAAAATAATGTTGTCAATTCCTTAAAAAGAAGAGCCAAATAAACGGACCATGAGCAAATCGAAGAGTAATCGTACAGTTTAACATCAGACTATGGGAGAATTCTCTGCCGACTACGGCTTGACCGTATGGACTCAAATTACAAACTGGCGCAACCAAATTTTGAATGAAATTTTCTTCTTCTTGATCAGAGTTTTGTTCTAATTTTTTGAATATTTCTCCAAATGATAGTTATGAGTGTGAAGTTATACTCCTTCTACGTTAGATCGTTAATATTCTCTGGGAAATCGGTATTGTGTGACCTTGGATAACATGATGATTTGACCTGAAGGAAAGAAGTGAGAATTCATGAAGGCGAAATTCATCTGAGGGGTTTTTTGTTGTACGTGAATATGTGCTGACCCTGCAAAGAGCTTTTCTGTTTGTACCTACGGATCGACCACATTTCCGCCCAGCAACAGGAATTCAAGCATGTTTAGAAAGTAATAAATTACTTACCTATTCAATGGCCATTAACTATTTGATATTGGCCTTAAGGGAAATACCTGTCTGTTCATGACCTCCACGTCAAGGTCATCGATCATTCTGTTTTCGAGGTAATGACGATAAAGGCTCCCAAAACTATCAAATTCTACCACCTTAGGGAATAGGAGAGAGATCACTTTCGAACAGCGCAACAGACACATGCATTTGTGATAAATTTTGCTCGGAATCTCTCTGTAAATAACTACATATTTGTACTTGTTATTCATGTAAGAAATGATGTCCTAACACGACGAAGTGGGCGAAATATCAAGGTATCTGACTTGGATAACGATGTTTTCCCTTTTTTGATCAAATACAAGTGCCAAAAGTACAATAAACACATTTAGAGAAAAGCTGTCGCATTCAGGTGCTTTAACATTTAGCGAAGTACAGTGAAAAGCATTGAGCTGTGTCAACATTTGACCGATCTAAAGACAGCATTATAAGCACACCAAAAGTTATCTCGTTTAGCTACGAAGAATGAATTTGAATTGGATCGCTAATCGTCTTTGCTATCAATTCGCTCCGCCTATAGACTCAGAAGGCTAAAATTGTAGGACTAGAGCGAGGGAATTCCCCTGGACACACGTCCTAATGACTCAGAGATTGTGAAACTTATTAGGCCGTTTCATTTGGGCTAAAATGATTTATAGTCAGCATTGTCGCGGGAGTTTTTTAAACAAATCTCTGAGCAAAGCGAAATTCACTGAACTCAAAATACATGTTCCTAAAGGATCAGATTGGAAGTATAGTTGGGCGGCCATTTTTGATGCCAGCCAGTCCGTCAGGTTAAGCCTCATATACGAATGTTTATCTGTTGATTTATTATATGGTTTTGAATGTTCAGCTACCAAAATCGCTCCATAACAGCCCTGATTTGATTGTGTTGGGAAATTCTCTTTCGGTGTTGGAGACCTGAACGACCACATTTTCCCCATATTGAACTTTGGAAGCGAAAAGAACGCACGCAATAGATTCTAAGATAACCGGTGGCAACACAGCTGAAGTAGGTTTCTGGTAGCTGGAACAAGTCGGCATATCGTTCATGGAAGAACAGCACAAACTTCCTAAGTCGCGGTAGAGTTTGCCACGAGAATGAATACCTATTAATTTTCTATTTGCAGTCCACATACTCACGGGTTTGTAGGTTGACTTCTTTACATGAAATAGCGAGAATACTGAACTAACTCCGTGTTGACAATAATCGTATACAATGTCCAGTATTTAACCTATCGATGATGGAACAGTGAAAGCTCCTGAAAAATATGGGTGGGACCATTTATAATTAACGTGTATGAAGGTTGTGTTCATATTAATACGGGGGTCATTTCAATGTAAGTAAATCTTGTTTCCCATTCCCTCACAGACCCACATTCCGTCATGGTTTTGGCCGGCTAGTATTGAAAAAATGAGGCTTCTTCTGTATTTGAGCACATTTCTTTGCCGCATGAAGTCGGTCCACAAGGATTATCGTCATATAACCTCGCCTCTAACGGCTAGTTCGCACTGATAACAGAGTATGTTGTTCTGAGTTAATGCTGTCGTGTACGAGAACAAAACATGCTTATGAAACTCTCGTATCGACAATATTTGTACACTTCTCACAATGTGAGGGAGTTTTGCATGTAGGTGTGTATCCATTATTTTTCTATTTTGTGGTTCATATGCTCACTTCTGTGGATGGGAGCCGTGTACGAAATAGCCAGTCTATTGAATTTAACTTTCTTTGTTCGCCAATGACAGGAAACATAATTCAAAATGCCGGTGTATTTACCAGTAGCGAAACCGTGGGTGAAAGTCATGTGATAAATTTGTGTGAAAAATGCAAGTGGACTCTCCATTGAATAAATTTGTATATCACGGTGAAATGATTTTTTGTGGGGATGGAATAATTCGAAAAAATCATGAGTTCATTCGATTTTCGACAATACATGTAGTTATGTGGAGATGTTCATTCTCATGATTTACATTGTGTTTCGTAGTAACACGATTTATCCGGCTCGTGAAATACGGAATAAATTTGAGTCAAAGCAGATTGGTCCTCGAGAAATGAGTATCCATGCACGGGCCCTCCTCAGGCAGCCTTTGGGTCTTCTGCACTCGACCGGCTGAGCTAAGAGCCCACTTAGTAAGTCACCGGACAGTTTGCGAGTTGGTGCATAAATAGAATGATCCATAGACTTTAGGCGTGGCCTCACAGTCCACTTGGCAAAAACACTAGCGGTGAAGTCCTTCAGTGGATTTTAGTCTCGTGGGACCCGGAGATATTTACCATTTGGATCTACTCAGCAAAACTCTTGCTGGTGCATCCCATATTATATGGTGGTTCTGACTGATGGAATTATTTGAGTAACCAGGCTCTGTGAGATAACTGACAGTTATGTCACCTTTGTGTATGAGAGAAAGAGAGAAAGAGGACGATTTACAAGATAAAAGTTGGAAAAGGTTATCAGGGAGTGGGAAAACTTCCTGAAGAAGCGTCATCTGCGAGGCTGCAGTCCACATTCTTACAATCCACGGACAGGGTGCTTTGTGAACAGTAACCAAAGACAAGGCCCGCGTATCCGACATTGCAGTGCAGCCGTGACGCGTGCTCTCATGAGTTGATCAGTCTACCACACGTCACTGTTCACACCGACCACTGACGGACAACCTACTGCCTACCTTTCACATCAACCGGCCAACCAATCAGGATTCTGACAATGTGATTCGACTAACCCATTCACATCTGCGCACCAAGCTGGATAATCAATCACGACGCCTTATGTGTCCATGCATGTGTTGCTTCATCCTATATAAAGTGGTCATTTCTGGTTGTGACTGAATGCAGTTTCCGCACTTGCTCGTAGTTACTTTTCCGTTGGGATTGGACGATCGGGGAATCATCCAGAGGTTTGCGCCCCGACATAACAATGGTGCTAACATGAAGTAGGTCATACTAATCCAACCGGATAGCTGAAATTCGACGGTCACAATCCTCTACACCAACCATGTTCGACCATTTCCTGGTGCCCAGTGAAAATTCGGTGCTAACATTGGTTTTCAACTAGCAAAACCTCAGAGGTGTATAGTGACTTACCACTATAATACTTCAAGTAAAAATCTAACTGTCATTTTTCATGATCGGTCAGTTATTCTGTAAACCGTCAGGACCTACTAAAGTGATATTGACAAAATTAAGACCGAATTTTGTTACTACTACTAATACTTGTGGTCTGATCAGTGCTAACGGTGATGCCTGCTGACACACCTAATAAGTCTCGGCTCCCGCAATTTCTCCTCCTATTGCGCTTTTGCAGACTGAACACGTGCAATCCCCCTCGAACTAGTACTGCCCTAACATGTTCCACTACTACTACTACTACTACTACTACTACTACTACTACTACTACTACTACTACTACTACTACTACTACTACTACTACTACTACTACTACTACTACTACTACTACTACTACTACTACTACTACTACTACTACTACTACTACTACTACTACTACTACTACTACTACTACTACTACTACTACTACTACTACTGGTACTACTAATAACACTGCTACTACTACCAATAACACTGCTGGTACTACTACTACTTTTACTATTACTACTACTACTACCACTATTACTATCAGTAACACCACTACTACTGCTACTACTACTTTATCATTGACTGAAACAAAGAGTTCGTACTTAAGTCTCAAGATATTTGAGGAGGAGCAACTGAAAGTGCAAAGTGAACAGCAACACATCGTTACTTCTAAAAAAAATCAGAGCACTGCTCACGCAGGAAAACACTGAACAGTAAAGTTCAGCTCAGGAGATGTCTGATCCTCGGAAGAGTTCAAGTACCAGAGAATTTTTCGAGTATAAACCATGTGCCTTATGTAAATTATGATAATAGAAAATCAGCTTGCTTTGCTACCTTATCAGCTGAGCTAGGGCAGCGCTGACAGCTAGATGTGAATAACACAGGTCGGTGCCCAGTTATACTCGACCACTTTTTCAGTGACACAACAACTATTCTGGATTTCTGAAACTCTAGGTCCCCTTGATCCAGTTTATCAAAACAGATAGAAGACATAAAATGTGAGATGCAAGCATTTCTTTCTGGATTCAATTGCTAGACTAACCTCTTCGGTCACTTCCCAATATGAGGAACAGTGTGTAGCTGGACGAGATTCAAAGACCATTCTGATATTTATGTCAGAAAAGTCAATAATGGCAAGAGAAGCCGGAATACCAAATGATGTGGAATTAGTCGAATATATTTTTTGTAACCTGCTGTGTTGTTAGACCTGAGCTTCTATTCCAAAACCTATCACAAATAAGCATCCAGTAAGATCGGGGCTGGGTGTTCTAGGCTCTCAAATGACTGCTAGCCCTGAAGGTCCTTCAGATTGTTCCCAAATGACGGCGTGCTTCAGGCAGCACTGGCTGAGGAAGAATAGCGTTCTGTGATTCAACAGCGTGCTGTTTACAAATCTGCGGTAAATTTAAGAAGGTGCTCGACAACTGATACGCATTTAGCTAAAAAGCACGGCTAAATGACCAATGATACAACTAACGATTATTGACGCTGAAAAGCTCTGAAACTAAACATTATTTGAAATATACTTTTGTTATGTCGTATACATGCACAGATCCTTCCTATAATCATTTTTACCATTCCAACACCTTGTTCGTGGTAATGAAAATAGCGAACTTCTTGTTGCTATTCAGTGACTAAAAACATACTAAAAATATATGAATTCGTTGTCCAAGTCATACTTTTAAGACACATCAGTAATCATGAGGTTTTCACGCCAGCTATTTATGACTTATGTTATCTATGGATTAAATACACACTTCATCCTACAACAAATTTTCCACTTCGCGGTCTAGCTGACGGTGACGTTTGTAAACATTATGGAATTATCACAACTTCCTTCAAACTAAACGATCCATTTAACTCATTGGGAGCATAACTAGCGAAAGTTACGAAGGTCTTCACTTAGAAAGTTTCTGCGAGTAGTTAACCCTCAAGTCGGCCGCAGCAACACCGTTCGGAGAAGCATCCCAGACAGTCAACGGAACTAACCTTGGCAAACGTCTTCATAGGATAAATATCTGCAAACTAAGACGAAATTCCTCGCTAAACTGAAGATATCATTAGTATTTTTCGCATATGATACTTAATTTCATTCAGTCATCTCGTTCAATTTGCACGTATAACGCTAGTCTGACGAATATTGAGGTTGAACCACAAGACACTATCGCTAAAGGAGTTGTGTACAGTGTCGTCTCGTGATGGAGGTGCTTGCACTGGAGTGTGAAAAAAAGGCGAACACCCGGCAATCTCCACCGGGTTGGATGTTATTCATTCTAAGGGAGATGACTAGACCCTGATTCCAAACCAACCATAGACGGTCTACGAAGTGCACAGCACTATGCTCACCGTCACTTGTGGCAGAGGTTGTAAGGGGTACCCAGTATGTTGGCTTTACAGGAAAGACGTATGGACTGAACAATCAGTCACCCACCCCCGGTGGGTTGCGAACCTCATACTTCGTCCCACATCTTTGAGAGTTAGGCTTTGGATAGCTAATTGCCCTGGTGGTGGACCCCTATGAAAATCACCTGCTTTAGTTTAAACAACTTGGTTGTATTGCTCCCGAAAACAAGGGGAATCAGACTCCATCTACATTTTCCTCACCGAGTGAGCCACTTTTTGTTTGGGACACAGCCTGGAATCAGGCGGATGTCAGAAATACAAAAAAGTTACAAATAAACTGCGTAAAATGATGAAAGACAAAATCTGCTGAGCAATCAACGACCTACGATATTCGTTTTTGTTGTCATAATTTTCTATCCAGCCTTCAGAACCACAAATCCACGCAGTACAATTAATAAGCACCAAAACTAGAGTGAATGAAGTGTTCATTATTTCACTACTCGCAGCGTAACACTGAGGTTATTACATTCTGAACGATCAACACTTGTGATTCAGCCTAACAGAACCACACAAAGAAAACTGAGGAGTATAACAAATATTTTTAATTCCTGACCATATGCTAGCCTCAGTAAACACAAGGATACGGATTCTATTCTGTTGTTCTTTGCCGAGTTGGACAACACGAATGCAAGTATTTAGTCACTAGACAAGTTCGTGTCATCCCTCGAAGACTTTGCTCTTCTGAGTCCGTCTATGCATTTGCGTGTACGCTGAACTCTCATGTAGTAGTTCATCGAACTAGCTGCAGCTGATACGTTTTCAGCGTGATTGCGCCACTGGGCAAACAGGATAATTACAGCTGTCTAAACACTAGTTATACGGAAAAACTTAGGTCTTGATCACTTTTGGAATCGGTTCAGTTGAACAGTTTATATAGCCTCGAGCGTGAATACAGTTCGGAGGTTTTGTATAACCCGCACAGCAAAACGAACCCTTGTTTACTTTTCAAAAACAAGTTTATTTTCATGCTCATCTTTGGCAAAAGAACAAGAATGAATAAAACCTTGACTAGAATCCGGCTTTACGGTGGTTTATCTCTGGCTTTCGTTGAAAAGTGAATGATATTGGTTTAAGGGCTTGAAAGGGAATCAACATTTTAATTCATTGATTTCCCATAAGTTGCCATCAAAGTATGTTTTGCGGATTTCGGAAAACACTATGCACACGAGGGATGTGAATGGGGAAAAAATTGTGTGCATGGAGTTCTTCATCGAGTGCAAAAACGAGTTAAATTTTCTCCTGATGCAACATCACTTGTTGTCCAATTCCGAAATGACAGTGGCATTGGCCCTCGTTGATGAAGCACACGGAACCGGGTTGACCGGTCACCGGTTGAAATCCGTACTCCGCGGTAAACACGCGGGTCAAATCGTTCAGTCTGATGACGTAAATTTCACTACCATCTCGTTTGTCACGTAGACGCACTGTGATAGACCCGGAGAAAATAGTTTCCACACGAAATTTCCCATCGTATTCATCTTCGGTGATTACCAGTTCGGCAGTGGTTCGACTCCCTGGTGGAACAATGACCTAGAAAATGAGATAGAAGTGAATACTTTAAAATCTGTTCTATGGAAAAAGAATAACATACCATCATTCTGATGGCAATCGACTGCAAACTGGTTTTGAGAAAGGTAGCTCGCGGTAACCGAAAAGTCAACTGACTACCATCTTTTCCGATAACTCTATGTTAGCTAACGTTAGACTCTTGCCTATCGTATTTATCAGTTCACCTCACCACCATGTTTCCACATGACTTAGTCAGCATTCGGCCAGGGGTTTGGAGTGTTTGAACCAATTTCTTTACGTGTATAGATGTGACCTTAATAGACAACACCTCGTTGCCTTGACCGTTGTCAGTGTCCGAAATTGAAATGTTCTTGATGCGTGTTGTAGTACATGGTGGATAAGTATCAAGGATGATCAAGTGATCGACCACTACCCAGCGCAAAACAGTCGAACTTTACGCATAGCGTAAGCCAGTTTGGGTGTTTTTTGATGCTTGTAGATAGCTGCCCTTATGGTTGACCTACGTAAGAGTACTTTAATTGGCAAATGATCACAGACAACGTCAACAAAGTTCGCTACCATTTACTTGATACGGAAGTCATTGAATCAATAATTTTTCTATCTTCTCCCTTGATCCTTACATCTCTCCACGTGTCTGAGACCAGAAGTGACAAACGAAGATAAAACGAGTACGTAGACTTATCCGTGAACACTATCGCCTCCAGACAGCGTAATATTACTCAGAAATTAGACGAATTATTCAGTCCGTACTTAGCATCAGACAAACTATCCATAGCACCGAACTACTGAAGAGATTTGGCAGTAACAAATACAGATTCGAGGGAGAATAAAAATGTGAAGACAGGCGATCCGTTTCATAAACTTTCTTTAAATTGATCGGCATTTACCGAGGCACATACTGTGTATGAGCAAGAGACGGTCCATTTCACCCACAACAGCTAATCAGCACTAGCGAGAATGAAGTCGGCGGTTGTTCAAATTACTTCAGTCACATAATATTTCATCTGTTTATAGCTCAAACATTACAACGTGAACTATAATAGTGAAATCATTGTCCCTTATTTTTGGCATACAATCACCAACGGTTTGACGCGGTGGCTCAGTTGTAAGAGTACACGCAACACTAAAGTGTGGGCGGCAACCACTCGTGGACTCGAAAATCACCCGTCCTTCGGGAACAATTTGACAAATTATCTTCTTGAGTGATAGTTCCGCTTTCGTAACAGATCACAACCAATCAAGCAGTGGTTGGGTGCCAAATTCTACTATCAGCAAATTCACTCACCACGACGTAGAGAAAAACAGTACGGAATGTCGTTTATCTGTGTGCCACGCATTCTGTTGAATGTAAGCATGAATATTCATGAACGACCCCCGAGAGCAAACCGTGTGTGTGGTAAGACCACGCGTTAACGAAAATACCTGCTCCTTGTATTGAAATCCGTCAACCATTGAGTCATACTACATTGTGGAAACAAATTTTCTTCCATATCATTTCCCTCGAAAGTGTTCAAGTGGTCCCGGAGACACCACGGATGTGTAGCCCACGCGTATAACTCATCCGTCAACCACAACTTTTTGACCCTAATCAGTTCTTTGCAAATGAGAAAACGAGCGGGTCAATTAATCATTCCCCATGTTATCTCCCATATTCAGTTTAGATCGATTAGTATAATCAAGTTGTCAGTACGACGAAATCGCTTTCCGCAACAACGGGTTCACTTCGTCTCATTCCATCCGTAATCCGCAATCAACGGAGTTGTAAATCGAAGTTGCAGCTCGTGATCGGGACATATTTGCATCAGAAATAAAAGGTACACAGTTTTAGCAACATCATTTTGACTTGACTGGTCAGAATAACCCAGACTTGAAATAAAACTTGGAACAAATGTGAATGTGTGACGATCATATGCTGCGCAACTGACCGTGGTAATGGTATCAAATGCTGCACCGCAAATTAATTGGAGAAGGTTTAAACGATGTCCACCTATCGTCGAACATTGGGGCCCAGTCCTTTTCACTGTTGTATTTTCAGTGAACCAGTTCTTAATGTACTAAAAATATAAACAAATTAAAGCAGCAAACATTTTACCTGTTTGAATTCACTGAAGGCCTCAAGCGGATTGAAAAGTGGACTATACGGCGGGAGAAAACGTATTTGGTGACCGGTGTGTAATTGTGCTTCCACAGCCCTCAGATGAACGGGCACGTCAAATAAAAATATTACTGGAACATCAGGTTGCTTAGTAGCAATAGAAGTTCAGCAGCATGAGAGAAACTCATTAAAAATATGCCATATAGTCTTTGTATGACTTTCATACTTCAAGATACCGGCGATTGGTGAACAACCTCAATGTTGCAGTACCTGCTCGTTGCAGCCAATCAGCATATTCTGCTCGTTTAGATATGACTGCATTTGAGTTTCGTTCCATTGGTTGAATAGTCAGCTTCTTAACTGAACAATGGATCAATAGATGACTTGCTGATTGTTGTGCTTGGAAAACTCTTTTCCATCCTTTCCTTTAACTACCTCAATGTGCTTGTGAGGTTTTCGTTTACCACTTCAAAAATATTCCTGACAAACTCATCGTTGAACTTCCTCTTGTAGGACCCAGGTGTGAATGCCGTTTCCCTATCTGTAGCTGTAAAAGCACGGCATGTTTCAATCTTGATGTTAAGGTGTTTGGCAATGTCCTTTAAATCATCTTCCCTTCGTGCGCATTCGATTATCCTGCGTCAATCTTCAGCACTGGTGAAACGGTATGACCTTTTCTTCTCACCCACATTACTGCTTTCCATATTGTCAAGAGGTGGTGCTTACGATGCCAGGTAAAGTATGGTGAATATTATAACAAACGGCCACGGTGAGATTGCATCGCCTGACTGCCTCCGAACGAGGTATCAACCAATCGAAAACGGGTCTTCCCATGCAAGGGTAAAATGTCACAAACGGTGCTCTGTTTTGCATTTCAAGTCATAGACAAATATCAGCACTGGATATAATGAAACAAAATAAAGGTTTTGGTTCATTAGATAAGTGGATACATTAAAATTCCGAGAGAAATACACACAGTTATCGTAAGTACACCCCCAATAATGTCATCCATCTATTTATCCTGCAGCATTTGACACGATTACTATTACCGAACAGGCAGCAGTAATGAGAGCTATGCCACGTGGTTCGACGATACAGTCACATGGTTTGGACCCTCTCCAATTAATTTTCGGTGCAGCATTTGATACCATTACCACGGTCAGCTGCGCAGCATATGATCGTCACAATTTCATATTTGTTCCGTTAGCATCACAACACCAATCTTTGTGAAAAAATAATAAATTGTTCCAGTATCTCTTGATGTCATTGTGGTCCGATACTTTCGACCTGACTGGCTTGCAGCGGCACTGCTAAAGGTTGTGCCTCGAGGCTAAAGAATGATGAGTCTTGGCTAAAGGATTGTGGGTTGAGGCTCAAAAATTGAGGGTTTTGGTTAAAGAATGATGGGTTGTGGCTAAAGGATTGTGGGTCGTGGCTAAAGGACTGCGGGCTATGGCTAAAGCTTGATGGGAAAAGATGTAGTAAAACGAGCTAGAAGTTTTCGGTCAGTGAATAACTGTGACTGGATTTCCAATTTTTCCTCGGATCAGGAGTCACACTGGAACATTTCAGAGCAATTGTTATCTCCGTTGAGGACGGACTTTCTGATTGATCTGTTTCCGTTGTCCAATAGGGATTTTATGAAGTTTTCAGGGCTAGTAAAGAGGCGATCATAGACTATCAAATAGAAACTCACATTCCAATAACATGATGCTAGCCTCAAACAGATGAAGAGTTTTTCTTAAAACTGTCAGTTTGACTACAACGTGTGTAATCGCATTCCCAAGTGACAGGAATAAGATCAAACTGGTTGACCTACTTGTTTAAATAACCTGCATTTCTATCATCGGCTTCTGTGGCAGCAGTTTTTTTAAATGTTTTTAGCATTTAAAACAGTGGTGCTGCAGAAGTGTGTTTATTTTTTCCAAAACAAGTTATCCAACCGGTGTTCGTTATATTTTGGGCTGATCACCGGGAGAAATTGATCTTACTCTCACTCTGTCTTGGATTACGCACAAATCAGTCGTTTTGTAATGCCGGATGTCTCCGACAAAATTCGCTTCTGTCCGTATTGGACCTGGAATTCGAAGCAAGCCTCTCCACGATCACAAGCATCTTAGTTTGCAGCCTTGGTCAGAACATGCTTTAGGAAGCACCACGAATCTGGTTTAGAATTGGTCACTCCTGTTAAAGCACCAAAAGAATCGCTTGGTCTCCGATGGTAACAAAAATAGGGCAGTCGAAATTAATATGAAGTGATGGACTGCAGAAGACAAATTAAGCAATAAAACGATTCTAGAAGTGGGATATAAAACTTACTCACACTGAAGACCATTTGCTCTCGAAGGCCACATGTTAAAATTTCGTTGGAAAATTATTTCACACCGGAGAATATCAGATTCTTGGTCTTCATTTGATTAAGCTCGATTAAGCTCACGGTTTCTTCTATATTCTTAGTGTATTTGTTCGCTGCATGAAATCATACCACAAGGGTAACTGTCTTAGGACCTCGACACTACTTACTAGTCAGTACAGACGTAAAATGATTTAGTCCAATAATAATCCTGTCGGGTACGAGAAAAAATGTGCAAGTAAGAAGCCCGTATGAATGGGTCACGACAATAATGCTACGTATGCAGGCAGGTGTGTACGTAGGTGTGCGCGTGTGCATATTTGTATTTAGGTTGTATCGACCTCGAAGAGGCACGGTGCATAGGGTAACCAATCGTTTGAGGAAAAAAAATCAATCCAAATTGAACGTGTTGAGGACTTGTATTGCCACAAGCACTCTCCTTTGGAGGTAACGCTATCCTACGGAACAGAACACACCGGTTGATTTCCCTGAGATGCATGACATTTGTATCCATTCCGGTACACCTCTGTATAAGATTGATGTGATTTCGTTCACTGCAGATTAATTTGATTTGCTCAAGAATTAGAAAACTGAAGATGTTTTTTGTAAAAAGTGAAACCGAACATTTTTCTTCTCTCCGCATAATTACGTCTTCACTATAAATGTCTATTTGAAATCACCATACACAACTGTCAATTTCGTGCTCAATGATTCCAATCTTGCCCATGAACAGCGGAAATACATTGAAAATGCTTGTCAGTCTAAGCATTCAAAGCCAAAATATGCCATGAAAAATGATCACCCGAAACCGCGGAACCCAAAATAAATACTTTTGTGGTTTTCGCTGGTCAGAAAAATAACTCTTTACCTCTTTGTTCACTGATGTGTCAATTTTATCGGTGCTTGTATCAACGCAGTATGTGGTATTTCGAAGTATTGGTGTAATTTCATGCTCTTTTCAAACATCAAATTTTTACAAAAATGTCTGATTGATCTGCTGATGATCATTCAGATTGGATTGTCTTAAAATAAACGTCATTTGTTTACAAACCACTGAAATAAGTATACAAATGGTATTTACGGAGTAAAAACCGTATTCTTTCTAGATACTAAATGTTGTGATCAAAGCTAAGAATGATGCCCACAACTGTTTCGGCTTCAGTGTTCTTTTTCCAGCCATGGCCCGGGTGATTTAGGATTAATCCTCGACAATGGAGGGGGGTGGTTGGAGGATACCACGTGACAGAAGAGGACCCATTGCATCCGAACGAGAGGGTAATTTTGATCGAATGACTATCAGACAAGGATACCGAAACATCATCTTTTTGACTCAGTGAAAGCTTTCACGCGGTTTGCTAACCTGTTAGACGATTCTGTGGTTTTAGCTCGTTCCCCGCTACACTCTAAGTTTCGATGTCACAAAAGGTGGTCAACATTCCTGGTTAAGATGGCCTCTGAAGCAATGGGCACGCCTCTTCCACTGCAATCAACCTCTCACTATATATATATATATATATATCTTCACTATGGTCTTAGTTGACGTGTCCGTAGTGTGAGTGAATACTGTTCATTGAAGAGTCTACAAATGAATCACAAATGTAATTCATGTAGTCACGTTGTGCTTTGGGTTAGCCGTGACCCAGACACGAATAACCCACAGAAATCACAGTTATGCTTCGTGTGTGGAATCTCCAATGAAAAGTATCCATTCACACTCCTTGAGCTTCAAATGGTATTCAAGTAACGAAATAACCACGGAATGTACAATGTACAATATATATGTATAGTTACACGTCATGTCTAAGTTTTTCAAATACTAATGAAGGGAAAGGCTATCAATTTTATTCTCTCGAAAAAAGTTCTGCTCACTTCTGTTCTGTGCGAATAATTTCCCCTCAAAGACAAGGTTATTCACAAAAGTATTAGGTCAGATCCTATTTATAAACCTCGGTTGCCTGCATCTAAACAGTCGAAAAAGCTGGCTGTGGTAAACACGGAGTGTTTCTGCTGTCCAGTATATAGGATTCTTACAGAAAAAGGATTTCTAATTTACAGAGAACGTGTAATATGCTTGCATGGATTATATGAATTGGAGAGCCTTTAGTGCCTACACATTTTAACAAGAATGTCAAAATCTGACGTGCGTTTATCAAGGCAAAATACACCTTAGTCATTTATTTAAACCATAAATAACAAAATACAAATCCACGACGTTCCAGTTAATTCTATAAGTCCCGTTATTCCATATTTCTCCGTAGGGTATTCCGTGTTTCGGTTAAGTTATTGGAAATGATATCACAGTGATAATAGGCCGTTTTTTCGGTACTTAACTGTGTACTTTTTGTTGGAAAACACATTTGTAAGCATGAAAAATGGCCCTGATATTGGTTCAGCCAGTCAATCAAAGAGAAACAATTGATCCGTTTGCTTCAGAAACCGCCAAATGAATGCTGGAAACAGGCAGGGAGATTTTACACCAAGTCTCCCCAGAAGTCTTTCGAAATCTATTTGGAATTGTGAGTTGGCACTAATGGGCACTTTACAAGAGTAGCATGATCTTATATGAACAAATCCGGAATTCCATCGTAACTGTCACTAACAGTGTAATCGTAACCAATTCTTACCCTAATCGATAAGCAGCTGTCCAGCTCTAGTCGGGGCTTTTAGAACGGTACGGATGCAAGTGAATCTGGAAAACAGGTGTGCCCAAAGAATATCGAATCTGAAAACCTTGTGAGGATTTGTCTATTTGATCGGCACACGTGAAAAGGAACAAATAATTGATATGCGCTAATACAGATGTGTGCGCTAGCTACAAACAGCAAGGAATATGAAGCTCTATTTTATGACTTTTGGACTTCAGCGGGATAAGTCATTCACCCCACTGCGCTGAAATGACCGTGTTCAGGGCGTTGGCAGGAGCATACAGGTTGGGATTTTGTGAAGCATTTTCCAATAAACCTGCTTTAGGCAGTAGGTGAAACCAGTAAAACCACTATTGTTGCCATGGACGAAATAGAGTGTGAATTAGCATTCCATTCATGTTCAGTCACACTTTTTCAAGCTTTCACCGCCAGTAATCATTCACCGATTAATGCACGCGATTAGGTATTTGTCACGCAAACAAATAAGCAATCACGTAATCCACGTACGGTGATCGTTTCTCATCGACTGGTGGGTATAAAATCCCGCCGTCAAATGCGCCAATGAAATTTCTCCCCTTTACCAGCTATTTCTATACACAGAAGGGGCAAATTTCTCGACTTGGGATGTGCACAGCCGAAGTCAATGCTTTCGTCCTTCAATTAACTGTCTACTGAGTAAGAATCTTCCCTATCAGTGATTTAAGTACGAAGGACACACGACTGTCAAGTTGTGTAAAATCGTATAAGATTTGAAGCTATCTCGCGAAGTCCGTGCGAACAAATTGTATTCACAATTGGTTTGAAACGAACAACAAAAATTCATTTGCAAACGCGAAGCAATTACACTTATTCATATTGAGAAAAAGACAGTTAACTCTTCTGAAAAGGCAAAAAGGGGTTCAGATGCTTCCGAAAAAAATTCGGAAAATATTATTAACCGAGTGGGTTTATTCATCTTCACATGAATTTCTCAAAACGAATTTACATTCATCTGCCACACTTCTCGGAAATGAACAAGTACGCTGACTGTAGTAAGCATCTCTTTTGGCAAAACTCGGATCAGAGAAAAAAATTATCCTACTGGAGTCCAGTATTTCTACACGCATAGAAGCTCCGTGTGCGCAGATCAAATGATACAAAGATTTTCTTACCAATTAACCAATGTTCCTTTCGGTACCTGTCTTATCCTATTTTGTGTTTCCAAAATGTCTTGGGTCACCAGTAGCGATAAATGCAATAAATGTATGCCTGGATGGTGTTACGTTTGCCGTGAGTGTAAAAAGGAACTAACAGATGACGTCAAAGAAAATATTCTTTCCGGTACCTCGGAGTGAGTAAACACTCCCGTATATTTATTCACTGATATCTCAGTAAGTATTGCAGAGAAGTGGTGCCACTCAAAAAATGAGTCAAATAATGAATTTGCCTCGTGGAAAGTAAGCTTTGCAGAAGCTGGACACACTGGTTTTGCAAATTTAACCGTCAGAGACTACGGCCTTCAGCCATTCCCTACAAAGTTTCCAGCGAAGGGTACAGTGGATCTTTAGGTGGGTCACTGAGGTAGTGCAGGATGCAGTGATATTTCTTTGAGAAACTCTTTTTTTAACATCTAAGATTGGGTAAATATTTTGGTCATTATGTACTTTTGAGCAGAATCGAGACGGTAGTGTTATGGAGTGATCAGATACCAGACCGGCAGTCGTCAAAAGATTATCATCGTGGATTTTCAACTTTGAAGTCCCGTGGTTTATTCCTGACAACCCCGATAACTACCCTATTTGACAGCCTTGTATTTACACCGTGACCCTAACGTACGTATAATAAATAAAGGGAGGGATGATAAGCTTAATACTTTTTCCACCACTGGTAATATAAGTGCTTGCACCCAAGTTTTCTAAAAAGGCTTCGAACTGCATTGTTTCAGTAAAGTATAATAAAGACAGAATCAAAGTGAACGCAAGTCCAACACATTTATCTGCAACAAAAAGGCCTTCAGGAAGTGATCACTCATGGGAACTTAGATGATTGAAATGGAGGGCATTTCCTAGGGACGAATGTAAATTTGTCCTGATGAGATTGAAAAATTTTGTTGAGCTATGTTTCTCTTGGGATAAAAACTGTGGCAGTGAGGAATTTCAAATTTCATCCCATCAAAAGTATCGTTTTACTCACTGGAATGATTTTGCTCCCACCCCCCTTTAGAAAAATAGCATTTTACATTAAGTTATTAATTTGAGTTTTTAATTCAGTTCAATTCCATGAACCGAATAGACCTTGAAAAAACTCAGTGCCATTTATCGATTTTCATTCGCTAGTTGTACCAATCACTCTCTCTCTCTCTCTCTTTCAGGAAGGATGACAGACTTGAGTGTGTCCCATATGTCATTCAACAGGGAATGGTTCGTAGTCAGTGAAAATTGAGACGGGATTCCAGAAATATTAAATAATATATATATATATATATAATTACCGAATTCTTTGATAAATCTGGTGGGTGTTTAAAGCAAAATTCTTATAAAGCAAATTCGTCAGACTTATGAGAGATTAGACGGAGAAGAGAAGTGCTTCTTCAAGTTCAACAAAATGTCCTTCGTACTATCACAATGATTGTTATAATCAAAATTTGACCACATTAGTCTATGCTTTGGGCTTTTTTGTAGAGCAGCCACTAGAAGTTACGCTTTTAGCTTGGAGAAGCAAAAATTCGAAACTTCTGTTTAATGTGTGAAATTTTTCTGTTTCTCCAGGGCCCCGTGGATCATTTCCGTGACATTTCCCATCAATAGGTAAAACAAAATAGTCTTAGGGGAAAAAATTTCAAATACTTCCTTTCTTTTCATATTTAAGTATCTGTAAAATGTGAAATCAAAAGCAGTAGAGCACTCCGTCATGCAAATCTAACCTAACGGCTTCGAATAACCTTGCGAAAGGAGCAAACATTCTCAAAGGTATTACGTAACCAACCAATAACTGACGCTGTAGGTTCCCTTACCCAGGTACAGAAGTCGCTAGCAGCTTCCATTTGATATAGACCAAAGTTAGGCCTTTGTAGACAGTAATTAGCACCTAAAATTGAGATTAAAGGATCAGCAATTCTCGGTTTGGTAGTTTTGGACAATAAACTCTGATTGATTTGTGAATCAAAAAGGGTCATCCAAATCAGTACGTTTATCCCGGAAAATTGAAAAGCTACGAACATCTAATTATTTTGCACCTTATCAGAGTTCTTCAAAATGTACACCTTCTGACCTTTTTCTAAGCCAGAATTCATTATATAATTGAAAATTAAATCTTGTCTGAGATAGAGCACCCACAACAGATATTGCTTAAGAATTAGGAGGTTCAAGTTCATTTGATGGGGTTATCCTTAGTGATGAAAACCGATGATTCTAAAAATGGACTCTTCATCCATTCATGCTCCTTAGGATTTACATGAGATTAAGGTGATGGATCTACCGTGGAGTGCTCAAGCACAGGGATGATTGGGAAGAACAGTACTGGGTACGCGTTCCTGACGAGCGGCAACAACCACCGCGAAACCGGCCGTGTCCACACGGGGAAGTTTCGTCCTACCATCGAGATAAAATAATATACTACTTACATCAAAGCTACTGATTTTGTTATGAGTCTTGCTCTGTGCTGGGCTGGCTACTTTGTATGAACTATTTTAACAGAACCAATGAAACATTTGTGCCTTCTGAATTTCACAGCAATCAACTTCATCGACTGGATTTGCTGTAATGAACTGAATGAATCCAAAAGACGGAAAGTCGTTGCGTCTTCGGAATAGGTGAGACAGATGACTTTTGTCAATAGTCCCGGGATGATTTCTGGACGACAGATGTTCTTCAGGGTTTGACTGTTCACGGAAGCACACGGTCGAAAAGTAACGCGTTGAGCAAATGACCAAGTCAACCCAAAACTGAATGACAGTCTTACGCTAATAGTGTCAAAAACGGAGGGTCTCGTTTCAATCCAGTCAGACATCCCAAACTATTCCAGTACGATTCATTGCTATATTGAATGGAGCAGTGTGAGCTACCTTGGCGATTGGATGATATTAAACCAACGTTAAGGAAATTTCACCAGATTTACAAACCGTTTTGTTCATCGGTTTTCTTAGCTGAATATTTGAGCACTTGAGGAACCGTCAAGGACTCGAAGGAATTGGGAACTAACTTAGTGGGACAACATCCGGTTAACTATGACGCCCATTTACCTACCCCATATGGTGACGAATAGTGTTATACTTTTGTTGTTTGGATGTCTCCAGGGGCAGACCAAATAGTGATAAAATCGCTGGGGTTATCTGAAAGTAGTTCCACGGTAATGGAATAGGACTTCTTTCATTAATAAAAAGTATTGTAGGATTACGCCCTGTGTAGTGCCTCAGGAACAGTTTTTCCCTTACATCCGTTAAATTACCTTTGCAAGTGTAATTCTTTTTCAATTCATAATGACGTAGGCATTCACAGAGTGATGTTTTCACGACTGCTCTCTAACAGCCCATGAAACTGAAAGCTTTCTATCTTCATTGACGAAGCAAGTTGGACAGCTCTCGCCTAATCCAACTTTGAAGGCAAATACATTACGGAGCTCGGAATAACGGCTGATCTCGTCACTTTCTCTCGTGGATCGGGTCAAAAAAGGACCGGAGAATATACGCTATCCGAATGGTTTTAAAATGTCTGGTTTGATGGGTATGGTACATGTTTACGTAAAAGTGGATTATGCCCTGATTTTTTAATCTGCAATTCCAATTCCATCTGGATTAGGGATCATTTACATACTACTCATTGCAGTTTGTTGAGAAACTCCGTCAAACTGGTTAAGCCCAGATCCAATGCTATCTATCGCATTTCTGTCTTGTATTTACCAAACAGTTCGTTTGCTTTCCACGCTTTTTGACTACTAGTTTCCACGTCAACCTCCATCCCCTCACTTCGACGTCCTCATGGTAATTTGTTTGTTCGGTTCCATGGCATCACCCGATTCTAGCCTTGTTGCTGTGACAGGTATCGATGGACCTTAGTTGTCATTTGACTAATTCTCGATCTTATGTGCTCGTATTAAACTGTGATTCTAAGCAGACTGTAGCACTTACGTAACCTTCCTATCACGTCTTAAAATCTAAACCCACTGACCCACTGGTATCCATGACCCGTACTGTTCTTACGTCATGATTGCCTGGGTTAAATGACAAAGCTCAAAAGGTTGGACGTAGTTATCTTCCTCCTTCTGTCTACATTATCTGTGTGAATAACTGAACTTCGGCCACCCCACAATGATCATGCACTTTCTCATAGCCATAACTGTCCCTTTTGTTCTTCACCGGGCTTGTATGTGTTCCCTCGGGCAACTGCTTCTCTTCTTACAGTTGGTTAGTCAAAATAGCCCCCCCTTAAATAAGGACCTTCTTTGTAAACCACTTGACCAGCTCCTGCATTGTTGTTTCGGGCTTTTCCTGTCTATGGTTTCCCCGGGGGGTTGGAAGCCTTTGTTGACTGTCTTGATTCCCTCGTCAGTTAGTTCATAATTTGAGGTATGTTATTGGTATTGTCCAATAATCCTTCCTATAGTGCACGTAGTAAAGCGAGTTTGTGTTCTCTGTCTTAGGACTCGGGGTTCATTTGCCTCAAAGTCACTCAATAACGGAAAGACAAAATCATGTGCATCGTGTAACTGATGACTTTACTTATCTGGGAGAGGGTTTCTGAAGTGTGCAAATGAATGTGTGGAATATGAATGAACTCCGAACGATTATTGTCTCGTTTATTTTTTGACAACACCTAAAATGTCCGAATAGTCCTAAAGAATCTGATGGGTGACAAGTCTGCTCCGTTTCACAGATTAATGACCAAGTAAATATATCACAATACAAATGGTTATCCTCTGATCGAATTTAACTGTTGGTGGTAGGCCAACCCGGATCAAAGAAAGATCCGGCTCAAGTGCACGATCCAGATCTTCCTGATTGTAGTTGATCCGATCAGTTGTCTCCTGCTGTTTTCGTAGTTAGGTGGTGGCTGTGGATGATGAGCCAAGGGAGGTTCAAAGAAGGTACAAACTGGTTTAAGCTCAGAGTAAACAGTCATCGAGATGAATACCTGTAGGTCTAAAATTCTTTTTTTCAGTTTTGTGCGGCATATAATGCGGAGGTTTTTTTATTGGGCCATATCAGTTTACAAAGAGTAGAAAATGTGATAATCCCTGGGGAGTTAGGACGTCAGCAAAGTTTTAAGCCATCAGGCCATCCTGACAGTTGTCTGACACGAAATACGACAGAAAGAAATTCATGCAAACTTTATCGAAGGGATTCCTACTTGATCTGTTTACTGGTATTTGTTCGACTACCAACCAAACGGACAACACTGTGTGTCCACTGCATGACTGGTTTTTACAATAAGAATAACTGATATGTAACGGTCGGTGAGTGTGATGAAATTTTGATAGTGCGGAATCGAGCAGAACTGTCCAGCACGCTATTTTGCATACCAGAATTTGCTGGTTCGAGTTATGAACGGGCAGACCACGGGGTTTAGTTGAAGTGTAATCGAACCGGATCAGTCATCGGATGTCGAGACAAAAACAAAATTTCTTTGCTGGACTCATCGGTGGCTTTCTGCTGCCACTTTAGATCCGGCTTCAAAGACCGTTTGAAGTGCCACTACTGCCTTCCTGGCAGAGAGAAGCTAAGCACTCTACTAGCCATAGAGAAACTAAGAACAACTTTTGGGGCATTCAACTGATGTAAGTCGGCAACTGCTTAGGCCTTAGTCGTCCGTGTCTCAAAGTTCAGTCTGAAAACCGAAAGCAAACTTGTTTGAGCAATTCAGACATCATGACCCAGGAATGATTTCGTCACTTACAAACGTAGTGAAGGAACAAATCAGATGTGCTCTCGTAATGCAAGTACCAAGTAACTGACTCGGAACCACTCTTCACCTTTTTAGACTCTTTTCACAAAATATCTACCACACAAATAGTCCATTTCTTGTTACTAGTAAGTGCAGAGTCCAATAGGGTACTTTTCGAATGAATGTGAACGACGAAATTTGTGAAACTGGTAGACGAACCTCGGTGTTTTGATTCTCTAGTCCGGCTGAAATCACACTGAAGCAAAGTAGAGGTGCTAGTCCCGGTGACACGGTTTATGCCCACCTGTTTGTGCAATCACATATGCAGTGTTGATTTTGAACCTGAATTACTATCCATTGTTATGTATATTCCTTCTTTCTATATGTAGATTCTGTTGTCTGTAAGTATGACTTTTATCTGATATCTTTTCTTTCATGGAATAGTTTGGGTAGTATCAAATCTGAGTTGGCACGGGATAACTATCCATTCCCCATCAAGGTTACATTCATTGTTGAGAATCCACTGTAAAACCGTTCCTTGTTTGTAAGGAATCCTCAGCGGCCATGTATAACCATCGAGTTCCAAACAGAACTTGTTCAACTGAGATCCGCGAGCGATCCCCTGCGTTAACTCATTTGAAAGATTCTTCTTCGCCACATTATTCAAGTCAACGCTATAAAATCTAGTGTACATTCATCACCTGCCTTCCTAATTCAATTGATTTTAAATCTTCAAATTCAGAGATTGCACAAAAATTTTCGCCTCGGCTCTTAGGACATGGATTCAGATGGACTTGTCTTGGTACGGTCTCCTTGAAAAGACATTCAGGCGTTCCTTGACAATACGGTACTGGTTCTGTTCCACTACTTATGTTGGCAGAGAGTTCCACCCTCCGTGATGGACGGTGCACCTGATTAGTACTTGTTCGGTTACACATTCACAAGGGGAAAATAAGCCCTCGTTTCCGATTCCATTTCACTACGTGCAATGCTCGTGGTATATGTGAGTTGGATTTACACTCTACAGTAGGCCTCTGAAAACTGTTCGGCAGCTTGGAGATGACCCACGTAGCTGATTCCTCGAAATTCAACAAGGAGGCGGTTGGCGGCACTCTGCACTCGTTTCATCTAGGCTATTTCTACGGTGGTACAGGCAAATTCGGAAGAGCCACTTTATTCCAGCCATGAATATATATGGGAAGTATACAGAACTTAAGGGGCGTCAATAGGTAGTCACCCAAATGACCAACGTTCCTTTCCGACCATACCCTGAGTGGAGGCGCTGACCTTATGCGTATGGACTTTCGCTTTATAGTCCAGGCCACGGCTATACAAAGTTGTTCCTCAGAAGTTGGCATACGGATAGGCTTTGCATATAGGCCTGCTGCAAAAAAACATTGCTTGTGCTTTTGTATCGTTTTCTGTATGCTCTACGGGGCTAACCGAACAGAGCACTATCAAACTGTTTGATCATACGATCTTCAAAAGCCACAAAGAATATCCTGGCAAACATCTTACTGAGCAGGCTGTTGGCTGCCATATTGGTTTTCGATTAAAGTAAGTGTGGGATCTTGTTCATGCGCTTACTGAGCCTCTGTGCTCAAGGGGTTTTCTTTCTTGTGTTTTGCCGGTCGAGCACAAATAATGCCCCGCGAAGCAACGCTGATCCCAGCATACTAAAATATATCTCTTCATCGGCTGAAATTTGGACAGGATCATTCTGATTTCTGGCTCCCAAGTTCTCAGATACGATCAAAAATGCCTAGCGAAACAAACGAACATCCATGGCCTACAACCCATGCAATATCTGTAGGACGTGCTCCCGACCTGAAACGTTGGCCGTCAAACCGAATGCATACCTAAACTGCACCTAATCCCTCTCATTCGATTAGAAGAACAACCATCCAGTCAAAAAGAACACTTGGTTTTGCAAATTATAACGCCAACGGCTTTGGTTAGAAATCAACGGGAGAGATTTTTCTTTTGCATACGTGTCTTGATTTAACCTTGATCCTAGCCGTCGCTGCTGCACCGTGAGGCCTCAAACTAAAGTTAGCTCTGAAATGACGCAACAAAAGTACTAACTGCGGAATTCTGAAGAGTCGACCTCTTTCGTGAACAAGTAATAGAATGATAGTTGGAACTCTTACCAAGTGGTCATTTTACCAACCAACTTTAGTGAACCAATCCGCCAACGTATAGACGGGATGAACAGACAAATTCAACTTGGCCTAATTAGTTGAGCGTCTGTTTGAAACCAGTTAGCTTCACTGCTATCCTGTCATCGTTATGTTGGTAGCACACTGATAGCAGCCGCATATGAACAGAATGGCAAATCACTTTTCCTCAAGAAGTTACCAACCTTCAATTGATGTACTACTTCGATCCCGAATTTTCTCAATCAGTTTTGGATATGCCACGTATATGATAAGCGGAGGATACTTTGTAGTGATTCAAATGCCATAAAAGTATTCAAACAGCCCCTGTCCTAAGTTACACATAACGGGATTGGGAATAATTCCGATCATCATAATTCGTTGCCTTTGCAGTCTCGACACAACGTCAAGTAAGCTAAGCTAATGGGTTCTCTACGTAATGAATAACTGATACCTCAGTTTCATTTATTTTGATCGGTGTCAACCTTCGCCAATATAGCGGTGAGAAAACAGATTTCATTTTTTTGATTTACAAGGGTGGTGAAGAGGGAGTAATAGTCTGTCTAGAAGCCAAGTGCTTTGCTGAAACCATCTGTCTGGAGTGAATTATTCGTAAAACTTCAGCGAATCTGCTGTTTGCTGTCTCACTTGAGCGGATTTACTGGCGGTTCGCAGCGCGTTGAAAGCTGAACGCTGCTTGTCCACCAGTATCAGTGCGCATCTCTCGTTAGACTTCTGCCTCAGAAGTGGAAGAATGTTTCCGAATGTGACAGCATCATACCTGCTGAACGCGAAGTATCGTATCAAGAAAAAGAGAGACTAATCTGTGCATCATCATTATCAATCTGTTAAATAAGTGACGCAGTTGTCTGTGCCGTAGTAGTCGCATTGTTACGTCCTGCAAAAACTTACAAGACCCAAATCGAATCAACTTCCCTGGAACCAGTTTCGTTGTGTTTACGAAATCGACACCCAAATTGTTCTTCTGACTTTACCTGGCAAATGCTTCGTCATTACCTAAATTCCATACGGATCAGCTCCAGTCTAGACTTCTTGAATATTGTTGTTGACCCCAACCAAAATGTTTTCATCTGTCGTTAGCACTTGAAGACCCAGGAAATATTATACCGCGTGATCTTAAAAGACCAATGAACCAACCTGAGTAAAGCCGAACCACAACCTTGGGATTTAGAAATATAATGCGAAACCAAGACACATCGCCACGGGGTTGGAAGAGCAGCCCTATTGGGAATAATTATCTGCCAACAATGGAAATAAAAGAAGCCTAAAATCAAGGATTTACACAATGCGTCCAAGATCATTTCCCCTTCACTTTTCCCAATTGTGTAAAGCAGTCCACTTTAACGTCAGAATAAAATCATCTACTCTAGGACCAATACTAGGGTACTGAATTACGCTGAAGTACCGGTCACTCACAACCACAAACCTGATCCATTCAAGCCAATTGAATGGACCAGAGGCCTTTGCCCAGCTGTGACGAAAATCTGTCCAACCGTTCCTCTACCATTTTGGCAAAAAGGATGTCCCTTTTGTCTACAATTTGTCCCCAACAAAGTCCGTTTTATTGTGAATTTATAAACAATTAGCCTGACAGTAGTATGAATTTGTGGAGATATAGTGACATGACCCTTGATACGTTGACCAAACCAATGTCCGTGTGGTTTCTTTAATCAAATCTGTTTTGGGTAAAACAAAAAGATTTCCTACCACAAATGGGACCAGCTGGAGAGGGTTTCAAGGCTTGTACCTCAGAGGCCACACAGACATGCACCAATCAGTCACCATCGGATTCATTCTCACATGTCCCGTGGCATTTAATCTCGAGACTGACGGGCTGCCACAATTCTTTGCAACTTTACTCCGAAAATCAATCGTGGTAAAAACGACTTCTATCAAGGCAAATTTGTTGTTTCTGCTTGACAATAGATCGAGTATACCAAACAAAGGTGAACTATACGTGATGTGAGTCAACTTGCTGAAACAGCGGTAATCGTGATTACGTGTATTTCAGAGTTTTCGACAGTGGGGGCTAGGTGCATTGCCGAACCACGTAGGCCTTTGGTCTCGCACACATACCAGCACACACACACACACACACACACACACACACACACACTCAAGCCGATTATCAAACCTCAGACACGCTTGTGTTCATGCTGACTGAATTCTTGTGATAAGCGCTTTTACGGCCTGGTGCACAATTGGCATGCGTCCGGTATAATAGTTTCCACTCGTCGCCAGCTCCATTGATTCGCGTCCAATTCGTTACAACTCATTCAACCCATCCAACCCGAAAACTCCGAACCGCATCGCGTTGCCTTTGCCTGTGAAAAAGTGCACGTACCTCGATAACTCCTAACCCCTTGCGTGCTTTCAAAGCAAAACAACATTAATCATTCCTCACCCCCCCCCCCAAAAAAAAAGAAAACACCCCGACAGAAAAACCGGATTAACTATAGTCAAGATAAGCGTGCGAGGTTGTTTGTAATTCGGACATGAGAAACTCACATTGATCGTGACTGGAACGAATGTTTGAGAAACGCATGAAAATGATTTTTAATTGTAATTCACAGAAACCGGATGGTCTAGTGTTCGTGAGTTTCACAAACAAGTCATTGTCACATTCTTTTTTTCTTCTAAGTATGACAGAGTCACGTGACTCGATACTGACAAGCAATTGTGTGATCTGTCTACGTCGGCTTGTCGGAATTTGCGGCTTTTCAAAGAGGGGGCGGCAATAATGCGAAGTACGAGCAACGAAAACGTTTCTGCCCGTAAAAAGTTGTCAGGTTGTGGGAATTGAAGTGCGATTTGGAAAATTTTGCATTGATCCGAATGCCGCCGCGCTACGAGGCCACGCCAAAGGGATTCCGGATCTTGTTGGGGTCAACACATTCTAACGTTTGAGCCAGTTCACCAAAATGGAAATTATGGATCATTTTTAAAGAATCAAAATGGGCTCCTTTAATATGAATGTCTGGAAAGTAGCTGATTTCAGGGAATCGATGGCGAACTTTGAGAAACTAATTTTGCCCTTTATTAGTAAAATGGTTTATTTTATTAATGTATATTTACCGTATATTTCCTATATGTATGAGAGAAATTAAAAACCTCTAACAGTCTACAAATTCTACATATCATGAGATTCATCAGGCAGTTTGAACGTTTAAATTATTGAAAACCATGGAAGCACTATATAGCTGTTTCTTTCCTGCTAGGAATCAGTGCACATCCAACAAGCCCCAACCGAGACTCAACCCGGAGGTGAATGATTGTGAACCGAACGCCTTAACCACAAGGCTACCCAGGCTGGCCGCGAAAGATTTAATGAACTTATACATTACACGATATAGAGCCTTTCACTCGTGATGATTCCTAACAAGAAAGAAACAGTTGTGTGGTACTTCCATGGTTTCCATGGTTTGAATATTCACACTGTACGAACAGTATCATGTTTCGTAAAATCAAATCTCCTACTACTCATATAAACTCCGAATTACACATACGAAGCTAACAAGTTATGCCAACGTAGACCGTCGCCAACCCCATTTTGATTGACAGGTTTCTTGTGGACTCATATTTGGTCCTTTGAACAAAGGTTCTGTGCTCCAACATTGCAAATTATGTTCAAAAGTGAACTGATTAGAGGGACCACCAAAGTATCTGGAAACAACCCGTTGGTCAGTACATAAGCCATTGGGGAAACGTACCCTCCTGGTCATTTCTGGCTGAGACCGGTTGGTGAAAGCTACACATGGGCAAGGGATTGTGATGTGGTTCCCGTGCTGGAATGACAGCTCTAATAATCCTTCCAGTGAGTAAGAGGGAGGTCTGCTGAGTTAGTGCTAATTTAAACAGGATGCACGGTTTTTTGGTACGCATTGCGCTCACTGACGCATCATAACGCTACCTTACTTGTAATTTTATGAGGCTAGCTCCTGCGAAAGGGTGAACCGACTTCACGTGTGCCTCGAATGGCTCTTGCCCACGAGCAGTGTGTAGAGGAACTATTCGTGAAGAGTCTTTGGGATCAGGTACGAAATGGAGTCCCCAGCGACACTTGATAAACACCACTTCACTGAAAGCAATCAGCTTCAGTATTGGATTGCGAAACATTTTTCTGAAAGATTACGTCAGGTAATTAAGTGTCTTGCAATAGAAAAAGCCAATGATCAGACGTCATTCTGTTAGTTCAGTGGATCACAACATTGACTTTGCTACTCTCGGGTTTGTGCTCTGTCTATAGATCGGTCAAATCCTCCGGGTTTGGCCTTGGTGCCCAGACGGTGGGGTGGTATCTACAGTCAAGAGATATGGACAAAGGTAGAGCAAGAAGATCCCCAAACCAATTATTGTCTACAACCGTGAGATGATGTCGAGGTTGGTTCGATTTTAAAAAAAGCAGAGCAACGGAGAGTATCGTTGGCCATCATGAAGTTAACTTTGCTAGGTGTTTTCCCATGAATATTTCTCCTCTTTTGCAGAAATTACTCATTCCGATCTCACTTGGGCGTGTGCTCGACCCAAACAGTCGGGTGCGTAGATGAACGTAGACTTGCATGCAGACGCATATTCCCCGGACAGTCGATTCATATCCCTCACAAAATCTGCAACTGTGTCAGTCATACACACACACGTATATATATATATATATATATATATATATATATATATATATATATATATATATATATATATATATATAATGTTGATGTCAGTCATGAGTCAACCCGGATTGTTTCGACCAATCAGATCTTGCTACATGCCAAGCGGCCCTGGTTCGTCTGATCCGAATGTATGCTCCCGCTCACACTTACACTTGCATGTAAGTCTGACTCGCATATTTACTAATTTATAGCTTTCTTGCTTACCAGCTTACAAATAAACGAAGTATCGGCGTTACATGTGCTACAACTAATTCGGAATAGAACTTATACCGTATAATAATATAATTTGTACGACTGAACACTGGGATTGACATTTGAAAAGTCCCAAGTTATCTATACCAAACCAAATGGAACACTTCCAAACTAATTTTCCATTCAGATTGAAAAAAATAGACAAGAGAGACATCTTTCAAAAATCAAAGTAACTATTGAAAGCTATCCACATACTAAGTCGACCTGCAACCAACGGTAAAACTTTTAATATCTGATAAATAAATCAAAGTGAATTTAAATCACATTCAGTGATTAGGCTTCTATTTCCTGAATTTACGAGGAATTAATGTAGGATATCAAATTACAGCCAATCACCAAATCATTCCCGAATCAGCCGTGGTTCACAGACGTATAACTCAGTCCGCCAGGAGATGGGGGACTCAGGTGACTTGGTTAACGTCTATTTACAGTCAGTTGAAACTTCTATGAGTCATTCAGGCTGATTCTTCTCATAAATACTGCCTACGCATCAACCGTACAGAACACTGTCGTCAATGTATCTGATATTATGCTTAAACGTTTGACCTACTATGGTTAGTTCACATAATCAAAACGACTATAGTTCGACCGTAAACTGACTACCGATTGGAATCGAGCGCTCGATGCACATGCGGTGGTACGCTGTTCGAATGGACATGTGCTTACATGCACAACACAGCAATAAGACTGCGTGATACCATGAATAGACGGACAACTCGTGATCGATCGGAACGACCCAGTCCACTGATTCGAAATGGCTACCAGCACTTGATGAAAATATGTACTAATTAGGTCCGCCTCGTCCGATATATTTTGTGTGTGTGTGTGTGTGTGTGTGTGTGTGTGTGTGTGTGTTTACGTGTACGCACGCAAACGAATCTACGGCCCGGTGCAAATGTACGTGTTGTAAAAGTGGTTGTTAAATCGAAGTTCATAGCAGTTAGCAATGCATGCCTTGATTGAAAGAAAACAAATACTGATCGCCCTTCTCCTCTTCTTTGGACAGCAAGGCAAGGTAACAGTGAGGAGAACATCACTGTCTATAATACTTTACCTGCGGCCCATTTAGGATAAGCTGACGCGTGTATCTGCAACCGTCTAATAAGAAACAATACGGTGATTTTAAAGTCGTCGAATGAAAATTATACTTCATTCTGTTGAAAAGCTTTTCTCGCGACATCTGTTGCGGTTCCGCGGTTAGTAATGCAGCTATATTATTTAATAATCTATGAAATTGAGAATTAAAAGAGGCACAGTTATTTTTAGGGACAAATTTAATAGGATACTGTGTTATTTGCCTTCGGTATATACCACCCCGATCGTAAGCATATGGATGGATGGAGGGCCGGTTTTAGACGTGATAGATGATGCAATTGGTTGTGTTAGATAAGGAGCGCACGAGAGCACGCGAGCATGCGAGAGAGACGGAGAGAATAATTCCATCAAAACTAACTAAAACCTATCCTTTCTGACTTGAGCTTTGTAACAAAGGACAATGAACGATAGGACGTAAACCGTCATATTTTGGAGCAGCATTGTACTAATCCTCGTTGTCGTCCGATAAATCAATTCTCTCTACCAGATTTTCCCAACTTTCTGGTCTAGTACTTCATATTTCGGAACTATGCAATTCATTGCGACCTTTAATTTTCTTTCTCTCTCTCTCTCTCTCTCTACCTGAATCGAGTACACAAAACACAGCCCACGTAGTCGACTTTGATCAATACTGGTCGTTAATTTCAGCTAGCTAACTATTCAGTGTGGTCACAGAGCGTGTCCAATGCCTGCGCATAGACAGACTAATCCCCACCAAAAGCATTATCATTTGTGGTTCCCCTTATACTCATACAGGCTAAACAACCCACAACGATGCTCTTCTTTCAATTCTCTGTGTCATTACAGGAACATTCGACCACTGAGAGACCAACTGACCAGATATAGACCAGAAGGCGAAGTTTGCCCTAATCTATTTTTGACGGAGAGAGATCATACCGAGAAACGCCTAGGTCAATGCGTTTCTGCAAGCACACGCGAACACGAGAAAAACGAGCATGCAAATAAGTTGACTGTTAGACAAGCAACCACGAATGGCCCACCTCCCGCCCACCCCCCTCTCCCCCCGATGCACAGAAACAAATGCATACTGATGCAAAGCCAGACGGTGATTTCCAGAGAACTGTAATAAGAAACTTTGCAGACAGTTGCTGTTTGTGATTGCTTCATGCCTCCAGTTTGTTGGTCTACAACCAAATAGATGCTTCGTGAAAAGTCTTGCTTCTACCGCCTACATCTTCCATTTCCACCCCCACCCCTCGAGTTTATGTCTACTACTCTGTATCTAATGTATGTTGCGTACTGGATCGATGCTTTCCTAAGGCCTTCTTGCAGAATGTGGACCTACGGACTATAACTGGGGTGTGGTAGCAACCACTTGGCGTAGGGGCAGGAGTGGGTGGAAGGGGGTGGGCGGCCTCGAAAAAGCGAGTAACTGGTCAACCTTTTTACCACCCCAGCAGTCGCATACACCACATCTTATGCATAATTCAGTGTCTGGGTTCCTACGGCTTTGTTGATGACTACTCGCGTCTGTCGTGGTACGTGTGGTACGTGTGTGGGAACGAGAGCAGCAGGGAACGAAAGAATCTGTGGACGGGATTTGGCCAACATAATGTGAACCTCGTCCATCGCGTCTCTCGGTCTGACTGGGTTGGGGTGGTGTGGTGTGAGTGTGTGTGTGGTGGCATGTTTGCTGTGCCTGTACTATCATCCCCAAGCCTCTCATTCCCTGCCTAGACAAAGTTGAATCAAATGGATGTGTTCATCGCTTTGCTATTTCATCTGCTACAGCTGTGATATAGTTTCTGGTTTTCTTCGAACCTGACAATGATCTGTGTTTGCGGCGAAAGTAACAGCTGACAACAGAGAAGAAAGTGAGATTTTACTCGATTAGCAAGTGTGAACTTCACTGCCTCCACCTGAAGGTACACCCCCTTTAACTGAACAGGATTTACGGACATTAGGGACGCGCCGCAGCTGAGCGTGAAGTACATGTGCTCGGATGCCCCTCGCTTGGTTGCACGCTGGTGTGCGGTCGTGCAGCTGATTTCAGACAGGCGGGAAAAAGGAAAACCGAAATGATTTTCCATTCCCCATAGGTGATGCAATTAGGAAGACAAGTTTCACGCTTGCTACAACACTTTCCTAAGTCTGAATTCATCCGAGAGGAATGCGGGTGTACACACAAACGCACGGAATGTTAAGGTTTATTGATTCTCGGGTACAATCGTGTCCGTGACCGGGTGACGAGTCAACTTGCCTCTGCGAAATAAGGTTAGGGTAGAAGGATAATTTCAGGCCGAAATGTTGCTGTGTGTGCTGAAAAACGTGTAAAACGAATGGGCAGGCCGTTATCTCCAAAAAAGTACACTCGGGTCACTACGTGTAATGAACCGAAGTTCGCGGTAAAAACGAAACGGAACAATTAACTGTGGCAAAAATGGAAATCAATCCCGAAATCGTCATAGAGGGCGATTTTATTTGATTAACGCAATAAAACCTGTCAGGTAGAATCGTTTTTTCCTGATGAAACATAAGAAGTGAGGATGAAACTTTGAATTGTATTACTCAGAGCTCATGAAATGGAGGACTACAGGAGAAAAAACTCGTTCCTCAATGGAACTAAACAATGAGGAGCAACTGCTCTTTGGGGAAAAGTTGTGCTTCAAGTCCCTGAAAACAGCTGCTTGTTTATGAAGTACCATCTGACACATTTGATAGTCGTTTTTAGTTGATCCAAGTCGTAAAGTCTTGTTGGCCATGGCAAAACTTTATGTGCTAGTAAACGGCATGTTCCTTTTACAAAAATGGCAAAGTTGGCAGAGAAAAAGAGAACACTCGAAGAACTGAACTGAAGGTTCGAAGCTTGGCTGGGTCAATGAGGGTTCACATTCGGATCCATTTAGAATTTGTGAAATTTGCCCAATAGCATTTTGGAACTGATCTAGCCCGCATATTCAGTTAGTGGAAACTGGTAGACTTACAAGAAAATTCTATTATAGGCTATCATGTTAAAAAACTAGTTCACTACCTGGTGAATGTCAAGTGTCATTGTAATTTTTGTGAGCGAACTGAGTAATCCATTTCAGAAGTTATTAAGTTGTACTGCCTATCTCATTCCGGTTTGTTTGAGAGGGATGATGACGCTTGGAGTGTAGCAGTCCACCGACTGGTGGAGAAATTGCACGTAACAGTATTTCATTGGAACTCTCGTGAAATTAAATCCGTAACAAGGCTGAGCATTTCTAGGTTGAATTTGTGAAGTTTTGTCTACAATATACGGAGCTAAACAACAGATCAACTGATAGTAAACTGATCGACTATAGGTAGGGATTATTCAAAACGATTCTCGAATAGTATCATCATCAAGCTTACTGCCAAAATTCTAATGAAAGAGTGTAAATCCGATCAGTTCTCTTTATTCATCTTCGATATCAATCTACCAAGTCCCAAAGAAAATGATACCCGAAGTGAATGACTCTAATTTCGTATTTCATTCACACCCATAATATGTAAATATATTTTGCAGGATGCGATTAATTAAGACCAGTAGGTGATCTTATGAAGGATTCTGAAAGTTAACGCGGGAAGTGGGTCGCAGTGCAATTTGGGAACATCACTTCCGATTATTCCAAGGGGGACGATCACATTTCTAGGAAGGAAATCAAACTATTTATCTTCGCATCACTTTTTCCAAACATTTCATTTCGCCGTATTTATTTTGGGCAAATTTTCAGTTCATAGTATTTGATGATCTGAAGCTATGTCATCCGTATTATCAGTAGACTTTTTAACACTCCGGTCGAGGTGGAAAGCTTCCCTTATCTAAATGCAAAAATGCAATCACCAACCCCGAAATCATTGAATGATCTTTATCCGAAGTTCATAGTATATCGAAGTGGAGTGGATTTGCCTAAATTAGTTAAAGTTGAACGTGCTGTTTAAGTACAGAGGTGAAACACTTGCAGTTTATCCAACCATAGTATGAGAACTTTGGTTGGTCATTAAGATAAGCGACCAGAGACTTTGCAAATGAGTCAGAGTAGAACATCGAGTATCTATGGGTGTGGATCGATCGCCTTTGGGCTGGTAAATATTTCAAGGTTGTTCTCCGAATCGACTTAGCGAGCTCATACTTCTACAAACAGACGAACAGAAAACATTGTCATCAACTCTCCTATCATTCCAGAACCCAGTGCAATGGAAATTTCAGTACAATAGCTGCACTAATCGTTGCTTGCTGAACATCTGTTGAACTGCATGTGGGACAGCCAACATCTGTCGAGATCCACTAATGGGTACAATCCACCCGGTGTCCATATGTTCTAAGGACCAGTTGTTCTTGAATGCTTCAAACAGATGGGGAAACGAGAATGCCAGATCCTTGGTTTGAACAAATCACACAACATGATACTGCGACAAGTGAACTTCATGACTACTTGTTTTGTCGAGTTGAATCTTTCAAGCAGTTATTTGTCGCCGATTAATTTCAGATAATTTGATGGTGAGAATAATGAAGAAGAAGAAGTGATTCCGGCTTCTTACCTTTGTTTTAAATTAGCCTTGCACTGGAACAATACAGGTGAATTGAACTTAGGTTTTCGACTTCACTCTGTTTTAGCTACTGATTCAATAATTGTTACAATCGAAAATAGAAATGGGACAGATCTGGAGATATTGCAATTAATCACTAGACTTCTGTGGAGCAGATTTTAGCTCAAGAAGTTTGCCAAGACTCATGTCCAGCTGTTTCATCATCAGCTGCAGTGCATGTGCATCGAGGGACTCGGTCCGCGAGAGTATGACTGTCAGTCACAGACGATACCAACTGATCGACGTGGATAGTTCTCGAAGCCTTTTCAGGCTCCAGAACTACTGGTTTGGACATTTTGCAGTTGACCAGTTGCATAGTAGTCGATTCTTTCGATGGAGCTGTGGGTTAAGTGAAACTATGCTAGTAGAAACAGAATACAGACTTTTGTCCTTTGATTTCCCTAAAGCAAAAGTAGATCGAGTCTACGAGGACGTGGTTTACTCACAGTCATGTGCTTCGAGAACCACCCCAAAGACCATGGATGGTCAAATAGTTTACAGCGCTTGCCTACCACCTCGGAAGGTCGGGGGGTTGAATACCACCACCATTGGTCACTTTGTTTGTAGACAGTAACCCACCGCATCGCCAGGCCCGTTACCACGCATGATCTTTTGGGACTTGAATTTATGTGGTCCTCTATCCTTTCAAGTTCCAGGTTTTTCTGGCCTACTATACGTGCTACGGCGGTGAGCCTTTCAGGCTGCACTCATGCACGAGCATGGAATAACCAGTTAGCTACTACTCCATGGAAGTGTACTGCTGTCGATTCCTAACAAGATGGACCATCAGTTCCGCTTTGATATACTGCCTGATGAATCTTCTCATGTACAGCACAAATGCCGTACTAATGGAACTATGATTGCAGCAATGAGTGATAGATTTCAAGTAACCAGTCCAAGACGCCGTCTCGGCTTACCCGGAAGTCTGAACAATCAGCAATAGGAGTGTGAAGAAACAAAAATCCAGATAGCAAGCACTTCTTCATCTACGGTTCACACAAAACAGAAAAAAATGATACCAGCTATGGAGGTTAATGACTGGATAAAGTATTTGTGGGATGAAAATGATCGCACTCGAGGGTCTACACCAATTAGCCACCTTTTTGTCGACTCAGGCTTGTTACGGTGATGCGGGTCAAGTGTCAGTCTATTGACTCTTAGGTTCAAACCTCTTATCATTAGACTGCGGAATAAGCCCATCATAGTACTCAGAACACGAGTTGTAGGCGAACATACATTTTCGGTGATTTCATTCTCAAGCCATTATAATCATATTTATATGGAAACGAATTATTATCATTAGACAGCGTTTTGATGAGCCAGTGAACTTTGCCGTAGATCTGATCGTCACCAAACTTAGCCACTGGGGCATAATGTGAGCCGCCACTTCAAACCTCGGGGTTGTGTTAGTTGCGTGTCCTCAGTAATGAAGTAGATCCTTATACAGGTGGACAAACATCTCCTGTTACTCTCATGCCTAAAAGTTGAATGAAACAACGACTATTAATGGCCTTGGAAAATCATTGGAGACGATCATTCATAGGGGGCAAATGTGTCTGACAAAGCGTCACAACACACAGAAGTGCTACAAAGCTGTTTTGTCCTTTCCGCGAACCATTACCAGTGGCAATCCATTGAATTCAGCCGGGTGTAAGAGATACCCAGCCACGAACATTAACATCAATCACTCCGGACTGGCTATTAGAGAATCCCCTCGAGTCAGTATTGTTGCGCCAGGTAAATTCAAATCGTCAATATACGTTCAACGTAACCGTCCTTGAAGAGTTGAATAAAACTCATTTAGACAAAAGTGAAGGACTGTTCTGACTAAGATTCTCACAGGAAGGACAGATTTTAACAATCACATTCGCGTTTTCAGGTCTATTGCAGTCGGATAGACGTCGATAACCAGACACATCGGCTAATCAAACGTACGATGAGGTCTACCTCCGATTTTGTTTATGTACATATTATACCGTGGTTGGCCATCATTGCCTTATCTAACTCATACATCAGTATGACGCAACAAACTGTACAAAGGATGGCGGGCAATGCTTGAGGACGCAACTTGAACGTCTAATTTTTCCCTTTTATGTCAAAACAAAAACACATGAATTAAACGACGGACATAGCTCCTAGGTGCAGAAGTATCCTCTGAAGTAAACTCTTCAAGGTTAACCCGATCCCTCTAGGTGTAGCAGGAGCTCACGGAAGGGACTGTGCAAAAGTAATACTCATAAAGTTGTAACAAACAAGCTGCTTTTCTTCCAAGTGTTGAATTTACTCAGACTGTGTCGAACCCGATACATTACTGATACACATGGGACAGTCATATCCTGGTCTGTCTGGTTGAAGCCACAAGCCAATTCAACTTGAGCTAGTGATCTATGGGTTTTATTTGAAACTATCCTAATTCCCGTCGAGGCTTCGCAACTCAATTGGCACAGTACACGTGCCACGTGAAAGTTTCAAATCACACCAAGGTCCGAGACTTTGATTAATGATAAGCGACACTGACGCGTTTAAATAAACGTTCTTCTACAACCTACGGATTATTCTCTTGTATTATTATTTCTCACAGCAGCCTTTCTCAGTGAGCCCTCCTTCGGGAGATTGAAAAGTGGTCGGGCACTCGCCCTTTGGATGTGTATCACGCCGATTTAGACTGAACTGATGCTACAAGCAATCTCTTTTTTACTCAACTTCTTGTCACGGGGATCAGCTTCTATCGCCTTCACAACCATGTATTCCCGAAGCTGAGACGCTTTCAGGCTGGTTTATCTCACTCTAGCCGCTAAAGCTCCGATTGAGGGAAGCTTTACTTTTCCAACAGAAATGTGTGAATTCGTTGCACAAGGAATTCAGCTTGTTCGGTAAGGAAGTGCAAAAATGGTGATTCCGCACTTGCTAGAATGTGGCAGGTGTATGATACGACTGTGTTTCCTCACACCTTCACCACTGGTACCGACTCCGGACAGTGTTTACGTCGAATCACAACTCCTTCAAGCTCACAGCAATGGTAGCTATCTCACTTATTGTTCACCTTATGTGAGTACCTTACAATCGAATAAAATACACGAATCCAGTGTAGACATCCTGGAAATGCATAACATTTGAATGATCTGCTCTGAATTCGGAAACGTAGCTGAGAGTTTCGGAACTGAAATTGGTGTTCAAATACTTATTCTAATTAAGCTGGCTGATTTTACAAGAGGTCATATCCCGTGGGTTAGAATGATTCTTGATCAATTCAGTGCAGGATGCGGCCACACAAGCAGTTTATTTGCGAGTACCATAGAACTACCAATGGACTTGGAAAATAGGTCTCCGTAACAAATGGAGTATTTTGATCGGTTCACATACAATGAATACGGGAAAGATCACTCTGAAGAGATCTTTGAACTAGTCACACTTTTAGCTGCGGTAAATTATTTCTAATTTTAGTAAAAAGTACTCATAAAAAGCGTATTTTCGGCAACTGAATCAAATCTGACGTAGTACAGCACTTAACAACGGATAAATAATTCTGCGGTGATACTGTTCATGGTTAGTCATAATCCACTCAGTAAAGTGATCTAAGGGTTCTCCCACAATCAAGCATTTTCACCCCTTGTTTAAAAAATCCATGGAATCGCGCGGAGATTTGAAACAAGAATAACAAGATCTAAGCTTGCAAATGCGTATTAGCTCAAAACAGAATGAGCCTTCTATATTCAGAGTTAAAAAAGGCCCTCTTATTTTCTATTTTTAGACGAAGCGAAGGAAACCGATTGTGATAATACGTATTAGTTTTTAATTGGTAATGGGGTTGCATACGTTTTGAAAAGGATTCACTATGCCACAGCAAACATTTATACATCTCCGAAAACACAAAGATGCACCCATTGCAAAATCACTTTTTATCTGGCTTCTAAGAACTAACCAGGTTAAAATGCCACTTCACCGAATGCAATCCGGAAAAGTGTTCGATTGAGTCGGCGTGTGAAATGTTTAGCCTCGACAAATTATCCACTAGGTTAAGTAGTATTCTGGTTAGTTTCTCATTGTGAAAACAACGTTAAATCGCGGTTACCAACTGTTTTCTTAAGAAACAAAAGTCCGCTAAGACAGTCGTCGGCAAATAGGCCAAATTTTCTGGACACCTGAGAACTCTGTCCAGAAAAGAGTAGACCTTTCTCAGGGATTGTTCACAAGCAATGATAGAACTTTATCTATTTCCAAGCATAAATATGGTATTAATCTACCAATCTTGTTTGCGTCAACTCAAAACGATCGGTTTTTTTGAGCTGGTAGAAGTGGTGTAAATCGATTTTCTCTCGTGAGGTAACCAATCATGAAGACTCGATGATATCTGTATAAAAAATTGTTCTGTTTAAGCTGTGAGAATTGAGCGAATGAGGACGGATTTCTATAATGTGACTGAATTATTACGAAGAACTGTTTTGTCTGAGAAGCTCAAACCGGTCTTGAAGAGGTGAAGATCATTGTGGACCCGAACAATTGGGGCCTCGAAATTAGAAAGTTGTCAGTACCCGTGACCTTTACTTTTCAGTCCTTCTTCACGAAATATATCATTGCATCTGGCACCATTAGAGTTTTCACAGAAAGATCCTAAAAGGCTAATCACTTTACTGAGGTAAACAACAAACTGTTACTTCTCCTAGTTATTAAAATATTAGTTGAATGCAACCGTAATAGGAATCATAAACTTGTGTGGAATAATTTCCAAGATCTATTGTTTTTAAGCAGGTTAATCTGTCGGGTAAAATGTGAAACTATGGATCAAAATAATAGAACACTATTTCATTTTATAGACCGGTACTTGTCACGTGACATAAATAAGAGCTCAAAAATCAGGCCACAATCATTACCGGACTTCGTTGGATGCAAATGAGCACTGCGCTACCCCTACACTGTCCCTGGCCTTACTGTGTGAACCCTCAGTCCGACCAAAGTTGTTCATTCGCGACCGTCCAGGTCCTTCAGGGTTAAAACGAAATATCAGCGACAAAAATGAGCGGCAACTAGAATGATTGTTGGGGGGGGGGTTCTCAAAAAACCAACCAAAAATGAGCGTTAGAATCCCCTTGCACTTATGCGTACGCACTAAAAAAACTAATTTCGTTCTGATAACAAATGAATTCTGACTCAGCCGTATGAGCCCGAACACCCGTGCACAAGTGATATCACCTTCGTTGGTACTACGACCTAAACTCGTGACTAAGCGATCAGGAACTCAACGGAGGCCCATTAGTATGAGCTACAGATAATGCCGTTCTGTAAAGCCATTGATTGGCCATGTTTATATTAACCAAATGATGGCTGGGAGCCCCACTGCTCTGTTCCCAAAAGAGATCACAGTCGGATAGACAAGACACTGAAAACACGATGAAACGGTATGTGAAATCCTGGACTAGATCCACGTGCACGACGGTGAATAACTGAACGACTAGATTAGTTTGTTTCTACTCTATTCGATTGGGACTGTAAAAGTCAATTTCTTCATCTCACTTTTTATCACCTCGTATCATCTGAAGTCTTGTGCAACTGATCCGGGAAACTGGGATGGTAAAATCTTGATAAATTTGTGTTATTCGCCGACGGCGCGAGGAGCCGGAGCGACGCTGCTTATGGAAGATCTTCTTGCATCTTCATATCAAAAAGTCCCGATTGTGAGGCGAATTCGAGCCGGTGACCATCCGGTAATCCAGCAAATGCTCTAAAGTGCTCTAAAATCTATTCGGTTTTCAGCCCAATTAAAATCACCCGAAGTAAAGAACTACGGAATCACTGGAACTACAAGTAGCATTATTACGCATACTGATCTGAACTGCAGCTACATAACTGAATGTGATCCACTCGTTGGCAAGCCTTTCTACGATATTTCAGAGAAAATTCGTGAATCCCGATTTGACTAAAGTACCGTGGTCCTGGCTGAGCATCCCAGTTAGTAATAAACACTGGTCCGGCAAAGTCTTGTACAATATTTGGGTAAAAATCACCTAATTTTCGGGAAGAAACTTTAGTTGCTCGTGTGACTCTCAAAGAGTATGAGGAAGTAACGGTATATTTTCTTAGTCAGAAGACCCCTGCGACCCATCAGTAGCATGGAAACCGAACTTGAACTTCAAGTACTATTAGTACTACTATCCTTACCAGAACTAATAACGCAATAAGTGATAACTTTCATAAAATAGTTAGTATTACTTTTATTGATTGTACTCATTACAAAAAGCTGATAAAATAATTTGAAGAATAATGTGGTCAATCTAGGCCTTTTCATAAACCCAGTCATGCAACCCCTGGCTCGTATTTTATTATTACACATGAAGTGGTTTGCGGCATAAGCGGTAAACTCCATGGTTCAAGGACGAACCGTGATCAGCTATGATTACTGTCTGATCAGCCCTCATATAGGGAAGGATACAATTAAAAAATGAATTAAATAGACTAAATATTGGTCGTACAGCAAATACTCAGCAGCTCTTGAGGGGAGAATTGATAGACGATCATACTCCTAAACTGTTGTAATTCCCGAAAGTAGTCGTTTTTGATAGAAGCTTTATTACTGACTCATATCCACCACTCATCCCAAACTTCAGTGATGATGTCCACGAGGACCCTGCTATGGACGGAATCTCCTTGTTGGGCGTATACAAGGGGCTCACTCATCTTCAAGCACACAAAAGAAGCCATCCAAACTGCCTACAACCAGTCCTGTCAAAGGAATGCGCGAGGAAGTTGTTTCCCACAAGTTTTGATCTCTCTGGCCTTTGCTTAGATCGTAATCTAATTCCCGATTATCAAAAAGTGGCTTTTATCACCTCAGTGCCCCGAGTAGGTACGTCAAAACTATGTTCGATAGGTTTTACGTTGGTTGATATTAAAACTTGAAAAAAATCATCCTAAAGGAACGGTCTCCCCGGATTATTGTGTCAAACTCCAGGAAATTCGCAAACTGGCTAGCACGGTCAATCCTCGACACCATGGCTTCTCCCATCCACTCGGTCTTTATCATCTATTGTTCTCAAAATACAAGTAGTAGTATCGAATCCAGGAAAAATCATCCACGGAGAGCTAGTACAAAGAGTACCCGCTGTCAAGTACTTTGGTGTAGCCATCAGCCGTAGCCTTACCTAGACAGGTCATGTCGTGGCGGCTTTTCCGAAAGTTCGACGACTCACCTTTTATTTAACACCATTAAATTCATCCTTTACCCCGCTTCACTTAATGAGACTCTCTGTGTTTTCATGCGTCGTTCATCACTGACTCTATTCTTCCGCAATCACATTTCCCAGACTGATGGTGAAAGATCTAAAAATGATCTTCAGGCCACTTGAACATTTGTCTCGAAATAGTGGCATCAATTAAAATCTGCCCATCCACTTTATCGAAACCCAACGAGTCTTGTCTGACTTTCTCTCGTAAGATCTTGGATGAGGGCACACACCCACTCCATCCCGATCTGGGCACTTACATATCCGCATCAGCCACTCCATCTCATTTCAAAAGTCTGTTCCGTCGTATTAAAGTCTATAAATCCCCTGTAGTTCGCCACATTGCTCGTTACCTCACCAACTCACGTTCTATCACCACCGATTTCCTGAACTCGAGCAGTTCCTGATTTTTATTAATGATTCCCGCAGTGTAGTGGTTACGTAGCAGCTGAATATCTACCCTCGAGTGCACAAAACCTATGCTTGACTCGAATAACGTGTGCGAGAAATGAATGATATGAGGTGCTTCAAGACAGCTGTATGGTCTGTATATCTACCAGAGGAATCTCCCGCTTTGGTAAATAACACGATTTGTGCGGTACGTTGAACTCATGATTGATCAATGCGGATACGGTCCGACGACGTTGAAAATCGATATGGCTTTAAAATTTCACACAAAAGCCCAAAGTGATTGGGCTCTATGAGATGGAATAAATGAGGTACTCTGAAAATTATCATTCGTGTAAGCTGTCAGATAGAATATAATTCAACCTGTTTATTGATTTCATCTAGATCGCTCAATCATTCACCCAAATAATCTGAAAATGGTAGTGCTATTTTTGGTCTGATTTATGCCTCCTTTTCATTTTATCCAGATAATATACTGTAACTGTAACAATATTTTATAAAATACTTAGCAAATATTAATTTCGAAAAAAAGATTTAAAGAAATGTGACCATAGTAACCAGAGATACGATACAGTCGGAAAACTTTCCATAGCAGAATTGTCCTTACGACAGAGAAGCAACTATGGTCAATGATATATTGGTGCCCTGGAGCAAATTTAAAAGGTAGTCATATGTAAAACATGATAACCAAGGCTAATTTTCTGAACAAATGTTAAACCAAATGCTGTTATTGGTATACTGCTGGATAGAGTTCATTTAAAATAACTAAATGATGCAAGCAATAAAAGAGATGGTAATCTATATCTCAGTAATAGTGTTTTTCTTTCGAGTAGGTTTGGAACTCACTTCTGTGTCAACCGACCAGACCAGTTCCTCTTCAAACACTTTCTCATGCTCACGAGACATTTGAACTTCACGACGAAATCCTCCATTGGCCTGTATTACAGGACCGGGCGGGCCGATTTGTAAAGTGAGGGAGCCTTCTTTACAAACCGATTTTTGCATACTGATCCGACATGTGGCACTCGTACGACGTTCCGTGCGCAGATGATTTGTCTGAGTTTCGCTAGTCCTGTTTGTGAACACCGAGGAGAAAAGGACGTGGCTGTTCATTTTCTGTTTCATTCCCCCAAACGACCGACTGGGACTGTGTCCGGACTCGGGCAAACCGTTTGCCAAACCCGCGGCAGATCCGGCCGTGCTCGGTAGATGAGTTGTTTCCTTGTTGATAATTTGTAGACGACTAAAGTCCATATCGGTGGATTTTAAATTGTCCACATTACACCGGGATTTCACTTCCTTCGGTATCGGAAAGTCTTTGACATAATTCAGAATCAAATCACAAATATCCACTGAGGATCTGAGTGCATCCTTTTTATTCATGGTAAACAGTTTAATATGGATAAATATAGGTGACCCGAAGAGTCTTGCCAATTGCTCAGTTGCGTCTGTTCAATTCACGCCAGGTCACGTTACGTCACGCTGTTGTACTATTCAGGATTTTAGAACATGAATAAATGTGTCCATGTGTGCAACTGTCCTATTCACACTGTGATTGGTTCACACGTTCGATCCAATCAGAGTTTAGTCCGTATTCGCATGCTGATGTGGTCACACACCACATAGATTGCCTGATATGGATTGCGCTGATCCAAATCTTTACCCATTGAAAAGACGACTCAATTACAAAATACCAAAAATGGCCAATGTGTAATCTCACAAGTTGGGTCATCAGTGCTTACCTCAAGCAGCAGTTTAATTTCTACTTTTAAAAAGATAAGACAACAGTTTGGGAGTAAGTGTGAATAACGAAAGTGGATTTTCCTTCATCTCTGTATCATCCTGGCTCCTTGTACCATCGAAGAGATTCTCCGAAAGCACATAAAGTAGATGTCGAAAAGGCGGCAACAATATTTGGAATAATTCAGCCTTCGCAAGGGCTTTGTGGACTATGGTCTCTAACCAGATTTTTCGCACATTACAGAGATCCTGATCTGGTCATTGTAACGAGCTCAGGCGGAGGAGGCCATCCCTATCTTTATCGATGGGAAGGTTCGTGCTCGACTCTACACACCAGGTTTAGTTTCTAGGCCTATGCCAATCGTAAGCGGTGAAACCCACGGAAGAACAATGCATCCAATTTCCTACAGTCATGAGCTAATTGTCATAATTTGGCTAGGACAATTCTTACATTTTTGAAGCTTCTGTTCAAAAGGAGTCTGATAAGAACCCTGTTCTACCGACTGCGACAGTTGAGTTGCCTCGATGTTGAGTCCACCGAAACCGAAGGGCTAACGAGTACACTGACGGAAAATGAATATCCACTGGCATTTATCCGAAAGTACAATTTACCTCTAAATCCCAAACCAAGTTGTCCGTTAGCAAGAAAGGGAGACGTATTCATCCATCTACCTTTCAAAGGTGATAATGTATTGACTAGAATAAGTCGCCGACTCACAACCTTAGTCGAAAACACTTTGTACGCAGCCAAAATGAAGATAGTGCATGAAGCTGGTCGTTATCTCAGCCGTACTAACTTAGACAAAGTGGACGTTCATACCACCCCAACTGTATTTACCATTTTAATGTACCTTTGGTACAAGGTACGTGGGAAGGACAGAAAGCCGCCCCTCTCACAGAATGTATGAGCATATTCTGAACAACTTGAGTCTTCATGGTGGGAAATCACCCCCCAGTGCAGCGGTGTGTCATTTATTGGATCCTGGTCACTGTGTTGACCTGATTAGTACTTTCAGGATCATCACGAGATCAAGGAATAAGAACTTGCTAAAGTTCACGGTGGCACTATAATTCAGAGGGCAAAACCTGAACTGCATATCCAAAATACTTTGGTTCCGCAACTTGTGTTGCCGTGGTAGTAACCTGTGACCTCATCCTGACTCGTCTCCCACCCTATATATATATATATATATATATATATATATATATATATATATATATATATATATATATATATATATATATATATATATATATATATATATATATATATATATATATATATATATATATATATATATATATATATATATATATATATATATATATATATATATATATATAAAATGAGCATTCGCAGCTGATTGAAAGCACGCGAAATCGATGGCTTATATCAGTTCTGCCCACATTTTTCTTCCTACTCTAATGAAATTTGTGACTGTTTTGACATCAAAGACCTACCTCTCAAAACAGGTGTGAATAATACACAATTGTAAGGGCTAGATTGGAGGCCGCCATCTTGTTGCTCGCTTATTGTAAGTGGCGATGTCTGTTGATACACTAACTGACTCTCGGCTCATGAAGTTTCTCCTCTTGTGCTTTTGCAGATCACACACGTGTTGACTTCATCGGAAGAACATTGCACTTACAAGTAACACAATAGTTAGGCAGGATGAATACAACTCGATTGATCAGCATTCCGTTGTCACCTTCTTCAACACGAGGAGCTAAAGGAAGTTCCAGATTGTGTCACACTGTTTGAGCTCCTTTATTTGCCGTGGGATGTCTCGTTTATCTTAATTTTTGTGGCCAGACGAAAACCAACATAGGGTTAATTAATAAAAATAGATCACCTCTATCCCCTGCTGACGTTACACGATGGTAAATTTGTGTTATTTCGGAACGCAAAATCCACTTTGTGACCCCAGAATTTTCAGCTGACAGCTTTGTTCCTATAGGCCAAGGTGTGGCAGCTAGTTCCGCATAATTAGACTGTTCAACATGGAACTGTTTTCTATATCTACACGTATTCGTTGTATTTATCTGCCACATTCGATTGTTTCGTCCACCACAAAATGGTGGTATAGTTACTTTCAGTTGGTGGTAGGTAGTTGTCAGCTGTCGT